>JBBDGP010000147.1:2147500-2747500 GCA_037952835.1 Lithobates septentrionalis
TGTGGTTTGTTATTTCAAGGCTCAGTATCAGTTTGGTTATAATTGTAAAAAAGTTGTTTACAGTGGCAATGGAGCTTATTTAGACATTTTTAAAATTCTAATACAGTTGGCACTACAACTGCTCGACCATAACCTAGGAGACAGCCCAAAAGAAAGGCAAGCAATAAATATAATGCCAGATTTCAGCAATATTTTTTTTATTGTAAAAAATTATATATCCTGGCCCATTGCAATGGCCCCCCTACCCATAAAATAATTAACATATTGCTGTCTAACTTGACGGGAACTTTGGGGGGCCAAGCCAGTACGGACAGTATCCAGGCCTGTAAGGTTGGCTTCTATTTGTCCGGCCTCAGGCCCAACTGTGCCTATATAATTGGTAGAATGCTTGTTTAAAAAGTTGTGCAGAATGCAGCAGGTTAAAATGATAAAATTAAGTTTGTATTCGGCCAAATTAATGGCTGTTTGAAACAGGCGGAACCGGCTGGCCAGAATTCCAAACGCATTCTCAACCACTCTTCTAGCTCTGGCCAGCCGGTAATTAAAAACCCTCCTCTCCGGGGTGAGGGTTCTTTGGGGGAATGGCCTCATGAGGTGGTTGCTGAGAGCGAAGGCTTCATCCGCAATGAAGACAAAGGGGAGTCCTTCCACGTTATCCTCATCAGGTGGCAATCCCAGGCCACCACTCTGGAGACGCTGGCAGAACTCCGTCTCGGCAAATACTCCTCCATCCGACATCCGGCCATTCTTCCCCACGTCCACATATAAAAAATCATAGTGTGCCGACACCACCGCCATTAAAACAATACTGTGGAACCCCTTATAATTAAAATAATATGACCCCGAATGGGGTGGTGGCACAATGTGGACATGTTTCCCATCTATAGCCCCTCCACAATTGGGAAAGTCCCAACGGCTGGCAAAATGGGATGCCACAGTCTGCCATTCCTGTGGCGTTGAAGGAAACTGGGGAATCAAACAAGAAAACCAAAATCAATTAATTTGGAAGCTAACATTGCAAGAAAATTAGACAATTAAAAACATTATTCCCCAGCATCAGTATAACATTCAATAATTTAATTCCTCTGGAATAACTAATATGGAAAGGCACACTTATCAGATTGCTCACCCCCTCTGATGGAACATTGATTACATTTTAGGGGGTTGTGAAATCCCTAAAAAATATTACTTTTAGGACACGCAGGAATTTAGGGACTAAAAAGGCTACAAGACTGCAGTTGTCGCACTCTGCTGGTGCAGTTGCTAACCAGCTTACAGTAAATGAGGTAATGTAAAAAGGCATTCATGTTGCAAGGAGTACACAATCACAGGCAAGGGCAATTAATGAAAACACTTTGAGGCTTGCATATGATTTGATGATGGAAATCAGCAGAGCTTCTGCTCATTTACTAAAGCACTGGAACAAATGCACTTGTAGAGTGCACATGCATTTTGCAAACTGCAACATATATTTGCTTTAGACAAATCAACACCACAGAACATTCAAGCAAATTTTAACGAGGGTGGGGGTGGGGGGGTTGTGAAATCTAGATAATTGCTCATTAGCAGCACACTATTTGGAGTGAGTTTAGGTGGGGGGGGGGGGGGTTTGTGAAATCTAGATAATTGCTCATTAGCAGCACACTATTTGGATTGAGTTTAGGTGGGGGGGGGGGGTGGTTGTGAAATCTAGATAATTGCTCATTAGCAGCACACTATTTGGATTGAGTTTAGGTGGGGGGGGGGGTTTGTGAAATCTAGATAATTGCTCATTAGCAGCACACTATTTGGATTGAGTTTAGGTGGGGGGGGGGGGGGGGTTGTGAAATCTAGATAATTGCTAATTATAAGCACACTAAATACACTCCAACAAAATACATTCAAAATGAGTAGACTAGGTGGATATGTTCCCATCACTTCATGCTGGGAAGGTTATTAAAGGAAAATATACATGCATGACAAAAAATAACAGGAAAAAATTCCAGCATGTGTGAGGATAAAAAAGGGACATTCACACTATATTGCAATGATGGTAAGTAGTGTTTGAAGCAAGAAATACATTACATTATCAAAGATTACATAAAAGAACATGTGATGCTAATAAAAGAAAAATATCTTACCTTAATATAGTCCTTCTGCAGGACCTGTATGATGGCAGAACAGGTCTCTGGGATAATGATCCCCAGAGCCTGGGGGGAGATGCCTGTCGAGAACTTAAGGTCCTGCAGGCTTCTCCCTGTGGCCAAATACCGCAAGGTAGCGACCAGCCTCTGCTCCGGAGTGATGGCTTGCCTCATGCAGGTATCCTGCCTGCTGATATAGGGGGTCAGCAAAGCCACCAAACGATCAAAAACGGGGTCCGTCATCCGGAGAAAGTTCCTGAAATCCTCAGGATTATTCTCACGGATCTCACGGAGCAAAGGCATATGAGAGAACTGGTCACGCTGAAGCAACCAATTCTTGGTCCATGAACTCCTCCTCGCCCTGTTCATGGACTGGTCTTGGTCTGAAGAATAAACTACAGCACCAAACACATACAATGCACGAGCTCGACGACGAGTACGTACAGGTAACATGGCTTCAAAACGGTCGGCTGGTCAGAACGCACTAAACAGAACGCACTGAAGAACAGCAAGGCCTGTGAAGAACGACCTGAAAATCAGGAACGAGCGGCCAATAAAACAAAGATTTCTCAATGCCAACTGACCAAACGCACTGAAAAGCAGATACAAACCTCACAAGCACAGACTGAACAACAGTTAAAACGAACTGAAAAATACGAGTCTCACAAGCGCGAATCGTCTCTCACCAAACTTCTACTAACACGAGATAAACACGAGATTAGCAGAAGGAGCCCAAAGGGTGTCGTACGGGCTATTGAACTTCCGTTTTATAGTCTCGTCGGACTTGGTGTACGTCACCGCGTACTAAGCTTTCGTACTTTTGTGTGGTCGTGTGTGGGCAAGTCCGTTCGTTAGAAAGTCTGCAGCAAGTCCGCCGCAAGTCCGCCGAAAGTCTGCCGGAAGTCTGTCGGACAGGCTGTCTGACTTTTGTAGACGAAAAGTCCGACCGTGTGTACGCGGCATTAGTGTTTGGGTCAAGGTTAAGATCAAGGTTCCTTTGGTGGAAGGTTAAGGTAGTACCTAGAAATATACAGCAAAATTAAAAAAAAATATATATTTTCTTACTATTTTGGGCCTGTTTTCCTTTGATAATAAAAAACATCAGGAAATATCCATTACCATTTACCACTAAATGAAAGCCCGATTTGTCTTGAAAAAAAAAAAAACAAGGAATAAACCACCTGGATGCACAAAGTAGTTCTGATGATATGTAAAGTTTTACTAACATACGTGAAAGTTGCAAAATTGTGCTTAGGCATTTAGATCTGTTTTACCCTTAGGCACGAAGGGGTTAAGGGGTGGTGGGGTGGGGGGATGATTCTATAAAACTGAAGCTTAACTGCCTATTTTTGTTCTGAATGCAAGTGTAATTTAGGTTGAAGCGTGTTACTGGCAGGATCACCAGGTGAAAATAAAAGATAAAAAAAAAACAACTGTAGCCAACACATCTGGTAAAAAAACTAAAATCTAACACATTTTTGTTCCTGTATAAAGAACAATTAGCGTCACCTAACTAAAGTGCTATGTGCTGAAAATTCAAAGTGCTAATAATTAATTAATTTATGTATAACAGCTGCTATCCACTTCCAGTGAATTCATCTCACCAAACAACGTAACAATCAAACAAATATAAGTGCAGCGCTACTTATGTGAAAAAGACAATATATAGTGTGACTCCAATTCAACAGAAATACAGTATCTCACAAAAGTCAGTACACCCCTCACATTTTTGTAAATATTTTATTATATCTTTTCATGTGACAGCACTGAAAAAATTACACTTTGCTACAATGTAAAGTAGTGAGTGTACAGCTTGTATAACAGTGTAAATCTGCTGTCCCCTCAATATAACTCAACACACAGCCATTAATGTCTAAACTGCTGGCAACAAAAGTGAGTACACCCCTGAGGGAAAATGTCCAAATTGGACCCAAAGTGTCAATATTTTGTGTGGCCATTTTCCAGCACTGACTTAACCCTCTTGGGCATGGAGTTCACCAGAGCTTCACAGGTTACCACTGGAGTCCTCTTCCACTCCTCCATGATGACATCACAGAGCTGGTGGATGTTAGAGACCTTGTGCTCCTCCACCTTCCATTTGAGGATGCCCCACAGATGTTCAATAGGGTTTAGGTCTGGAGACATGCTTGGCCAGTCCATCACCTTTACCCTCTGCTAAAGAATAGCAAGACATTGGTCATCTTGTAGGTGTGTTTGGGGTCATTATCATGTTGGAATACTGCCCTGTCCCTGAAGAGAGGGGATCATGCTCGGCTTCAGTATGTCACAGTACATGTTGGCATTCATGATTCCCTCAATGAACTGTAGCTCCCCAGTGCCGGCAGCACTCATGCAGCCCCAGACCATGACACTCCCACCACCATGTTTGACTGTGGGCAAGACACACTTGTCTTTGTACTCCTCATCTGGTTGCCGCCACACACGCTTGACACCATCTGAACCAAATAAGTTTATCTTGGTCTCAGACCACATGACAAGTTCCAGTAATTCATGTCCTTAGTCTGCTAGTCTTCAGCAAACTGTTTGCGGGCTTACTTTTGCATCATCTTTAGAAGATGCTTCCTTCTGGGACGACAGCCATGCAGACCAATTTGATGCGTATGGTCTGAACACTGGTAGGCTGACCCCCCACCCCTTCAACCTCTGTAGCAATGCTGGCAGCACTCATACATCTATTTCCCAAAGACTACCTCTGGATATGATGCTGAGCATGTGTATTCAACTTCTTTGGTCAACCATGGCGAGGCCTGTTCTGAGTAAAACCTGTCCTGGTAAACCGCCGCATGGTCTTGGCCACTATGCTGCAGCTCAGTTTCAGGGTCTTTGCAATCGTCTTATAGCCTAGACCATCTTTTTGTAGAGTAACAATTCTTTTTTCAGATCCTCAGAGAGTTCTTTGCCATGAGGTGCCATGTTGAACTTCCAGTGAGCAGTATGAGAGAGTGAGAGCGATAACACCAAATTTAACACACCTGCTCCCCATTCACACCTGAGACCTTGTGACAGTAGCGAGTCACATGACATCGGGGAGAGAAAATGGCTAATTGGGCCCAATTTTGACATTTTCACTTAGGGGTGTACTCACTTTTGTTGCCAGCAGTTTAGACATTAATGGCTGTGTGTTAAGTTATTTTGAGGGTACAGTTAATTTACAGTGTTATACAAGCTGTACACGCACTACTTTACATTGTAACAAAGTGTCATTTCTTCAATGTTGTCACATATAAAGATATAATAAAATATTTACAAACATGTGAGGGGTATACTCATTTTTGTGAGATACTGTATATACATTTATAAACCAATCTGTGAATATTAAATCTGTAAAATTAATTCATAAATAATATCAAAGTTCATAAAACAACTATTTTGTTGAATTAACCACTTCAGCCCCGGTGGATTTGGCTTCTCAATGACCGGGCCATTTTTTGCGATTCGGCACTGCGTTGCTTTAACTGAAAATTGCGTGGTCGTGCGACGTTATACCCAAACAAAATTGACGTCCTTTTTTCCCCACAAATAGAGCTTTCTCTTGGTGGTATTTGATCATCTGTGAGATTTAAATTTTTTGCGCTATAAACAAAAAAAGAGCTACAATTTTGAAAAAAAAGCAATATTTTTTACTTTTTGCTGTAATAAATATCCCCCAAAAATATATATAAATTTTTTTTTTCCCCACAGTTTAGGTTGATATGTATTCTACATATTTTTGGTAAAAAAAAAATCACAATAAGCGTATATTGATTGGCTTGCCCAATTTTTTTTTTAATAGTAATGGCGGCTATCTGCGATTTTTATCGTGACTGCGACATGATGGCGGATACATTGGACATTTTTGACACTATTTTGGGACCATTGTCATTTATACAGCAATCAGTGCTATAAAAATGCATTGATTACTGTGTAAATGACACTGGCAGTGAAGGGGTTAACACTAGGGGGCAGTGAAGGGGTTAAGTGTGTCCCAGGGAGTGATTCTAACTGTGGGGGGCTTGGAATGACCAATTCTATGTTGACCAATGCTTGCCGATGGGTTGCTCCATATCGTGCGCATTATTTGAACAATTCAGTTCTTTTGTCGAATGGGTAGTACGGGATGTGTCAGGCATGAATTCGGTCATCCTTTATTTGGACGATTTCCTTTGCATAGGACCTGCTGCTTCCAGAATCTGCGCGGTGCTCCTGGCAACGCTGGAGCACATAGTGGATAGGTTTGGCATTCCATTGGCGCCCGAGAAGACAGTACGGTCATCAGTTTCCTGGGCATTGTCCTGGACTCGGGGGCAATGAAATGCAGGTTACCAGAGGATAAGTTGGCAGACCTAAAGAGGGAGATCGCAGGTATGATTGGGTTGCACAAAGTTCAGCTTCGAGAGTTGCATTCGCTATTGAGTAAGCTGAATTTTGCGTGCCGCAATCGGCTAATGGTGAAGGTTTTTTGCCACAGGCTTGCGGCAAGTACAGCTGGTATTCAGTCCCCAAGGCACTATGTAAGATTGGGAAAAGAACACAGGGAGGACTTGAGGGTATGGCATACCTTCTTGGAATCCTTTAATGGACGGGCGCTATGGATGTCGGAGCCGGTCAGCAACTTTGACCTCGAACTGTTCACTGATGCGGCCGGTTCCACAGGTTATGGGGCGTTCTTTCAGGGGCAGTGGAGTGCGGGTCCATGGCCGCGGGAATGGATTGAAGCGGGCTTTACAAAAAACCTAGTGCTGCTGGAACTGTTTCCGGTTGTGTTAGCGGTTGAATTGTGAGGTGTGGCGTTTAGGGATCGGAAGGTGTGATTTCATGGGGACAATTTGGGTGTGGTGCAAGTGATTAACAGGATTACTGCATCATCTTTGCCAGTGATTAGGTTGCTACAACACTTGGTTTTGAGATGTTTGCAGTTGAATGCTTTCATTCATGCAGTACACCTCCTGGGTGTTGAGAATGTTATCGCTGATGCGCTGTCTCACTTCCAGTGGGACAGGTTCCGCGAGTTGGCGCCGGAGGCGGAGCAGCACGGGGTGCCTTGTCCCGAATGGTTGTGGGGGATAGCATTGGCCTCGTCGCAGGATGGATCAGGAAGTCGGTGAGTGAGGTGACATGGTGGGCATACTCGAAAGTATGCCGTGAGTGGCAGGCGTTTGTGCAAGAGGTGGGTGATGAGTCGGTGGATGGTGCAGTGGGGCTCCTGGTGTTGTATTATGTTGCGAGAATGATGGAGGAGGGAGTGTCTGCATCGGCACTGCATAAGAAGTTAGCGGGTTTAGCGTTTTTGTTCAAATTACAAGGCCAGCCTGACTTTACAAAGGATTTCTGGGTAAGGCAGGCGATGAAAGGCTATTGGCGATCGGTGGTTCGTACGGACGCCAGGAGACCGATAACCTTTCAGATTTTGACAGGTATAGTAGCACAGTTGGGGGGGGGGGGGGGTTTGTTCCTCTGACTACAAGTGCACCATGTTTATGGCGGCATTTTTGCTGGCTTTCTTTGGGGCATTTCGTATTGGGGAATTGGTTAGTCCATCAAAGAAAGTACAAGGGGGAATTGGGATACAGGAGGTGACATGCGAAAAGGACGTTTTGTTGTTATATTTTCGTAGGTCAAAGACAGATCAAATGGGAAAAGGGAGGTTGGTGCATGTTTTCCCAGTGCCGGGTTTGGCATTGTGCCCAGTGGAAGCAGTTAAGGGATTTATGGGTATCCGCCCAAGGGGGGGCCCCTTTTTGGTGCATTTGGATGGGGTTCCGTTATCGCGTTATCAATTTGTGGCCGTATTTAGGAAATGTTTAAGGGCTTTGGGTTTGAATGAGACGGAATTTTCGTCTCATTCTTTTCGGATTGGGGCTGCTACAGAGGCGGCCAGAAATGGGATGGATGCAGAGGCTGTAAAACGCATAGGGCGGTGGGAATCGCGGAGGTTGCAGATATATGTTAGGCCTCATCTGGTGGTGGGACTGTAAAATGCTAGTTGGGAAGGATTTTGTTTCTGTGGGGGGTAGGTTTGCAGAATACTGGTGGTCATGGGTATTGTTCAGCGGCAGGCCTGGTTTGGATAATGGGCCATTCCTTTGTGAGCTGGGGGGCGATGTGAGATATGAAGGTAGGCAGCTGGGTTTTGATAGGCAGGAAGCCTGCATCAAGTGGTTTGGGTTCCCGGGTATTTTGTGGGGAAGATTGATTTCCGAGGTGCATCGCTATGCTCTTAGGGACAGGGCACCGGATGTTTTAGTTTTGCACTTAGGGGGCAATGATTTGGAGGGTGAGATTTATGGTGGATATATCACGGGACATCAAATTTGATGTTTGGCATTTGATGCAGGAGTTTCCAAAGATGGTCATAGTTTGGTCGGACATGGTGGCTCGGACAACATGGAGGATGGCCAGGTCGGTTGAGGGTGTGAATAGGGCACGGAGGAAGATTAACCGGGAGGTGAGTAAGTTCATAGTGAAGAATGGGGTTTGGCTATTAGGCATTTGGAACTAGAGTTCCAAACTTGGAGGTACTTGAGGAGAGATGGCGTTCATTTAAATGATGTGGGTATTAATCTGTGGGCGTTGGGACTGCAGGACGGTATCCAGAGAGCTCTTCGGGTGTGGAGGTGCACCCAAGGGTAAGGTTGTTACTTTTGGGTGCTGTGGCGGGCGTTTTGGTCTTTGCAGGGGAAAGAAGATATGGCACAATGAGAATTTCGGGAACTAGCGTTGCTATGGTCCTGATGGTCCTGATGGTGGTTTCCGGCTAACGGAGGTTAGACAGGAAGTGTTAATGGGGCACTGCGGTCATTGGTTGTCTCTGAGCCAGCTTGTCGGCTTGAGGCCTATTATTACATTAAGAGAAGGGCCATAGTGCAATATTGTTATGTTACTGATGTTTACGAATCTCCTGCAAAGACTAACGCTAGATAGATGAGGAATCTGAATAACAGATGTGTTTTTGTTATGATATTTATTTGTTTAATAAAGTAGGCTGCTACGGCCTTTTATCACTCCAACCCTTTGGTCTGGTCTTAATTGTTTAGAATAAGGTTAAGAGGTTGGGGTTCAGGTAATGGGTAATCACATCTGTTATACAACAGTCATGAGAGAGTAATGCCCCGTACACACGGTCGGACTTTGTTCGGACATTCCGACAACAAAATTCTAGGATTTTTTCCGACGGATATTGGTTTAAACTTGTCTTGCATACACACGGTCACACAAAGTTGTCGGAAAATCCAATCATTCTGAACGCGGTGACGTAAAACACGTACGTCGGGACTATAAACGGGGCAGTGGCCAATAGCTTTCATCTCTTTATTTATTCTGAGCACTTTGGGCGTCGGATTTGTGTACACACGATCGGAATTTCCGACAACGGATTTTGTTGTCGGAAAATTTTATATCCTGCTCTCAAACTTTGTGTGTCGGAAAATCCGATGGAAAATGTGTGATGGAGCCTACACATGGTCGGAATTTCCGACAACAAGGTCCTATCACATATTTTCCATCGGAAAATCCGACCGTGTGTACGGGGCATAAGAGCGATTACACCAAATTTAACACTCCTTCTCCCCATTTACACCTGATACCTTGTAACACGAATGATTCACATGACACCGGGGAGGGAAACTGGCTACTTGCGCCCAATTTGGACATTTTCACTTAGGGGTGTACTCACTTTTGTTGCCAGCTGTTTAGACATTAATGGTTGTGTGTTGAGTTATTTTGAGGGGCCAGCAAATTTACACTGTTATACAAACTGTACACTCACTACTTTACATTGTAGCAAAGTGTAATTTCTTCAGTGTTGTCACATCCAAAGATATAATAAAATATTTACAAAAATGTGAGGGGTGTACTCACTTTTGTGAGATACTGTAAGTCAGGTAGACTCAGAAACAATTCCTTTGCTTTCCTACAGCTATGATTCCCTTTGTTCCACAGCCGGCATGCTACTTTCCACTTTCCAATCAATAGCTTTCAAGGGGGATCGCATGGATCTCAGTAGGCTCTTTCATATAAAATACCCCACTGCTTCTCTCATATAAAATACCCCACATGCAGAATTGGAGTAAATTGGCCATAGCAGCCATTTTATTAACCAAAATATAAATATCCAATAATTAACATATCAATAACATGTCAAAACATAACATACAGTTTATTAAAGAAAGGAGCCCAAGCAAAAAACCAAAACCGTACCTGCTAGTCACTTCTAAGGCCTCCAGTCGCAAAAACCACTGACTCAGAGACAACTCACAGGTACCATACAACAACTGGGAGCCGTACCTCAGACGGGTCCCTACACCATACCTTTTTTGTGCCCATATGACCTAAAAGGACCTTGCACCCTGCCACCACCACGCAAAACTGGCACCTTGGGTTTGAGTGGACCTCCACACCCGCAGGGCCCTCTGGATACCCTCCTCCAAAACAAAAAAACACATGTCAATACCAACAGCATTCAAATGAACGCCGCCCCCACGTAAATATCGCCAAGGTTCCAATTCCAACTCAAACCCCCATTGCGCATCAGAAATCGCGCCACCTCCCGATTTACTTTCACCCTTGCCTTGTTAAGACCCATAACTGATCTAGCCTACCTCCGTTGTGTATGAGCCACCATATCTGACCATACTATCAACAAGTCCGGGTAAACTAATCCAAGTCGAAGAAAGTCATATTTAACATCCTGGATGAGCTTCCTCATGGACTGTAGCCCTAAATTGTTCCCCCCAGCATGCACCACTAACACATCGGGGGCTTTATCAAGCCGTGCATAACACTCAACCTCAGGAACCACTCTACTCCACAATAGCCCGGGCAACCCGATCCAATGAAGAGGAGAGGGAGAGGAGAGGAGAGGAAAAGGAGAGGTGTGTCACCCGGTGCTGTACCTGGAGTATGCTGTCCAGTTCTGGGCACCAGTCCTCAGGAAGGATGTACTGGAAATGGAGCGAGTACAAATAAGGGCAACAAAGCTAATAAAGGGTCTGGAGGATCTTAGTTATGAGGAAAGGTTGCGAGCACTGAACTTATTCTCTCTGGAGAAGAGACGCTTGAGAGGGGATATGATTTCAATATACAAATACCATACTGGTGACCCTACAATACAAATAAAACTTTTTCGCAGAAGAGAGTTTAACAAGACTCGCGGCCACTCATTAAAATTAGAAGAAAAGAGGTTTAACCTTAAACTACGTAGAGGGTTCTTTACTGTAAGAGCGGCAAGGATGTGGAATTCCCTTCCACAGGCGGTGGTCTCAGCGGGGAGCATTGATAGCTTCAAGAAACTATTAGATAAACACCTTAATGACCGCAACATACAGGGATATATAATGTAATACTGACACATATTTACACACATAGGTTGGACTTGATGGACTTGTGTCTTTTTTCAACCTCACCTACTATGTAACTACTATGTAACTATGTAACAACTCAAAAGACACCGGATGGCGACCATCCACCGGCCGACACCCGCTACAGTAGGCCTTTACCACTTGCTGAACCAAAAAATCCTTCGTACAATCCCTACGACCACAACAACTTGAACAAAAATGCCAACCCCGTAAACTTACTATTTAACACTCCCTCCTCCACATTCCGACCTATGAAATACAACACCAAGGACCCCTCATCACCATCAGCTATCCCACCACCCAAACCACGGACCAGACCAAACCACTCCTCCCAAACCCTCGAATACACTGACTAGGTATCCTCACTCATCAACCGCCAAATCAGCTTTGCAGTCACTCCAAGGCAATCTGCCACAGTTGTGCTGGACAAGGAACTCCCAGTTGCACTGCTCCCGGAGCCAACGAGCGAACCTTGTCCCACTGAAACCGAGAAAGAGCATCGGCCAAGGTATTAGTGCAACCCAGGACATGAACAGCATATACAAAACCATTGCAATGTAAATAAGCCAACACCAAATGCACCACCTGTGGCGATGAAGCTGATACGCTATTAATTGCCTGCACAACTGCCATATTATCGCAATTAAAATTGATCTTCTTGTTACTGAACTGAGAACCCCAAAGCTTCATGCGAGCACAATCGGAAACAGTTCCAAGAGTGCCAAGTTCCTGGTGAACCCAGCCTCCCGCCATTTCACGGGCCTGCACTCCACTGACCCCCAAATTATGCACCATAGCCAGCCGATCCTGCGGCATCTGTGAAGAGCTCCAAATCAAAACTGGCCATAGCTTCACAGATGCCGCGAGATTGGCTGGCTATGGTGCATATTTTGGAGGTCAGTGGAGTGCAGGCCCATGGAATGGCGGGAGGCTGGGTTCACCAGGAACTTGGCTCTCTTGGAACTGTTTCCGATTGTGCTCGCATGGAGCTTTCCGATTGTGCTCGCAATTGAGCTTTGGGGTTCTCAGTTCAGTAACAAGAAGATCCATTTTAATTGCGATAATATGGCAGTTGTGCAGGCATCCACATAGACCTGTCCTTATAAGAATCCAAAAAGGACTCCCAAACTAGCAGGTCCGCTTTGTGTTCTCGGGTCAGGCGAATGTGATGCCCAGGAGCTCGAACCCCTGTGGTAGCCGCCACCAGCCGGTGATTAAAAACCCTGCCCATCGGCATGATCCGACAAGCAAAATTGAGCTTCCCAAGAAGCGACTAAAGTTGGCGCAGGGTCAGCTTGCCAGCCCCCTGTGCTGGGACTACCGCTGCCTGCAAGTCCGTCAGCTTGTCTTCCGGGAGGCGGCATTCCATGGCCACAGTATCAATCAAAATACCAAGAAAACTCAGTACCATAGCCGGACCCTCCATTTTGTCTGCCGCCAATGGAATGCCAAAGCCAGGGCCGATCCTGGACGGTGTGCACGGGGTGCAGTGGACCCGGGCGCGCAGGAGGTGTGGGCGCTGAAGCACCAGAGTGCTCCCCTCCCTCCTCCTCCTCTCCTTGTCCGTAGTCGGCTCTCTCCGCCGGTCACGGCCGCCGTGTTTCTTGCTGAAGCCCATCCTCCCTCCCTCCTGTCAGAGGAGGGGAGCGGAAACAGCTGGAGATCGGAGTGGCTGTGTCTCTGTGTGCAGAGAGACCAGCCGCGCAGTGATGTCACTGGGGGTGGGTGGTCCGTGCCCGATGTGTTCCAGTTCTCCTCCTCCTCCTGTGTGTAACTCCCGCCTGCTGCCCAAGCCTTACACGCTTTGTTCTCCACCCGGGCGGCACCGCTGCACACTGTCCTCTCCTCTCCAGCTGCCGCCCGGGTGTTTTTTAATTAGCTTAATGGAAGGGGGGGTTGTCCTGGGGGGGTCTTTACAAATGGAGGGGGGTTTGTCCTGGGGGGGTCTGTACTAATGTAGGGGGGGTGGTTTGTCCTGGGGGGGTCTGTACTAATGGAGGGGGGGTCTGTACTAATGGGGGGGTGGTTTGTTCTGGGGGTCTGTACTAATGGAGGGGAGTCTGTACTAATGGAGGGGGGGGTGGTTTGTTCTAGGGGTCTGTACTAATGGAGGAGGGGTCTGTACTAATGGAGGGTGGTGGTTTGTCCCAGGGGGTCTGTACTAATGGAGGGGGTGGTTTGTTTTGGGGGGGTCTGTACTAATGGAGGGGGGTGGTTCTGTATTAATGGGGGGGTGGTTTGTCCTGAGGGGGGTCTGTACTAATGGAGGGGGGTGGTTCTCACTAATGGAGGGGGGGTGGTTTGTCCTGAGGGGGGTCTGTACTAATGGAGGGGGGGTCTGTACTAATGGAGGGGGTGGTTCTGTACTAATGGAGGGGGGATGGTTTGTTCTGGGGGGTCTGTACTAATGGAGGGGGGGGGGGTTTGTTCTGGGGGGTCTGTACTAATGGAGGGGGGTGGTTTGTTTTGGGGGGGTTTGTACTAATGGAGGGGGGGGTTGTTTTGGGGGGATCTGTACTAATGGAGGGGGTGGTTCTGTACTAATGGAGGTGGGTGGTTTATCCTGAGAGGGGTCTGTACTAATGGAGGGGGGTGGTTCTATACTAATGGAGGGGGGTGGTTTGTCCTGAGGGGGGGTCTGTACTAATGGAGGGGGTTGGTTTGTTCAAGGTGGGTCTGTACTAATGGAGGAGGGGTGGTTCTGTACTAATGTAGGGGGGTTGGTTTGTTCTGAGGGGTCTGTACTAATGGAGGGGGGTGGTTCTGTACTAATGGAGGGGGGGTGGTTTGTCCTGAGGGGGGTCTGTACTAATGGAAGTGGGGTTGGTTTGTCCTGAGGGGGGTCTATACTGATAGAGGGGGGTGTTTTGTCCTGGGGGGTCTATACTAATGGGGGGTCTGTACTAAGGGAGGGGTTTATACTTAGTGGGGGGGTCTGCACTGACGGAGGGGAGTCTATACTTAGTGGAGGGGGGTCTGTACTGAGGGACGACTATACTTGGTGGAGGGGGTGATACCATGTTTTACAGCACCGGGTGACACACCTCTCCCTTTCCTCTCCTCTCCTCTCCTCTCCTCTCCCTCTCCTCTTTGCACGCACTGCTGTACTAGTGAACGGCGCACTATGTTTCTTCCCCCGCCTTCATATCAGCCAGGGAAGAAAAAAAAAGGAGCAAAGAAGAGGATTGTGGGACATGTAGTCCCGAGGACTGGCAGCCCCACTGTAACACAAAAACTGCAGCCCACACAGCATGCTCAACTGAATGGGAGAGAGAGAGAGAGAGCCAGGAGCCCGGGAAAGCTTTCAGGAAGTACACCCAGGACTCCAGAGGGAGAGGGCAGTGCTGAGTGAACACAAACAGAGACAGAACCCCGCTGCCCTGCACCTCCAGAGGGAAAGCCACATAGCCTAGCGCCATCCCTGGCGAAGAAAGAAATGGAGTCATTGCCAAAATACAGATCTGGGTTCTACCCAGCGGAGTCGCCACGGGCAATTCAGAGTGAGCTGACTCCTGATCAGAGGAACCGTTGTTGCTGGGTCAGGTGAGAGGGCCGATCGGCCATTATCTACTAACGTCCATAGGAACTGCAGTCTCTGACCATCTCTTGTAACATGTCTGCAGTCTCTGACCATGTCCTGTATTATGTCTGCAGTCTCTGACCATCTCCTGTATTATGTCTGCCGTCTCTGACCATCTCTTGTATCATGTCTGCAGATTCTGACTGTCCCCTGTACTATGTCTGCAGTCTCTGATCATCTCTTGTATCATGTCTGCAGTCTCTGAACATCTTGTTTACTATGTCTGCAGTCTCTGACCATCTCCTGTATTATATCTCTAGTCTCTGACCGTCTCCTGTAGTATGTCTGCAATCTCTGACCATCTCCTGTAATATGTCTGCATACTCTGACCATCTTCTGTGCTATGTCTGCAGTCTCTGACCATATCTTGTAACATGTCTGCAGTCTCTGACCATCTCTTGTATTATGTCTGCAGTCTCTGACCATCTTCTGTATTATGTGTGCTGTCTCTGACCGTCTCCTGTAGTATGTATGCAGTCTCTGACCATCTCCTGTAATATGTCTGTATTCTCTGACCATCTCTTGTATTATGTCTGCAGTCTCTGACCATCTTCTGTATTATGTGTGCCGTCTCTGACCGTCTCCTGTAGTATGTATGCAGTCTCTGACCATCTCCTGTAATATGTTTGCATTCTCTGACCATCTCCTGTACTATGCCTGCAGTCTCTGACCATCTCTTGTAACATGTCTGCAGTCTCTGACCATCTCTTGTATCATGTCTGCAGTCTCTGACCATCTCCTGTATTATGTCTGCAGTCTCTGACCATCTCCTGTATTATGTCTGCAGGCTCTGACCATCTCTTGTATTATGTCTGCCGTCTCGGACCATCTCTTGTATTATGTCTGCAGTCTCTGGCCATCTTTTGTATTATATCTGCTGTCTCTGATCATCTCCTGTATTATGTCTGCCGTCTCTGACCATCTCCTGTAGTATGTCTGCACTCTGACCATTTCCTGTATCATATGTCCAGTCTCTGACCGTCTCCTGTAGTATGTCTGCAGTCTCTGACCACCTCCTGTAATATGTCCGCATTCTCTGACCATCTCTTGTAACATGTCTGCAGTCTCTGACCATCTCCTGTATCATGTCTGCAATCTCTGACCATCTCTTGTATCATGTCTGCAGTCTCTGACCATCTCTTGAATTATGTCTGCAGTTTCTGACCATCTCCTGTAGTATGTCTACAGTCTCTGACCATCTCCTGTACTATGATTGCAGTCTCTGACCATCTCTTGTATCATGTCTACAGTCTCTGACCATCTCCTGTACTATGTCTGGGGGCTCTTTCTAACAGACTCTCTAACAGAAGCCCTCTCTGTGTGCATCAGAGAGACTCCCCTCCAGTACTCATTAGTGTACGCTCTTCCTGTATTTTCTTTATTGTTAAAAGATCATGGGAGGATCCTAGGGTAATGAAGACTTCTTAGGGGAGCATCTCTGTGTTTGAGTCGTTGCCAGAGTAAAATTTGTAAAGGGGAGGAGTTGGTAAGATGGCCACGCCCACGTGGGGGCGCCAGAAATATTTCTGCACCCAGGCGTCTGTGACCCTAGGATTGGCCCTGGCCAAAGCGCTCTGCCATGTGATGAACCATAGCCAACAAAACCCTACGACCAGTAGAAGCTGCCGGCCCAATACACAAAAAATCATCCAAACAGTGAATGACAGACGGAAGCCCATGCACCTCTCGGACCACCCACTCAAAGATTGAACTAAAACTTTTGAATAATGAACACGAAATGGAGCACCCCATAGGCAAACATTGATCAATGAAATAGCACCCCTGCCACTTACAACCCAACAAGTGAAAACTGTTATGCCCCGTACACACGGTCGGATTTTCCGACGGAAAATGTGTGATAGGACCTTGTTGTCGGAAATTCGGACCGTGTGTAGGCTCCATCACACATTTTCCATCGGATTTTCCGACACACAAAGTTTGAGAGCAGGCTATAAAATTTTCCGACAACAAAATCCGTTGTCGGAAATTCCGATCGTGTGTACACAAATCCGATGGACAAAGTGCCACGCATGCTCAGAATAAATAAAGAGATGAAAGCTATTGGCCACTGCCCCGTTTATAGTCCCGGCGTACGTGTTTTACGTCACCGCGTTTAAAACGATCGGATTTTCCGACAACTTTGTGTGACCATGTGTATGGAAGACAAGTTTGAGCCAACATCCGTCGGAAAAAATCCTAGGATTTTGTTGTCGGAATGTCCGAACAAAGTCTGACCGTGTGTACGGGGCATTAGGATGTACAGGCAACAAGCGAAAAGCGGATTCAATATCCGTTTTGGGCCAATAAAGCCCCTCCCGACCATAGAAATGAACCCAACACACCGCCACGTCAAAAGAGGTGTAGGAAATGGAACACAAACCAAGATCAATTCATTCATTCACCGAACCCTCTCTGGGATACGACAAATGGTGAATCAATCTAAACTTGTTGGGTTCCTTCTTAGGGACTACCCCCAAACGAGAAACCATCAAATTATCCAGCGGCGAAGAGATAAACAGACCAGCCATGCGGCCCAGCTCAACCTCTTTTGCTAATTTTGCAGACACCACCTCCAGAGGAGCCAACGCCGACTTCAAATTGTCTGCAGGTTGGGGGGATGGGGGAGCCTACATGGAACACGAAAGCCCTTGGCGAATCCTGAAGCCAGCAGGTCCGCCACCTCTCGGTTTTGATACCTACCTAAAAACGCACGCATCCTTGCTATGCTCACCGGAGTTCTCCCTTTTTCCCACAAGCTCCCCAGTTCTGCCTTTGCCTTTTTGTGTACATCTATTAAAAGAGTGGGAGCCCCAGCAGCCGGAGCACTCATGTTTAAATTTGCACATCGTGTGCGCATGCGCGGGACCTCCGGAGCGACACGCTGACCGAGAGCTCCGCACCACTCCGGCCCTCCAGAGCTCAGCACAGACGCTATAATTAGCGGATTTTGGCAGGGGGACCAGGTATCAGACCGTCTTTCATCCGGGCACCAGCCTACATGTCCGGATCTCAGCAGAAGAAAGACGTTAATAGGCAGCTGAACTTTGGCCTAGCTCCCCGGGGACCTTCCAAGATGGCGGCCGCAACTGCTCCATGAGGAGACACTGCAAACACACAAGGCCCGGTGTATCCTCCAGCGTTATCCACACCAACCACGGCGCAAGTGAGTAATATTATGGGGGCTCAAAGCTACTTGGCGTCACCTGCGTCCACTGAATCGCTCCTCAGCAGAATGCAGAATGGCAACCCTTACTCCCCCCTTCTTAATTCCCCTGACACCATTGCAGACTCCCCACAGGCCTCCCCCATCACCAATAATCATCCCCCAGAGATGGCACAACTGCTTAACTGCTTCTCAGACATGCTTGCTACAGGGCTTGCACAAAACGCCATGCAAATCACCACATCAATTAAAGCAGATCTCCAGAGTTTAGGGGCAAGAATAGACGCTATTGAACAGGCTGTAGATGATTCCGCAGCACGCACCAACCAACATCCCACCTGTATCCATTCTCTACAGGATCAACTTGAGAATGCTCTCGCCAAAATTGAAGACCTGGAGAACAGAAGCAGACGCTATAACTTTAGAGTGCGAGGTATCCCTGAAGCCAACATGGATATCCCTAACACAGTCAAAGCCCTAATCAAAGAAATCATCCCTGACATTCCAGACGACAAGCTCGAATTGGATAGGGCCCACAGAGTGCTTCAACCCCCCCGCCAAGATGGACTCCCCAGGGACATAGTGGTCAAGACACACTTTTACGGGACAAAAGAAGAGGTCATGAAAAGATCCCGCTACAAAGATGACATCACCCTGTTTGACAATAAAATCCAGATTTTCGCTGATATCTCACCGACCACGATTCAAAAAAGAAGATCACTTAAACCACTCTTAGAAGTGCTCACACAGAAAATGATCAAGTATAGATGGACATTTCCTTTCCGGCTACAATTCAACTACAAAGAGAAATCCTACGGATTTTCGAATTTCCACATGGGTGAGCAACTGCTTCTTCGCCTTGGGCTAATCTCTCAAGATATTCCCCTGCACAACGTGGAAAATCGACCAGCTTCGTCTAAAAGGCCCCCTCCAAGCAGCCCCCTTACCCCACTGTGGGTGAAACAACAAACGAAGAAACAACGGGAATCCATGCCCCCCAGATGAATTCTGCTATCATTTTCTCACATAGCTCAAATCATCCTACAGGAAATGTGCAGAAGCTTCTCCTACACACCCATGGTCTTTTTCAAGACCTGACCTACTTTGAATGCTTTTCGCCATTCTCCTCTGAAGCACTAGATGCAGAATATCCTTTCATCTTAGGAGGACTGCCAAAGACTTACTAACTTTTATTCCTTCCCTTTAGGTCTCAGGCCTGGGCCCTATCTAGGAACATCCCGAACCCCCATAAGTCTCACCCCCCTCACTTCCCTTATCCCTTCCCTTATCCCTCCCCCCCCCCTTCCCTGCACCCCCCGTACTGTTTTATTTTGCGTAACAGATTTATCCAACATGATATGACGCAGGTCATTCTCTTGTTTACAGTATATACAGATTGTGCTAGTTTTTCTTTGTCCAGTTTACAAGGGCGAGCTTGCCCCTTTTATTTAGAGATAGTACTTGAAAAACACTCTAGTTCGCTCATGTTAAGTTAATAGTAACTCCTGCTATAGGGAGATTTCTCCATTAGCTTTCTTATTTATTTTTATTTTTTTATATATATCTTTTTCATTGTTTATAACAAATGCTCTGCGGCCGGAGCGGCTCCACATGCCACCCCACCTATTGTAACCGAGAGGAAACTTTACCCCTTGGTCACAATAGACGTACGACCCTATTTTTGGTCGTCCATATTTTACTGAGCCCTCTATTTTAGGGACTCAGTGCAGGTTTCTGATCCTGCAACTAAAGGATCCAGTGTTCCTTTTTACACACTGGACTCCTTCTCTTTCAGTTGGTTCTATTATTTTCTTCCGTTATTTTCTGTCCTGCTCTTTTCCCCACCCTCTCTTCCTCCCACCCAGGCGCCTTTGAGGGGAGCTGAACAAGCAAAATATCCGAAATTCCACAGCCAAGATCACGGTCCAGAGACAGATGGTGCCCCAACCCTGGATTGAGTAAGAACCCTTATTTTATTGTCGAATACCTCACACAATGTCCATGGCTGACGAACCTACCCCACAGTCATCTCTTAAAATAGCAACCCACAACGCTCAGGGACTAAACTCCCCAGTAAAAAGGCGCAAAGCCTTTCATAGCTACCACTCCAGAGGGTTAGACATTATACTCATCCAAGAAACTCACTTCCCGAAATCTTTCAATCCATCTTTCCTACACCGTAACTATCCCACCTTTTATTTGGCCAATGCAGATGACAAAAAAGAGGAGTAGCTGTACTTATTTCCAAACGCACACCATTTTCTTTGACCAAAACCATTAAGGACGAAGAGGGGAGATACATACTTGTGAAAGGTCAAATAAACGATGCAACTCTCTCCATAGTATCGTACTATGCTCCTAATAGGGGACAGGCCTCTTTCTTCTCTTCTATGCTCAACTCGCTCTCCCCACATTTGGAGGGCAAAGTGATCATGGGAGGGGACTCTAATATTGCTTTCGATCATATGCTTGACAAATCAACAAAAAGCCATTTGAAGCTCAAAAGGCCCCCCAATCAGAGCCTTCGTATTGCTCAACTTCTACACTCTTTGGGTCTGATTGATGTATGGAGAGAGTTGAACCCTAGTGCCAAAGACTATACTCAGTACTCAGCCCCCCACAGAACATATGCTCGTATAGATCATATTTTTATACACACTACTGACATTCACCTAGCATCTCGGGCAGTAATTAACGAGGTCCCCTGGTCTGACCATTCATTGGTCTCCACCAAGCTAAGCGGGTTCCTACACACAAGAAGCCCACCACAATGGCGCCTCAATGAAGCTCTCCTATCCAACCCTGTACACTGCACCATGATAGAAAAAGACATCTTAGAATACTTCCGCCTTAATGACACACCGGAGATTTCCCCAGGATCTTTATGGGGAGCTCATAAAACAGTAATAAGGGGTAACCTTATACAACGTGCAGCAAAACTAAAAAGAGAAAAACAAATTGACATTAAAAAATTGCAAAAAGAATTCCAACTCATCTGTAAACAGCACAGGCAAAACCCCACACCCGCGTCTTTGGCCAAAATGGATGCCTCTAAGATTGCCTTAAACACTGCTCTAACATCTTCTGCAGAAAAACACCTCAAATGGGTCAGTGGAAGATTTTATTTTAATACTGATAAGTTTGGCCCCCAATTGGCCTCAAAACTTTCCCCCAGACACAGATATCAAGCTCTACCCAAAATTAAATCCATTTCGGGTTCATTAACACAAAACCCCAAGACAATACTAGAAACATTCCACTCATTTTATTCCAAGCTATACTCCTATCCTAGTCAAGAGAAGGCCCAGAAACTCAACAAATTTTTTGATAGTATCCCCCTCCCCAAAATATCTGATTCTCATCGCTCCCTAATGGAAGCCCCTATTTCTATAGAGGAGGTCTTGGAAGTCATAAAAGAAACTAGAACGGGCTCAGCCCCTGGCCCTGACGGGTTCTCGTCACTGTACTATAAAAAATTTGGAACTCCCTGGCTCCTTATCTGGTCCGGCTTTTTAATTCCCTTAACAGAGATTCACCCGTAGACCCAGCGACAAACCTAGCCTATATCTCAGTCATACCCAAACCGGGAAAAGATCAAAGCTTGGTCAGCAACTACAGACCTAAATCCCTCATGAACAATGACCTAAAAATAATGACCAAAATCCTTTCCAACAGACTAGGCTCCTTTATAGGAGCATACGTTCATAAGGATCAAGTGGGATTTTATACCAGGGAGGCAGGGCCCGGACCAGATAAGGAGAGCTATAGATGTCATATCTATACTGCAGTCAAAATGGGATGGTAATCCACCCCAGGAGGGGTACCTCCTGTCTATAGACCTCCAAAAAGCTTTTGACTCCATTACATGGCCTTACCTTTTCGGAACATTAGAGCAATGGGGTTTCGGCTCCCATTTCTTAAATCTAATTGCAGCTCTCTATTCCCACCCCAGAGCCCAGATTAGGATCCAAGGCTATTTATCTGAACCCTTCCCCATAACCAAAGGGACTAGACAAGGGTGCCCTTTATCACCCTTACTCTTTGCCATTGGCATAGAAAATTTAGCTATTGCAATAAGGAACCACCCGGACATACATGGCGTTAACTGTGGCCAGTCAACACACAAATGCGCCCTATTCGCGGACGATGTCCTACTCTTCATCACTTCCCCCCTCGTCTCTACCCCCAATATCTTCTCCCTTCTAAACAAATTTGGACGGATCTCGGGTTTACAAGTGAATATGTCCAAATCCATAGCACTTAACATATCCACTCCATCACGCACCGTGGAAAGCTTAAAGGAACACTTCCCTTTTGTTTGGAGCTCAAATTCCATCACATATTTAGGTATTCAGTTAACCCCCCTAATAGAGCAATTATACCGCTTTAACTATCCCCCTATGTTCAAAAAACTTAACTCTGATCTTGATCAAAGGTCACTACACAAATTATCTTGGCTAGGAAGATTAAATGCGGTCAAAATGACTCTACTACCGCAAATCTTATATTTGTTCTGCTCCCTCCCCATCCCTGTCCCCAAATTTCATATCTCCAAATTACAATCCTCGATCATCCAATTTATTTGGAATAAATCAAATCACAGGCTCCCTAAAAAAACTCTTTTTAGACCAAGGAAAAAAGGAGGTCTTGGACTGCCCAATCTCTGGTGGTACTATCAGGCAGCACATCTTAGTCAGATTTCAGCCATCTACTACAGAGGCCCCAAACCTGAATGGATAGAGATGGAAAGACAAGCTATACCCAAATTCACTATAGATTACCTTTTATGGCGCCCCCATAAAACTAGACCGTCGATCCTCTCCCCCTCCCTCTCACATTCATTCACATTATGTGACACCATGCACAAACTACACAATCTAATATCTTCATGGAAACCCTTAGCACATATTTTTAATAATCCCCTCTTCCCTCCAGGCACAAACACAAGAGCGTTCCAATGGTGGCTTGATAAGGGAATGTACAGAATAGGTAATTTCTGTAACTCTGGTGGTCCCCTCACTTTGGCACAATGCACATCGAAACTCAAAATGCCCAAATCAGAAAAATTTTGTTGCACCAACTGAGACATTTCCTACTCTCCACCCTATCCCAGGAACCGCTTCCACTTCATACCACTCCCTATGAACAGTGGTGCTCCTCAGCCACGGACATGAAAGGGGGAATTTCGCTCATATACTCAGCTTTAGCCAAACCTCAAGAGAAAGCTGCCTATATGATAACCTGGGAACGTGATGTCGGATTTGAATGGGATCTTGATACATGGCATTCCAATGTAGCGTCCGCTTTTAAGGGGATCCTAAATGTCTCTCTTACCGAAGCAGATCTCAAAATCATAACGCGATGGTACCTAGTCCCCACTAGGCTAGCTAAGTTCTACCCACAATCCTCCCCTACATGTTTTAGGGGATGTGGACACTTGGGCACCCTCTTACATATTTTTTGGGAATGCCCACGTATCAGAGGATACTGGAACAAAATATTCAACCTAATTCGCAAAGTCACTGACTTGGCGATCCCACAAACTCCAACTGTAGCCCTATAAAAACCAAAAAATCCCCAAAATTCCTAAATATGACCAGATCCTAATCCACTATATTCTTATCGGAGCCAAAATTACAATAGCCCGGGCATGGAAACTTCCTAAAGTTTCGTTCCATATAGCCAAACAGAAAATCTCCTGGATCATGTACCAGGAGAAAATTTCTAACATCATTCTTGACAAGACTGAGAAATTCAAACGTATATGGGACCCATGGGCTCGTCATATGGGAGTGACCCTCTAATCCCTAAATCCGTTTCTCATTATGCTAAATAAGTTTCCCTGCCCGGCTACCTGATACTCTAACACGGCTCTCCTCGAAGGACCTGGCAACCCCCCCCACTCAATCCTCTCATCTCTCTCTCTCTCTCTTTCTTACTATATCTCTCTTTTCTCTTTTTTCCTTTTACTTTTTATTATTTTTATTAGTAAAATAAAACTTTTCTTGGTGCTTTCTCTCCCACCGAATCAGAATGGTGGGATGTGAAATTGAAGATACAGGATTATACATACGTCTATTATGATCTTTTAGGTTATTACTTTAAAGATGTTATTTTTCACACAAGCTTGTATAAGCTTAAAAAATATCAGAATAAGACACTAACGCTGAGATCTCGAATCTTAAACTGTAGTATCATTTTCAAGAACTTAAATGTTTGGCATTGCACCATTTTTCACGAACCGTTGGGAAATTACCTTTTAGCAGAGGACTGGGGCCCGTGGTGCCCAGACACAGCATGATCCCGTTTTGGGGTGTCTGGTCACTGGGGCAGTCGGCTTTTTGTTACGAATACCCAACTGGATCATATAAAATCTTTATTGTATTATTTCTACATTGAAATTCCGGATGTCAATTACTACTGTGCAGAGATTTTCATGTTAAATCCGCTTATATATGTATCTACATGTTCAAAATTTTATATCTGCTCTTCTTCCCTGTGTGGGAAAAGAATTGTTGATGTTTAACATTTTGCCTCAATAAACATCTTAAAACTTAAAAAAAAAAAAGAGGGAAATTTGCACATCGTTCCAAACTTGCAAGTCCCTTCATTGAACAACCAGCAACACCCCTTTCTTTTGTTGGCCGACTGTCCAGAGGAAGAAAATCTGCCAGCCCCTGACTGAAAAAAAGCCCCAGCCCGCACTGAGGACATGAGCCGTATCTAAAGACTACTGTCCTTGTGGTCCCAGCGCAAGGACGGACGTAACGCTTTGTAATGACGGAAGTGCTCGTAGTACCTGAGCCATGCCGCTCCCCGTAGACTTGATAAGCTTCCCCTATCGCATCCACATAACAAAAGAGAGCGGAGCAGTTCTCTGGAGCCCTTTCCCCTATAACACTGGCTAAAATTGCAAATGCCTGAAGCCAGTTGGTAAACGACCGGGGAATGAGCCTATATCGCCTCTTCTCTTCTTCCTCCTTCTTGCTATAATCCAACTTACCTCTATCCAGATTACATTTTTCCAGTTGAAGAAAAGAAAAAATTTCCACGTACTCACCCTTCCAAATTTTTTCTCGCACTTCCTGCTTGAGGTGTGCTCCTAGCGGCCCCTCAAAACAAACGTACACCTCACATTTGGCAGAATCTGCCAAACGAACCCGGTCCACCTCCTTATCTAGGGCCAGGGCCGTCTTTAAGGCAGGGCAAAAGGGGCATCTGCCCTGGGCCCTATCATTGTTGCGAGGCCCAAAGCAGCTGCCTTATACTTGCCAACTATCCCAGTTCAAATTCCCTTGTCCCTTGAAGTTTCAGTCCCGTGCTGTGTCCTGATATCTCAGTGTGAAGCTCTGTTTCTAATGCTGCTCAGCTCTGCCTATTGCCATGTACAGATGACTCACCTGCAGACCCTGTGTTTACATGTAAATAACCTGCATTGATATGTAAATAGCGACTGCATTAATATGTAAATAGCCGTGGACCAGGAGCAATGATATGTAAATAGAGGCGGCATTCCTATGTATATCATGCCCCCCCTGAGGTCATATCCACCATCACTTCTGCTGAATGGTGCCCATCGGAGAGGTAAAGGGGCACGCTTGAAAGTCCTGCCTAAAACTGTGGTCATTAAGCGTAATATCAGCCTGTTCTGCAAGGGTAAGGAAATTGGAGGTGGAACCCTTTTTTCAAAATAACATGGTGCCACAGCACCCTGAATTGTGGTGCATGTAAATACACACATCTCAGCAGATGCGTGAGGGTGTCATTAACAATTAATGGCACTGCTGAATATCTGCTAAAGGGCAGCACATTTCTGTGGGGTCAGGAAAGCAATTTTGCATTTGTTCCTTACACACACAAATGTGAACGCAGGCTAAATGTTTCAGTTGCATTGGTGGTCAGTGTAAATCTTCTCATTACATTGGAACTTGGTGTACAATCCTTTCATTTGCACTAGTGGCCAGTGTGAAGGCCCCCCTTACATTGGTGGTTCCTGTGAATGCTCCTATTATATTAGTGGTCAGTGTAAATCCCCATTACATTAGTGGTCAGTGTAAATCCCCATTACCTTAGTGGTCAGTGTAAATCCCCATTACATTAGTGGTCAGTGTAAATCCCCATTACATTCGTGGTCAGTGTAAATCCCCATTACATTCGTGGTCAGTGTAAATCCCCATTACATTCGTGGTCAGTGTTAATCCCCATTACATTAGTGGGCAATGTGAATTCCCATTACATTGGGGTTTTCTGTCTATGGATGGATCCCCTCATCTCCCCAGTCCATGGTGTGTAGGCAGTGAGGAGATGATGTACTGTAACCTTTAGTAACCAATCTGTGAGCAGTTATGATGCACTAACCTCTTGCCACCAATCATTGAGCGGTAAGGATATGCAGTAACCTCTATCAACCAATTAGTAAGCAGTAATAATGTGCAGTAACCTCTAGCAACCAATTAGTGAGTGGTAAGGATGTCCAGTAACCTCTAGCAACCAATCAGTGGGCAGTATTGATGTACAGTAATCTGTAGCAACCAATCAACAAGCAGAAGTCGTGCTGTAACCTCTATAAAATAATTAGTGAGCCATAATGTGTGCTGTAACCTCTAGCAGCCAGTCAGTGAGTGGTAATAATACAATGTAACCACTGGCAAACAATCGCAATCACTGCCTGGTCTGATTCAGTAAACTGATCTTGAGTCTAGATGCTATTTATTGTTGGCTCAGAGCAGGTGGAGAGCGAAACTGCATTGGGGGGGGGCCAAGAAAATGTTTGCCCAGGGTCCAATCAATATAAAAGACGGCCCTGTCCAGCGCCTTACCCTGTCCGCTGTACCATTGTCCCCCGCTGCAGGAATCTGTCCAGCCACTCGTCCCGAGGAAGACGACACTCCAGGAGCTGCCAGCGATGGACCAGACAATGTCCCAGTCCCCGCTGCCAATGTGCCACCGGCTGCCGCTGGAGGCCCCAGTACACCTGCTCCTGAACCAGCTGGAGGAGCCCAGACCATCATGGGCAACCCTGGACCTGCTAAAGGGTCCAGCCACCCCAAAACGTCCCTCAACCCCGCTAATAGCTGCACCAGATCCTGCGGTCCCGACACTGCCCTACCAGAATCCACCGCAACCCCAGCCCCTGACAACACAGACCTCGCACCATGCAAAGCCCCCCCGGAACTGGTCCCCCAGCAACAGGCACACACACAGAAGACACAGAGGGTAGGCCTAAAGGCCACTTACCAGGCTGTCGTGGAATTGGACCACTGACAGCCGCCACTGCTTTCTCGGCCGAGCGAGATGAAGCCACTCTCCCTGCTCCTCTCACCACCTGAACCTGCATACCGCCAGCCATATGTAGGAACAGGGACACCGGCTGATCCAGGTAACAGGCTGGTTCCTGAGAAATTCACACTCCCCCGCCGAGCCGCCCGGGTGGCCGCGGAACCACTCCCAAGCGCCGCAACAGGCACCTGATCAGCAGCAGAGAGATGAGCTGCACCGGCCACCACAGCCCCATCTTGCGAGTCCCACCGAGAAAGAGGATTCCTCCCGGGCTGCACCACCACTGCGTGGGACCGGCGATTTGGTGCGGGGGCCGGAGAGTCCCTAGAGGCAGACTCTGTGGGGCTCCTAAGGTGGTGCTGGACTCTGGGAGACACCTCTGGGCTGAGGCGCTCCGGAGGCCTAGACCTCTGAGCACATGGCAAAGCAGTAGGTGCAGGATCAGCTCCCACAAGTAGCCCACTGACCTGGGAATGCAGCCAGTCAGTACCGTGCACAGCAGCTGTAGCCCATAGCTGGGAAATCAAGTACTCCAAACCCCCCATAATTGAAAGTGAAAGCGACCATAGGCCTAACGTGTGGGAAGTTGTTCCACACTCTTCTTCCTTCCGACTGGAGACCACCCTCTTTTCCGCCCCCTAATCACTTCCCCCCAAAGCTCCACCCAGCCCCCTTATCCAACTTTAAACAGCCCCAAATAATGCCAAGAAACGCTCCTTGCTATTAACTCCCTGTAACCCAAGCCCCTTTAACCCCTGTCATGCTGGCCCTCCGTTTATTGCCTTGGGGTTCTACTCTGGGCCTCTCTATATCTGGAGAATACACGTTTATCACAGTGGTGGATAATAATTGAGAAGTCACAAAAATTGAGAAGCACTTTAATTCAACAAAAGAGTTGTTTTATGAACTTTGATATTATTTATGAATTAATTTACAGATTTAATATTCACAGATTGGTTTATAATTATATATATTTCTGTTGAATTGGAGTCAAACTTTTTTTTTTTTTTTTTTTTTGCAGTAGTGGTCTTTAGTAATGAAGTTATACAATACTAGTAGTACAATTCTTTTTACTCTTGTAAAGTGCACTCTTTTCATTCACTGTTTCTAAGCAATCTCCATTACATTCGTGGTCAGTGTTAATCCCCATTACATTAGTGGGCAATGTGAATTCCCATTACATTGGGGTTTTCTGTCTATGGATGGATCCCCTCATCTCCCCAGTCCATGGTGTGTAGGCAGTGAGGAGATGATGTACTGTAACCTTTAGTAACCAATCTGTGAGCAGTTATGATGCACTAACCTCTTGCCACCAATCATTGAGCGGTAAGGATATGCAGTAACCTCTATCAACCAATTAGTAAGCAGTAATAATGTGCAGTAACCTCTAGCAACCAATTAGTGAGTGGTAAGGATGTCCAGTAACCTCTAGCAACCAATCAGTGGGCAGTATTGATGTACAGTAATCTGTAGCAACCAATCAACAAGCAGAAGTCGTGCTGTAACCTCTATAAAATAATTAGTGAGCCATAATGTGTGCTGTAACCTCTAGCAGCCAGTCAGTGAGTGGTAATAATACAATGTAACCACTGGCAAACAATCGCAATCACTGCCTGGTCTGATTCAGTAAACTGATCTTGAGTCTAGATGCTATTTATTGTTGGCTCAGAGCAGGTGGAGAGCGAAACTGCATTGGGGGGGGGCCAAGAAAATGTTTGCCCAGGGTCCAATCAATATAAAAGACGGCCCTGTCCAGCGCCTTACCCTGTCCGCTGTACCATTGTCCCCCGCTGCAGGAATCTGTCCAGCCACTCGTCCCGAGGAAGACGACACTCCAGGAGCTGCCAGCGATGGACCAGACAATGTCCCAGTCCCCGCTGCCAATGTGCCACCGGCTGCCGCTGGAGGCCCCAGTACACCTGCTCCTGAACCAGCTGGAGGAGCCCAGACCATCATGGGCAACCCTGGACCTGCTAAAGGGTCCAGCCACCCCAAAACGTCCCTCAACCCCGCTAATAGCTGCACCAGATCCTGCGGTCCCGACACTGCCCTACCAGAATCCACCGCAACCCCAGCCCCTGACAACACAGACCTCGCACCATGCAAAGCCCCCCCGGAACTGGTCCCCCAGCAACAGGCACACACACAGAAGACACAGAGGGTAGGCCTAAAGGCCACTTACCAGGCTGTCGTGGAATTGGACCACTGACAGCCGCCACTGCTTTCTCGGCCGAGCGAGATGAAGCCACTCTCCCTGCTCCTCTCACCACCTGAACCTGCATACCGCCAGCCATATGTAGGAACAGGGACACCGGCTGATCCAGGTAACAGGCTGGTTCCTGAGAAATTCACACTCCCCCGCCGAGCCGCCCGGGTGGCCGCGGAACCACTCCCAAGCGCCGCAACAGGCACCTGATCAGCAGCAGAGAGATGAGCTGCACCGGCCACCACAGCCCCATCTTGCGAGTCCCACCGAGAAAGAGGATTCCTCCCGGGCTGCACCACCACTGCGTGGGACCGGCGATTTGGTGCGGGGGCCGGAGAGTCCCTAGAGGCAGACTCTGTGGGGCTCCTAAGGTGGTGCTGGACTCTGGGAGACACCTCTGGGCTGAGGCGCTCCGGAGGCCTAGACCTCTGAGCACATGGCAAAGCAGTAGGTGCAGGATCAGCTCCCACAAGTAGCCCACTGACCTGGGAATGCAGCCAGTCAGTACCGTGCACAGCAGCTGTAGCCCATAGCTGGGAAATCAAGTACTCCAAACCCCCCATAATTGAAAGTGAAAGCGACCATAGGCCTAACGTGTGGGAAGTTGTTCCACACTCTTCTTCCTTCCGACTGGAGACCACCCTCTTTTCCGCCCCCTAATCACTTCCCCCCAAAGCTCCACCCAGCCCCCTTATCCAACTTTAAACAGCCCCAAATAATGCCAAGAAACGCTCCTTGCTATTAACTCCCTGTAACCCAAGCCCCTTTAACCCCTGTCATGCTGGCCCTCCGTTTATTGCCTTGGGGTTCTACTCTGGGCCTCTCTATATCTGGAGAATACACGTTTATCACAGTGGTGGATAATAATTGAGAAGTCACAAAAATTGAGAAGCACTTTAATTCAACAAAAGAGTTGTTTTATGAACTTTGATATTATTTATGAATTAATTTACAGATTTAATATTCACAGATTGGTTTATAATTATATATATTTCTGTTGAATTGGAGTCAAACTTTTTTTTTTTTTTTTTTTTTGCAGTAGTGGTCTTTAGTAATGAAGTTATACAATACTAGTAGTACAATTCTTTTTACTCTTGTAAAGTGCACTCTTTTCATTCACTGTTTCTAAGCAATCTCCAGAGTATATTTATCATGTAGACACGGATTGTCTGTGAAATATACAATAGCAGGCAGTGCCGATCCATCTCTCTCCTGAAATCTGGAAGTAAGGCACGGCGTGTTTATTTGTGCAGGTTATTGGTGTGTAGCTGACTTTATATCTTGCTTGTATTGTATTTCACAGTGCTTCACATTCCTGCACCCTATCGATTAATATGATCCTTTACCAGACAAGTGACCAAACGCCACTGCTATTTATTGTACATTATAAGCTGTCACTTATCCTGGGGTGAAGTCATATAAATCTCAGGGCTGACCTCATCGACTCATCTCTTCTTCACCTCCCTTGTCCACCTACACCATTTCACACACCCATCCATGACACGGCTTGGCTCTAGTCATTTTTAGTGAAGAGGAGTTAGGATTTAGCGTTGCTGTAAGGTGGGGAAGCCTTCCTATTAATGACAGTATAAGCCCCAATCCCATTGTGTAAATGATACCTGGTTGCATCTCGCCTGTCAGGCAGAATCAAACATTTTGGGTGCATAAATTTTAATGGGAGTGTATAAAAAACGACAAAAACATGCGTCTCACACACACGCGCACTCATCACATGGTGCTTACATCATGATAAAACTCTGTGGGGACAATAGTACACATCCTGCCCAAAAGAAGCCGTGCTTGTATGGCACCCCACCGATACTGGTTCCCCCACCAGCAAGATTTCTTACTTGGTCGTATAAGGCTATGCGTAAATTAATTTGGAACAATAAAAAAACGAGTGTTAAGAGTTTTATTTTATCATTGGCCAAAAACAGGAGTGGGGGTAGTGCTTCCAAATATGTCTCTTCTTTATCTCCATGCAGATTTCCTAATAAGAATGCTAGATTGGTACCACAGCAGGTGCACCAAACTGTGAACCAACCTGGAAGATGACTCAATTATACCAGACCTCACGTCATTGTCGTGGACGACTCCTGACCATAGACCCCCACTGAATCTTTGCCCCGCTTAGGGCTGATTTACACTTGCTTTGGCTTCAACAAGGCTTCAACAAGGCTTCGGACAGGCTTTGTTAAAACTCTCTGAATGCTAGTCAAAGCTCTTGTCACTAAATAAAATGGTTAGCTTACAGTCCTGTTTATACCTGCTTTTGCTTTGCTTTGCTTTGCTTTGGCTTCGCTTCAAAAATGAAAACCCATGTAGCTTCAGTGGTGCTTCAAAGCGTCTTCAAAGCCTCCATAGAAGTCTATGGCAAAGCTCGCTTGAAGCCCCACTGAAGCCCCACCGAAGCCTCATCAAAGCCCCACGAAGCCTCACTGAAGCCTCATGAAGCCCCACCGAAGCCCCATCGAAGCTCCACCAAAGCCCCATCGAAGCCTCATCGAAGCACCAAGCAAAAGCAGGTATAAACAGGACTGTAAGCTAACCATTTTATTTAGTGACAGGGGCTCTGACTGGCGTTCAGAGAGCTTTAACAAAGCATGTCCGAAACCATGTTCTGAAGCAAGTGTAAACTAGCCCTAAGTGCTGTTTGGAAGTTTTTTTTTCTCTGGCCTTTCACAAATCTCAATTTCCTTTCTGGGCTAGAACCGATGGAACTCTTTTACATCATATATTCCTTAACAGAAAACATCTCCCTCTCTCTGTGGTCTCACCATCGTGTCATTAAGTTACAATATCACCTTCAGTCTTCTTCAACACCAGACCTCTTCTCCAGACCATACATGGACTTTGAGGATATGCTTACGCAACAAAACAAGCTAGAGCATTCTTTTCTCTTTGTTATATCAATGTTCTTTTGAACAAAACCTTCCCTGTTGCTCCACACTTCTTTTCCAAGTGAGAGGAGGAACTCCGTCCTGCACCTAATGAACTGAAATGGGACAAAGTCTCAACGTTTACTCATAGGGCTTCAATATCGGCAGGAGCATGAGTTTAAGGGCACGTTCACACCAGAACGCGGTGCAGGAAACCTATGTTCCCTGCGAGTTTCTGGGACCACATTCAAAACGCACTGCAGTTGCGATATGCAGCGGGTGTCAATGTTAAGTTAAGGACTCCCCAAATGCAGATCAGCTGAGCGCCAAGTGACGCCACACCAACATATACTAGTGCCGGAGAGTGGACTGTAGCATTGCACAACCAACTTAAACTAGGGCTTATTTTTGGGGTAGGGCTTATGTTGCAGCCCTCCCCAAAAATCCTACTAGGTCTTATTTTCAGGGAAACATGGTAGAAAATGTCAATTAAAAAAAAAATTAACATAAATAAAAGTTTAAAAGCTACAGTACACAAATAACATTCACATACAGTTCCGACTTTACCCAAACTTTAAAGCCTGATTCAAAAGAAACCAGCTGACATTCGGCCCGTGTGTACACTGTCGAACGAACATGCTGGAAAGCCAGCATCCGATTGGCATTCGATCATTGGCAGCCATTGGCTGCCAGCGCTGACCGGTGTGTTCTGGTAGGGGGCAGTCCCTCTGTAAGAACATAATAGCTTAGTGGAGAGATTGTTGTCCTAACGTCGCATAGTTAGTACAGTGGCTCCTCCCGAGCTCCTCAGGTTTTTTTTTGTTCAGCCTGCTGGGTTGAACGAAAAAAAAAAACTCACAGTGAGTACCAGGCTTTAGAGCCTGGTATAAATTATAGGGTGATTTAGATGCATTGTAACGATATCCCTTACTTTTAGGCTCAGTTCATACTAGGCCGTGCGTCATTTAAATGGGCTGTTGTGCTGCGTGAGACTAACAAAAAAGGTGCATGCACTTTTGTAAAAATGCAGCCACAGGAAAACCACGTGGTTTTTTTGACCATGCATTATCCCTGCGGTTCCCGCACTGAGGGCTGAGATGCGTGGGGGCGCTATTCAGAATGAATGACAGCCCCGCATGTCTTGGCTGCTGGTGGTTGCGGGTGCGGGAGGCGGAACGCATAGCCTGCACAAGTGTGAACCTAGTCTAACTCTTACTAAGTATTACTTACTCTTTTACCTACATGGCTGGGGATTCCTGATCACGTAAGTGAATGGAGCCAGGTGGTGTCACTAGTTGGTGGTGCGTACACCTGCCAGTGTCTTTAACAGTCAGCGGGAAGTTGTCATGTGTAATAGTAATACATACATGACGTTCAGCTCCTGCTAAACGGGTAAATGCTCAGGCATCCAAATGCCTGAACAGCCAAGGTTCAATCTGAACTTTAGGCTCATCCCTAGTGATGGCCTGGCAACCAGAGTTTTTAGAAGATCATCAACAATGGCAGCTCCCCTTTTCTCTCAGTACAGTTTTCCTTTTGTCTTATTAGTATGACTTTATTAACAGTCTTTTCAGATGAGCAGTATGTACAGTGGGTACAATAATTTGAAGATACTGTATTTCATCTTTTAATTATGCAGATGTTATACCGATGAACAGTATGAATTAATTGGCACATGTTGTAGCATGCTTACACATTTTATTCAATCGTTTATACAAACTCATCTGTATTACTTTCTTGTTTTTTTAACAACCTCATGTAAACAGTTTGAAAAGTAGAAAAATTAAAGAGTTATGCTATATTGATACTCAGATTCTTGGAACTGTTGTGCTAGTTTATATCACCAATTAGTGATAAGGCATGTAGGCAGGTTGACATGTGTACAGCCTAGTTAGCCAGCTGCCAGCCGGCTGGGGAAAGGGTTCAATATTTCTATTTCAGTTCCCAGGCTTTTGGTTCTAGCCAGCCCACTTGTGTTATAAAAAGGAGGACGGCCAAGGAGCCGGGTTCTGGTGGGCCCAGTGAGTTCCAGCATCACCTGTGAGCACAATCATTGGCGATGATGAAGAAACCAGGGTTTTCGGAAAACATCCAAGCCATGGACAATGTCATTATGGACTTTCACCTCATGGTTTTATTCCGGGGCCACTACATTATTCTAGTTAGGTTTAGGGAAAGAACGTTGTTCATATTGAACTGTCATGCTGTGTCCAGTAAAGTTGCATAAACTGTTCTGAGCCTGGTCTGAATTTATTTCAAAGAGATGCATGTAGGTTTTGGCATATCTAAAGAACCGGGTTCTCTAAATGCACGACCAGGTATGAAGTAACACGGTTACAAAAGGTTTAACTCAACAAGACAGGGAAGGAAGGAATGTAGTCATTGAGAGTAACTGAGTACAAGTTCAAGACACGTAGCAACCAGTCGTTAGGCGTGGTACCTGGTAAAGGTGATAGGTCCTCCAGTAGTAAGGGAGTTAATGTCTGACTACCTCCCTAGTGGTCAGTATCCAATAGTAAACAGATTCAAATCTGCGTTACAGAGATCTATGGCCTGCTCACGAGGTACAGGAAGGAAAGCATTAATGAGCAAGCATGAGGTCTGCGCTAGGTGCTCGGTTGGACCCCATTTTGTTACTAGGAGTGAGGTAACAGAGGTACGCTGGACTGGTGGAGTGGGAACAGGCTAAGCATATCCCTCCTAATGCAACTAACATACAAATACAGTGTGTAGTGACATGGGCCAAGTCGCTTTTCAGGAGAACTTTGTATTTTTACAGCACACAGTGAATGCTCATTTCTTAATCGGGGGACTGCGTAGATTATTTTTAGATCAATGCTAGATTTTTTTAAATGACCACAGTCTCCGCCTGCATCCCAGGCATTGATGAACATGCTCAGTGCAAAAGGTACCCCCTCATGCACAGGCGCAGATGACCCCACCCACAACATATGTTGTTTTGGCTTGGCAAAAACCATGTCTGAAAATCTAAAACAAACTACACTAGATGACCAAATAATTGTGGACAGCTGACGGAGATGGCCCAGTTTTTTGTGGCTATAACAGCCTCCAGCATTCTGACAAGCATACTACAGCTTCACAAAGCAACTGCAACTCATGGCCCTAGGTTCTAAGCAGGTCCCAGCAAAATATAGGCATCAGCCACCCCAGCCAGCCCTCACTCCTCTCAGCAATATTCAGAACTCATCTGCACAGTCCTGTGAAGACAACACAGCCACCCAGCAAAGGACGCTATCTTCAGGTTGGAAGCCCATGGCAGCCCTGAGTCCTGTCCTTGGACTCCAGCCAGACACCATGCAGCTCTAGGGTCCTGTCTGCATGAGGGGACACTTCTATTTCTCCCACCAGGCTCCTCCTTTCCCTAATCCGAAGGGCAGTACTAAAGTCACATGACCATGCAATGGCCAGTAGATATCCTCCTAGTCTCCTCAGCCAATCAGCTAAGCCACGTTGCTAGGAATGAGCATTGTCCACCCTTAGCAGTACTTAGCAGTGTTGAGTAATTCAAGCTTATTTTTATGTTTTGCAAGGAATTAGTAAAACTGTTAGGTTTTCACTGGTTTCTGTGGCCACAGGGCCAATCCTGAGTGGGTGCTCAGGGTGCACCGTGACCAGGCGCCGCAAGCTGAGGGAGAAGGGACTGAAGCTCAGGTGCCACGGATCCCTCTCCCGGTTGCTCCTCCCGCCAGCAAATGATAGGAGCGGGTCCGAGGAGGAGAAACTGTGCTGCCTCCCTCCTCCCCCCCATCGAGGTGCCGCTGTCATAAGAGGGCTCTGTTTCCTGCCCATTCCCTCTCCCTCCTTCTATCAGCGGGCAGCAGAATAGGAGATCAGAGCGGCTGTGTCTCTGTGTGGAGAGAGAGCAGCTGCGGGCTCTTCTTTCCCCCCTCCCTTTCCTCCTCATGCTGCTGTTCTCGGAAGAGGCGCTTGCCAGGACAGCCGGCCGTTATGTTAACTCCCCCTTGGCCAGGGGAAAAAACAAACAAAAAGGAGGAGAAAAGAGGATCATGGGACATGTAGTCCTGAGGACTGGCTGGCCCATTGCAATCCTAGGGGGAACTTCCCCCAACATGCCCGGTTGAAGGGGAGGGAGAGAGAGCCAGGCTATGAGTAACAGACTGCATCTGGTGACAGACAATGGTGGCAAGTGACAGACAATAATGGCAAGTGACAGGCAATGGTGGCAAGTGGCAGGCAATGGCGGAAAGTAACACACTGATGCTGCATCTAATGACAGGCAATGGTGGCAAGTGGCAGGCAATGGTGGCAAGTAACACGCTGCATCTTGTAACAGGCTGCATCTGGTGACAGGCAATGGTGGCAAGTGACAGGCTTCATCTGGTGACAGGCAATAGTGGCAAGTGGCAGGCAATGGTGGCAGGCTGCATCTGGTGACAGGCAATGGTGGCAAGTGGCAGGCAATGGTGGCAAGTGACAGGCTACATCTGGTGACAGGCAATTTTGGGAAGTGGCAGGCAATGGTGGCAAGTGACAGGCAATGGTGGCAAATGACACGCTGACGCTGCATCTGGTGACAGGCAATGGTGGCAAGTGGCAGGCAATGGTGGCAAGTAACATGCTGCATATGGTGACAGGCAATGGTGGCAAGGGACAGGCTACATCTGTTGACAGGCAATGGTGGCAAGTGACAGGCTGCTTCTGGTGACAGGCAATGGTGGCAAGTGACAGGCTGCATCTTGTGGCAGGCAATGGTGGCAAGTGACACACTGCATCTTGTGGTCGGTAATGGTGGCAAGTGACACGCTGCATCTGGTGATAAGCAATGGTGGCAAGTGACACGCTGCATCTGGTGGCAGGTGACGGTGGCATGCTGCATTTGGTGGCAAGTGACAAGCTCAGGGTTCCCATTGATTCTGCATTATGGTGAGTTGAACTATTTCATTATATATTACAATGTAATAGAAATAACGTGATTCAATCATCTCGACACCATATCAAGCATGGTGTCGGGATGATTTAAATGCTAACACGTCCTTTGAAAGGATTATTTAATTTTCCTTGACGGTGTTAGAAATGTAGAAGGAGACAATGGCAGACTTTTACTGCATTCAAGTTCTTTATTTCTTGTTTCCAAATCCCTACATTGCTAAGTAGTAGAGCTGTGATTAGTTAATGCTGGTAAAATTCAGGATGTGGCATGCTTGCAGTTTAGTCTCATTGAAACAACTGCAAACTCAAAAGTTTAGAATTACCGGTGATAAGCTGTTGAGCATTATCCTCAGGTGTTGTGCCATTGACTGGTTGCCATAGAAACATTTGTAAAGGGGAGGGGTTTGTAAGATGACCACGCCCATGTGGGGGCGCCAAAAATATTTCTGCACCCAGGGGTCTCTGACCCTAGGATCGGCCCTGTGTGGCCACATTGGGGATATTTCCCTAATCTTACTTACTAGGTAACACAGATGACAAGGCTTCACCTCTGTCTGCGTCCCGAGAAAAAAAAAAACTTCCAGAGGATTTACTCCTTCCTCACTCTATGCAAAACAAAAAGTGGCTCTATTTTCCCACTATTTTCGAACATTTTGAACTTTCATAATTAGAGTATGTATGAAGTAAAAGATGTCTAACAAGCCTAAAATCTCTTAAGACAATAGAATGGAAAGTTTTTCAAGACCGTACAAGAAGAAACTAGTGCACACGGTGAATTCTTTGTAAATGCTTTGTCCCTATGTGAATTTGGCAAATTAGACTCTTGTCATAGGACAGGCACTTAAATGGAAGAGCATCAAAATATTTGATCATTCTAATTATCATGTCAGTTGGATTCATAGGATCACATTTTATTTGCTGCATTAACTGAATAAACACCTGATCTGAGGACCATAAACATATACATCACGTTTTCAGGCATCTAGGAAGCCAGATTTACATTCCTGAGTCATAGCTTCATACAACGTCACGGCAATACCAAACCTAACTGAGGAGGAGCGTTATTGAAATCAGAGCTAACCAAACACTCTTAAACAGAAACTGCAGTGCTGGGTTATTTTGTGTCAGAATACTGAAACATTGGTTGCATCAGATTGTATGCAGCTGCTGTGTGGCCAACTATTTTCTGCCTGGCTACTTCTATTTTCAGATCAAGAGATGTTGAGCAGGAGGGGACCAACAGGGCCACCAATGGCCTACAATTCTTCCATTTCATAAGAAACCGGCTGATAGCCATTCAGGTTATGGCCAGCTTAAAGAGGAACTTTTCACCCGGACAGTTCGGGTTTGGAATCATGCGTTCGGGTTTCAGGCCGACTGAAACCCGGACACATTATTCAGACCAGACTATGGCTTTCCAGCAGGGTTTCTGGCTGCAGTTGTGTAAGCCGATAGTGTCTGTTACACTCTCTGCGCAAAGCCAGCACTAACAATTACCCCTGCCCCCACACAGACGGGAGAGGAGAAAGGGCTTGATCTGCCTCTTCCTCCCGCCACTACAACTCTGTCTTCCCACACTCCAGAAGCTTTAGCTACATCTGGATAAGAGGTGCTGTCTTTGACTGAAGCCTCCCCCTTCTCTCTCCTGCCTCTGAGTGAGTACACAAAGATAAATCAGGGTTCTCAGAGTTCCGTTTTACACCAGAGGCCACAGTGTACCCCCTTACATCAGAGTCCTCTCCATACATCAGAGTTCTCAGTGTTCCCCCTTAGATCAGGGTTCCCAGAGCACCCCTTAGAGTCCCCAGAGTTCAGATGTAAAAGGGGAACTCTGTGGACTCTGATGTAAAGGGGGACTTTTGTGATTAACTTCATTTGATTAATATATGTAAAGTTCATACTATAAAAAAGATTGCTGTGCGCCTCTAACATGTTTGGGTTTGACTTGAAGAAAAGGTGCCAACCCTATACTAACCTGCCTAGTGGATCCAGCTGGGGGTCCTAGTGCGATCCAATGGCCAGCAGCGCGGGTTCCATGCCACCATGTTGATCCTTCTCAGTCATTGGAAGCTGGCTCTCTCTTCTGGGTTCAGGCAGCTGGCCTCCAATGACATGTTGCAGCTCTACCCACCAGCCAGTGTGAGTATTTACTCCTGCAACCTCCTAGGATATGAGATGTGAGGGAGCAGGAACACATCATTCTCGCCTAGTCAAGAATGGCAGCGAGAGGAAGGGCTTTCATTTTACTTTTATTGCTAGCTAGCTACAACTTTCAGTAGTAAATGAAAGTAAATGTGTTTGACTTCTATTGGGCAACAGTGTCAATGGAGGGTAATGGCCCTGCCAGGCCTATACCCCAAACAAGAACTGACTGTTGATTATAGAGACTGTGTGTGTCAGAGACCCTCTCATCCAATTCTTATGAGGCAGTCCTTAGAAGACAAGAGTTTTCTGTGCGGTGAGGGGGGCTCATTAAGTGGCGATGCAGCTGTGGCGATCAGGGCAAATGCAACTCAGACAGCAACTCTGGATGGTAGAAGATCCCCTTTGGGTTCTCTCCAGTCTTCTCCACTGCTCAGTACTCAGCACAGCAGTCTGTTCCTCGGTTCTGATACAGCCCTGTAGAATGCAGTCTGGCCCGGTTCAAAACAACATGGCACAGCGCGGTCACACACACCTTCCTGGATGGCATGTCTCCTCCCAACTGCTCGGCTCCTTCCCAGGCTTTATATTTTTTATCATCCCTCCCCATTGCTGGTACTTGTGGGCCTTGTGGTCGTGACCACAGCTTCACTGTATGCAAGATCCTCCTTAGAGACTACATTTCCCAGATTGCTCTGGACACTTGTATTAGAGCTATAGTGATGTAAAGTAGTGAATACTGTCATCTTGTGGGCAAGTAGAGTTCTGCATCTTCAGTAACAATGCTCAGTATTACACGCATTAGGGTTGATTTACTAAAACTGAAGAGAGGAAAATCTGGTGACGCTGTACATGGTAGCCAATTAGCTTCTAACTTTGGTTTGTTCAGTTAAGCTTTAAGAAAAAACCTAGCAGATGATTGATTTCTTTGTAGAGCTGCACCAGATTTTGCACTCTCCAGTTTTAGCAAAACAACCCCATTGCCTGCATTTGGGCTCATGCAGCTACTCCTGCATGGCTGTAAAAATGTTACATGCAGATATGACTAGAATGAAGCCTGCACACAGGAAGGGTATCAGCTAGTGATGGGCTGAACAGCCTCCTGTTCGGTTCGCACCAGGACTTCCGAACATTGAAAAAGTTTACTTTTTTAAAGTCTATGGGACCCAAACATAAAAAATCAAAAGTCCCCATTTTGAAGGCTTATATGCAAGTTATTGCCCATAAAAAAGGATATGGAGCTGACCTGGAGGGCATGTAGCAATGCAAAAAAATGTTCAAAAAAGATTGTTTTTACAGAATCAGCGATTTTATTGATGCTTAAAGTGAAACAATAAAAATTCCTTTAAATATAATGTCAGGGGGGTCCCCTTAGTCTGCCTGCAAAGTGTGTACCATTTATAGAACCTGCTGCAGCGAAACTGACATTTATAAAGAAAAAAAAATGACATTACATTTGAATTGACTCACGGTTGCAAGCCATTGCCGGTAGTACAAAAAAACCAAAAAAAAACCCGTTGTTGGGTCCCTTCAGGTCTGGTATGGATTTTAAGGGGAACCCCATGCCAATTTAAAAAAAAAAACAGCATGGGGTCTCCCCCACAATCCATACCAGACCCTTATCCGAACATGCAGCCTGGCAGGCCAGGAAAGGGGAGGGGACGAGTGAGCACCCCCCCCCCCCACCCTCCTGAACCATACCTAGCCACATGACCTCAGCATGGGGGGGTGCTTTGGGCAGGAGGGTTAAGGGTGTGGTATGGATTTTGGGGGGAACCCCACACTGTTTTCTTTTTTAATTTTGGCATGTTTTTTTTTAATTATTATTATATTGCCAAAAATGGCTTGCAGCTGAGAAAATCTATTTAAATGCCATTTGTTTTTTCATTAGAAATGTCAGTTTTGCTGCAGTTTCTTTACAGGCAAACTAAGGGGACCCCCCCAGGCACTATTTTTAAAGGAATTTTTCATTTTTATTGTCTTACTTAAAGCATCATTAAAATCACTGCTCCTCTTAAAACGATATTAAAAAAAAAAATAGTATCAAAAAATGTAAAAAATTGTAACAAAAATAAAAAAAAAACGACATGCACCCCCATGCAGGCCTTTTGGGTCTTAAGTTTTATTTTAAAAAATGGCGTGAGGCCCCCTAAAATCCATACCAGACCCCTAGGTCTGGTATGGATTTTGAGGGGAACCCCCTTGCCAAAATTTTAAAAAAGAACAGTATGAGGCCCCCCAAAATCCATACCAGACCCTTATTTGAGTGGAGCTTTTTCTACTTTTCTTTTTTGGGGTCCGGCAGTGCACCGGCGTCGTGATTGACAATATATCTACATGGGGGGACATTTCTTTTTTATTTTTTTAAATAAAGGAAATGTCAAAAACTGGCTCATGTTTTTATTTATTTTTGACACTTTTTTTGGCAAATGAGTAGGGGTTCAATGGGGTACCCCATACTGATTCACATGGGGGGGCAGGATCTGGGGGCCCCCTTGTTAAAGGGGGCGTCCACATTCTGATAAGACCCTGCCTGGGTTGTAGGGATGAGGCCCTTGTCCCCATCAACATGGGGACAAGGTGCTTTGGGGTGGGGGGGACAGGAGCCCCTCCTGCTCCAAAGCACCCCCTCCATGTTGAGTGCCATTTTTTCCCCAATTTTTTTTTGCCGGCAATAATTTTTTTGACATTCAGCTGTTAGAGGGGAAGCACGCTGACTTTCTGATGACTCGTTCGTTGTTAAGGACGCAGCGGCCAGCTTCTTGGCCCTGCTCCTTAACAACCTATTGACTGTGCGCTTGGCAGGCGAACATCCCACCTTGTGCACAGAAAATTTGGGTGTTCGGCAAACACCCGAACGGGCGATGTTCAGCCTGAACTGTTCGCCCATCCATAGTGCCAGTGCCCATCTGAATGAACCCTTACATCTACAACATATTATTGAGACTTGGTTTTCCCCCAGCTAGCTAAAGTTCTTAAAGAAATATAAGAGACATCTGATCCGTCTCAGTAATAACCATGCAAAGCTGGAATATCAATTTTGGGTAGGGCTTTCTTTTTTCACTTTTTTATTTAATACGTTTTTGTTAGTTTGTTGCTGTAAAATACCTACAAGATAGTGGCAATAAAAAGAGCTTAAAAATTCAGATGATGTGTAAATTGTTTCTGATTTATGAAGTTAGGCTACAGTCAGGGTATTAGAGCAAGCTGAGCTTTGTGAAGGAAACCCTCCTCCCACAAGGTCTATTATACTGTATATAAACTGTACACAGCCTCCTTTTATAATTAGCTCACTCTGTGCTTATAGCCGGCAGTGCATAGCTTGTCAATCAGAGAAGGAGATCTCCCACATATAATGCTAACAGTTATAAAATCTACAATTCTTTAAACATAAAATTAGACCCAGGACGACCCAGGAATGTATAGGAAAACTTTTTACAGAAGATTAATAACATTTAGAAGTGCTGGAACCCTTTAACATTCCACCAGCTTTGTACTAAATCATAAATTTAATCAGTTACTGTTTGAATAATGTTATTTGATCAACCTGGAAGTGTTAAAATCTGATTTGTATACAATAAAATGAATATATATTCCATATAAAACCCATGTAGCACCCTGTTTAGGCAGGGTTGCTAATAAATTTAGTATGTCAGTAGGGATGAGCCGAACATCCCCCTGTTCGGTTCGCACCAGAACTTGCGAACAGGCAAAAAATTTGTTCGAACACGCGAACATCGTTAAAGTCTATGGGACACGAATATGAATAATCAAAAGTGCTAATGTTAAAGGCTTATATGCAAGTTATTGTCATAAAAAGTGTTTGGGGACCTGGGTCCTGCCCCAGGGGACATGGATCAATGCAAAAAAAAGTTTTAAAAACTGCCGTTTTTTCGGGAGCAGGGATTTTAATAATGCTTAAAGTGAAACAATAAAAGTGTAATATCCCTTTAAATTTCGTACCTGGGGGGTGTCTATAGTATGCCTGTAAAGGGGCGCATGTTTTCCATGTTTAGAACAGTCTGACAGCAAAATGACATTTCAAAGGAAAAAAAGTCATTTAAAACTACTCGCGGCTATTAATGCATTGCCGGTCCGACAATACACATAGAAGTTTATTGATAAAAACTGCATGGGCATTCCCCACAGGGGAACCCCGAACCAAAATTTAAAAAAAAAATGACGTGGGGGTCCCCCTAAATTCCATACCAGGCCCTTCAGGTCTGGTATGGATATTAAGGGGAACCCAGGCAAAATTAAAAAATAAAAATGGCGTGGGGTCCCCCTCAAAATCTATACCAGACCCTTGAGGTCTAGTATGGATTTTAAGGGGAACTCCATGCCAAAATTAAAAAAAAATGGCGTGGGGTCCCCTCAAAAATCCATACCAGACGCTTATCCGAGCACGCAACCTGGCAGGCCGCAGGAAAAGAGGGGGGAGAGGGAAGGGGACAAGGGGAACCCCCAGATCCTGGCCCTCCCCCCTGTGTGAAATGGTAAGTGGGTACAAAAGTACCCCTACCATTTCACTAAAAAACTGTCAAAAATGTTAAAAATGACAAGAGACAGTCTTTGACAATTCCTTTATTTAAATGCTTCTTCTTTCTTCTATCTTCTTTCGGTTTCTTCCTCCATCTTCTTCTTCTTCTGGTTCTTCTGGTTCTTCCTGCGGTGTTCTCGTCCGGCATCTCCTCCGCGGCGTCGGCGTCTTCTTCCCTTCTTCTCCTCGGGCCGCTCCGCATCCATGATGGCATGGAGGGAGGCTCCCGCTCTTCTCTTCATCTTCTTCTCTTCATCTTCTTCTCTTCATCTTCTTGTCTTCATCTTCTTTTCGGGACGCTCCACATCCACGATGGCATGGAGGGAGGCTCCCGCTGTGTGACGCTTCTCCTCTTCTGACGGTTCTTAAAAAACGGGGGGCGGAGCCACCCTGTGACCCCACCCCCCTCTGATGCACGGTGACTTGACAGGACTTCCCTGTGGTATCACGGGGAATGCCACAGGGAAGTCCCGTCAAGTCACCGTGCGTCAAAGGGGGCGAGGTCACCGGGTGGCCCCGCCTCCCGTTATTTAAGAACTGTCAGAAGAGGAGAAGCGTCACACAGCGGGAGCCTCCCTCCATGCCATCATTGATGCGGAGTGGCCCAAAAAGAAGATGAAGACAAGAAGATGAAGAGAAGAAGATGAAGAGAAGAAGATGAAGAGAAGAGCGGGAGCCTCCCTCCATGCCATCATGGATGCAGAGCGGCCCGAGGAGAAGAAGGGAGGAAGACGCCGACGCCGCAGAGGAGATGCCGGACGAGAACACCGGAGGAAGAACCAGAAGAACCAGAAGTACCAGAAGAAGAAGAAGATGGAGGAAGAAACCAAAGGAAGATAGAAGATAGAATAAAGAAGAAAGAAGAAGCATTTAAATAAAGGAATTGTCAAAAACTGTCTCTTGTCATTTTTAACATTTTTGACAGTTTTTTTAGTGAAATAGTAAGGGTACTTTTGTACCCCCTTACCATTTCACACAGGGGGGAGGGCCAGGATCTGGGGGTCCCCTTGTTAAAGGGGGCTTCCAGATTCCGATAAGCCCCCCGCACGCAGACCCCCACAACCACCGACCAGGGTTGTGGGGATGAGGCCCTTGTCCTCATCAACATGGGGACAAGGTGTTTTGGGGGGCTACCCCAAAGCACCCTCCCAATGTTGAGGGCATGTGGCCTGGTACGGTTCAGGAGGGGGGGGCGCTCTCTCGTCTCCCCCTCTTTTCCTGTGGCCTGCCAGGTTGCGTGCTCGGATAAGGGTCTGGTATGGATTTTTGGGGGACCCCACACAGTTTTTTTTTTTAAATTTTGCCGCGGGGTTCCCCTTAAAATCCATACCAGACCTGAAGGGTCTGGTATAGATTTTGAGGGGGACCCCACGCCATTTTTTTTTAAATTTTGGCCGGGGTTCCCCTTAATATCCATACTAGACCTGAAGGGCCTGGTATGGAATTTAGGGGGACCCCCCACGTCATTTTTTTTTATAAATTTTGGTTCGGGGTTCCCCTGTGGGGAATTCCCATGCCATTTTTATCAATGAACTTTTATGTGTATTGTCGGACCGGCAATTCATTAATAGCCGCGAGTAGTTTTGAATGACTTTTTTTCCTTTGAAATGTCATTTTGCTGTCAGACTGTTCTAAACACGGGAAACATGTGCCCCTTTACAGGCATACTATAGACACCCCCCAGGCACGAAATTTAAAGGGATATTACACTTTTATTGCTTCAATTTAAGCATTATTAAAATCACTGCTCCCGAAAAAACTGACGTTTTTAAAACTTTTTTTTGCATTGATCCATGTCCCCTGGGGCAGGACCCAGGTCCCCAAACACTTTTTATGACAATACCATGAATATAAGCCTTTAAAATTAGCACTTTTGATTTCTCCCATAGACTTTTAAAGGGTGTTCCGCGGCATTCGAATTTGCGACGAACACCCCAAATTGTTCGCTGTTCGGCGAACTTGCGAACAGCCGATGTTCGAGTCGAACATGAGTTTGACTCAAACTCAAAGCTCATCCCTATTTGTCAGGCATTCATCATGCTGGCTGATTGTTAGACGATCCACTGATTCCTCTCTAACTCTGGATTGCTGTATCTTTTCTCTTTTGTCACTAGGTGGCACTTGCTGGTGGAATTAGATTGACAAGGGTGTAGCAAGGTCAGACTGTGAATAGATGGCGTGTTTCAGCCAATTGTCAGGGGTTTCTTTGGTCCCTTGGCCTGCTGGGAGAGCCTATTTATTTGGGTGGAGTCAGGGGATCGGGGTTCTGTGCCTCCTGGACAGCTGTCTGGATGGACGTGTGTTATGTCACTCCGGACTGCTAGGCCGAAAGCCTGAGACCTATCCCGGGGGCACCTGGCTGCTAGGCTGCCTGAGGCCTATCCAGGAGCAAGAGAAGCAGTGTAGGGTTGGAACTGCAGCATTGAAGTCCAACCGAGTTGTGAAGGTTCAGCCGGACGGGGAACCAGTTGTGGTCGCCACTAAAGGACCATCCACCTTGTTACCGGAGACTACAGTGAGTAAGCTGGAGCCAGTACCAGAGCAGTCTTCTCACCATCCGGGGACTGTGAAGAAGGGGGAAAGTTTCAGCAGGTGCCAAGCCAGGGACCCAGCAGGACAGCAGGGGTGACGCTTGAGGAACATTGAGTACCAAGCTAGAGACCCAGCAGGATATCGGGGGTGACACTTGAGGAGTATACAGCGTGCTTGCTGTGGAAGAGCTCAGGAGATCCAGTGGCGATTGGATCTGGAGGTCTAGTGAGAGACTGGGAGCTCAGTGAGTAAAAATCTACAGTGAGAGACTGTAGTGTAAGAGAAGAACTATTCTGTGTGGCCAATAGTTAAATACAACTATCATTAGTGACTGTTACAAGATTTGTTGCCATAGGTAACAGTGGTCCTACCTATACAGAAGTGGTATCCAGCCAAGAGGCCTTCCCCTGTATACCTATAGAAGTCTCAGAGTCTGCCAATTATCATTGCATCTACTTAAGGGTGTCCTGGCCCCAACCCTCTCTCCCACAGTTTTGTTAAGAGACAATAAATCTCTTTTGCTTTCAAAAAGTGTTTGGCGCCCATCACTCCATCTTGCATCACACCCACCATGCCTGGTAACCCACTCTATAAAGACGGATGTCAGCTATCCCTGACTCTTGAGGTCACCATTAGGCCTTTGGAGGCATGGGACCTTGCTACACACATATCAAACACATTAATGTGAGAGACAGTCATGTGCCATAGGACACGAAGACGGGTTTAACTGGTTGGATTGGATGCTCTCTTAGAGTCAAAGGAAATCACAAATTATCATTAATCCACACTGGCAATTATAGACGTAAACTACTATAAGTGGATATAAATCATACATGCTCATCTTTTACAGTGTATACAAATCCCAGCATGCCCTGCCTGACAACAACATTCCAATTTGAAAAAAAAATATATATAATATACAGTATATATATATATATATATATATATATATATATATATATATATATATATACACTATATTACCAAAAGTATTGGGATTCCTGCCTTTACACGCACATTCATTTTAATGGCATTTCAGTCTTAGTCCATAGGGTTCAATATTGAGTTGACCCACCCTTTGCAGCTTAAACAGCTTCAACTTTTCTGGGAAGGCTGTCCACAAGGTTTAGGAGTGTGTCAATATGAATGTTTGACCATTCTTCTAGAAGCACACTTGTAAGGTCAGGCACTGATGTTGGACGAGAAGGCCTGGCTCACTGTCTCCGCTCTAATTCATCCCAAAAGTGTTCTATCATGTTGAGGTCGGGACTCTGTGCAGGCCAGTCAAGTTTAGGGATGAGCCGAACACCCTCTTGTTCGGTTCGCAGCAGAACATGCGAACAGGCAAAAAATTCGGCAGAACACACGAACACCGTTAAAGTCTATGGGACACGAACATGAAAAATCAAAAGTGCTAATTTTAAAGGCTTCTATGCAAGTTATTGTCATAAAAAGTGTTTGGGGACCCGGGTCCTGCCCCAGGGGACATGTATCAATGCAAACATTTTTTTTTAAAAACTGATGTTTTTTCGGGAGCAGTGATTTTTTTAATGCTTAAAGTGAAACAATAAAAATGAAATATTGCTATAAATATCCTGCCTGGGGGGTGTCTATAGTATGCCTGCAAAGTGGCGCATGTTTTCCGTGTTTAGAACAGTACCACAGCAAAATGACATTTCTAAAGGAAAAATTGTCATTTAAAACTGATCGCGGCTGTAATGAATTGTCGGGTCTCGGCAGTATAGATAAAAACTCATTGAAAAAAAGAGCTTGGGATCCCCCCTCAGTCCATTACCAGGCCCTTTGGTTCTGGTATGAATATTAAGGGGAACCCCGAACCAAAATTAAAAAAAAAATCTTGGGGGTCCTCCTAAAATCCATACCAGGCCCTTCAGGTCTGATATGGAAATTAAGGGGAACCCTGCGCCAAATTTAAAAAAAAATGGCATAGGGGTCCCCCCAAAATTCATACCAGACCCTTCAGATTAAGGGGAACCCTGCGCCAAAATTAAAAAATAATGGCAAAAGGGTCCCCCCAAAATCCATACCAGACCCTTATCTTAGCACACAACCTGGCAGGCCACAGGAAAAGGGGGGGATGAGAGAGCGCCCTCCCTCCTGAACCGTACCAGGCCACATGCCCTCAACATGGGGAGGGTGCTTTGGGGTCTGACCTCAAAGCACCTTGTCCCCATGTTGATGGGGATAAGGGCTTCATCCCCACAACCCTTGCCCAGTGGTTGTGGGGGTATGCAGGCGGGGGGCTTATCGGAATCTGGAAGCCCCCTTTAACAAGGGGACTCCCAGATCCCTGCTTTCCCCCTGTGTGAATTGGTAATGGGGTACCCAATCGTACCCCTACCATTTCACAAAAAAAGTGTCAAAATGGTAAAAAAGACAAGAGACAGCTTGGGACAAGTCCTTTATTAAAAAATAAAAAAATAAAAATGTCCCACAATGCAAGTTTACGCCGCCCGACGGACCGAAAAAGAAAAAAAAAGCCGCAAACGATGCGTCTTCTCTGTGACGTTTCTTATATAACTGAGGGTGGGGCCACCCGGTGATGTAACTGGGTGACCCCGCCCCCTCTGACGCCACTGGGGGATTCCCCATGGCTTCCCCATGGCACAGAGGGGGGCAGGTTCACTTATATAAGAACTGTCTCAGAGAAGACTCATCAGTCTGCAGGAGCCTCCCATGGAGGCGGATCGGTTGCGGCTTTTTTTCGGTCCGTCGGGCAGCGTGAACTTACATCGTGGGACATTTTTATTTTTTTATTTTTTAACCACTTCATTACCCGCCCATACTCATATGACGGCCTGAGATGGGATCCTGGATGGCCGTCATATGACGTCCTGGGCTTCCCGCGATTGCCGGTTAACCAAGCAGGACCGTGGATCTGTGTGTGTAAACACACAGATCCACGTCCTGTCAGTTGAGAGGAGACCGATCTGTGTTCCCAGTACAGAGGAACACTGATCGGTCTCCTCCCCTTGTGCGTCCCCTCCCCCTACAGTTAGAATCACTCCCTTAGGAAACATATTTAACCCCTCGTGTCCCCCTAGTGGTTAACCCCTTCACTGCCTGTCACATTTATACAGTAATCAATGCAATTTTATAGCATTGATCGCTGTATAAATGTGAATGGTCCCAAAAATGTGTCAAAAGTGTCCGATGTGTCCGCCATAATGTCGCAGTCATGAAAAAAATTGCAGATAGCCGCCATTACTAGTAAAAAAAAAAATAAACAAATTTTTTTTAAAAATGCCATAAATCTACTGTATCCCGTATTTTGTAGATGCTATAACTTTTGCGCAAACCAATCAATATACGCGTATTGCGATTTTTTTTTACCAAACATATGTAGAAGAATACGTATCTGTCTAAACTGAGGAAAAAATTCATTTTTTTAAAAAAAAATTGTGATATTTATTATAGCAAAAAGTATAAAATATTGTGTTTTTTCAAAATTGTCGCTCTTCTTTTGTTTATAGCGCAAAAAATAAAAACCGCAGAGGTGATCAAATACCACCAAAACAAAGCTCTATTTGTGGGGAAAAAAGGACATCAATTTTGTTTGGGTACAACGTCGCACGACCGCGCAATTGTCGTTTAAAGTGCGACAGCGCTGAAAACTAAAAATTGGTCTGGGAAGGAAGGGGGTGAAAATGCCCGGTTAATAAAGGACTTGTCCCAAACTGTCTCTTGTCTTTTTGACCATTTTGCAACTTTTTCTGTGAAATGGTAGGGGTACAATTGATTTGGTCAGAGCCCAAAGCACCCTCCCCATGTTGAGGGCATGTGGCCTGGTACGGTTCAGGAGGGGGGGCGCTCTCTCGTCCCCCCCTCTTTTCCTGCGGCCTGCCAGGTTGCGTGCTCGGATAAGGGTCTGGTATGGATTTTGGGGGGCACCCCTACACCATTTTTTTTTAATTTGGCGCAGGGTTCCCCTTAATTTCCATATCAGATCTGAAGGGCCTGGTAATGGACGGGGGGGCGGATCCCATGCTCTTTTTACAATGAGTTTTATCTATATTGCAGAGACCCAACAATTCATTACAGCCACGATAAGTTTTAAATGACAATTTTTCCTTTAGAAATGTCATTTTGCCGTGGTACTGTTCTAAACACAGGAAAAATGTGCCACTTTGCAGGCATACTATAGACACATTTTTATTGTTTCACTTTAAGCATTAAAAAAATCACTGCTCCCAAAAAAACTTCAGTTTTTAAAAAATTTCTTTGCTTTGATACATGTCCCCTGGGGCAGGACCCGGACTATTTATGACAATAACTTGCATATAAGCCTTTAAAATTAGCACTTTTGATTTTTCATGTTAGTGTCCTGTGACAGACCTAGCCGGGAGAGAGACTTTTGGAGGGGACTGAATGCTAGCCTCTTGCCAATCGATCGTGGGCATGGCATTTGGGGGAATGGTGCTCTTTGTGAGCTGTATGCCTGGGGACCCTTGAGGTGGTATTACTGTGGATTCGGGTCCTGGTCCCCCAGGACACACAAACTCTGGGGACCCTGTGTATGCCATATGGGAAATGGTGACTTGGAGGGTATGTCTTGGATTGCTTAAAATGGGACAGTAATATTTATCCCCAATATCTCCCAGGATATATATGTAAAGACTATTATTGGTTTGTTTGATTCCGAACTCAACATGTTAATTGAGTGAGCTGATCACATTAGCCTCCAGGACTGGCTAGGAGACGAACAGTCTACCCTACTATAAGTGTTAATGTCTAGGCTGAGGAGGGGGGAGAACACTGTTTGTATTGTTAATTGTAATTAGCTCCTGCTATTGTGAAAATGTCCTGTGGTTGTACTTATGATAATGTATTATGTACTGTGTGAAGCTCGGTGACCACAAGTCTGGGCAAAAGGTCATGTTAGTAAACTAGCTCATGTTAATTAGGTTATTTAGGTTACAGGTGTATTGTTAGAGTAATAAGAGCAGGAGGTATACACTTCCTCTTTTACTATATAAAAGAGCCTGTATTCCTGTCAATAAAGGAGATTCCTGGTTGAACTTACATACAGCCTGCCTGGTGTTTGTTCTGAGCTACACAACTGAATTAGAACGGCACATAGCTGTAGTTCTAGTCCCGGAGCATCGGATGACCGAACCATCAGATGTTGCGATCTGCAATCTGATTCTATAGCTGCAGAGGAGTGTCGGGAGAGTGGAACCGAGCGAGCAGGGGCTCGTTACATGTCCCATAGATTTTAATAGTGTTCCGGCGGCTTTCGAATTTGCCGCGAACACCGCATATTGTTCGCTGTTCGGCGAACAGGCGAACACCCGATGTTCGAGTCGAACTTACATTCAAATCAAACATCAGGCTCATCCCTAGTCAAGTTCCTCCACCCCAAATTCGCTCATCCACATCTTTATAGACCTTGCTTGCAGTGGTGCGTGGTCATGTTGGAACAGGAAGGGGCCATCCCCTAACTGTTCCCACAAAGTTGGGAGCATGAAATTGTTCAAAATATCTTGGTATGCTGACACCTTAAGGAGTTCCCTTCACTGGAACTAAGGGGCCAAGCCCAACCCCTGAAAAACAATTCCACATCATAATTCCTCCACCACAAAATGATTTGGACCAGTGCACAAAGCAAGATCCATAAAGACATGGGTGAGCGAGTATGGGGTGGAGAAACTTGATTGGCCTGCACAGAGTCCAGACCTAAACCCGATAGAACACCTTTGGGATGAATTAGAGCGGAGACTGCAGGCGTCCCAATACTTGTGGTAATATAGTGTGTGTATACACTCTCTGAGCATGCCCAGAAACATCCAAGTGCTGTTCACACACAAAAAGAAGAAAAAAAAAGCAAAGTCCCTGAGCATGCCCAGACCAACCCAAATGCATTTCACACACCAGAAGGCACAGGAAAAAAATTAAAGTCCTTGAGCATGCCCAGAACAACCCAAATGCAGCTAGCACAAAATAAGCTACCCCCTCTCTAAAATTAAGCACATCATCCAGCATGCTACAAAATTACAGATGGTACAAACACCCCCCAGTCCAGGGGGGCAAATAAAGAGCCTAACATGGGCAAAAGTTATACAACGAATACCATTGCTGTCTATGGGAACTGACTTGTTAATTTTGCTAGTCCCCACTTGGCTGGCTTATCTTCTAGTTATAGGCCTTGAAACGGGTATGGGGGCCCAGGGCCCACCCTAAGGGACATATATCAATGTCATCAATTTGGACAACCCCAAAAACGAAAAACAAGGAGAAGTGCCTTTAAAAATGCAAAATTGCTTAAAAGTTAGTAACTTGGGAGGCTTACTCTGCCTGTAAAGTTGTGCATCTGTAGCATGTATCCAAAATGCTGCTTCAAAGATGTATGTCTTTAGAGAAAAGTTACAAATCTACATTGCAGCTGCAAGATTTTAACACAAAACAAAATATAGGCCCCCCCCCCCCCCCAATACATACAAGGCTATTTGAGTCAGTTAAGGCTTAAAATGAGAACCCCCACGTGAAAAATCCCACCCCAAATGCAAAAAATGTTGTGCCTCTCCCACACACCTACAAACCCCTAGCCACACGCAGCAAGCCAGCCCATGAAAGGGAAGTGGATGCTTAGGGGCAGGAGGGGCTCTGGTACCCCAAAAGTCAACCACCTTGTTCCCATATTCAGGGGGACAAGGGCCTCTTCCACACAACCCTAGGCTGGGGTTGTGGGGGGCTGCATACAGGGGGCTTAAGGGAATGTGGAAAGCTCCTTTAACCTAGTTGGTACAAGGTGCTTTGTGGTTGGTATTGTGCTGAACCTAACATGTCCCAAAGGCAGCCAGCTATGTTAAGTGCATGTGGCCTTGTATGGTTCAGGAGGGGGTTGGGCAATTGCTCTTCTTGCCCCTTTCCTAGCTGGCCCTATTGCATGCTCTGAAAAAGGATGTGGTTTGGATTGGTGAAAGCAGCTCACAGCCTTTGGAGAATGGAGTGGAGTGTGGAGTTCCTCTTTAAAAGCAAACGTTAGCATATGGAAATCCATGGGGTTAGAGGGGGAGACAAGAGCATTGGAGAGTGGAGTGTGGAGTTCCCCTTTAAAAGCAAAAGCTAGCCCAAGGAAATCATTTTCATTAGAGGGGGAAGGTTAAATGCCCTTTGGTGGAGCTAGAGGAGCGAGAGTCTTTTTACATAATTTTAACAAGGTACATGTAACATGTTGGCAATGTAACATGCTAATATGATCTGTGTGCAAATATCCTTTAAAAAATACATAAAGGTGAACCAGCGTAAAAATAAAAACGTCAAATATGGAAATGTGCATTGCGCCTCGCCGTGCGCCTCTACTGATGGCGCACGGCTTTCGTAAATCAGTCCCAAAGTGGCACATAATTGTGAAGTGGAAAGAAAATGATAAATGGTTTTCAAAAAAGAGTGAAATTCTTGCCCATTCTTCTTTGCAAAATAGCTCAAGTTCTGTCAGATTGGATGGAGAGCATCTGTGATCAGCAATTTTCAAGTCTTGCCAGAAATTCTCAATTGGATTTAGGTCTGGACTTTGACTGGGCCATTCTAACACATGAATATGCTTTGATCTAAACCATTCCATTGTAGCTCTGGCTGTATGTTTAAGGTCATTGTCCTGCTGGAAGGTGAACCTCCACCCCAGTCTCCAGTCTTTTGCAGACTCTAACAGGTTTTCTTCTAAGATTGCCCTGTGTTTGGCTCCATCCATCTTCCCACCAACTCTGACCAGCTTCCCTGTCCTGTCTCTGCTGAAAAAAAACATCCCCACAGCATGATGCTGACACCACCATGTTTCACAGTGGGGATGGTGTATCCAGGGAGATGTGCAGTGTTAGTTTTCCGCCACACATAGTGCTTTGCTTTTAGGCCAAAAGATTCAATTTTGGTCTCATATGACCAGAGCACCTTCTTCCACGTGTTTACTGTGTACCCCACATGGCTTCTCGCAAACTCCAAATGGAACTTTTTATAGCTTTCTTGCAACCATGGCTTTTTTCTTGCCACTCTTCCATTAAGGCCAGATTTGTGGAGTGCATGACTAATGCCCCGTACACACGGTCGGATTTTTTGATGGAAAATGTGTGATAGGACCTTGTTGTCGGAAATTCCGATCGTGTGTGGGCTCCATCACACATTTTCCATAGGAATTTCCGACACACAAAGTTTGAGAGCTTGCTACAAAATTTTCCGACAACAAAATCCGCTGTTGGAAATTCCGATCGTGTGTAAACAAATCCGACGCACAAAGTGCCATGCATGCTCAGAATAAATTAAGAGACGAAAGCCATTGGCTACTGCCCCGTTTATAGTCCCGACGTACATGTTTTACGTCACCGCGTTTAGAATGATCGGATTTTCCGACAACTTTGTGTGGCCATGTGTATGCAAGACAAGTTTGAGCCAACATCTGTCGGAAAAAATCCATGGATTTTGTTGTCGGAATGTCCGATCAATGTCCGACCGTGTGTACAGGGCATAATAGTTGTCCTGTGGACAGATTCTCCCACCTGAGCTGTGGATCTCTGCTTAATGCTCTGATTAATGCTCTCCTTGCCTGGCCTGTCAGTTTAGGTGGACAGCCATGTGTTGGTAGGTTTGCAGTGCCATACTCTTCAATTTTCGGATGATGGATTGAACAGTGCTCTGTAAGGCTCCCAGTTTGGAGACAACTCCAAGTGTTAAAGACAGAAGGTCTCACCCAGGGGTCAGAGTAGACCCAGCCAAGAGACAGGAGGTCTCACCCAGGGGTCAGAGGTGCCACAGCCAGCAGCCAGGAGGTCTCATTCCAGGAGTCAGGTGTATGTGGCTTTTCAGTCGATTGTGGGCGCTGTACCAGAATATCAGATTGATAAGGAAGAAGGCATCAGCGATAAAGACTTTATCAAGCATGTCTGATATGCAAATAACTTTACCTCCATAGTAACTGAGTGGAACCTAATTAAGCATCAAGCCTACAAGATGAACTTGGCATCGTCGTTGATATTTTTCAGACTCCTCATTGAGAACATTTTTTTTGAACTGTTGTCTGATAAACTGGGAAAAAGGCCAGTATAATTAATAGGTCTCCTATTTGATGTCATCTTTGGTTACCTAACCACTTTGGCTCCAAGCTATGGCCTTTTTGCTGTATCACGATTATTTATTGGGAAAATGAATGGTGGAATGGCCTTGGTCTCTTTTGTATTAACACAAGAGTATGTAGGAAAATCATACTGGGCGTCAACTGGTTCCTTAACTAATCTCACTTTTGCTGTTATGCCTTGTTGGCTATTACATTTGAGACTGGAGAACGCTTGCATTTGTGGCCAACACTCCAGTTTACTCCCTGAATCTCCAAGATGGTTATGCTCCCATGGTTATACAGACAAAGCAGAAGAAGTACTACGCCAAATAGCTTGTGGCAATGGGAAAGAATTTTCTACAGTAAAATTAAAGGAATGTAACAGAACTTTAGGAAGCACAGTGTCTTTGATTTGGTGAAATATGGAGTGCTTTGCTGGAGAACGGTCCTTCTGATGTATATCTGGTACGTCTGCAGTCTGGTGTATTATGGCGTGACCTTAAACACTGGGGATCTAAAAAGCAATCTCTGTTTGAATGTGGCATTGTCTGGCCCCGTGGAAGTTCCAGTATTCCCTCTCTGCCTATTTTTTATTGAGAAGTCTTGGTCTGGACGAGGAAAATCTACAGCTGTCTTTCTAATGTTTGCTGGACTTGCCTGTATATTTACGATGTTATTACCAGAAAACAACAGTTTGTTTCTTAATCCGGCCATCCTTGCCTTACTTGGGAAGCTTTCGGTCAGTGTTTCCTTTAAAGTTGTTTACATCTGCACTTCTGAACTCTATCCTACAGTAGTAAGAAATGCTGGCTTGGGTGTGTGTGTGCCATGGCATGCAGATTTGGTTGTATTCTTGCCCCTTTTGTACCATTGTGTCCATGATACCTTCATGCATCCTCTCCTGAGGAAGTGGAACGAATCCACAAAACGCGTCAAGATTTTTGGATGCAGCCATGTTTCATATCTACATTTTCCATTTTCCATTTTAGATTCCACTTTGTTGTTTCTGCTATATCAACAAATATATGATACGGAGCACAAATCGGCTCACAACACCACATATTGCAGGATGTTATGATGATATCTTTGTATGTGTATACGTGAAATCTAATATGCCTCTGTTATCAGGTGTACATATATGAATTTATAATTACCTATGTGTGTATCATATGCATGTGCAATGCTATTTGTTTTTATACTAAAATAAATATGTCATTACATTTAGTCATGTTTCATGTGCCTCATATAAAGTCCCAACTCTCTCTTTGTAATTTATATACAGGGATGGAGGTGCATGACTAATCCGTCATGCATCTCATTTAACTGGTTCAATACAGGGCAATTTCACCCCCTTCCTTCCCAGGCCAATTTTTAGTTTTCAGCGCTGTCGCACTTTAAATGTCAATTGCGCAGTCGTGCAACGTTGTACCCAAAAAAATTGACGTCCTTTTTTCCCCACAAATAGAGCTTTTGGTGGTATTTGATCGCCTCTGCGGTTTTTATTTTTTGCGCTATAAACAAAAGAAGAGCGACAATTTTGAAAAAAACACAATATTTTTTACTTTTTGCTATAATAAATATCCCAATTTTTTTTTAAAAAAAACAAATTTTTTCCTCAGTTTCGGCCGATACGTATTTTTCTACATATTTTTGGTAAAAAAAATCGCAATAAGCGTATATTGATTGGTTTGCGCAAAAGTTATAGCGTCTACAAAATACGGGATAGATTTATGGCGTTTTTAAAAAAAAATATTTATTTATTTTTTTAGCGCCGATCGCGATTTTTTTTCGTGACTGCGACATTATGGCGGACACATCGGACACTTTTGACACATTTTTGGGACCATTCACATTTATACAGCGATCAATGCTATAAAATTGCATTGATTACTGTGTAAATGTGACAGGCAGTGAAGGGGTTAACCACTAGGGGGCGGGGAGGGGTTAATATGTTTCCTAGGGAGTGATTACTAACTGTAGGGGGAGGGGACGCACTAGGGGAGGAGACCGATCAGTGTTCCTCCGTTCTGGGAACACAGATCGCTCTCCTCAGAGCTGACAGGACGTGGATCTGTGTGTTTACACACACAGATCCACATGCCGGTCCGGTTAACCGGCAATCGCGGGTGCCCGGCGGACATCGCGGCCGCCGGGCACACGCACCGGGTCCCGAGGAACGCGGCGGGCGCGCGCGCGCGCGCCCCCTAGGCGGCCGGGAATCCCAGGGCGTCATATGACGCCCACCCAGGATAGGAGATCCCATCTGTGGACGTCACATGACTATGGGCGGGTATTGAAGTGGTAAAAGTCCCAACCCCCCCCCCCCGTGAGATGTTCAAGGCCTGGGATATATTTTATAACATAACCCTGCTTTAAACTTTTCCACAACTTTATCCCTGACCTGTCTGGTGTGTTCCTTGGCCTTTATGATCCTGTTTATTCACTAAGGTTCTCTAACAAACCTCTGAGGGCTTCACAGAACAGCTGTATTTTTACTGAGATTAAATGACACACAGATGGACTCTATTTACTAATTAGGTGACTTCTGAAGACCATTGGTTCCACTAGATTTTAGTTAGGGGTATAGTAGTAAAGGGGGCTGATAACAAATGCATGCCACACTTTTCAGATATTTATTTGTAAACCATTTTGAAAACCATTTATCATTTTCCTTTTTTGAGGCACTGTTTACACTTTATATGACAGCTGCAATCTTTCACTGTTAGTGCCGGTTCACACAGGGGCAACCCGACTTACAGCGCGACTTTGCAAAGCGATTTGGAGGAGACTTCAGCACAAATTTGAGCGACTTACAACGCAATCTAATGACAGCTATCATAACAGCTGGTGTGGCAGTATTGATGGAAGAGGAAGAGGAAGAGAGGAAGCATAGGGATGAGGATGAAAAGAAGACGTCGCTACTGGATTCATCCAATCATTGCTAATAGAGATGACAGAGACCAGTTCTGGGCCATGTATGAGAATTTGCATGCTTATGAGGACAAGTTTTTCAAATATCCCTGGATGTCTATCGCAAGGTAAGTACATATGCCATATGTGGATATGCACATATTAACTAGCCTTTTTCAGATATTTGTTGCTTACTCCGTATCTTTTGCTATATAAAGTCTTTATGAGCCCCAAACATTAGATATATATTTTTTAGCATTGAGCCTAGAGAATAAAGGGCGATTGTTGCAATTTAGCTGCATTGGTTGTTATCCAAATAAAGCTGACCATCGGTACTGAGGTGATGGCTGCAGCTGCAAGCATTACCCCTTCAATCAGAGGCCACATATTTGCATACGGTCAGCTCTATGGGGTTAATGTGTGCGTGTAGCTACCATTGGCTTATATTTCTTATTTTCAAAATAGTAAATTACCTTCTTTATTAATTTTTTCTTAACAGTTTTGACAAATTTTTTGAGTTGCAGCCTCTGTTTTTTCCTACAAGTCTAAGGCAGTTTTGACGAATTGCTTGGTCTGGTTTCCATCCATCTGGAGCGACAAACATCATATAGGAGGAGTATCTCACCTAATGAAAGACTGATTATCACACTAAGGTAAACTATATATTTTTTTATGCACAGCAGTATTATTTATTACACCTTTGGAAGAAATGTAGAAGTTCAAGAGCGATCTTAGTCCAAAAAAAAAAAAATACTTCAGTCCATATTGCTTGATATATTTTTGGCTAATTATCCTTCAAATGGATTGTTTTGTCATTATTGCTGCAGCAGATTATGCACCATGCATATTTTTAACATTAAAGGAGAAGTCCAGCCTGAGCTCATTCGGCTGGGCTTCTCAAACGAGTTACATGAGTGCAATTCATTTTGCACTCCTGTGACCCGTTTTCAGCGAAGAGTGGTCTTAAGTCCGCGGTGCACTGACTACACCAAGATCAGTCGAGGCAGCGTGTCATCCTGACCTCCGAAGTTCTTAACCCACCAGCTGCCTGGACTGATGGCAGTCTCAGCCGTTCAGCGAGCCGCTCCCTGCCCCTCCACAGCTCAGCGCTCCAATGAGTGTGGAGGAGCAGAGCAGGAGAGCCGACAGTCAGCAGCTCTCTGCTCGGGGAGGGGAGAAAACTGAGCCATCTGTGATGTTTGGTGGCTTGGTTCTGTGTGAAGAAGCGGCGTGGGACAGATGCAGCATCAGTTCGATGCTGCATCCACCTAGGTAAGTATGATTCTCCAAAAAAAAAAACCTATACTGTATAACATATATTGCACAATATAGCACACAACCATCCAATAAATTTTGAAAAACACCAACATTTTAATATTAGGGTACATCTTAATAAAGGAACATTTTGTTAGATTTGTCAAATTACAAATGTTTGTATATTGGTTCATATTCTGAACGGGATGTTGCAGTGCTGGTGGAAGGCCTTGGGACGTTGTTGCTGGAAAATGATTTGATTGCTGAAAGAATCTTGGGTTTCCTGGTGGGCCGATGGTGGAGGGAATTGGGGATAGAGATGGATATGGGATCGGTGGATGTGCAGTATTCATCACATTGTCATACTCATCGGAGTATGGGCGGAAGCGAGGGGGATAGTAGGGGTGGGTTCTGGGTGGTGGAGGGGTTGGGCATGAATATGTCAGGGCTGGGCTTAGCCCTTCCTTCTCAGGGCAGGCCGCTCAATCTTTTCCACAGTGACTCACCTGATGATGATATCCTGTTTGTTATTCCTGCTTGTTACTTAAGCTGTTTAGTTCAGTTCCTCTCTGCGTTCGCCTTGGTCAATACATCCAGAGACTCTCCTGTGTACCTGTTGAAGACTTGCTTGGCTGATGACCCTTCTGGTTCCTGACCCTGCTTGCTGTTCCACTACGCTGATTCTCCAGTTTCCTGATTTCCTGGCCTGTCCTGAAGTACGCTGATCTTTGGCTCCCTGACTTCCTGGTTTGTCTGACTATCCGTTCTGGTTACCGAACTATGGCTATAATTTGACTATATTGCTCTGTTTACCTTTTATTATTATTATTAAACAAGTGTGATTTTAACTGCATTTCTGTCTCGGTCTGATTCATGGTTTCTGACAGAATAGTAAGGACCGGATGGTGGTGGTGGTCCAAAGATAGGTGAGGAGGCAATTGCTGGCTCATCGCGCAGACTCGCATCAAGGAGGTCCATCACAGCCTTCTTCACATTGTTCTTCCGCTCTGGGGGAATATTTTTTAGGATGCCCACAACCATTATACTGAATTTATAATCTTCAAACTCTAGAACATCTAACTTTTTTTCAGGCATTCAACTAGGTCCACAAAGTGGTCGATGTTCTGACCATGCCTTCCTCATGGTGGTCTGCTCGTACGCTGGCTTCGAAGCCGGCTAGGCCCAGCTGACTCCTCTGTGTACGCTGACGTTTCTGCTTGGTTGCTCTCTTGTTGTGTTTGTGATTCTTCCACCAAAGAATGCTCCTGTGACTGCGACCCTTGAGAGTTTCCTACTTCTTGAGATGCCTCCTGCCCTTCTTCTCTCACTTCCCAACTGGATTGTGTTCTGCATTTAAATATAATACTGTTCGGGCACACCCTTCTTTATATAACTGTATAGTAGCACTTTACAAATATGACAGATGTTATCTCACTCTCTCATATCCATGAAACGTCTCAGAAACTTGAATTCATAAGCGTGGACATAGGGTACCACCCTTTTTGTTCCCGATCCACTCCTGGTCTCTTGAATTTTTCGGAGGTATCGTTTGAAACAATGTCGCAAGCCCTTCCATTGATTTTGTAAAATATGCACTGCAAAACATAAATAGGAGCATAATCAATTATATATTTTGTCTTTTAGGTACCTGGTAACCGGTCATTCCCTAGTGAGCCTACATTATGAGTTCATGGTGGGCAGGTCTACATACAGCTACATCATCTGGGAAACCTGCCAAATCTTATGGAATGTGCTTAACACCATAGTTATGAAGAGGCCTACACTAGAGAATTGGCGGGATATTGCAAGACTCTTTGGGAGGCAGTGCAATTTCCCCAATTGCATTGGAGCTATAGATAGGAAGCACGTGCGTGTCATTAAGCCTGTTGGTAGCGGAAGTATGTTCTTCAATTATAAAAAATATTGCTCCTTTGTACTGCTAGCCGTGGCTGACGCAAACTACTGCTTCTCCTACATAGATATAGGATCCTACGGAAGCAGCTGCGATTTATATATTTTTTCAAGTTCCTCATTTGGTGAAAGGCTACAAGATAATCGGCTAGATCTAACAAAAGAACAGAAAAAAACAGTGTTGTGCATTATCCTTTGGTACATTTATTTAGAAGAAACATAATTAAAATCTAATGAAAATCAGATATTCCGCGCTTAGGATCAATACCAGCAAGGAACTGCAGCCCCCCAAGCAAAAGGAAAACACTGAAGTGAAATCCACGTACTGAAGTATGTTCTAATAGGGGAATGGCGCTGTTCACAGACAATTGAAATAAAAGAGTAAAATCTATAAAATGAAAAAATGGAAAAAATGAATAAAATTATGTAACATGTGTGCACCAAAGTCCACAACAAACTTGGTGAGAAATCATGCAAAAATGCTACAACCTATACCAGTGTATATATCATATGAGATGTGGGTGTGCAAGTCACCAACAATAGCAAAAAATGAAAATAAACATGAAGAACATAAAAAACATGAAAAATTGATATGAGTGACACTAAAACATATCCACATTTAAAAATCCCACTGACGTGCCCAGTGCCATAAAGAATAATAAACCAGGTGACATAAAAAATGATAAGCAACTGTAATTCCTCTGATATTAACTGTAAAAATCAGAAGATGTGAATGCAAAAAAAATATATATAATAAATGGATGTGCAACAATCAAAAAATGTATTAATTAATTTGTGGATGTGTGCAACCAAAAAACGTGTAAAAATGTATGTGCACCAAAAGATTGTCCAATAAAAATTGTCCAATGAGTGTAAAGGAGGTCCCTGTGCGCAGATGGTATGTGTATCCAGGTAATCCCCAGCAGGTTTTCAGTACTGATGTAATCCGTTTTTGTTAGGCCTCCACTTGTGCCCTCACTCACCAGAAAGCCCAACCCCTGCAGGGGTAAAAGGCATAAGTAGATCCAGTAGCCGGAATCCTGAACGACCGAACTCCCTCTCTCAGGGTCCGTGATCTCCTTCCCACTTAATCCGCTGTATTTCTTATAATGGTATCAAACTGAGTAAATCCATGTATGTGGAGAAAAAAGGAAGCCTCATAGCGTAAATCCGAAAAAAATTTAATTTATTAAGCAAATGAATAAAAAAGTAAAAAAATGGGAGCTGACAATACTCCACTGGCTGGCTGGAAGCCAATAGCCGCTAAGGTAGCGTGGTAGCGGCGTGCGTTCCACAGCTTAACTACCAAAACCGGAAGCTGACACAGAATCAGACGTAGAAGTGACGTGTGCGTACCATGCGACCATGCCTTATGCGTTTCGTCATCAAGACGTCATCTGAGGCGCCTACGTCTGATTCTGTGTCAGCTTCCGGTTTTGGTAGTTAGGCTGTGGAACGCACGCCGCTACCATGCTACCTTAGCGGCTGTTGGCTTCCAGCCAGCCAGTGGAGTATTGTCAGCTCCCATTTTTTAACTTTTTTATTCATTTGCTTAATAAATTCAATTTTTTTCGGATTTACGCTATGAGGCTTCCTTTTTTCTCCACATACATGGATTTACTCCGGTGGATACCATCATAAGAAATACAGCGGATTAAGTGGGAAGGAGACCACGGACCCTGAGAGAGGGATTTCGGTCGTTCAGGATTCCGGCTACTGGATCTACTTATGCCTTTTAGCCCTGCAGGGGTTGGGCTTTCTGGTGAGTGAGGGCACAAGTGGGGGCCTAACAAAAACGGATTACATCAGTACTGAAAACCTGCTGGGGATTACCTGGATACACATACCATCTGCGCACAGGGACCTCCTTTACACTCATTGGACAATTTTTATTGGACAATCTTTTGGTGCACATAAATTATTACACGTTTTTTGGTTGCACACATCCACAAATTAATTAATTCATTTTTTGATTGTTGCACATCCATTTATTATATATATATATTTTTTTGCATTCACATCTTCTGATTTTTACAGTTAATATCAGAGGAATTACAGTTGCTTATCATTTTTTATGTCACTTGGTTTATTATTCTTTATGGCACTGGGCACGTCAGTGGGATTTTTAAATGTGGATATGTTTTAGTGTCACTCATATCAATTTTTCATGTTTTTTATGTTCTTCGTGTTTATTTTCATTTTTTACTATTGTTGGTGACTTGTACACCCACATCTCATATGATATATACACTGGTATAGGTTGTAGCATTTTTGCAGGATTTCTCACCAAGTTTGTTGTGGACATTGGTGCACACATGTTGCATATTTTTATTCATTTTTTCCATTTTTTAATTTTATAGATTTTACTCTTTTATTTTAATTGTCTGTGAACAGCGCCATTCCCCTATTAGAACATAATTAAAAACTACTCACAAAAGTAGGAAGAAGAAATCGCACTGTAACAGACTTTTTACTTGTGACAGTTCGTCTATTGATAACAGTCTCCAGATCCTAAAGAGAAGATATGCGAACCGCTGCTGGCTGACGCGTTTCAAAGGTTTTACCTTCTTCCTCAGAGCCTAATCGGCTAGATCTGCCTGAGAACTGTCCCCTTCCTGGCACAACTGAACCCCCACTACCCTATGTGTTTCATCGCAGATGAGGCTTTTGTGTTGGGGGAACACCTAATGAGGCCTTACTCCAACAGGAATCTGACTACCCCTTAGAAAGCCTTTAACTATCATCTCACAAGGGCAATAAGGGTGGTTGAGTGCAGTTTCGGAATTCTTGCCAATAAATGGTATTTGTTACACACGCCTGTTGTGTTAAACATTGAAAACGCAATTACTGCTTTCAAAGCAGCATGCTTGCTCCACAATTATGTCCGGCTACGTGACGGGTACTGTTTCGAGGATTCCCTTATGCATGACATGGAAAGCGCACACCTCAGTGCTACTAGGGGATCCTGCGATAGTGCCACTATTCGCGAGCAATTTGCTTCATACTTCCTTTCACTGGCTGGTGAATTAGAATGGCAATTGGACGCTAACTGCATTGCTAAGTTCTTTAAATATATATTTTGCTGCTGTTGCTTTTTCTGTTTTGTTGTCTAAAGCCTGTACAGTTATTGAGTTTCTAAGTTTTTAATGCTATGCTATGCTATACTGTCGTTAATGTTTTGAATACTATTTTTTGTTATCGTTTAAATAAAATGTGATACTACACCAATATTTTTTTTTTGCTGTTGTGATATTGATCATTCATTATCTACATATATTAACAAAGGTAAGTTATTCAACAACATAAAGCTGATATGATTCCTATTCTGCAATCAGGACTAGACGCCAGTGATAGTCTGCACCAGGGTTCTCCATACTCTGGCCCTCCAGTTGTTCATGAACTACAACTCCCATCATGCCTAGTCATGTCTGAGAATGTCAGAGTTTTACAATGCCTCATGGGATGTTTATTTCCGCAAGACCTGGAGGATCATAGTTTGTCGATCCTTGGTCTGCACTGATGACTAGCACTGATGATCTGCACTGATGACTTGCACTGATGACTAGCACTGATGATCTGCACTGATGAGTTGCACTGATGACTAGCACTAATGACTTGCATTGATGATCTGCATTGATGATCTGCACTGATGACTAGCACTGATGACTTGCACTGATGACTAGCACTAATGACTAGCAATAATGACTTGCACTGATGACTAGCACTGATGATCTGCACTGATGAGTAGCACTGATGACTAGCACTGATGACTAGCACTGATGACTAGCACTAATGATCTGCACTTATGACTTGCTCTGATGACTAGCACTGATGACTTGCACTGATGACTAGCACTAATGACTTGCACTGATGACTAGCACTGATGATCTGCACTGATGACTAGCACTGATGATCTGCACTGATGAATGGCACTGATGAATAGCACTGATGATCTGCATTGATGACTTGCACTGATGACTAGCACTGATGATCTACACTGATGACTAGCACTGATGACTAGCACTGATGATCTGCACTGATGATCTACACTGATGACTAGCACTGATGACTAGCACTGATGATCTGCACTGATGAATAGCACTGATGATCTGCACTGATGACTTGCACTGATGACTTTCACTGATGACTAGCACTGATGACTAGCACTGATGATCTGCACTGATGATCTACACTGATGACTAGCACTGATGACTAGCACTGATGATCTGCACTGATGAATAGCACTGATGATCTGCACTGATGACTTGCACTGATGACTTTCACTGATGACTAGCACTGATGACTAGCACATTTGGGGATACATAATGCATATGAATAACAAACAGACATAAATAAAATAAAGGTTAAACTTACATTGTGTGGGATCCCCCAATAATTTCAGGCCCTCAAGTAGAATAAGGGTCTGGTATAGATGGATGGAAAACCCAGCCACGTCATATACAAACGAAGCAGCTGGGAGCTGTCATTTTACCAGCAATATAAACACGTTATCCTTTATAATTGTCAGTTTTGCTGTAGTAGGTTGTATACATTGATACATTGCACAGGCATGCTATATAATGTTTTTTTTGCATTTTTAATGTTTCACCTTAAGCACTAAATTTGCTGCTCCCTGCCAAACTGATTTTTCAGATTTTGTTTTTGCTTTGAGTCATATACCCCAGTGCAGTGCCCAGCCCTCAATGCCATTTAAAAAGAAAAAAAGTGTTGCACAGTAATTACTCATGTCATAAAGTGCATGGAAAAAATTCTTCTATAACACATAATGAATAAAAAAAAATAATGTATAAATTCATATGATCAGTGCCATCATGCATAAAAAGGTAAAGTGTAAAAAGACAAAGAATAGACCCAATATATGATCCTTATGCCCCGTACACACGGTCAGATTTTCCGATGGAAAATGTCAGATCGGAGCGTGTTGTCGGAAATTCCGACCGTGTGTGGGCTCCATCGGACATTTTCCATCGGATTTTCCGACACACAAAGTTGGAGAGCAGGGGAAAAAATTTTCCGACAACAAAATCCGTTGTCGGAATTTCCGATCGTGTGTACACAAATCCGACGGACAAAGTGCCACGCATGCTCAGAATAAATAAAGAGATGAAAGCTATTGGCCACTGCCCCGTTTATAGTCCCGACGTACGTGTTTTACGTCACCGCGTTCAGAACGATCGGATTTTCTGACAACTTTGTGTGACCGTGTGTATGCAAGACAAGTTTGAGCCAACATCCGTCGGAAAAAATCCTAGGATTTTGTTGTCGGAATGTCCGAACAAAGTCCGACCGTGTGTACGGGGCATTAAGGTAATATTCAAAGTGTGCACTTCAAACTCCAAACCACCAAGTGCTTCCCTCCAAGATGAGCACAATCAGCTTCTTACCAGATAACTAGACCTTATCCAGGCCTGTGATCGCTTTAACCACTTCAGCCTTGGAAGGATTTACCCCCTTAATGACCAGGCCATTTTTTGCCATACGGCACTGCGTTACTTTAACTGACAATTGCACGGTCGTGCAACACTGTACCCAAATAAAGTTGATTTCCTTTTTTTCTCCACAAATAGAGCTTTCTTTTTGGTGGTATTTGATCACCTCTGCAGTTTTTATTTATTTGAGCAACAATTTTGAAAAAAAAAAAAAACACAATATTTTTTACTTTCTGCTATTAAAAATATCCAATAAAAATATGTAAAAAATCTAACTTCTTCATCAACTTAGGACACTTTGTATTCTGCTACTTATTTTTGGTAAAAAAAAAATCCCAATCAACGTATATTGGTTTGTTTTGGTTTGCGCAAAAGTTATCGCATCTATAAACTATGGGATAGATTTAGGGACTTTTTATTTATTTATTTTTTTTACTAGTAATGGCAGCGATCAGCGATTTTTAGCAGGACTGCGTCATTGCGGCAGACAAATTGGACACTAAGTGACAGTTTTTAGGGACCAGTGACACCAATACAGTGATCAGTGCTCAAAAAATGCACTGATCACTGTATAAATGACACTGGACAAAGGGTTTAACATCAGGGGCAATCAAAGGGTTAAATGTGTTCCCTATGTGTGCTTTCTTACTGTGTGGGGGATGCTGACACTAGACCAGGGGTCTCAAACTGACGGCCCTCCAGCTGTTAGGAAACTACAAGTCCCATCATGCCTCTGCCTGTGGGAGTCATGCTTGGAATTGTCAGCCTTGGAATGCCTCGTGGGACTTGTAGTTTCGCAACAGTTGGAGGGCCGCCAGTTTGAGGTCCCTGCACTAGACAAAGAAAGAGATCGGTGTTCCTGATTAGTAGGAAAATCAGAGATCTCTCTCTTACTCTGTGACAAAACGACGGTCTGTCTTTTTACATAGGCAGACCACCATTTTGTGATTCCCCGGAATGATCACGTGCGCCCCAGACCAGGAAGTGCGAACAACGTACAGGTACATTGTTTTGCACAGCCCGGCCACCCTGCCGCAGTAAATGCGCGGTGGGTGGTCCAGAAATCATTAATGAGCTTACCCCACACTCTGGGTATATAGTATCTTTCATTTCCAGCCGACCATCAGATAATTTTTCTTAGAGGCAATTATTCAAATTCTTCACTATGGAGGCTCGGACAGGATGGTATGGAGCACAGCAATAGAAAGAAGAACTGCTCATTGCGCAATGTCCTGTTAAAATGTTAAAAGCTTATTTATTTAAAAAATCTACTCACAAATCCAAATAAATAAACAGGCATTCAGTATGTACACTTGTCCTGCGCCCTGGCGGGCGTGCTGATGTCATTACTGTTTCCTCCGCCCGATGCACGTTTCGTCGTAACAGACGTCATCAATTCAGCAATGCCATTTGTTTGACAATCTCTTTCCTATTAGCCTAGAAAATGGCCTTTACTCTTTTTAAACATTTGGCTCCATTGAGGTTTGGATTCGGCATCCAAACTTTAGTATTAATCACAGAACCAGCCCCAAAGCGAACCCAGGTACGTTCAACTCATTATTAACCATGACTATTTCATATAGACATATAAAATGATACAATCAAACTAAAATACATAAATCTGTAACACCCAGTTGGTGTAACACATAAGAAATGTCATGCAGCCTGTCAAGAAGTCTTGGGGCTTGTAGAGCAGATGACATCTGTCCAGGGAACACTTGACTGAAACTCTGAGGAATAACGGATGAGCGCAAACTTTCTAGATGACAAACAGCCAAAAGAGGACAAGTCATCAGAGGATAAAATATGATGTAAGTCTGGCCTGCCAGTGATATATAGCTGTATCTATTCATTTTCAGCTGCTCTATGCACCGATTATAAATTAGTGACAATCAGTGGTTAAGAAGAATGTAATAACAGTGACACGTGTCATTGCTTTAAATAGTTTGAACTGTCTGTATTTGTCTTACTGATGCATTCTTTTAACTTGTTGTAAGAATAACAGCAAAGGAAGGTAGCAATGTAAACAATTCATGAATTTACGGCTGAGGCACCTTTTGCCGGAGGGAGAAACTAAACATTACACAAACTTTTGGAAGGTGATGAAATGCAGTTGATAGCTGAAGAAGGCTATAAACTGAATTTACAGCCAAAATATGGATTTATTCCATTTATAACTTAGTAAAAAAAAAAGAGGGAATGCGCTAGCTTTTGATTATTTTATTTCTTTACTTTTGTGGTTCTCTTTTATATATCCTTACTTGCTATCTGTTACTGTCATTCGTCAAATTTATGTCACCCGTGGATAGCAATAATTCCATAATTCAGAGACTGCTTTTATAGTCTTTTTAAAGATGATGTTCAATCTGCTCAATTTGCCATCCCTGGTTCCTCCTTCTCACCTTCATCAGCATACTATTAAAACCTTTCCATTTCATTACGTTCCTTATTTTAGACATTCATACATAGACTCCGAAGAGATCTGAACTCACTGGGGTTTGTGTGTATGTGGGAAATATCAATTTCACTAGTTTCACCTATGACTAAAGCTGCTAAGCGCAATTCTCTGCTGGTTTTAATCACATTCCTACAACAACAAAGTGTATATAATAGAAAGTTTTTGTCCATTTAAAAATCTTTCCACCTGATATGTTGCTTTAAATTCTAACGAAAAGTTTATGTAAACCCTAATAAAGTATCCTGAGTCTTAATCGATGATCGTCTTTCAATTGCTCCCATAGGTGTGCGCACAGGGTGTGCCAGGTGTGCCTGGGCACACCCTAATCACCGTGTGTGGCACGGATTCTCCTGTTTAGACCCCTGATTATTCACCAAACCCCCCTAATGGGGCTCCTGAAAAAAAAAATAATTTAAAAAAAATAAAATTGTAAAAAATAAAAAATAAAAATAAAAACTGACACTGTCCACTGCCCTACTGACACCAATCTGTGCCCTAAAGACACTGTCCACTCTACTGAAACCATGAGTATATATACCCGTGCACACACACATACGTGTTTGAGCTTTGGGGCGCACACCCTAATGCAATAGGCTGTGCACACCTATAATTGCTCCCTTTTGGTCTGTTAAAAACATGTCATTAAAAAGTTTTGCTGTTTAACCGCTTGCCGACCGCTGCACACAGATATACGTCGGCAGAATGGCACAGGTAGGCAAATGGACATCCCTTTAAATTTGCCACCCATCAGGCGCGCGCCTGCCACACGCCGCGGGAGCATGCCTGCGGGTCCTGGGAACTCGATGTTCACCGGCAACCTGCGATTGCAGTGTGGAGAAGTAGAACGGGGAGATGCTCTAGTGACCAGACAGAGATCTATTGCTCTCTGTCATCAGGAGCAGTGATCGCTGTCATGTCTTAGGTAGCCCACCCCCCCCCACAGTTAGAATCACTCCCTAGGACACACTTAACCCCTTGATCGCCCCCTAGTGTTTAACCCCTTCCCTGCCAGTGTCATTTACACAGTAATCAATGTATTTTTATAGCACTGATCGCTGTATAAATGACAATGGTCCCAAAATAGTGTCAAAAGTGTCCGATGTGTCCGCCATAATGTCGCAGTCATGATAAAAATCGCAGATCGCCGCCATTACTAATAAAAAAAAAATTAATAATAAAAATGCCATAAAACTATCCCCTATTTTGTAGATGCTATAACTTTTGCGCAAACCAATCAATATATGCTTATTGTGATTTTTTTTTTTACCAAAAATATGTAGAAGAATACGTATCGGCCTAAACTGAGGAAAAAAAATTGTTTTTTTTATACATTTTAGGGGTATATTTATTATAGCAAAAAGTAAAAAAATATTGCTTTTTTTTCAAAATTGACGCTCTTTTTTTGTTTATAGCGCAAAAAATAAAAACCACAGAGGTGATCAAATACCACAAAAAGAAAGCTCTATTTGTTGGAAAAAAAGGACGTAAATTTTGTTTGGGTGCAATGTCGCACGACCGCGCAATTGTCAGCTAAAGCGACGCAGTGCAGAATCGCAAAAAATGCTTTGGTCAGGAAGGGGGTAAAATCTTCCGGGGCTGAAGTGGTTAATGTTTAACCCCTTGCCTACTGGATACTTTCACCCCCTTCCTGCCCAGGCCAATTTTCAGATTTCAGCGCTGTCACACTTTAAATGAAAATTGCGCGGCCATGCAACACTGTACCCAAACAACATTTTTATCATTGCTTTGAGACAGATAGAGCTTTCTTTTGGTAGTATTTAATCACCACTGTATTTTTTTATTTTGTGCAAATAGAAAATAGATCTGAAAAAAAAGTTTTTCTGTTATAAAATTTTCTAAAAAAGTAATTTTTCTTCTTCACTGCTGTGCTCTGATGAGGCTGCATTGATAGGCTGCACTGATGGGCACTAATAGGCAGCACTGATAAGTGGCACTGATAGGCATCACTGATGGGCACTGACAGGCAGCACTGATGAGCACTAACAGACATCACTGATGGGCACTGATTGACAGCAGTTGTGGGTACTGTTGGGCTGCACTGGTTATCAGGAATGATGATCAATGCCCTGATTATCAGTGTAGATGTACCCTGTGTGGATTTGCCGGTTACCAGCTCTCCTCGCCTTACGCACCAATGTGAGGATAGGACTGCCGATAACCGGCAAATTATGTTTACACTGTGATCAGTTGTGATTGGACACAGCTGGTCACATGGTAAAGAGCTGCTGTGATTGGCTCTTTACCCCAATCTGTGATCAGCTGTGTCCTCATTTTCCAGGTCAAAGAAAATGACCCGTTTCTTCATTGAATATTTGCAAGAACGATTTGGAAAGGTTGGCTTTCTCCATACATAGACATTGTCAATTTCGTAATCCATACGATCCCGTGCTAGTTCATCATTTTTTCCTGAAATGACACTTTTCTCTAGCCTATCAAGATTTTTGTTCAAGCGGGTATCAAGAGCCAAAAAATCTTTGTGTTGCTGTAAGGGTGTCAAATCCTTCTGTATGGTGGTAAATTCCTTCTGTAATCTAGAAAGCTCCTCCATCCTTGAGTCGATGATAATCTGGATAAGTTTAAAGGAGCAAGCAGACAGGGTATTGGTCCACTCTTTTTTATAATTGTCATCGCACAATTCAAATGTAGGAAGTTTCTTAATTCGTAACCCACGGGGAATTTGTTGCAACTTGCTATACTCAGTCAGAGTATTGATGTCCCAGAAGGATCTGATTTCTTTGGCCATGAAATTCTCCAACCGCCGAAAAAGTGAAACATCGCCATCATGGGACAATTGTAAAGTATGGGGCTGTTGTGACAATCACAATCTCAATGGGTTATCCACTAGTGCTGTAAGAGTTCTACTAAAGTTGGTATCTGTAGCCGAAGATGCAAAAATGTTGTCAACCATGATGATTGATAAAAAGAGGTGAAAAGTAGGTGAATATAGCAGAGAAATGATATAAAGTCCTTCGGAATGAAAAGAGCTGAGGAGAGGGTATGCCTGAGCAGGTTAGAAAGGCATATTTTGTAAAGAGTAGAAATCAAAGAATCATATGTAGATACAGACCACAGATCCATGCCAATGCGGGCCGCAGGGGGCATGTGGGAAACACGACCACGAGAGGACATCCATAGGAGCTTCCCGGCAATGTGAGCCCACGATGTAGCTGTCTTTTGGCTATAGCATGGATGGGAGGCTGTTTGTTTTGTTTTTTGTTAGTTCACTAATAAGCCAAGCAACTAAGATACTCCACTCTGCTGAAACAATAGTGGTGCAGATTTCTTTATGTAGGAAGCTGCAAACATTTAACTATATGTCACTGGCACCACTTGACATGAAAAAACTCTATAGCTCAGTCTTTCTCATCTCTTTTCCCCCCAAGGAACCCTAAATATATTTTTCAGGTCTCAGGGAACCCCTGCTAAAACCAATCCTTTGGGTTCAGTGGCATACATGCCCCTTACATGCGTGATCAGTGGAATTCCACCCTTACAGAGAGCGAAAAAGATAATTGCTATCATGCCGCTGACCCAATCAGCCATAGCTCAAGGAAGCCCCAGCAACCTATGGAGGAACCCTATGGTATTGCTCTTCCTGGTAGATTTTATATACAGTATATGTATTCTTATGGAGCATGTAACTGGAACACGAAAAGGTGAGCAGGAACACCTAAAACTCCCAGCTAGACAGGAAAATATCAGGAATTATGGCAGGGAGTTCTCACTGTTGGGGTATACAAGACATATACAAAGCCAGTTTGTGACACAGCCCACCAGGCTGGATTTATAACTATGTAGCACTCCGCCAAACGTTAGGCTAAATTTGGTTGTTGGCTTCATTGTACTCAGTGGAGAAATTATCAGTTTTTTTGGTCTGGTCAGGGTTTCTTAGGCTGGGCGATTGGTGGCTCCCATCTGTTTCTGGAGGGCGCTTCCAATAAATAGAAAAGGGTGGGTCAATCACACAGTTATTAATATTTATGAGACCTCAGCCAATCCCTAGGAAGGGGCACCCAGAAGGTGGCTAACAGATTTACAGTTTGGGCGTCAGCAGCTGCTGGGTTGAGGATATAGAGAAGTTTTGCTAAAGGATTTTTGCTGGAGGGCATCACCTGGGTCTGGAAAGGATCTTTTGTCTACCTCACTGAAATGTCCTCCTGTCGATCTCTGATATTATGTTGAGGTATCCTGAACCTCTAAATCCTCTCCTGTTCAAGTTTTTTTGCAAATAAAATCCACAAAAAGACATGCCCTAGACTGAGCCTGTGTGTGGGTGTGCTTGGAACTGTGTCTGTGGCAGGCAGCCTCTGTAGTACCATGGTAAAATCTGTCTACTTCATTTGACCCCTTCGGGTGTGAGCGCTACAACTAAATAAAGTGACTGAATAAATAGTGAACATAGGCGAGCCTAGACTTAGGCTGGGTTCACACTAGTGCAGCTGTAGCATGATGCCTTTCTTTGTGCATTTTTGTAGTGCAGCATTGCAAATTTTGAAGCAATTTTGGCTCATTTTTGACGTGTTTTTCATGCCGATGCGCTATTTGTAGGAGACTGGATTTATACACAAAACTCCGCCATAAGACACTCTAAAAACACATGTTTTACATGCAATTTTCACACATTTTTTTGGTGTGTTTCCATTGAAGTCTATGGGCTCAAAATCGTGCTGCAACTGTACCACGTCAGTAGCTCCTGAAACTTTTTGCAGTTAAGTGAATGGGCACCATACGGAGTTTGGTGTTTCCATTGTTGTGCAGTGGCAGCACAGCTGCATGGGAAACCACACTAATGTGAATGGGGGCTTAGTCACACCCCTTCTCCCACCTGGCAAGTCTTGGGCATGAACTACAAGGGGCTATGGTCACAATACCAGTTTTTCCTAAATGTTTAACAAACTCTTTTCTCCCATAATTTCTCAAATATAGACCTGGAACAGATATGAAGACAGTGAAGTGAGGACTCCAGATCTGTAGAGATGTTACAGATTAGAAACTCTGAAAGAGTTGATGCCATTGGATCAGCACCATTGGATAAGCACCATTGGATCAGCACCATTGGATCAGCACCATTGGATCAGCATGCTGATCAGTCGAGTAGCTTTTTTAGAAGGAAAAGTCAGCGATGGAAATCTACATACAGTATTTCCCTCAGTACAGACTGGGGTTATCGCAGTTACATTGATGGTTATTTTATGATCTGATCCCAGCTCCTTTATGTGAATAATATGTAATCTGAATACACTTCATACACATACACTCACCGGCCACTTTATTAGGTACACCTGTTTAATTGCTTGGTAACACAAATTTCTACTCAACCAATCACATGGCAGAAACGCAATGCATTTAGGCATCTAGACATGGTGAAGACGACTTGCTGAAATTCAACCTGAGCATCAGAATAGGGAAGAAAAGGGATTTAAGTGACTTTGAACGTGGCATGGTTGTTGGTGCCAGACGGGCTGACCTCAGTATTTCAAAAACTGATGATCTACTGGGATTTTCACACACAACCATCTCTCGGGTTTACAGAGAATGGTCCGAAAAAGAGAAAATATCCAGTGAGCGGCAGTTGTGTGGACGAAAAAGCCTTGTTGATGTCAGAGGTCAGAGCAAAATTGGCTGACTGGTTAGAGATGATAGAAAGGCAACAGTAACTCAAATAACCACTCGTTACAACCAAGGTATGCAGAATATTATCTCTGAATGTGCAACACATTGAATCTTGAAGCAGATGGGCTACAGAAGCAGAAGACCACACCGGGGGCCACTCCTTTTAGCTAAGAACAAGAAACTGAGGCTACAATTCACACAGGCTCACCAAAATTGGACAATGGAAGATTGGAAAAATGTTGCCTGGTCCGATGAGTCTCAATTTCAGCTTTGACATTCAGATGGTCGGGTCAGAATTTGGCGTAAACAACATGAAAGCATGGATCCATCCTGCCTTGTACCAACAGATCAGGCTGGTGGTGGTGATGTTATGGTGCGGGAGATATTTTCTTGGCACACTTAAATGCCACAGCCCACCTGAGTATTGTTGCTGACCATGTCCATCCCTTTATGACTACAGTGTCCCCATCTACAGATGGCTCCTTCCAGCAGGATAATTCACCATGTCACAAAGCTCCAATCATCTCACCACTGGTTTCTTGAACAGGACAATGAGGTCACTGTACTCCAATGTCCTCCACAGTCTCCAGATCCCATCCAATAGAGCACCTTTGGGATGTGGTGGAACGCGAGATTCACATCATGGATGTGCAGCCAACAAATCTGCAGCAACTGCGTGATGCTATCATGTCAGTATGCACCAAAATCTCTGAGGAATGTGAATAAAGCTGGCTGGTGAGTGTATATTTGCACAGCTAAAATTAGTTACGTAACGTTGAAGTTCTAAATTATACTTCTAGTGAACTTTAATTACCTTCATAAATCTTAAGGGCCTTTAGGTGTGATATGTTTATTACTTCAGTAATATAAACTGTATATATAAAGAGAATCATTTTTAGCTTGCATTAAAAGCTTATAAGATCCACAAAATCAACATGTATTATTGCCTAGAAGGCAACAACAGAGCTCTGGGTATTTTTTTTTTTTCTGCCAGTTTCAAATCACATTAAGTTCCATTGAATGCAGTAATTACCATTCTTGTTTGGATATTATGTCATACTTTACTCATTCATTCTATTGTCTTCTGCACGTGACTGGATTAATAAATTGCTCTGCCTTAGGCTGCCCTTCTAACATTGGCACTTTAGCTTGGGACAGACTATCATCTTTGCATCTTGGGTCCCTGTACCTTGAAGACATCATGACTTGGCTCTTAGTTCAGATCTTTGGGATCATCTGTGGAGCCATTGGGATGATCCTTACCTTGATCATTACTATCATGCCTCAGTGGAGGATATCTGTTCTGGCAGAGAACAATGGACTTGCCAATGGTCGGATTGATGGACAATGGATCAGCCGGTGGGATGGCTTGTGGACAACCTGTGTCAGCCAGTCCAGAATGCCTTTACAATGCAGCAGCTATGAATCCCAGGTGTCGCTGACAACAGACTTAAAAGCTGGAAGGGTTTTGATGGTCTTTTCTGTTCTGATGACTTTCGTTGCCTGTTTATTCTCTCTGGTTGCAATTCTTTTGACCAGATGCAATAAGGAGGGCCTGCAGACAAAGCACTGCATGCGCCTGACAGCGGGAGTCCTGTACATCATAAGTGCCGTACTCATCATAATTCCAGTGGCCTGGACATCAAGCAATATTCTCCGAAAATACTATGATGCGGCTGTATGCAGAGGGGCAGTGAGGATAGAGATGGGGGAAGCCCTCTTCTTGGCTTGGCCTGCTATTGTCTTTATTCTTATCGGAGGAATAATCATGTGTTGGTGTTACAACTGCAGATGCAGGAATGACAGCTGTGGCTGTGTGCCACCTCATGACAGCTGTGGCTATGTGCCACCTCGTGACAGCTGTGGCTATGTGCCACCTCGTGACAGCTGTGGCTATGTGCCACCTCGTGACAGCTGTGGCTATGTGCCACCTCGTGACAGCTGTGGCTATGTGCCACCTCGTGACAGCTGTGGCTATGTGCCACCTCGTGACAGCTGTGGCTATGTGCCACCTCGTGACAGCTGTGGCTATGTGCCACCTCGTGAATGTGAATTGGAGTGTACACCAAGTCGTCCAGAAATACGCCGAAACCGCAATAGCCGAAGTGAATATATATAGAAGGCAAGAGCTTGATACATTTGAGAAGGACAGAAACATTACAGTATGTGTGTGAATTTTTTTTGTTTTTTTTATTGTGAACTTTTATTTCTTTGTACTTGTAGAGTTTTTTTTACATGGCCAATGCCCGCACTTGGTGTTAAATGTTGAACATTTCTACAAGGGTCTATGTAGATGTACTTTGAATGGACTCTACACAATGTTCACTTGGACAAAGCATTCCACGTCGTGGCTGTGATTTCATCAAGATAATCCCATACAAACTCATTTGATTATAGAAGGGGATCCCACAACTGTGATAACAAACACATTCTTAGGACCAACTGGACAAAACATGCTTATTTCTGGTAAAATGTTTAATTTGGACATTCTTTAAAGTGGTATTAAACCCAGAAGCAAAAATTTATTATTTTGCAGTTTACCAATTCTTAGATGTGATGGCTGCATTAGTTCTCTTTTTAGGCTATCTTTCAAGTTCAAGCTCCTTAGCAGAATGTATCAGTTTACATGGATGAGATTATCCATTTACCACTGGCAGGGGTGATTAAAATTATAATTTTTTATTTATTCATGTAAAAGTTTATCCCAAAAGGAAAAAAAAGAAAACAGTGTGCTGTAACTGATTATAAAGTGTGAAATGAAGATTGGCTTCAATATATTATTGTATTCAAATCTGCTAATATATTTAACACTCCGCTCCCCCAAACTGACAATGCTGCTGTCTGCTGTGTCCTGTTCTCATTCCTCCAGAGTTGTATCTCACTAATATAGGAGGTGTGTTATTGGCCAGATCACCAGGTGAAAATAGAGAAAAAAAAAGTCAAAGAAAAGAAAACTGATGCAGCCACCACATTTAATGATTAATGATTGGTAAGCTGCTATTTTTGATTTTGAGTTTAATACTGCTTTAACCCTTAAGCCCCGTACACACGATCGGACTTTCCGACAACAAAACTGTGGAATTTTGTTCGAAGGGTGTTGGCTCAAACATGGTCACACAAATGTTGGCCAACAATTACGAACGTAGTGATGTACTAGACGTACTACATGATTTTTCTTTAGCGCCACCCTTTGGGCTTGTTCTGCTAATTTCGTGTTAGTAGACGTTTGGTGAGTGTTGATTCGCGCGTTTCTTTTTGCGTTTGTCATTTCGTGCTTTTCAGTTCGTTTCTGAACAGCCGTTCGCCAACCAGACATGTTGCAGAATCGGAGGAGATAACGTGTTATTTATTATTGGCCTTGGAGTTATTGCTTTGACATAATTTTTTGGGTTGAATAATGATTTGATTTGGTATATTTTCTATATTTTTGGATGCATAGAATGCACTTTTTGGTTAAGTTCTATTTGGCAGATAGCATGTCTAATTTTTTCATTTTTTTTTTTAATGCACAAATAAAAAAAAAAAAAACATAATAATATTATTCTTGATATCACTAGAAAAAAAAAGCCTTTGAAAATTCGTTTGCAATAACTCCATCAGTATCACCAGCAAAGCAGCTTCATTATCATCCCATTAAAGAAGAAGAGAATTGTGTGCTGAATTTGGAGATATCATAATTTGCCACGTCACGAATGTTAATTCTCAATGGTAGTTTGCAAGATGGACTGATTCTGCTTCCGAGCATACGTGTTTGTGCTTCGGACTTTTGTCCGACGGACTTGTGTACACACGAGCAGAAAGTCCGACAGCACACATTTGTTGGCGGAAAATTTGAGAACATGCTAGCCAACATTTGTTGACGGAAAGTCCGACAACAATTGTTCCGATGGAGCATACGCACGGTCGGACTTTCCGCCAACAAGCTCACATCCAACATTTCCTGTCGGAAAATCCGATCGTGTGTACGGGGCTTAAAAGTGTATCCAAACCAAACACTTTAAAGTGACCCGAATAGTAAATGTGTAAATAGCTGACTTTTTTGCCTTGTAAATGTAGTTGTGCATTTTATTTTTATTTTTTTTAGTAAATTTGTAATAGATATATGCTGATCCTGCCAGTTTCTGCTTTCTCTGAGCCCTGCTTTAGGCTGGATTCACATATGAGCCACATTCAGCTCACAGCAGGGGTTCAGTGCGTCCCCGTTCACTGTTTCAGGTCCGATTTCAGCCCGAATTTTTGGCTGAATTCAGACCTGAAACAGACCAAAAGACGCACCGGATCCGGTGCGGAGATATGTGAACCGCCTCCATAGAGGGCCAGTCAAAATCTCCTGCTATTGTGAATTGGATGCCGGGAAACTGCATCAATTCGCAAGGGTGTGAACCCAGCCTTAATAGGGTGACCACCAGCTCCCAATGCTTCAGGATAGTTGTCATCCTCTTGTGCAATCTACAGGCAGCTATGTGTTATCCAAACCACAGCAGTCAATACCCTCTACTGGTCTACTGGTTGACTGACAGCTGTGCTGACCGTTTAGCACCTGAGAGTGGGGCTTCCTATAACTGACTCTTCTGCTGGGCAGCTTGCGCTGTTACAGAAAGTGGAAAAATAACAAATCTCCTGGCAGGATCAAAAGGTAATGAAACTATGTTACAAACATTACTATGTACATATTAGAGACAGACTGCATCATATATGCCATTTTTGTTTTACCTATAGTTTCACATTAAAACTACTATGTTCCTGGTTAAAAGTTGATTTATTTTATTTTTATAACTCATGCGTTCAATTAAAGCTGAATGCCACTAAATCACTGCAGTAGTCAGCGCTACATACAGTAAGAGCCAGGATCTTCTGAGCTCTGTGCTAGCAGCTTCTCCTCTGTACTCTTAACACTGAAGGCCACTCACTTGCCACCTTTGCCATTCAAAGAATACCTTGTAAGCAGTGGCGTAACTAGAACCTTCAGAGCCCCCCTGCAAAAAAACATAAAGGACCCCCCCTGAACCCCGTCCAGGGCCCTTCCCTCCGAGCCTGGTGGCGGAACACCAGGGCCCGGTTGCAAGTGCAACCATTGTGACCCTGGTAGTTCCACACTGGTGTTAGTAGCTTTTTATTTTTGTTATTTCTTCTTATAATTTTTTTACAATTTTTTTTACAATATTCTTTTTTTTATGTTTTAGAGTTTTTATAGGAGCCCAGCTGGGGGTCTTTGGTGAGTTATCAGAGTCTAAACAGACCTTTGATGTTTCACCTTTGAGACAGAGAAAGGAGGTTAAGGACACGGCCCTCAATCTCCTTCTCTTCAGCCTCAATTGCACTGAATGAATTGACAGGAATAGCTCTCTACAGGGCTCCTCAATCATTCATTAACTGAAGCGTAGTAAGTTTACTAGGTTTCAGTTATGAATGGACAGAGGCAGTGATCGGTATAGATCACTGACTCTCCATCCTGACAGATCCTCGCAGCAGCCAGCGGGAGAGAGCAGGGGGGAAACCAGCAGAGCTTCGGGGGACAGGAGAGATCATGGGGGGCCGGGAAAGCACAGGGGAGACTGCAAAAACAAGCTGGTTAGAAGGAGCGGTGGGGGCGGCTGCATATAGAGGAACCAATCTCTCCATTTTCCTCTTGCAACCACGGCTGCAGGACAAAAATGGAAAGATCAGTTACTCTATATGCAGCTGCCCCCGCTGCTCCTTTCATCCAGGTGTACAAGGGGGCTACACAGGTCCCCGGCAGCATGGGGCCAGGTTGCAATTGCGACCCCTGTAGGTATGACCCTGAATACAAAGCTTATTTGATTCTCTGAATAAATTATATTTTGATGTTTTTGCTGCCTCTCTGTTTCTCTCTGCCTCGTGAACCAAGCTGGCCCAATGTAGGTATGCCAAGAATATAACTCCTGGAATTCCACTCTTAAACATACCAGGCATGTTTCTCCAAAGACTATGGTGTCTATGGTGACAACGCTTACTCCTAGTGGAGCTGCACCATTGTCACCCTTTTCTGGGGACTCCTTAGTTAGACTACAAGCAGCCATGCTAATGGATAATGTGTTGCCATGTCATGCTACAATAACCACAGAAAACCTGTGACATTCAGCTGCTACTGGAGTTCTCATGCTTTATATCTACTTTGCACATAATGGGCACATAGGAGGGAGACTTAAGGACTAGCCTCGTTTTGAGATTTTGGTGTTTACAAGTTTAAAACAGTTTTTTTTGCTAGAAAATTACTTAGAACCCCCAAACATTATATATTGCTTTTTTCTAACACCCTAGAGCAGGGGTGTCCAAACTTTTTTCAAAGAGGGCCAGATTTGATGAATAGAACATGCTTGAGGGCCGACCATTTTGCCTGACATTTTTAAACCAATAAAATTTGGTCTAAGTGTGTCCGTCCGAGCGCTAATACACGGCCCAACAAGAATTCTTTTGCCTTTGTGCTGTGTGTTGTGAATAGATGAGCTCGGGCGTGTTATTTGGATATACCGTATTTAATCGGCTTATAACACGCACCTTCACTTTAAAAAGGAAGTTTCAGGAAAAAAATCTTAAATTTTAAATAAAGAACTGTGAAGCAAAATAAGGGTCAGTGCCCATCAATGCAGCCTAATCAGTGCCTATCTGCAGCCCCCACTGTATTGACATGAATGCAGCCCCCACCGTATTGACATGAATGCAGCCCCCACCGTATTAACATGAATGCAGCCCCCACATTCACATGAATGCAACCCCCACCGTATTGACATGAATGCAGCCCCCACATTGACATGAATGCAACCCCCACCGTATTGACATGAATGCAGCCCCCACATTGACATGAATGCAACCCCCACTGTATTGACATGAATGCAGCCCCCACATTGACATGAATGCAACCCCCACCGTATTGACATGAATGCAGCCCCCACATTGACATGAATGCAGCCCCCACCCCATTGACATGAATGCAGCCCCCACCACATTGACATGAATGCAGCCCCCACCACATTGACATGAATGCAGCCCCCACCACATTGACATGAATGCAGCCCCCGCCACATTGACATGAATGCAGCCCCCACCACATTGACATGAATACAGCCCCCACCACATTGACATGAATGCAGCCCCCACATTGACATGAATGCAGACTCACCATTGCCGTCAGTGCAGCCTGATTCATGTCCATCTGCAGCCTTGGAGAAGACAGGGAGGGGGCGGGACGAGCGCCAACAGATATACAGGAGAAATTCCTGTTTTTATCGGCAGCCTCTTTAATTGAAAGTCCCGCCTCCTATGATGGACAAAACAATTGTCCAATGGCAGCGCAGGAGACAGGACTTCCTTTTACACAGGACGCCGTGTAAACAGGAAATTCTCCTGTATCCTGTACGGCGCTCGTCCCGCCCCCTCCAAGGCAGCCAGCATATTTATATCTTTTATGGCCCCCGGCGCTCGGGGATTCGTTGGGGGCCACAAAAGATATATATGTCAAAATTACCAGGCGGGCCGTCCGAAACCAGACCGCGGGCCGCAATTGGCCCGCGGGCCGGACTTTGGACATGCCTGCCCTAGAGAATAAAATGGCGGTGATTGTAATACTTTTTTTCACATCATATTTGTGCAGTGGTCTTACAAGCGCACTTTTTTGGAAAAAAATCACTTTTTTGAATAAAAAAATAAGACAACAGTAAAGTTAGCCCCATTTTTTTTTTATATTGTGAAAGATAATGTTACGCCAAGTAAATTGATACCCAACATGTCATGCTTCAAAATTGCGCCCGCTCGTGGAATGGCGTCAAACTGTTAGCCTTACAAATCTCCATAGGCGACATTTACAAAATTCTACAGGTTGCATGTTTTGAGTTACAGAGGAGGTCTAGGGCTAGAATTATTGCTCTTACTCTACCGATCACGGCGATACCTCACATGTGTGGTTTGACCACCGTTTTCATATGCGGGCGCTACTCGCGTACGCGTTTGCTTCTGCGCGCAAACTCGTCAGGACGGAGCGCTTTAAAAAAAAAAAAAATTCTTATTTATTTTACTTAATTTTATTTATTTTTTCACTGTTTAAAAAAAAATTGGGTCGCTTTTATTCCTATTACAAGGAATGTAAACATCCCTTGAAATAGAAAAAAAGCATGACAGGACCTCTTAAATATGAGATCTGGGGTCAAAAAACCTCAGATCTCATATTTGGACTTAAATGCAATAAAAAAAATAAATAAATTGTTATTTAAAAAAATGACAACAGAAAAATGTGCCTTTAAGACGTATGGTCGGAAGTGACCTTTTGACGTCGCTTCCGCCCTGCTATAGTATGAAGACGGGTGGGGGACATCTTCCCCTCACTCGTCTCCATACACAGCCACGGACAGGTCCTGATCGCATCTGCCGACGGCTCCGGTAAGTAGAGGGCGCGGGAGAGCGGCGGGAGGGGGGGTGGCATCTCTCCCACCGCCAATACCAGTGATCTCGCGGCGAATCCGCTGCAGAGACCACCATTATTGTAAACAAAACCGCCGGCTCTAAAGATGGATACCTCAGTTGTGGCAGCAGCTCATGCCGTTACTGAGATATCCATCTTCAAACTGCCGTTGTGTATGTAAATGAGCCGGTCGCTAAGTGGTTTAAACATGACCAAAGAAAGAGGAAAACTATGTTTTTGTAACAGAAAATTGGTTCTGTTTTATTTACAGTCCCCCACAAAGCTAATTATTATTTTGTAAGAGTTTGGTTCTGCTTTACTGTGATGGCAATTGATAACCATAGCAGCCAATTAGAGGTTATGGTTGTTATGATGAAACAAGAATTGCAATAACTGTTATGTAATTAGTTGGTGGAACGTGAAGCACATTATCATTCTTTGTAACATTATTCATCAACAATGACAAGAGAGCTTCATTGTGTAATGCAGAACAAGAAAGAATAGATCACAAATAAAATGACATGGTGTCAGGCTGTTTGCACTTGGAAATGATTTTGCTTTGCCTAATTTAACAGTCTAGTGCAGCCTGTCTCATCCTTCTTTGATTCATTCTGTGGGCGGGGCCTACTCGCCCTGCACATGGGGGTACCTTTCTCTCATGTGCATGCTCATCAATGCCCAGGACCAAATGGGGCCGTGTTCATGTGAAAGCCAACATTATGACGGTTTCCTGACTTACAGATGAGCCGTACACTATGTGTAGTGGTTAATTGTTCAAACTCCCGTCCCATGTTACTACGCACCTTCCTTGTGTATGTTGCATTTAGGAGGGACACTGCTGAGCCCGTGTGCTCTCCATCAGTCCAGTGTATCTCTTTTACTTCACTCCCAGTAACAGAATGGGGTCCCGCCAAGCACTATTGTGGACCTCAGGCGTGCTCTCACTTAACTTCTTCACTGTCCCATGCAATGTGGCTAGGTATATATGGGGCTTCCGTAACGCGGGTTCAGTCCTTGTTACTTTGGGGAACTGACCGCTAGGTAGAGAGCCAGATCACCGACCCCCCTCATTACCCTCGCCAGGTACCACGCTTTATGATCGGCTGCTATACACTTTCCACCTGTTAATGATTACCCGTAGCAACTGTTCCCCAACTCCACTCTCCTACCGAGTAAACCTTTTATTGTGGCCTTGCTTAATACCCTACGTGTGCTTTACAGACTTTTTTCCTCTGATGCACCATATATTACCATGCACCCCTTGAATAGCTTCAGACCAGGCTTAGACCATTTTAAAAACTTTATTGAGAGCTCTCTCGTGGCCATATCCATAGAAGTGTCATACAGTTCCAACCTTAAATAACTAAGCTGAGACTGCTTAGGCATACTTTAACTCCTTGGCGCCGGCCGCATGCAAAAATGTGGCCTCTCAGCGCCTGGTCCTTAGCGCAGAGGGGTCGCATATTTGCGTTAACTGCCCCAAATACACCTGTGCCAAGAGCACGCATGCTGCTCGCTCCTGGCTTAGTTACCGGTGGCCAAGTGATCTTAAACCATGCCCCGCCTCCGGGCGTCATAAACCCCCTAAAGGGCTGGGAGGCATCAAAGCCAAGAGGTTAATATGTGTAGTCCGTAACTGTTGTCCTCCAAAGCTGGCAGATTCCTCCGAAGCTCAGGTATTCTGTGAATTCCCATGTGCAGGCTCTGTACCAGGAAGGAGGGCAGAGCCCGAAAAAACCAAGAAAAGAGTCCAGACCCAATTAATCCTTTTCCAGCCTGGGCAGACCAACTAACTTGCTTACACAAAAAAAATCCTCTTTGTAGGCACCTGCTTACAATTTTGTCTATGGAAGGAGCCACAGTTGTTACCCAGGGTAGATTTTAAACATGTCTGCCTTAGTTATTATCCATTGCATGTAAGTTGATGAGATTAGTAGTTCACAGACGAAAGATAACATTGTTTTTTGGTTTCTGTTCAACTCATAGAACAAGAAAAGGACCCTGCATTAATGGTAAATCAATAGGTAGCTTTTTTACTTGCTAAAACTTTTTTAACCTAAACGAATGCAGTGACCACATTGAAGGATTGTTAAGCTGTAACATGTTAACTTTTTGTTATTGGGTTTAGTCATCTTTCAATATGTATTCCTATATACAGTATGTATTGTGACAGTGGTGTGCCATGCAATGGTGGGAAAAAGTGGTTTGTGTTACCCAGGGTTCTCATATAGGCAGGTTGAGGGGCTCCAGGCTGCCTGTTCTGAGTGAAAAAATTGGTTTTGCAGTCTCCTGGTAACTTCTGGTTTGAGTCCAGAGGCTGTGTAGAGGATTGGGAGAGATGAAGCCTCTAAACCTGGGTCCACATTTTATTGGAAACCAGCATTCTGATTACGCAAGTGTGAACAGCACCTGTACTAAAAGGGCTGTGCACAACTTGTTGTGGAATTCAGTCAAGACCACTTATTTTACATTGAACAGAAAGATTTTTCATACACATGCATGGACGTTCTCCAAAGTGTAGAACGCAAATACATGATTGGTCAACAGACATTAAGAAAAACGTGGTAGAACTTGTTGCTAAAAGTAGTAGCCACACTATGCATAACAATGCTATTTTATAAACAGGGCTATTTTATATACCTTCTTTTGATATTCTGGGCAATATTCTGGTAATTTCTTGATCAGCCTGCACAATTAAAGTGCTGGTTTCCAGTAAAAGGTGGACCAGAGGCTTCATCTTTCCCAAGTCTACACAGAGTCTCTGGGCTCCAGAGCTCAATCCACGAGTTACCAATTCTGGATAAACTGCAAAACCTGTTTTCTCTACTTTGAACTGGCGCCATGGAACCCCTCAACCTGTCTGGATGAAAACCCTGGATAACACAAAACCCCTTTCTCAAGCTATAATTCTATTCTATTTCATTATATTATATTACACCTTCTCCTGTTGGTTTTGAGCACAAACTTTATCTCCTGGAAGAATTTACACATCTCATTTAGGCCTCTTTCACAATGATCCACTGCGGTTTCCCAAGAGCGAGGGTGCAGCGCAGGGTACCTGTGGTTTTTGTGCGCCTCTGCATGGAGGACTTTTGATACGCTTTCAAAAAACGCACCAAAGCCTCCCAATCTAATGGAAGTCCATGGCAAAGCGTGGATAACCCGCACAAAACCTTGGGTACACTGCACTGCATCCACACTGTGGAGAAACCATAGCGGATCAGTATGAAAGGGGCCTTATGGTCTATTGTCAGCACCTCACTTCCATCACACCTTCTATCAAATCTTACATAATCGAAAATTCTCCCCTACTCAATCCTCTTCAGCTGGGGAATTCAATGTAAGAGGATGAGATAGTGGACATCAGCCTGAAAACTGAATAAGTCTCCTTGTGTCCTTTGGGAACAAGAATTCTTTTTTTTTTTTTTTACAGAGGTTTTGCACTCAATATTCCAAAAAGGGGAAATTAGCTTCACCCAGCACTGTTAGTTTGAGCAACCAACAGCCAAATTGCTCCACCAATATATTTAATGTCCCCATACTGCTCTAATGTCACACTCCAGCCATGAGTGCCTGCAATCTTTTGGGCTCTATCCCCCCTATTCCTTGCTTTATGAACAAACATTTCTACAACCTCACATGCAAAAGTGTATTGTGCAAATGCAAAGAGACACAACAATTTGGCTGGTGCCTAATGATAGAGATAGGGGCTAAATATGTCAGTAGAAACAAGAGGGGAAGTGCCTCTGCTGCTAGTACAATAAAGTTTTGGGTGCAGAGGAAGAGACAAAGGGGGTGATTTACTAAGACGAATGTGCTGCGCCGGTTCACACCTTAATTGGTGAGCCGGAAAAGTCATTGATTGAACGTGCAAACTGGCATATGCAGACGATAATAAATATGTAAACTGCAACTGGTGCTAGGGTAACTGCAGTTTTCTCATTGATAATAGCACACGCCCAATACATTTTGTTAATTTCATCTCATTGGATGTGTCTTGTTAGGCAATTAGTAGGTGTTCTCAGTGAATTAACCCTTTTGATGCTAATCTCATTCCTATCACTTCTAATATATCTATTTTTACCCAAATCTTTCAATACATTGCAAAGAACAGAGAAGGGTTTCTAAACCCAATAAATTAATATTTTCCGATCTTGATATTTAAAGGTGACCATACACTGCAATCAGTTAGATCTTAAAAAAATAGATTTAGTGCAAGAGCCTGTTTGATTTTCTATAATTTGAATTAATTGTTCAAGTGCATCTTCCTATTACCTATTTTGCCGAAATATCGAGTTGTACAGAGATTGGCCAATCAGATTGCATAGTGAATGACCATCTTAAGTGCCAAGTTTGGAATGTAGTTGTGCCATGACCCACTTGTATTTTCCTATTGATATTTAATGGTCATTAAACAATGCACATGAGAAACCACCCTTTTTCAAAACATGCTAGAGTGATCAGGAATCTTCAAACTACGGCTCTCCAGCTGTTGCGGAACTACACATCCCATGAGGCATTGTAAAACTCTGACATTCACAGACATGACTAGGAATGATGGCAACTGTAGTTCCTGAACAACTGGAGGGTCATAGTTTGAAGACCCCTGTGCTAGACCATTATTATGCCTCCAGAATTGGGATTGTGGCATCTACCCAACATCTCTCTACTGGTGGACACAAGAACCTACATCTATAGATAAATAATTGGGCAGCACAGTTGTGTAAATGTTAGCACTTTCACCTAGCAGGAAAAAGGGTCACTGGTTCGAATCCCCCTGCGACACCATCTGCCTGGAGTTTGCATGTTCTCCTTGCGCCTGAGTGGGTTTACTCCAGTTTCTTCCCACACGCTAAAAACTTGCTGGTAGGTAAATCGGATTCTGTCTATATTGGCCCTAATATGTCTGAATGTGTGTTAGGGACCCACACAAACACCACCCCATGTTAAAAAAAAAAAAATAATAATAATTTTCCTAATTTGCAAATAAGGGTCATCTCTTCCTCAGAGAACAGTGAGCGGGGCATGGTGGTGGGAAGAAATTAGCAGCAGTACAAGCAACTTCCTGTAGAGGCGTGATGTCATTCCTGTGTGCTGTCCACTGCTTCCGGAACCAGATATGCGCCACGGGTACATACCTCCGTGCACACAGCATTTGAGTGTCTCACATAGACAGCAGTCATGCATCTAGATGCAGGAATCCATATTTTGATGTAAATTAATAGTAAAGCAGATGCAGATTTCCGGGACTAGACTAACAAATGTTTCTAGTGAAAGGCAACTGGTGTTTTCTATTAAACAAAGTCTAAATGGGCCATTGACATGCATCACAGTTGAACTTAGGAATGTGTCTTTGCAAAGTTAAACTAAATGAAATCCTTTCTTATTTTTGCTTGGGGATAGAGTGCAGAGGGATTAGAAGTCTTGTCAGTTTTTGGGGATGTCTGCACCCCCCCGGATAGGGTGAAGACACCTCCCAAATTTTGCCACATTCTCCTTCAAATGTATTCACTTCCTGTCACATAGCCAAACAGAAAGTGAGGGTAAAACCCTACCAATGTCTTTCCTTGGGGACACACAGGTCAATCTAAATAGTTTCCCCATTAGGTAAATTGCACTCTAGGGGGGCGTGTCCAAGATGGCGCTGGGAGCGGACGTGTAGTACCAGAGCTCCCACTCCCGACTTAAATCCTTCTATAATCCTGGTGTGGATTTTGCACATATCGCCCTGCCAAATACACCGAGGTCTCCCCTGTGACTCAGGGAATGCGCAGACACAAAAAGGGGACACAGAAACCGCGAGTTCCTGACCATACGCGGACGCCGCTGAAGCCTGGGCCTTCTCCTCCTAAGGCTCACCACATGGAGACGCAGACATCCGCCCCGCCGGACGGTGCGATCCAGGCTGGATCTCAGGCGTTTGAGGCCCTGATGCAGGCTATCTCCACATGCCAGGCCACTCTCACCATAAAAATAGACCATGTCCAGGAAGAAACCGCTCTTATCCGCCGGGACATGGACCGTTTCAGGGAGCGAGTGGGTGAGGTGGAACGGCAGGTCTCTGCCTCAGAGGACGTGCAGAGGGAACACCATGAGGACATTCAGATCCTGAAAACGAAAGTGAGAGCACTTGAATTCAGGGCCGAAGACGCCGAGAATCGGAATCGGAGGAATAATCTCCGGGTCCTCGGTCTCCCGGAGGGTGCAGAAGGGACAGACCCGGTCGGATTTATGGAGAAATTGCTGCCAACTCTCCTTCCGAAAGCTCAGTTTTCCCCGCACTTCTCCATCGAACGAGCCCATCGAATGCCTGCTAGCAGAGGCCCACAGGGAGCGCCGCCGCGCACCTTCATTTTTAAACTCCTGCATTACAGGGACAGGGACACAGTGCTCCGCTTTGCTCGCCTGCAAGGAGACCTACACTACGAAAATTCGAAAATTCTCATCTTTCCAGACTACTCTGTGGAGACACAGAGGCAGCGGAAATCTTTCGACCATGTTCGTGCCATGTTGAGAGAGAAAGGAATCAAGTATAGCATGCTATTTCCAGCCAAACTGAGGGTGCAGGATGGCGAAAAAGTGCAGTTCTTTACCTCTCCCAGAGAGGCGGCTGCATGGGCTGATACCATTCAAAGGTGACTTCCACCAAAATTGTGAGTACAATGCTGGAGAGTCTGCAGAGGGGTATTGTTCCTAGAAGGGAGGGATCGCTACTGGACATTTATCACAGCATCAAGGACACCTGCGGGCTGTTTGTTCAGTACCCCCCCTGAACTGGTAACTCTGGTCCTAACCCATATTTCCCCCCTCCAGTACATCCCTAGTGACACATGGGTTTTTTCCGAGATCCAGCATGGGGTTAGAAGAGAGACGCTTGCTGTGAAACCCTGAACCTCTCCTTATATATAAACACCCTTTATTGATACTGTCTACTCCTGGACAAAAGACAAGTTTTTCTCATTAATCCTGGACTGTCACCAAGGACGCAGAGGTGACGCCTCATCCTCTTTGGGACAGGATAGGGCCCCCAGTAATCACCCGCCTTTTGTACTTTCCCCTCCCCTTCCCCCCCCCTACTTCCCCCTGCAAGTTTTTCCAGCAAACCCTCGATCCCGGCTGGGGTCGGGGACACTCGGCAACTACCGCAAGTTTTGTGCCCCCGGGGCTCCGGGTGATCCACACCAACTCTTCCTTACCGGAACTTAAAGTACACTTGAATATTTTTTTGATTCTCAGAGGTTGGTTGCCTCTAGTTCACTGCCTCCATGACTAGCCTTTGGGCTGTAGCAATTTTTGGGTTACAAACCTGCCTCCATGTTGGGGGGTCGAGTGGGGTGGGGGGGGGGATTTGGGGACGTTGAGCCATGTTTCTGGCTCCCAGTTTTTTGTTTTCTATTATTTGACAGTACTGTGTTTGCTCGGCCTACTAGATCTCTTGCCAAGCCTTGGTTCACTTCGGGCGTCCCTTGGGATGGCTGGTGGTGCACCGGGACTTGTATGCAATATATATCCTGTTTCTTTAATACTTAAACTGTATACATGACTAACCTTGATATCCTCTCCTGGAACACACGGGGTCTAAACTCTCCACTGAAACGCTCCTTAGTGTTTCAATTCATCAAAAAGCATAACCCCCATATTTGTGTGTTACAGGAGACACATTTGATTGGTAGCAAAACCCTCAGCCTAAAGAAACCTTGGGTAGGTTATCACTACCACTCTACCTATTCCAACTTTGCTAGAGGGGTTAGTATTTTGGTCCTAAAGACTCTCCCCTTTAAACTCCTTGATTTGGTTTTGGATCCTGATGGGAGATATGTGCTAATACACGCTCTGATATATGACCTACCATGGGTGCTGGTGGGTGTATACCTGCCCCCCCCAGCTTCCTTCAGGGTCCTCAACTTAATCTCGGGAGGGCTGGCTCGGTTCCCCCCGGATAATGTGGTGCTAATGGGAGACTTCAACCTGGTTCCGGACTCTGGGTTGGATAGGAGCTCAGTGGGAGGTACGGCTCGCCATGACTTAGCGGACTGGGCTGACACATATGGTCTGGTGGATGTTTGGAGATGGAAAAACCCCCAGACCAAAGCATTTACATGCCACTCAGCCACGCATAGATCATTCTCTCGTATAGACCTGGCCTATGTGGCGGCCCCTGTCCTTCCCAGAGTTCGAGATATCAGCATACTTCCACGGGGAATCTCGGACCACGCCCCGCTGCTGCTGTCCCTGGAACTGACGGCGACTCCGTCGGATAAACTCTGGAGGTTGTCCAGATTCTGGATATCTGATACGGAAGTGGACTCTCAGTTTCAGGATTCGATGCAGCAATTTTGGCAAGTCAACCCGGGCACCGCCCCTGATAACACTGTTTGGGAGGCCTTCAAGGCCTCATCAAGGGGGCACTACCAATATATCATTGCTAAAGTAAGGAGACTACGCAGGGCAGAACTTACTAGACTTGAAGCAGAGGCGATTAGGCAAGAGGCTCTTTATGTCCGGTCTCGCGACCCACAAGACTATATCACACTCCAATCCCTTATTCAACAGACCTTGTTGACACAGACCTCCCTGACACAAAAAAAGCTATTATACCAATCCCAACGCATATTTGAGCAGGGTGAGAAGACAGGTCGCCTTTTGGCCTGGCTCTCCAGGGAACAATCCGGGGTAACGGCAATAGCGCAGATTAGAGATCAGGACGGGACGCTTCATTCCTCCCCAGTGGAGGTAAACAGATTCTTTACCAAATACTATCAGCAACTATATAGCTCACGAGTAGTGTACGACCAACAGGCCCTTACTGACTATTTGGGGGAAATTGACATCCCAGTCCTCACAACCACCGCAGCAAACAATCTGGATGCTCCCATCCAACTGGAAGAGATACAAAAAGCCCTCAAAATGATGCAGACAGGGAAAACGCCGGGCCCAGACGGCTTCCCAGTAGAGTTCTATAAGACTTACATGGAGGAACTAGCCCCTAGATTACAGATGGTTTTTAGCTCAGCTCTAAAAGCTGGGGCCCTCCCGGATTCGATGAGTGAAGCAGTCATAGTGCTCATTCCGAAACCGGGCAAAGATCTTACCCTCTGTGCGTCCTACCGCCCTATCTCTCTCCTAAATGTTGACGCGAAGGTCCTAGCCAAAATCCTTGCCAACCGCTTAAATAAAGTCATCACTGCCCTGACTCATCCGGACCAAACGGGGTTCATGCCCGGTAGAGGTACAGATATAAATATCCGTAGATTGCACACTCATATTGCGGCGGCTGACCCGGGGAGCCCTGGGGTGGTGGCCTCACTCGACGCTGAGAAAGCTTTTGACTCGGTCGAGTGGGGCTACCTGTGGAGGGTCCTTTCCAGATTTGGTTTTGGTCCGGTTTTTCTCTCCTGGATTCAGATGTTGTATGCACATCCAAGGGCTCGCATACGCACAGGGGGTAACCTCTCGGAGCCATTTCTCTTGGAGCGGGGGACTCGGCAGGGATGCCCGCTGTCCCCGGCATTGTTTGCCTTGGCCCTGGAGCCGCTGGCGGCCCATATTAGAAGTGACCGAACCATTAAGGGTATCAGGGTAGGCCCACTGGAGGAGAAATTGTCCCTTTACGCCGATGATTCCCTCCTTTATTTAGCTGATGCCTCCGGGTCCTTGAGGGCTGCCTTGTCTCAGTTTGAAGCCTTCAGCCGCTTTTCAGGAGTCCGTATCAACTGGGACAAGTCAGTCCTCTTTCCACTTCACCCATCCCTGCCCCGCATCGACACTCTGACCCCTCTCGGATGGGTTGAAGAGTTCACATATTTGGGCGTTAGAGTGGCCTTGTCCTTAGATGGGTACCTGGAACGTAATATTCTTCCGGTGTTGGACAAGCTTACCAAACAGTGTACTACTTGGCGCAAGCTCCCACTTACGCCGGTGGGCAGAGGGAATCTAATCAAAATGGTGTACATGCCCAAACTGTTGTACTTTTTTCGTCACACTCCTGTTCATATACCCCGGGCTTTATTCCGGAGACTAGACAGTATTGTGGGTGACTTTGTCTGGGCGGGTAGACCTCCTAGAGTGGCCAGACGGACCCTTTACCTTCCCCTCTCTGGAGGTGGCCTGGCCCTCCCAAATTTCCTCATATATTACTGGGCGGCAGTTTTGGTCACCGTCCGTTGGTGGTTCTCCCAGCCTAGACAGAACCCAGCGGTCACCCTCGAAGCCGCAATCCTTGGTTCATATGCGGCCCTTTCTAATCTAGTCTTCAGGGGGTGTAAAGCACACCCGGCTGTTACGGTGCCTATGAAGACCACTATACGGGTTTGGCAGTGCTCCCGGACGGCACATCGGGACCCCACGGCGGTCTCCCCCCATACACCCCTTTGGGGCAATCCCCTTCTTCCCCACCTAAATACAATACCTGACCCGGCGGCATGGGCAGCGAAGGGAATTGTTACCCTTAAGCAAATAATGCCAAACGGCAAGATCCTAACATTCCTGGAACTAAAACAAGCATTTAAACTTCCCCGGTCCTTCCAATTTCGTTACTGGCAGCTCCGACACGCCCTTACATCCCAATTCCCTAGCCCAGTCACTCTGACCTCTGACTCTATTGAGAGACTTCTTACGACAGAACTTTTGCACAAACCACTTTCCACCCTCTACATGTATCTTACAGTGACCCATGACACGGACACCTCACACTTGCTGGCCAAGTGGAAGGTAGACATTCCCAACCTTGACGAAGAGATATGGGAAGAATGTGTTTCCACGTTTATTCCCTCTATGATAGCGTCCAGAGATCGTTTTGTACAATTAAAATTCCTGCATAGGGCATACTATACCCCACAAAGGTTGGCCAACATATACCCTTCTCACAGCCCATTGTGCACGAGATGCTCCACTGAACGGGGCTCCTTCTTCCATATGGTATGGACCTGTCCCAAGATCCATCCATACTGGAGAGGAGTAGCGGAGGTACTAACAGAAGTCTGTGGTGCCGCTTTGACACTGGACCCTCTTGTCTTCTTGCTCAGCTATCTTGGGGATGTAGAAGGTGACCGCTATACCAAATTATGCTTGACTTTTGCCCTCTACTATGCAAGAAGAGAAATCCTATTGAAATGGAAGGGTACAGAGCTCCCCACAGTTGCCGCATGGCGAAATGCAATCAATAAAGTCCTTCCATTATACAAAATTACTTATGAAAGTAGAAACTGCCCGGCAAAATATGATAAAATATGGTCAAACTGGTCTGATGTCTAAAGCAGTGAATTTATATCATATGAAACTGTCATGGTATTGCACCCATGGGCCACTGGGGAGCTGGGAGTGGCTGTTGATCGTTCTCTGGTTTATCTCTCCCCCCCTCGCTCTCCCCCCCCCCACCTGCTTCCCTCCCTTCCCCGCTTTCCTCCCCCCCCTCCTTCCTTCTTCCCCCTTTTCCCTACTCCTTCCCTCTCCTCCCCCCCCCTCCCCTGGACCGAAATGATCTCCTTCTCGTTATTTCTTTAGCAGGAGAATGTTAGGTACAAGCTAAGAATATCACTGTTGGTATAAAGTATATGCACCCCCCCTTATTTGTACTGAACCATTTGATATTGGTAGTTTTTTTTTAAAAAATAGACATATTCTTTACTACGGAATGCTTTTCACCTTTGGAAACTTTGATTTTCTGTTTGCCTGGCAACGGTCAAATCCTACTGAGTTATGATCTGGTGGCAAATACTGTACTGACTATGTTCATGCTATTTGTATTTTATAATTTTCCTTTTTGTATTCTTACAATAAATAAAAAAACTTTTACTGTCAAAAAAATTGCACTCTAGCATTTTGCTCTGCAAACCCCAAATTATTAGATATCTTGGACTTTGGGGTTTATTTACTAAAGGCAAATCCACTTTGCTCTACAAGTGCACTTTGAAGTGCAGTTGTTGGAGATCCGAGGGGGACATGCAAGGAAAATAAAAAAACTGCATCTCTGCTTCTACATGATTGGATAAAAAAATCACCAGTGCTTCCCCTCAGATTTACATGGCGTACACTTGTATTGCAAAGTGGATTTGCCTTTAAAAAAAACCCAAAATACCTAATAATTTGGGGTGTACAAAACAAAGTGCTAGAGTGCAATTTGCCTAATGGGGACATTAGTTAGATTGACCTGAGTGTCCCCAAGGAAAGACATTGTTAGGGTATTACCCTCACTTCCTGTTTGGCTATGTGACAGGAAGTAAAGCCAGTTTTAAGAAAAGGGACACAAAGCCCAACCTAAAAAAGACAAGCAGGGGTTCTAACACTCACTCGGTTTCCCTCAAATGCCCAGAATTAGGCCTCATGTACACTGCTGCTGCTAAACGGACGTTCAGAGGCAGTTGGACACTTTTTTCAACTGCCCCTGAACTCATTCAATGTTATCTTATATGTACATGTACACAGGTTCATTTACTGTTTTTAGGCAGTTGCGTTTATAGGCCTTTTTTTGAAGACAAAAAAATGAGTTCAGACGCCGACGTTTCAGACGCTAACGTTCGTTTATAGGCGTTTTTCGTTTTTGGCCATTAAAAAAAAAAAAAATTTTTTTTTTTAGAAACGCTTCTGTACGCAAACGTGGGAAAACGCCGCTAAACACGGCATGTAAACGCGGCAAAACAGACGTTTTAAACATGGGTTACTATCTGTCAAGTTAAACAATTCAGGAAACATTGTAAAGACTTCCCGTGTACATGAAGCCTTAGAATAGGACTGTCTGGAGCTCGATTTTAGCTCAGTGCTCTGAATCGGTGGTTCTCAACCCTGTTCTCAAAAATATTTCAGGGGAAAATATTCCCCACTCAAAAAAATACAATAAACCAAAGTAAAAAAAAAACTTGCTCTAAAACACATCTGTTTTGCAAAGATATAACAAACCAAATGCAAAAAGAAAATACATGTGTTACAAACTTGATAAGGACACCCAAAGTACTCTTCCTAGCTGCCCCTGTTGTGTGCTCTGAAAAAGGATGTGGTTTGGATTGGTGAAGGAAGCATGCATTAGAGGGGGAAGGTTAAATGCCCTTTTAGGAGGAGCTAGAGGAGCGAGAGTCATTTTACATAACTTTAACAAGGTGCATGTCACATGTTGGCAACGTAACATGCTAACATGACCTGTGTGCAAATATCCATAAAAAAATACATAAAGGTGAACTAGCGTAAAAAAAAAAAAAAAAAATTGTCAAGTTTAGAGTTGCGCCCCTTCAACCCATGCAATTGCATTTGCGTGGCTTGACATTTACTAAGATTTTGGCCGCGCAGTAAACAAACGCATTTGAGCGAGCACAAGAGTCGCTTGCGCATGCACACTGCTTACATTGATCTCACGCAGTTCTAAACGTACTTGCAGGCACAGCAGGCTTGCTCAGGAAAAGTTACTTTCTCATTCTATTTTGGGCATATTTGTTACTAAAATTCCTCACATCACCCCATAATTTTGGCACCTCCATCTTCTGTTAATATTGAATTGAAGATTCCGTGCACTATGTCCATAGTGGCGCACATATTTCATTCTCCCATGCGCCAAAATCGCTATAGTAAATGGGGATTAGCGCTCTGTTACCGGCGCAAACGTTTCATAAATATGAAATTGTACTTTGCGCCTCGGCGTGCGCCTCTACTGATGGCGCAAACGTTTCGTAAATCGGACCAAATGTGTGTCTCTATTTATGTTTTGTATCACAGGGACATAAGTGCCCCTTTGAACAGATATCTATGCATTCAAAAAAATGCAAGCACAACATACAGGCCATGAATTATTATTATGGTATACATGGTATTTTGCCTGTAGTTTGATAACTGCCAGCTGCTCTGATTAAACAGAAACTAAATGTAATCCATGCTTTAAAGGCTGTGCACGGTTTTCACAATATGTAACTAATCAACAACTACCGCAATGTAGATGATTGCTAATTACGGAATTAGAGCATTGTGTTCTGATCTAGCAATGCAGATTTTCCCTGGATGATTGGAGATGGAAGGTGTACATGATCTTGTCAGCGGGATACGCACGTATACAAAATCTTGCTTTATTGCTGAAAAGGCTTTTGTATTACTTCTCAAAGCCCCCAATGGTTTATGTGATGAAGGCATTAAATTGGTATTAAGCTGTTTTTTTTTTTTTTTTAAATTACATGTGCCTCCAGGTGGTTTATATCATAATGTCTTAGTTTCCAGCGCTGCGCTGTCACCGATCCTACAGGCCCCGGACGCTTCTGTCTTTGCCCAGACTTCAGGTACCATCTGTTTGGCCGCATGAATGGCCGCGCCACAATGATGTCATTCCCTGAGTCACATCACTACAGATTGAGCACCCTAAATGTACGCCGAGCTGTGTGTGTATGGCTCAGGATACAAGCAGGGGCGGACTGACCATTGAGCCACTCGGGCACTGCCCGAGGGCCCTGGGCCACTAGGGGGCCCCATCAGGGTTGCCAGCCTCAGTAAAACCAGGGACAGTATGTATAAATCTGTGTTTTTTTTACATCTATCTGTGTATACTGTGTTTACATGTATGTGTATACTGTGTGATTGTATACTGTGTGTGTGTATACTGTGTGGCCCCATAATCTCTGATTGCCTGGGGGCCCCATAGTCTCCTATTGCCCGGGGGCCCCATGAGTTATCAGTCCGCCCCTGGATACAAGATGAGAAGAGGGTCTCCTCTGTTATAAAAACCCTACCTATCAGCATTTAAAAAAAAAAAAATGACTTTAATATTTAAATGGGGCTTTTATAATAAAATTACACTCTAACATTACATAATCTACTTTACTCAATCAGTTACGTGAGGTAAATGAATAAAAAAAAAAAAGGGAAACAATTATTTGTGTTAAATGCTGATGTAAAGAAACCTACATACTGTATATGGATATTTCAAGAAGGTTGTTACTGAATACTAATAAAGTATATTCCCTGAAGAAGCTATGAGACGAAACCTGAGTTTTGATACATATGAGATTTGATATACCGGTACTTCCATACTTGAGTTCCGTGTGAATAGAATACATTGAAAATGTTTTGGTGGGAACAAGCATGCGTTATGTTAATCTATCTGTAGCTTGCTTTTATATTTAGAATATTAGAGAGGGGGCAGCCGAGGAGCCTACAAATGTCTCCATGGTAGAGGAAGATTGTAGCACATGTTGGGAGAGAGAGAAGGCCTTTCTGACAGCTGTCACTGAAACATATGTGTCCCATTGGAAGATTTACTCTTACTACTTGACAACTACAGAATTTTTTATTTCCATCATTTTCTGTTATGATAATAATGGCCACAGGACAAATAAAAATGTAAATTCTATCCAACGGGGACAACATAATATATTAAAATATATATTAAAGGCAAGATTTTGATTAAATTGAGAAGGACAGCAAAGTGATGTGTATTTTTTTTTTTTTATTGTGAAATGTTATTGCATTGTATTTGTACAGTTTCTTGACATAGCCAGTATGCCCTCACTTGTTAAATGCTGAACATTTCTACAAGGATCTCCAGTGTATAAAGTGTCCATACCCCTTGAAATTTTCCACATTTTGTCATGTTACAACCAAAAACGTAAATGTATTTTATTGGGATTTTATGTGATAGACCAACACAAAGTGCCACATAACTGTGAAGTAGAAGGAAAATGATAAATGTTTTTCGAAATGTTTTACAAATAAATATGTGAAAAGTGTGGGGTGCGTTTGTATTCAGCCCCCCCTGAGTCAATACTTTGTAGAACCACCTTACACTGCAATTACAGCTGCAAGTCTTTTTGGGGATGTCTCTACCAGTTTTGCACTTCTAAAGAGTTAAATTTTTGTCTATTCTTCTTTACAAAATAGCTCAAGCTCTGTCAGATTGGATGGAGAGCGTCTGTGAACAGCAATTTTCAAGTCTTGCCACAGATTCCTAATTGGATTAAGGTCTGGACTTTGACTGGGCCATTCTAACACATAAATATACTTTGATCTAAACCATTCCATTTTAGCTCTGGCTGTATGTGTTGGGTTGTTGTCCTGCTGGAAGGTGAACCTCCTCCCCAGTCTCAAGTCTTTTGCAGACTCTAACAGGTTTTCTTCTAAGATTGCCCTGTATTTGGCGCCATCAACTCTGCCCAGCTTCCCTGTCCCTGCTGAAGAAAAGCATCCCCACAACATGATGCTGCCGCCACCATGTTTCACGGTGGTGATGGTGTGTTCAGGGTTCAGGCTCAGCCCTCCCTTCTCAGAGCAGGCCGCTTAGCTGACGGTTAATTGCCAGCTCCAATAATTTACACAGTGATTCACCTGATGATGATATCCTGTTCATCAGTGCTGGTTACTTAAGCTGTTCAGTTCAGTTCCGCTCTGCCTTCGCCTTGGTCATCACATCCAGACTCTCTCCTGTTGTACATGTTGAAGACTTGCTTGACTGACGTCCCTTCTGGTTTCTGACCCTGCTTGGTCTTCTACTACGCTGATTATCCGCTTTACTGATTTCCTGGCCTGTCCTGAAGTATGCTGATCTCTGGCTCCCTGACATCCTGGCTTGTCTGACTATCCGTTACGGTTACCAAACTCTGGCTATGATTTGACTACGTTGCTCTGTTTACCTTTTACTATTATTATTATTAAACAAGTGTGATTTTAACTGCACCTCTCTCTCGGTCTGATTCATGGTTTCTGACAAGACCAAAAAATTAAATTTTTTGTCTCATATGACCAGAGCACCTTCTTTGAAATGTTTTCTGTATTCCCCACGTGGGTTCTCATGAACTGCAAATGGGATGTATGGCTTTTTGTCAGCAATGGCTTTCTTCTTGCCACTCTTCCATAAAGGCTAGATTTGTGGAATGCCCAACTAATAGTTGTCCTGTGGACAGAGTCTCCCAACTGAGCTGTGGATCTCGGTAGCTCCTCCAGAGTTACAATGGCCCTTTCCTTCTCTGATTAATGCTCTCCTTGCCAAGCCTGTCAGTTTAAGTGAATGGCCATGTCTTGATAGGTTTGCAGTTGTGCCATACGCTTTCCATTTTCGGGTGATGGATTGAACAGTGCTCTGTGCACCTAAACCTGCTTTAAACTTCTCCACAACTTTATCACTGACCTGTCTGGTGTGTTCATTGGCCTTCATGATGCTGTTTGTTCACTAAGGTTCTCTAACAAACCTCTGAAGGCTTCACAGGACAGCTGTATGTATACTGAGATTAAATTACACACAGGTGGACTCTATTTTATAATTAGGTCACTTCTGAAGGCTATTGATTCCACTATATTTTAGTTAGGGGTATCAGAGTAAAGGGGACTGAATATAAAAATGCACACCACACTTTTTAAATATCTATTTGTAAAAAATTTGGGAAATCATTTATCATTTTCCTTCCACCTCACAATTATGTGCCACTTTGTGTTGGTCTATCACATAAAATCCCAATAAAATACATTTATGTTTTTGGTTGTAACATGACACAGTGTGGAAAATTTAAAGGGGTATGAATACTTTTCAAGGCACTGTATGTAGAGGTACTTTGAATGGTCTACACACTGTTCCTTTAAACAAAGCGTTCCAGGTGGTTGTGATTTCCTCAAGATAATCCCATAAAAGCTCATTAGATTATGGAAGAAGATCCAAAGGGTAAAGGACTACTGTGATACCAAACACCTTCTGAGGACCAGCTGGACAAAAAGTGTCCACCGAAACATATTCTGTTAACAACTGTAAAGTTTTCTCTCAAGATTCTGCTCTCATAGAAAAAAGTTGAAATCACAGTGCCTCTGTCATGAATTTGAAAATTAATTTCTCCACAATTATCACGGGTACTCACCGAGGCCGAGATGCTGAGAGTGACTTCCCTTGCGACTGAGCGCACTACACCCCTGGTAGTGGTACAGAGGGTGTAGGGCACAGAGGGGCACGGGTCGCCTGCAGGCAGGAAGCTTCTGGAGAGGAGGACTTCAGTCATGCAGAGATGAGAGCGATGGTGGCTCTGACCCAGAGCTGGAGAGGAGGACCCGGCCGGGGCTCTAACCCGCAGACACAATGGGAGCTGGGATAAGTGCAGGAGATCAGGCACTGAGAACTCAGCAGTGGAGAGACTAAGATGCAGACCAATAGCTTGATACTGGAGACTGGTAGATGAGGAAGTCCTAGAAGCAGGCCGAGGGTCAAACACTGCAGATGGTAAGTAGAGGAATCCTGAAGGCAAGCCAGAGGTAAGGGGTTGGAGATGTCAGCAGAGAAGTCCGTTTTAAACAAGCCGGGGTCATACACGAGAAGGCAGGAGAATCCGGAGACAGGCAGAGGGTCAAACACTGGAAGCAGATCGTGGGAAAGTCCTTTAAACAAGCCGAGGTCAAATGCTGGAGAGAGACAAGGTAGGTCAGGCAAATCCGGGTCAAACAGGTAAACAGGAAGCAGGAATCAGGAACGGAACACTGGAAGCTGAAAGACAAACCAGCAATTAAACAGGGCACAAGTCAGTCCTTATATAGGCCAGAAAGGGGGCGTGACGCTGACGAGCGAACGCCCGTACGCCGTTACGCCATTACGCCGTGTGTGCCGCTACTTTGCTAACGCGCATGCGCCGAAGCGCGGCTCCGCCGCACAAACGCACAGGGACCTTTCGATGTTGACAGGCTCTTTTCTGACAGTGCCCCCCCCCAAAGGGCAACCTCCGGGTGCCCAATCTGGCCAGTACTCCCGGATATTTCTTGTGAAATGCTTGTATTAACCGTGGAGCGTGTATATTGGAGGAGGGTTCCCAAGAATTATCTTCTGGGGGGTACCCCTTCCACTTGACCAGGTACTGGATATGACCCCCCCTCCTTCTACAGTCCATTATAGCCTCAACCTCGAATTCCTCTTCGCCTTCAATGTTAATTGGAGGAGGTGGCAACTCCTCCCTTCCTGGAAAAGAACTGGGAGTTACTGGTTTCAAAAGGGAAGTATGGAAGACAGGATGAATTCTGTAAGAGCTGGGTAAAGAGAGTTCAAAGGCCACTGGGTTCACTACTCTCTTAATCTTGAAGGGACCAATAAACTTTGGGCCTAATTTGCGTGAAGGACAAGAAAGTTTAAGGTTTGTTGCAGATAGCCAGACTTCATCCCCAATCTTAAAAATTGGGTTGCTCCTCCTACCCCTGTCATAGTATTTCTTGTAGCTGTCCTGAGCCTTCTTCATAGTTTCCTGAATTATTTGAAAATTGTCTTGAATGGAATTTATTCGGTCTTGTACCGCGGGAACTGATACTTCTGAAAAAGAGTTAGGCAAAAAAGAGGGGTGAAATCCATAATTAGCCCAGAAAGGAGTTTGATTGGTTGCTGTATGTATGGAATTGTTATAGGCAAATTCTGCACAGGGGAGGAGTGAAACCCAGTTGTCTTGAGAGCATGAGCAAAAACAGCGCAGGTATTGTTCCAGCGTTTGGTTCGTCCTCTCTGTTTGGCCATTACTTTGAGGATGATATGCTGAGGATAGGCATACCTTGATTCCCAGGGATTTACAAAGGTCTCTCCAAAATTTTGAGGTGAACTGAACTCCTCTGTCAGACACAATGCTAGCGGGTACTCCATGTAGCCTCACCACTTCCTTGATGAATATATCCGCGGTATCTGAGGCAGAGGGTGTGCCCTTCATGGGTAAGAAGTGGGCCATCTTTGAGAGGCGGTCGACTACTACCAGGATGGTGGAGAATCCTTCAGCAGATGGTAGGTCAACGATGAAGTCCATAGCCACTTCCTTCCAGGGTTGCTCTGGAATGGGGAGTGGTCTTAATAGACCCCAGGCTTTTGCATTGGATCCCTTGTTGCGCTGGCAAATAATACAAGAGTTTACGTAGTTCTTACAGTCCTGACTCCACCCTGGCCACCAGAAGGAACGATGTATTAGTTCCGAGGTCTTTTGTACCCCAAAATGTCCTGCAAATTTGTTATCATGAAATGTCTTTAGTACCAAGGGTCTTACTTGCGCTGGAACAAATATTTTATTTTGGGCCCATAGTAGACCATCCTGTTTCCTCAGTGTGGGTACTTCAGGGTTTAAGCATTGGCTGGAGGCCTGTTCAATGGCAGTTCTTAGATCTGGCTGGATTGCACAAAGAAAATTCTGTGAGGATAGAATAGTACCAGGTTCTGCTGGTGGAGAGGTTTCTGGGAACATTCGGGATAAGGCGTCCGCTTTCCCATTCTTAGAACCAGGCCGATAGGAAATGTGGAAGTTGAACCTGGAGAAGAACAAAGCCCAGCGGGCTTGCCGGGGTCTGAGGCGTTTTGCGGTTCTAAGGTACTCCAGGTTCTTGTGGTCGGTGAAGATCATAATGGGGTGAGAAGCACCCTCCAAAAGATATCTCCACTCCTCCAGGGCAAATTTGATGGCCAGTAGTTCACGCTCCCCTACGTCATAGTTCCTTTCCGGCGGGGACAACTTCCGGGAGGCAAAAGCCACAGGATGGAGAAGGACCTTCTGGCCTCGTCTTTGGGATAGAATTGCTCCTAAAGCGGATTCTGAGGCGTCTACTTCCAACACATAGGGAAAGGCGGGGTCTGGATGTAGTAGTACCGGGGCAGAAGTAAATAGATTCTTCAGTTTATCAAATGCTTCCTGAGTTTCTGAGGACCACTGGAATCGACTTTGCTGGCGAGTCAGTTGGGTTATGGGAGAGATGATCGATGAAAAACCTTTTATGAACCTGCGATAGAAGTTGGCGAAGCCCACAAATCGTTGGACCCCCTTTTTGTCTGTAGGGGCTGGCCATTCTTGGATAGACTTCACCTTCTGAGGATCCATTGAGACCCCTTCAGTGGAGATAATGAACCCTAGGAATTGGACTACTGTTTTCTCGAATTCGCATTTCTCTCCCTTTAGGTAAAGTCCGTGCTTCCTGAGGATCGTGAGTACCTTCTTCACATGGGCCTGGTGTTGCTCAATGTTTGTAGAAAAAATCAGGATGTCGTCAAGGTAAACGATCACAAAGTCATCTAAGTATTCACGAAAAATATCATTTACCAGGTGTTGGAATGTAGCTGGGGCATTGCACAAACCAAATGGCATCACTAGATATTCAAAATGTCCGAATCTAGACCTAAAAGCCGTTTTCCACTCATCCCCTGGGCGTATCCGCACCAAGTTGTAGGCGCCCCTTAGGTCAAGTTTAGAAAAAACTCGTGCGGTTCGAAACCGTTGGAACAGTTCTGGGATGAGGGGAAGTGGATAACGGTTCTTGATGGTGATCTTGTTGATCTCCCTGTAGTCCACACAAGGCCTTAAAGTACCATCTTTTTTCTCAACGAAGAAAATCCCTGCTCCAGCCGGGGAAGAGGAAGGACGAATGAATCCCTTTTCAAGGTTTTCGTTGATGTAGGACTTCAGAGCCTCCAACTCCTTTTCAGATAGAGGGAATATCCGACCAAAAGGGATCTCGGAGCCAGGTAAGAGATCAATGGGACAGTCGTATGGTCGGTGAGGGGGCAAACTGTCAGCTCTCTTTTTGTCAAAAATGTCCATGAATTCATGGTAGGCTGCGGGGACGTGCTGAAGGTGTTCAGGGACTGGCTGGATGGTTAGACAGGAAGCTGTGCGGACAGGACCAGAGGTGAAGCAGTGCTGGGAACAGTAAGTCGAAGAGAAGGAGATCTTCTTCTCCCTCCAATTGATATGGGGGTCGTGAGCTTGCAGCCATGGAAGTCCCAGGATGATAGGGAACATGGGGGAGCAGATGATATCAAAGCACAGAAATTCTTGATGTCCTGAATCTGTGATGGTGAGAATGGGTTTCGTTTCCTGGGTAACAGGCCCGGAACAAGGGGATGACCCATCGGCCAGGTGGATTTGGAGCCTTTGTCTTTTGTTTTGCAGAGGGATGCGTAAACTTCGAGATAGGGATGTATCCAGGAAGCAGCTGCAGGCGCCAGAATCAATAATGGCTGGTAGCCGGATCTCCTCGTCTGCCACCTGTAGGGAGACAGGAAGGACAAGATGGGTTGTACTTGAACCATTGACTTGAAAGTTCATAGCTGTTTGTAATTGGGACTTACTGGGTCTTATAGGACAGTTGCGCAAAAAGTGGCCTGACCCTCCACAGTATAGGCAGAGATTGGCCTCCCGTCGGCGTTGTTTCTCATCAAGTGTAAGTGGAGCCCGGATCAGTCCTAGTTGCATTGGCTCGCTCTCCAAGGTAGAGGAGGAAGGGACTGCAGGAAGAGGATGACCTGCGGAGACCCTGGGTAGCATCCATGTAGGCCGAGGAAATTGAAGACGTTCAGAACGTCGTTCCCGTAGGCGTCGGTCGAGTTTTATGGCTAGCTGGATCAATTCTTCCAGGGTGGAAGGAGAATCAACACGTGCCAATTCGTCTTTGAGAGTCTCTGAGAGTCCCTGGCGGTACTGGTATTTGAGAGCCGCCTCATTCCATCCAGTGTCCCCTGACCATCTCTGAAATTCGACCGTATAGTCCTCCACCGGTCTTTTTCCCTGGACTAAGGTGTGTAAGAAGGACTCGGCCGTGGCTAAGCGTTGGGGATCATCATATAATCTTCCCATAGATTCAAAGAAGGTTTCCACGGAGTTTAGTAAAAGACTCTTCTGTTCCAGGAGGTTATGAGCCCAAGCTTGGGGTTCTTCGGACAACAAGGAAATGATGAACCCAACTTTTACTGTCTCAGAACTGAAAGTCTTAGGTTGGAGAGCCAGGTATAACAAGCAGGCGTTTTTAAAAGCTCTAAACTTCTTCCGATTTCCGGAAAATCGTTCGGGTGTGGGCACCCTAGGTTCTGGGAGAGTCATAGCAACTGCAGGAGTTGTGCTGGAGTGATCTTGTGAAGAGCTGGCCCCACTGGGGGATGTGGAAGTTGCATCCCCGGGGGATAGGATTAGGTGCTGGAGACGGCCTTCTAGTTGGAAATAGCCATCTTGTAGCCTCTGGACTGCTTGCGTAAGGGTCGTTACCTGCTGGCATAGAGCTTCGAGAGGGGAACCCACTCTGTCGGCCTCAGACATCTGGCTGGTTTGTACTATCACGGGTACTCACCGAGGCCGAGATGCTGAGAGTGACTTCCCTTGCGACTGAGCGCACTACACCCCTGGTAGTGGTACAGAGGGTGTAGGGCACAGAGGGGCACGGGTCGCCTGCAGGCAGGAAGCTTCTGGAGAGGAGGACTTCAGTCATGCAGAGATGAGAGCGATGGTGGCTCTGACCCAGAGCTGGAGAGGAGGACCCGGCCGGGGCTCTAACCCGCAGACACAATGGGAGCTGGGATAAGTGCAGGAGATCAGGCACTGAGAACTCAGCAGTGGAGAGACTAAGATGCAGACCAATAGCTTGATACTGGAGACTGGTAGATGAGGAAGTCCTAGAAGCAGGCCGAGGGTCAAACACTGCAGATGGTAAGTAGAGGAATCCTGAAGGCAAGCCAGAGGTAAGGGGTTGGAGATGTCAGCAGAGAAGTCCGTTTTAAACAAGCCGGGGTCATACACGAGAAGGCAGGAGAATCCGGAGACAGGCAGAGGGTCAAACACTGGAAGCAGATCGTGGGAAAGTCCTTTAAACAAGCCGAGGTCAAATGCTGGAGAGAGACAAGGTAGGTCAGGCAAATCCGGGTCAAACAGGTAAACAGGAAGCAGGAATCAGGAACGGAACACTGGAAGCTGAAAGACAAACCAGCAATTAAACAGGGCACAAGTCAGTCCTTATATAGGCCAGAAAGGGGGCGTGACGCTGACGAGCGAACGCCCGTACGCCGTTACGCCATTACGCCGTGTGTGCCGCTACTTTGCTAACGCGCATGCGCCGAAGCGCGGCTCCGCCGCGCAAACGCACAGGGACCTTTCGATGTTGACAGGCTCTTTTCTGACAACAATGCCTATAGCTACAGAGGTGAATTAGGGCCTATTTTAAAGTGACTAAAATGCATGCTCAGAATATGTATATAGTCTGGGCACTGGCTCACTTTAAATGTATAGGGCATTCACAACTAGGGTTCCATGGAACCCTAGTGTTCCTCCAGAGTTTGCTAGAGGTTCCTTGATCAATTAGCAATTTCTGCCTCTCAGATAAGTTTCCACTGACACCATTGATCTTTTTAGCTGTCTCTAAGAAGGCATTTTTTTCCCAATGATCTCAAGTGTAAGGAACATTCCTCCCACTGACCATCACACTAGTGTATCATACGTTGTAGATATAGTCATTTTTAGCAGTGGTTTGCTGAGATCAAAAAGTTATAGGGTTCCTCTGTGTTGAAAAGGTTGAGAAAGGCTGGTATAGGGTAGGGTTCTGGTTAAGGGTTGGATGTGGGGGTTAGGCTTATGTTTAGGTGTATGTGTTTGGTGAGGGTCGGAGTTAATAACATTTTCAAGTGTGATATACAAATAACCCCAAAAATGAAAACTAGTAATGGCAAAATCTTAAGTGGCAAATTTTTTGCACCCTAAACACATGAATTTTCAGAAGTGTAAACAAAAAGCACCATAGAGGGAAGGGTAACACGATGATACCAGGAACATTTGATGGAAAATTAATTATCCTTTAAATTCTCATCTAACTTCTGAAACTGTATAAAAGTTAAACATAAAAAATTTAGTTTTTTATGTTCATCATTAAAAAATGTAGTGAATATAAAATAACTTTTTTTTTACCTCCACTAATTGAACGTAACATTTGGTATCTCTTTGAAAAACTTTAATTCTGCTCTGCTGGATGTGTCTCTCTTTCAAAAGACTGTACTGGTAATCGGTTAAGAGATATTAAAATGTTAATTCCCACAGCAGCTTCACAACAAGGCTGGTCTGGCTCCCTGAGGAAAAACATGAAAAGATCTCTCTCAACTAACAGTTCAAAGCAGAGGGCAAAATAAAAGGTAGAGCTGAATTCCAGACTGTATTCATTTATTTCTCCCTGGCTATTGAAACTGACTGAAGAATCAGGGGCTCAAAGGGTCCTGTGTTTGGACCTGTCAGCAAACAGAAAGAGCGGTCACTGGCCTTTTGTTTCAGGACATCTCTCGAAGGATTCAGCACTTGTAAAGGGAAGCGCAAAGAAGTTAAATTGCACGCAAAACTTTGTGTGCATCTGGGTGCTCGTCTAGAGATATCCGTAACAAAGTACACCAAGCAAAAACAGAAGGACAAAGACATATAAAGCCCACTATATGCCTATATGTGTGCACTATATGCCTTTGTCCTTCTGTTTCTGCGTGGTATACTGATATCTCTAGGCGAGCATCCAGATGAGGATAAAGCTCAAATGAACTTTCTATTTAAGTCAGCTAAATGCATTTCATGTCCATTAAATCAAAAAGTGTGCAAAGCCTTGTTGTTCTTTTTTAAAGGCAACCACATTGTAGAAAAGTCTGTCCCCTGCCAGCATGCTTCAGAGAAGAAATTGTGCTGTGTGGAAGCAGTGGTCTCTCTGCAGAGGTCCAGCCATGCTCCCTGCTAAATCAGAATGAAAACTCTCCAATCAGCAGAAAGTATGACCTTTGCCAATTACAGAAGTAAAGATTTGAGCAGTGGGCATGTCAGATCTGTGCAGAGAGACCACTGCTTTCACTCAAAGAGCAAGAGTCCTTTTCTAAATTATGTTGGCAGTGGGCAAACTTTTCTACTCAGGCTGTGGTTGATTTTAATGAAAAAATAAGACTTTGCACGCCTTTTGAATGAACCTGGAATGTAGATAGCTGATTTATACTGAAAGTGTTATTGGGTTTTAAACAAGATCTAACATTGAAATTGTTATTTTACAGTTCTGTCCCGTATCGGGCAATTTACAAGTAGCACTTTGTCACATGCTTCTAAGTGCTTCCTAACCCTAGTTAAGAGTATCAATCTTCCCCCTTCCCCTTCTGCCCCAGCTGGTCCAACAACAGCTAGGAAGTAATTGGTTGATTCATAGATGCAGCTTGTCTTGGCTGTAAACACTTTTTTTTCCCCCAGGAAAGTACTCACAGCCTAGACAAGCTTCAACTATGAATCAGCCGTCTCTCTCCTATCTGTTGTTGGATCAGTCTTCTCAGAATGGCTTCACTGCATGTTTTGTACTTCATCATCTCTATCTCGTCTTGTCCTCTTATTAAGCCCTGTTCTTGTGATATACCACATATGCATTGCACCCCTTAAAGTGGTTGTTAGGCCACTATATCATTCGTATACCACCCCACCTGTTATATAATGCTATGTGTCCCAGTGCCTGTGCAATATTAAAAAAATGCTGATTTCTACCTTATATTAGGATGTCTCTCGGCGCTCACGTGACTCCTCTGCTCTCTCCTCTCCCTGGCTGAAGGCTATAGCAGGCGGGCCCGAAAATCCCCTGCTGATGTCAGCCGGGAGGAGGGGGAAGAGGAGCAGAGAGCCGAGAAAACACATGAGTGCCGAGAGACGCTCTAAAATAAGGTAGAATTTTTTTTTTTTTTTCAGCACAGGCACTGGGACACATGGCATTATATAACAGATAACTCGCAATAAACGTATATTGATTGATTTGCGCAAAAGTTATAGGATTTACAAAATAGGGGATAGTTTTATGGCATTTTTATTATTAATTTTTTTATTATTAGTTATGGCGGTGATCTGCGATTTTTAATGGGAATGCGACATTATGGCAGACACATCAGACATTTTTTACACTATTTTGGGACCATTGTCAATTATACAGCGATCAGTGCAATAAAAATGCATTGTGTAAATGACACTGGCAGTGAAGGGGTTAATCACTGGGGGGCGATGAAGGGGTTAAGTGTGTCCTAGGGAGTGATTCTAACTGTGGGGGGGGTGGGCTACAAGTCACATGACAGCGATCATTGCTCTCGATGACAGAGAGCAGTGATCTCTGTCATGACACAAGCCAGAATGCGGAAGTGCCTTGTTTTCATAGGCACTTCCCCATTCTGAGGCTCAGTGACACGATCACCGGGCACGGTCACGCTGTACGAGCGCGCCTGCTATCCCTGGCTCTTAAAGGGGACGTACAGGTATGCCCATTTGCCCATCGCTGCCATTGTGCCGATGTATATCGGCGTGCGGCGGTCGGCAACTGGTTAAGCGGGGAGGTCATCCTACTATCTGTATATATGTATAAAAATCCGTGCTTAGGACAATCTGACCGTCTTTGAAAACGTCCTATGACGAAACGCGTAAGGCGGAGTCACGCTCACACGTCATACCCGGAAGTGGATGCTGGAACACAAGGTGGGACGCACGCTTACAGCTCGCTTCTGGTCCCATCCTTGCACACAGCGGTGCCGGTTTCACAATTTGTCTGCTAAGACTTGCTAAAATTTCCACTATTACATACTATATTGGACTGGTTTAAGCTTTTGTGCAATAAAAAACTCATTGACATACTTCACGAAGGAAGCCTCTTTGTGTTTCTCTTGTCTCCGGTATCCCGGAGAGGTTAACAGACAAAGGAGGTATGGAGTAACCTGGTCATATTGGAGCACACAGCTTAACCTGGAATACCTGCAAAGGATCGCATCAATTAGAGCAACAGCAGCTCAACAGGAGAGATCACCAACTACCCCAAGGCACCCATTCTATCGCTCGGTACCCCTGTAGGGGTGATTAATTTTGGTGAGTGGGGGAGCACTGGGGGGTGAGCACCTCAAGTCACTACTTTGAACAACAAGCACAGAAGTCACGGATGTAAAGCCCTAAGGGGTGAAAAAATATATAATATATACACTGAACTTATTAATTATCCAATCTGGTTGAAAAGTTTTGCTTACACGGAGTATATGCATACAAATATTAACTTTTTAGAAATCAACCACCACCATCTATGATATATAAAACATCTGAATTTTTAAATTTGTGCATGATAAGTCTGGGATTGTTATATGCATTGTATGTTATGTTTAGGGAGTGTATATCATATGCTACACATTAACCAGTCTACTACTCTGCACTCACAGCAGGCGCTCACTGTCACAATACTTTTGAATCTTGGGGTTACTTACCACTTAATTCCATCATTTCACTTACAATTTGTGACTGGTCCACCAGTTATTGCACTGACACTTTCTTTCACCCATGGTTTTTGATTTATTTAAAAAAAAAAAAATTTCAACTTTTGGCGCCATCTTGTCCCAAAACTTTTGAACTTTGGGGTGTATTTTTCACTAATTTTTTAATTTTCTTTCCAAATAGTGCAAAGATCATTGCTTCACTTCTGCTAGCACAACGACACATGTAAAATCATATACACTTCTCTTCTGCATTATAGTTTCATTTTACTCTATTACAATTTCTCCGGTTGCTTATATCATATAGATTTTCTATCTTGGGACCTGGACTTGGCATTTAGTGATGAAGTTCCTATATGCCACAGTCAATTGAACTTAGGCTAAAGATCATTATTCAATTAATATAGAGGGCAGCGCCACTTCTATCTCCTTAAATATCCACTTAATCCTACTATCTGTGTCGCCCCTGAGAGGCAGTTCCCTCCCTTTTGATGTGTTTGCCCCAGCAGAGGGGGGTACTTCCTCAAAAAGCCCAGGAAAACCTGCCCAGCAGAGTTAACCCTTATCCCTCAGGGAGTACCATCTCAGCAGAGCAAGCACAACTCAACAGTGCACTTAACTCACATTGGGATATTCTGTTTTACAAAGAAATGCAGAAAAAAGTAATCAGAACCACAATAGTCAAAACCTAAAAAGAACACACAAAGAAGCACCTGCTTATACGTCTTTTAGTAATCTGGCTGATGTGAGTTTCTGTCAGGTAAAAGAAAAAAAAGGCACAGGTCCCTTTAACTCCTTTTCCTATATTTGGATTCCTCTGCTTCCTTTCCTCAATATCTAAGAGAAACCACACCTGATGAGGCAGAGGTAGCTGGGCAAGTGACCTGCAGTAGGGTGGGAGGCCTGGGATCCCCATTACTGACCCAGCTTGTGTCTGTACCTCCCTGCTGCCTGACTCCTTTTCCTGACCCTGGCTCGCTTAAAGCACTTTGCCTCTGCTGACCATCCGTATATGACTCTAGCTTGCACCTTCGACCACTCTTCTGCCTGCACCTCTTGATTCCAGAGCATGATCTTGGCTCCTTTCCTGACCATGCTTCGGCCTAGACTCTTGCTGGATCCTCTGTGTATAACCCTGGTTTCAACCCTGACTATGCCATCCTAGTCTTGCTCTACCAGTCTGACCACTCTCTTGTCTTGGGTGCTACCACAATATTGCATTCAGTGGATTTACCTAAATGGCAACCATGTTTCTTTGAGCCTGTTCTTACCTCCAAGGGTGCCTTGAGCTTAGCTGCAGGGAAAGCCCTCACTTTGACCTCCTACCAGGTACATGACACCATGTTTTCACAGCTTTCATAATTTGTTTTGTATTATTCTGCAGTGAATGCATGCTGTTTGGGATTCTGAACCTGTGTTGCATTATTGCTTTTAAAATTACACCTGTTTAGTAAACTGAAAGTTCCAGTTACTTTCTATCTGATCATTCTTCCAATTACTAATTCTGTTAAACTTCTACATCTTGTAGTTTTTTTGGTTGGCTGTATGTAGGTGGGGTTACAGACAGGGTAACCACACTCAGTATTTTCGGCACACTATATTATCTTGTATTAAAGCGGAGTTCCACCCAAAAATGGAACTTCCGCTTTTCCGGTTCCTCCCCCCCTCCGGTGTCACATTTGGCAACTTTCAGGGGGGAGGGGGGAGCAGATACCTGTCTAATACAGGTATTTTGTTCCCACCTCCGGGCATAGATACCCGAGCCACCCGTGGATATCTACACCATTTTCAGCGCCTTCTACCCCCCCCCCCCCCCCCGCTGTCTTCTGGGAGACACACAGGACCCAGAGGACAGCAGGGACCAGTGGGATAGCACAGCGATAGTCACGCATGCACAGTAGGGAACCAGGACCTCCGCTTTAATCAGAACAGGTTACCTGAATCAAGCATAAACAGTTTGGTGGACACCAGTATAGGGCAATGTAAGAGTTGTATTCACACAGTGTTATCAGTCTTATGACATGTAGTACTGGAGGATAGCTTCCACTGCATGGATAGCAATAAATAATGTACAACATATCAAGGCGGCACTGAATTTTCTGAATGAGGAAACTTTACACTTCCACTCCGGACACTGGGCAGTACCTTACACAAGTTTTCCCTATTCTCACCCTTCTCTTCAGAAACCTTTCCCTGCGTTATTCTCTTTCCCTTACCAGTGGATACTTGTTCCTGGCCTACCACTCATTCCAGGCATGCCTGAAAGACATAAGTCGCCCTATTTAAAAGGTGCCTCGTCAAGATGGCTGCCTCAGAATTTGGGGGATTTCAGCATCCAAACAGTCAACTTTTCTCCCTTCTCCCAATGGCACAATGCCATCTACAGACTGGGGGATGGCCTGCTTCTGCCTACATGTATCTATTCTGAAAACTAGCGTGGTGGGACTGCGGAATGGGAGAAAAGACTATATTAATTATTGTTGAACACAGGGAACATTATGTAACAGTATTGAGACTTTATATTGTGACAGCACACCCATTGGCCTACCAATATATTTTTCTATTGTAGGAGGATGTAAGTGTGCACAAACCCAGAAGGGCATACAATATTCATGCAGAAGGTCTGATTTGCAGAAACTGAACCCAAGACACAAGCTTTACCAGGTAATAGTGCTGACCAATGATTTGTTGCCAAATGGATGACCTCATTGTCCACATCGAACTACATTCATAATGTCCTTTTATTGCAGTTCACAAATCCATTCCAACCTTGAGCCTTTTTCAAACATGATTGCAACATGGGAAGGTTAAACATAACAGCTTTAAATCTTCCCTTATTTCAGAAAATTTAGCAGCAGAGAAACCTCACTGATCATAATGCGATCTTTCACACCCTCATCAATAAATCAGTATTTCTGCACTGACTTATGGTTTTGTTAACAAATTGCAATGGATACATTTATACATTGCTGATTCAGTACAAATGGCCCCTTATGTGTCCTTAGTTTTTCAAAGATATGTATTGTTGGAAAACAACATTATAGACTTGGAGCCCCTTTTATAAGTATTGCAATCAAACTGATTTGATAACACCTGTGTGTGTTTGTCATGTTTCCAAAGCAACGTATCCCAATTAATCACATATGATTTAATTATGGCCTTCTAATTGTCAATATACTCATCATTAATTCCTTTGTTCTTGGTAATGGTCCCGCTTCTGCAGCTTACTCTGTCTGACCACACACTCACCTGAATCTCGCATTGCAATTATCTGTTATTATATTTTACAGCTCCACATCCCTTTCGAAAGCCAGGATGAATGCTAATTTAGATCAATAACATAGGGTCGCTACACTTTTGGAGACGTGGATTTTTAATGAGTGAAAAGCAATTTTAGACACAGCTGGAAAAAAGTGATCTCATTCATTGTTTAAAAAGTAGCTCCCTGCAATGTTTAAATATAAGTTACTCAATAATAAAAAGTATTGTAGAATTAAAATGTTGTTTCTGATTCATATTTGTTGTTGGGTGCTGAAAGCCCAGGATAGCCTCACATTGTTGTTGTAAAGAAGAGCCTAAAAACATTGGATTGGAGGAGGTAAAAAAAAAACGGTAAATGAATTGAATGGCGCTCGTTGGGGTGTGTAATTCAGTATTATGCCCTGTACACACGATCGGATTTTCCGACAACTTTGTGTGACCGTGTGTATGCAAGACAAGTATGAGCCAACATCCGTCGGAAAAAATCCATGGATTTTGTTGTCGGAATGTCCAATCAATGTCCGACCGTGTGTACAGGGCATAAGTGTGTCTAAGGATAGATCGAAGTCATCATGTTTGATGGACACCAGATAGCTTTATTTAACTAAAAAGACATGATTTGTGGCTCAGACCCACCACTTCCTCAGTTTAGGGTGATACACAAATGCCAATTACTAGTTTCAAGCTTCCCCTAATGCCCTGTACACACGATCGGACATTCCGACAACAAAAGCCATGGATTTTTTACGACGGATGTTGGCTGAAACTTGTCTTACATACACACGGTCACACAAATCTTGTTGAAAATTCCGAACGTCAAGAACGCGGTGACGTACGACACGTACGACGAGCCGAGAAAAATGAAGTTCGATAGCCAGTGCGGCTCTTCTGCTTGATTCCGAGCATGCGTGGAACCAGATCTCAAATTTTGTGCTATGGAAATTCCGATGGAAAATGTCCGATGGAGCCTACACATGGTTGGAATTTCTGAGAACAAGCTCCCATAGAACATTTTCCATCAGAAAATTCAACCGTGTGTACGGGGCATAAGAGTGTTTACCCCAGAAGATATAGGACAAGGACCCTTGAGGCATTCAGAGAGACCAATCTCACCCTGTGTGGAGACAGGGGACTTCTTTACTGGCTCCCATGGAAGGTTGTGTGCCTTACCCTATAGGGTGACCGCAATGCAACCAGATGTAAGTTATTCTGCTTTTTTCTTTCTACGTAAACCATAATCTTTTTTGAGGTAACAACTAAATTACAGTTACATACTATACCATAAGGGCTCTCCTGCCTATTCTCAAATTTTTTCTGGCTAGCACTCTGAACCATCCTATGAGTCTTTATTTTGACTTTGTGTCTTGACCCCCTCAAATCACTAAGGACGGCCACCACTCGAATCTCAAAAACTTTGGAGATTTTTTTGTTTCTGTTTCTGTTGATCATATTTACTGCAAAATTCCAAGTAAAACTCAGCAGGTTTACTTTGAACTAATCTGTGTCTGCATCTATATTTTTCTTTGACTGAAATGTCTGAGGTGTCAGGAGACTTGCAAGGTCAGGGCAATCAATAGGGGAAGGCATCTTTGAGCAGCCCTCTTGAGGGTAACGCTACATGTGCTTAACAACTTGCCCACCGCCGCACGCCTATATATGTCATCGAGAGCGGTGATCACTGTCCTGTGTGTTGAAGTCCAGCCCCCTAACAGTTAGAATCACTCCCTAGGACACACTTAACCCCTTCACTGTCCCCTAGTGGTTAACCCCTTCACTGCCAGTGTCATTTACACAGTAATCAATGCATTTTTATAGCATTGATCGCTGTATAAATGACAATGGTCCCAAAATAGTGTCAAAAATGTCCGATGTGTCCGCCATAATGTTGCAGTCCCGATAAAAATCACAGATCGCCACCATTACTAATAAAAAAAAAAAAAATGCCCTAAAACTATCCCCTATTTTGTAGACGCTATAAATTTTGCGCAAACCAATCAATATACGCTTATTGCGATTTTCTTTTACCAAAAATATGTAGAAGAATACATATCGACCTAAATTGAGGAAAAAAATATATTTTTTTAATATATTTTTGGGGGATATTTATTATAGCAAAAAGTAAAAAATAATTTTTCAAAATTGTTGCTATTCTTTTGTTCATAGCACAAAAAATAAAAACCGCAGAGGCAATCAAATACCACCAAAAGAAAGCTCTATTTGTGAGAAAAAAAGGACGTCAATTTTGTTTTGGTACAACGTCGCACGACCGCGCATTTGTCAGTTAAAGTGACGCAGTGGCGAATCGCAAAAAGTGCTCTGGTCTGGAAGGGGGTCAATCCTCCGGGGCTGAAGCGGTTAAGAGGAATTTCTTGCTTAAGAAGAGAATGTGTGCTGGGGGTGGAATGTTTGCTTGGGAGGGGCGAATCTGTGTTATATACTCTTGACCCCTGAACTTTGTGCATTACATGCTCCTGACCCTTGCAGGGCAATGTCCATTGGGACTCCATATTCTAGGGAATACATAATAGGAGTCATAGACACCTTTTAGATTTCTGATGGGGCCCAGGACCAAAAGTGACAGGGCTTGCTTCAGAGACAGGTACAAGAATCTGTTGGTGCATGTTATTGAGGTCAGAATGTCTTTACTTGACATTCTTTCCTCAGTGTGCTTCCTCCCTCTCTGACCAGTGCGCCCTGAAAAGTGCATGACCAAGGAGTTTTGTAATAGGGATGGGTGGAACCTGATGAGGAACTGAGACACTAGTTCCCCATCAGGTCCACTTTAGTCTATAAATGACAGCATCCAAGCACAAACATGCCCCACTCTAAATACCACTGTACCTTCTTTAAAGTGGAACTTCAGTCATTTTTTTCATCTTTCCATCTATTAAATCCTCTGCCCTTGTTGTTTTAACTTTGGATAGTAAAACATTTATTTTTTCTGCCAGTAAATACCTTATACAGCCCACTTCCTGTTTCTTGTCTGGTAAAAAGCCTAGGCTTATGACATCTCTTGTGAGAGTTTGCCAGGAAGGGAGGGGGGATTAGTCATAAGAGGGCCAATGAGAGCTGCAGATCTGGAGGTGTGCCTCTGTGTGTCTGTGTAAATCCAGGAAGTAAACAGGCAGCAGCTTCAGCTGCCCACAGTTAAAATGGTTGCAGCCAGACTCAGTGGAGGGAGATTTCTGCAGCATATTTGGCAAGTACAGAATCACAGTATATATAAAATAATATGCAAAGTGGTTGGAGGGAAGCTTCAGAATGGCAAAGATGTTTTTATTACAAATTATGTGAGCAGACTGCAGTTCCTCTTTAAGAATCTATTGCTACCATATTGACGGCTTCCGTAAGTGGCAGTAGTAAGAAGTACTCGAATTTGCTGTTACCTACTAGGGATGAGCCGAACACCCCCCTGTTCGGTTCGCACCAGAACATGCGAACAGGAAAAAAATTCGTTCGAACACGCGAACACCGTTAAAGTCTATGGGACACGAACATGAATAATCAAAAGTGCTAATTTTAAAGGCTAATATGCAAGTTATTGTCAATAAAAGTGTTTGGGGACCTGGGTCCTGCCCCAGGGGACATGGATCAATGCAAAAAAAAGTTTTAAAAACGGCCGTTTTTTCAGGAGCAGTGATTTTAATAATGCTTAAAGTCAAACAATAAAAGTGTAATATCCCTTTAAATTTCGTACCTGGGTGGTGTCTATAGTATGCCTGTAAAGGGGCGCATGTTTCCCGTGTTTAGAACAGTCTGACAGCAAAATGACATTTTGAAGGAAAAAACTCATTTAAAACTACCGCGGCTATTGCATTGCCGACAATACACATAGAAGTTCATTGATAAAAACGGCATGGGAATTCCCCACAGGGCAACCCCGAACCAAAATTAAAAAAAAAAAAATGATGTGGGAGTCCCCCTAAATTCCATACAAGGCCCTTCAGGTCTGGTATGGATATTAAGGGGAACCCCAGCCAAAATTTAAAAAAAAAATTGACGTGGGGTTCCCCCTAAATTCCATACCAGGCCCTTCAGGTCTGGTATGGATTTTAAGGGGAACCCCGCGCCCAAAAAAAAAAAAAAAAACGGCGTGGGGTCCCCCTAAAAATCCATACCAGACCCTTATCCGAGCACGCAACCTGGCAGGCCGCAGGAAAAGAGGGGGGGACGAGAGTGCGGCCCCCCCCCCCTCCTGAACCATACCAGGCCACATGCCCTCAACATTGGGAGGGTGCTTTGGGGTAGCCCCCCAAAGCACCTTGTCCCCATGTTGATGAAGACAAGGGCCTCATCCCCACAACCGTGGCCGGTGGTTGTGGGGGTCTGCGGGCGGGGGGCTTATCGGAATCTGGAAGCCCCCTTTAACAAGGGGACCCCCAGATCCCGGCCCCCCCCCCCTGTGTGAAATGGTAAGGGGGTACTTACCCCTACCATTTCACTAAAAAACTGTCAAAAATGTTAAAAATGACAAGAGACAGTTTTTGACAATTCCTTTATTTAAATGCTTCTTCTTTCTTCCTTCATCTTTTTCTTCTTCTGGTTCTTCTGGCTCTTCTGGTTCTTCCTCCGGCGTTCTCGTCCAGCATCTCCTCCGCGGCGTCTTCTATCTTCTTCTCCTCGGGCCGCTCCGCACCCATGGCATGAGGGGGGAGGCTCCCGCTCTTCTCTTCATCTTCTTCTTCATCTTCATCTTCTTCTTCATCTTCTTCTTCTTCTTCTTCTTCTTCTCTTCTTCATCTCTTCTTCCTTCTTCATTTCTTCTGCGGGCCGCTCCGCATCCATGCATGGAGGGAGGCTCCCGCTGTGTGACGGCGTCTCTTCGTCTGACGGTTCTTAAATAACGGGGGGCGGGGCCACCCGGTGACCCCGCCCCCCTCTGACGCACGGGACATGACGGGACTTCCCTGTGGCATTCCCCGTGACGTCACAGGGAAGTCCCGTCAATTCACTGTGCGTCAGAGGGGGGCGGGGTCACCGGATGGCCCCGCCCCCCGTTATTTAAGAACCGTCAGACGAAGAGACGCCGTCACACAGCGGGAGCCTCCCTCCATGCATGGATGCGGAGCGGCCCGCAGAAGAAATGAAGAAGGAAGAAGAGATGAAGAAGAGAAGAAGAAGAAGAAGAAGAAGAAGAAGAAGATGAAGAAGAAGATGAAGATGAAGAAGAAGATGAAGAGAAGAGCGGGAGCCTCCCCCCTCATGCCATGGGTGCGGAGCGGCCCGAGGAGAAGAAGATAGAAGACGCCGCGGAGGAGATGCTGGACGAGAACGCCGGAGGAAGAACCAGAAGAGCCAGAAGAACCAGAAGAAGATGAAGGAAGAAAGAAGAAGCATTTAAATAAAGGAATTGTCAAAAACTGTCTCTTGTCATTTTTAACATTTTTGACAGTTTTTTAGTGAAATGGTAGGGGTAAGTACCCCCTTACCATTTCACACAGGGGGGGGCCGGGATCTGGGGGTCCCCTTGTTAAAGGGGGCTTCCAGATTCCGATAAGCCCCCCGCCCGCAGACCCCCACAACCACCGGCCACGGTTGTGGGGATGAGGTCCTTGTCTTCATCAACATGGGGACAAGGTGTTTTGGGGGGCTACCCCAAAGCACCCTCCCAATGTTGAGGGCATGTGGCCTGGTACGGTTCAGGAGGGGGGGGGGCCGCACTCTCGTCCCCCCCTCTTTTCCTGCGGCCTGCCAGGTTGCGTGCTCGGATAAGGGTCTGGTATGGATTTTTAGGGGGACCCCACGCCGTTTTTTTTTTTTTTTTTGGCGCGGGGTTCCCCTTAAAATCCATACCAGACCTGAAGGGTCTGGTATGGAATTTAGGGGGAACCCCACGTCAATTTTTTTTTTAAATTTTGGCTGGGGTTCCCCTTAATATCCATACCAGACCTGAAGGGCCTTGTATGGAATTTAGGGGGACCCCCACATCATTTTTTTTTTATTATTTTGGTTCGGGGTTGCCCTGTGGGGAATTCCCATGCCGTTTTTATCAATGAACTTCTATGTGTATTGTCGGCAATGCAATAGCCGCGGGTAGTTTTAAATGAGTTTTTTCCTTCCAAATGTCATTTTGCTGTCAGACTGTTCTAAACACAGGAAACATGCGCCCCTTTACAGGCATACTATAGACACCCCCCAGGTACGAAATTTAAAGGGATATTACACTTTTATTGTTTGACTTTAAGCATTAATAAAATCACTGCTCCTGAAAAAACGTCCGTTTTTAAAACTTTTTTTTGCATTGATCCATGTCCCCTGGGGCAGGACCCGGGTCCCCAAACACTTTTTATGACAATAACTTGCATATAAGCCTTTAAAATTAGCACTTTTGATTTCTCCCATAGACTTTTAAAGGGTGTTCCGCGGCATTCGAATTTGCCGCGAACACCCCAAATTGTTCGCTGTTCGGCGAACTTGCGAACAGCCAATGTTCGAGTAGAACATGAGTTCGACTCGAACTCGAAGCTCATCCCTATTACCTACACTGGTGCAAATACTTGCCTGAATTAGCCACAGAGTCTTTAAGGGAACTACCACCAGAAAATTGTTGTTTGGTCAATTTAAATTCCACTGATTATATGTAAAATTCCAATTCCCCCTTCCCTTCTTCCTTTAAATATTTTTTGTAGCTGCCTATTATTGAACATTAACATCATCTTAATGTAGACCCTACTCAAAAAAAAATGTAAATTTAGATTTTGGCTGTGCTGTACTCAGCTGAACAGCAATTTTTTTTTCAGGCCTGTTAAGGTCTACTCCTAAGCCTGGTGGTTGATTTCTCCTGCCTCTGAAAGAAGCTTGCAGAAATAGAGTAGGAGGATCAGCCATTGGATTATGAATATTTATCTGACCCCAGTCAATAACTGGGAGGGGCACCCAGAAGGTGGCTGGGCAGAGGATAATTGTTTGGGAAGGCTTGTTCAGATCTCTCTCTCCTGGGGCCTCTGACCTGGGAGGCAGCCTGTGATACTGGATAGCTATTGTTGTCAGGCCTCAGCATGTCGATGGCTGAGGGCAAGGAGGAACCTGCATTTATAGGAGGACAGTACCTCAGGGAGCTGGGATGGAGAAGGACCCATTTTCACTGATGAGTGTTGCATGGAAACTGCTTGGAGACAGTTGTCCTTGGAAATTGTGAGCAGGACCTTTTTGCCTAGGACTCCAGGTATTCCTGTGCTTTGAGGGTTAGATGCCAGAAGTTGTTACAAGGACAGTGACTGATTTCACAGAGTATCAGATAGACTGGCTGTCCCCTCAACCTCCAGCAATATTTAAGGCTACTACTAAAGGATTTATGCTTGAGGTGCTCTTCCCCTGTACCTGTCAGTGTTTTTGGAGTATCCCGCACCCTCATCCCTCTTTCCTGTTCAATTACAGCAATAAATCTGCAAAAAGACATCTCTAGATTGAGCCTGTGTTTATTTGTGTGCTCCAGGAATGCTACCTGAGCCTGAACAGGTAAGGGAGACCTGGGTCATTCACAGTGGTGCCTTCAGGCCTCAGTGAGCAGTACACTAACCTGAATATTCCCACTAGTCTTGTATAGTGCAGTTTACAGAAACTCCAAAAAAGGAGCAGAACAACCCATAAAATGCAGGGACATTTCAAACTTGGTCTTGTCAATATAACAGCAGAGCAGAACAGCAGAATCAAAGAATGTTGAAGGAATAGAATCATATAAGTAATTAAGTTATAAAAAGGGTGTATGCCTAATAAAAACTGTATGAACACTTGGGAAATAATTAATTCATAAGGTGCAAAGGTAAGGTTTCACTTTAAAGAAATTATCAGCCAGTGTGACTATATCTATTTCGGTTGCCTTGTTATTGGCCCAACCCTGTCGCGTGTAGTAAGGCGAACATCCTTGGTCACAGGGTTGGGATCTGCTTGTCATCGGCCAAGGGCATTCTTGGAATTCTTTCCTCGAGTGGAACACAGAACAGAATGTAAATTAGGAAACACACGTGCTTGCAAGAATTATACATAACACATGTATTTATGTTCCTCTTACATGTGTGAAATTAATTTATGCCTGCAGCAGAAAGGGGACGTGTAGAAAAGAACTTGTGCATACATTTAGGAGCCTTCCTAAAAGTTATTTAGACGTCACAACTTCCAGCACATTTCCAAAGACTAAGACGTTTATTCTTCGTTTAGGATAGTGGGTGGAGCTATGATAATGCAGTGCCAATTGTGCATCCAGACTTGTTGGTTTATACATATGCAGTACATACAGTATATCACCACATTAACTCTAACATATACAGCTAATTTGGACTTGTTAGCTCTCATCACTGCAAGTTATGAACACAATCACTTTTATGTGACTGGCTTGGGGAGCAAGAGGTATTTCAGAGACTACAACAAAATGGTGCCCTCCTGCACACTGTCCAGGCACATTACTGATTATAACTGTATTAGAGTGGCTTCAGCTTGGTCTCCAAGCATGGGAGAACCCCCCTCCAACACGTTTCACCCAATTAGGGGCATAATTGTAGGTATCTGTTAGAGGGGGGGGGGGGGGTTCTCCGATTTAGGGGGGGGTTCTCCCATGGGTGGAGACTAAGTTGGAGCCACTCTAATACAGTTGCAATCAGTAGTGTGGACTGGACAGTGTGCAGGGGGGCACCATTTTGTTGTAGTCCTATGACTGGGCTTGACGAACCTGCACTCAGCTGAAAAGCAGCAGCTAGAAGCAGTATAAGCTGACTGGAGTAACATACCAAGGCATCTTGAGCAGTATTGTTTAGCTTTGTTTTTTGGATGATTGGATATTTCAGAGAGTTAAACAGAAAAGGTGCAGATGAATAATGTATCCCTTTATGGTCAAAAGTGTTGTGACTTTAGAGGTGCACATACATGACTAAGGTAACCCAGATGTTCACCGTTCTTACAAACTACGCCTTATTTACCCATCACATTAAACCATCTACCCTAATGAGAATGACATCAATATGGAGAAAATTTGGCCACAGTGGCCATTTATTAACAATAACCAAACAATTTAACATTCCTTTAAAAGAGAAACAAAAAAACTCTTGGGAGGCACCACAAACCTATCCGGTTTGTATCTGCGTGACTATTAAAACTCCCCAGCCGCACAACCCTGGCTCGGGGACAACCCACCTTTCATAGATACTTACTATTTACCACTTCCCAGTTAACCCACCATTAAGACCCCTTTCACACTGGGGCGGTTTGCAGTCGTTATTGCGCTAAAAATAGTTCCTGCAAACCGCCCCTAAACAGCCTCCGCTGTTTGTTCAGTGTGAAATCCCGAGGGCTTTCACACTGAAGCGGTGCGCTGGCAGGAGAAGAAAAAATCTCCTGCAAGCCGCATTTTTGGAGTGGGGAAGGAGCGGTGAATTCACCGCTCCTAAACCGCTCCTGCCCATTGAAATCAATGGGACAGCGCGGCTGTAGCCGCGCTATACGAGGGGTTTTAACCCTTTTTCGGCCGCCAGCGGGGGGTTAAAACCGCACCGCTAGCGGCCGAATACCGCAGTAAAACAGCGCTAAAAATAGCACTGTTTTACCGCCGACGCCCCCTACCGCCCCAGTGTGAAAGGGGCCTTACTGGGATACCACAGAGGACTCCATACCTTAGATGGGTTTCGTACAATGAATTATAACTGAGAAATTTAAACGCCTCCGAAGACCGCAACCCAGTGGCGGCTGGTGCTCACAATTTTTGGGGGGGGAGCAAACAAACTGAAAAATTCTGGAAAAAAAAACATCAAACACAGCCACTGTGCCCATCAATTGCTGCCACTGTGCCCATCAAGCGCAACCACTGTGCCCATCAAATGCAGCCACTGTGATCAAACGCCGCCACTGTGCCCATCAAATGCAGCCACTGTGCCCATCAAAAGCCGCCACTGTGCCTATCAAACACAGCCACTGTGCCCATCAATTGCTGCAACTGTTGCCATAAAATGCTCCCATTGTGCCCATCAAATGCTCCCACTGTGCCCATCAAATGCTCCCACTGTGCCATCAAATGCTGCCACTGTGCCCATCAAATGCTCTCCCTGTGCCATCAAATGCTGCCACTGTGCCCATCAAATGCTGCCACTGTTCCCCCCCTGCCTGCTCGCCGTCTGCCCGGAACTTACCCTGTCTTGGTGATGGCGGCGGGCGGTGAGCGGTGTCTCCCATGCACCTCCATGTCCTCAATGTCTTTTTCTCCTGTCCTCTCCTACCGTCCTCTCCTATGATTGGATGCCTGATAGGCGTCCAATCACAGCGCCTGTCATTTCAGCCAATCACGTGACGGGTAACAGATCCGAGCACCTGATTGGTGGAGAGGCGGTTCAGTGTTAGGAAAGCGAATATTCATTCACTTTTCTAACACACCTGGGTGAACTGCAAGTGCCAAGCATGGCTCTCGCAGGTCACTTTTTTGATGCCTATTAAAGCCTATGGCTCTAATCAGGTGCTTCAAAAACACCCCTCGCAACTGTAATTCAGGCGCCCAGCGCCCGGAAAGGGGTCAAGCACCTGAAAAGGGGGAGGCAGCGGTGGACATGGATAGATTCATGCAATGCTTGAATCTATCTATTGGTGATAGAGGGGGTGGCTGGAGAGAGGGGGCGGCGCCTGTGCACCCTTATGGTTATGGACATACCGCCACTACTCCAACCATTAAAACATTATTATCAACATAAACAGATCCAACACTGGGCAGGAGGGTGGGAAGTTTCTTCACATCTGTTGGGTTCGACTGTTTGCCTATTGTATACTGATCCCCACTACGCATAAGTCCAAAGTTCGAGTCAAATGTAAATTTGCCAAATTTAGAACATTATGGGGCGTTCGCAGCAAAGATGAGCGCCGCAGAATGCCCTATAATGCACTGCGAGATCGCAGTGCATTGGCGTCTTATGATTGGCCAAAGCATGCACCTGACATCCATGCTTTGCCCAATCACAGGGCGCTCTGCTGAGAGAGCCATAATTAGCCAAAGGCAGTCCACGCCCCACGCTATTTAAGGCTGCTGATTACTCGGCGGCCGTATATAGTGTAATGAATGAAGAGCGATTAGACAGCTTAGTTAGTGGCGTGCAGGCAGTGTATTTGATATATATATATATATATATATATATATATATATATATATATATATATATATATATATATATATATATTCTGCATTTAGTGTAGATTAGATAATTAGATATTCAGTGTAGAATCTATATCCAGGCAGTGTAGTATATATAGTATAGTGTATTGAAGTGGTTAAGGAGAACCCTGTGCCAAAAATTAAAAAAAAAAGGCATGGGGGTCCCCCCAAAATCCATGCCAACCCCTTCAGGTCCCCTCCAAAGCACCTTGTCCCTATGTTGATGGGGACAAGAGCCTCATCCCCACAACCCTTGCCCAGTGGCTGTGGGGGTCTGTGGGCAGGGGGCTTATCAGAATCTGGAAGCTCCCTTTAACAAGGGGGCCCCCAGATCCTGCACCCCCCCCATGGAAATGTTTATGGGGTACATTGTACCCCTAACCATTCACCAAAAAAGTGTCAAAAAAGTAAAAATGACAGGAGACAGTTTTGGTCAATTCCTTTTTATAAAAAAAAAAAAGTGTCCTGCGATGTCCATCCATCTTAAATCACGGCGCCGATGGTCCCGAAAAAGAAAAAAAAAACGGAAAAACTCCACCTCCATGGGAGGCATCCCCGTGACTGCCATCTTTTTGCTTTGACAGCTTTAATATAGTCCAGGGTGAGGCCACCTGGTGACATACAGCGCTGAAGACAGCTTGAGCACCTTTCATGTTATACAGGAAGGGGAGAGTAACCCAAATATAAACAACAACAAAAAGTGGAGATACACTTTAAGGAAAACTGGGTACATTTTTTGATTTTAGCATTGTTGCCTGAATAGTATTAGCTCACTGATTGCTTTCACCCGCTGACTTGAAAAAATATATTTTTAATCAGAATTTTCTGCACATTTTCCCCCGTTTTTGTATTAAATAATTGATGAGGAAACCTGCAATGGAGAAATCCAAATCCACAGCAAACAGCTGCTCCATCTTTGAAGACCATATCGAAAGGTCAACAAAGGAGGTCTATTTTTCTTATAAATTCAGCACATTTGTCACACCATCACCAGATCACACTGTATCACTTGTTAAAACTTTAATATGACACTGGAATTGGAAACAAGTTCCCCAGCATGACTGTAGACAGTAAATTGCAGCAGAAGTTTTAAACTCTTCTGTCAAGTTCTCTGTAACAGTGAGTTCAGTACGAGGAGCGGGAAAGGTTCAGAGCCACGTCTGATGACTGTGTGGAGCAGACAAACAGAATGCTGAAAATATGGACCCAAAAGAGTAAAGAACAATTCTCTCCTTGAACTAATGGAAAAGAGAACCTGGGAACATTTCTGATTGTTATTCAGAGTTTTGCCTGCATCATTAATCAGTTAGCAGTGTGCAGTTGTAGTTTGAAGCACTTAAAGTTGAACTAAATTGTATCTTCTCACCACAAACTATATAAAGACGATATTTAATGCATTTTAATATTCAAAGCTAACTCCCTCCATCCATCCATGTCTCCATGCTTTATTTTGTTAAGAAGTCACTTTGAAAAACACTCCCCCTAGCATTTCTAGCTGTGGCCATCTTGAGTAAGGGCTTATGATTCATTTAGCATTTGCTTCCTGGAATCCACCTGCACATATCTCAGGCATTCAGGCAGGAGAGTTTGCTTAGCTAAGAAAACCCCTCCTCCACTCCTTCAGATGAAAGAAAAAAAAGGCGCATGAAGACTCCTAGAATGTATGACATCATTTTGGCCTATGTCAGAAACCAGGAAGCAGCAGAAGTAATGTCAAATAAAGTTTGTACCAAGTATATATAATATAACTTCATATCTTTTTTCTACTGCTAGCAGCTCAGGGATTAAAAATAGATAAAGAGTAACTCCACTTTCGTGGGGGGGGGGGGGTTAGAAAATAAAGAAAAAATAATATAGCACATATAATTGTGACACTAATCATATAGTAATTGAATGTTATTAAAAATGAACTTTCCTTTTCAATCTGCAGCCACTGTCATTTTCTGAGAATACACTGCAATATGGCTACCTGGAGTTGTTCTGTACACAGAGTGTGTACTGACCACTCCCCAGAAACATCATTTCCTGCTTGTGTGATTGGCTCACCAATTTTCCCAGAAGTCTGCCTAAGATACAAGTCAGATTTCAGGCATCCCCTGCAACTAAAATGTCATTTTTTGAGAGATACTTTAAATAGGAACACGTCTAAAGGGATGCAGGCCCAGCAGATTTCTTCATGAATGCCCTGCAGCTGCACACCTGACAGTTAATTATGAAACCACTCCCATTAGACCCAATCAGTACAGAGGCACAGACAAACACAGAGGGATTTCTTCAGAATAACACATAGGTAGGAATCTGCAACAAAGTTTGTTATAATCCTTGCAATGTACAGAGATCACCCAGAGAGGAATGCTTTTTTCTCAACAAAAGTGGAGTTACGCTTTAATGTTGATTGAGGGCTGGTTCACACCAGTCGCTGCACTGTAGCACAGTGGCTGATGTGCGGTGTTATCTGACTGAGATTAGTGCAGTGATGATGTGCTGAGCTCGGTGGATCGAATGGTTTCTTTTTTTTTTTTTTAACAAACTTTATTGAGATGTCTCAGAGACATCTCATAAAGTTCAATTGCCAGCTGCGTAGTCTTATAGGAGACAAGATATTTTGCCTTGCCCATGCGGTGACACTGCGCTGGAATAGCCACCAAATGCAGTCCCACCGCATCTGGGTGAGGAGATTTACCTTCACTTCCTGTCCCATAGCTCAAACTGAAAGTGAGAAGAAATCCCTCCAAAGTAAGGGAAGCCCAATGTCCTCATCAGGGCTGCTGTTAAAAATCACGGGGTCCCATACAGCCTACCTCAGCTACAGAAAAGGACCGAAGCAGTGAGTAAGATCCAGAACTCTCCAATCCGCAAGAAGCCTGACCTTTTCTCATTGCAACATTTTTTTTTTTTTTAAATTACATTTAATTTCTTTTATTGCATTTCTGTGTAAATATGAGATCTGGGGTCTTTTTGACCCCAGATCTCATATTTAAGAGGTCCTGTCATGCTTTTTTTCTATTACAAGGGATGTTCACATTCCTTGTAATAGGAATAAAAGTGACACATTTTTTTTTAAAAGAACAGTGTAAAAATAAAAAGGTAAAATAAATAAGAAAAAAAAAAGAATTTTAAACGTGCCTGTCCCGCCGAGCTCGCGTGCAAAAGTGGACGCATAAAAAGAGCAGCGCCCGCATATGAAAACATTGTTCAAACCACACATATGAGGTATCGCCGCGATCGGTAGAGCAAGAGCAATAACTCTAGCCCCAGACCCCCTCTGTAACTCAAAACATGCAACCTGTAGGATCTTTTAAACGTCGCCTATGAAGATTTTTAAGGGTAAAAGTTTGTCGCCAATTCCTCGAGCGGGCGCAATTTTGAAGCGTGATATGTTGGGTATCAATTTACTCTTTCATTATCTTTCACAATCTAAAAAAAAATTGGACTAACTTTACTGTTGTCTAATTTATTTAATTCAAAAAAGTGTATTTTTTCCAAAAAAAGTGTGTTTGTAAGACCGCTGCGCAAATACGGTGTGACAGAAAGCAACGGCTGCCATTTTATTCTCTAGGGTGTTAGAAAAAAATATATATAACGTTTGGGGGTCATTTTCTAGCATAAAAAACTGGTATTAACTTGTAAACACCAAATCTCAGAAAGAGGCTCGGCATACCTCCCATCATTTTGAGATGGGAATGAGGGACACCTACTACCAAACGGACATCGGACATAGGACATGCCCCCTGCCACACCCCCTTAAAGGAGAATTAGCCAAAATAAGAGTTAATCAAATCCACAAGGGCTTTTTTTTTTTACCACTACTATACCTTTAAATATGCTTTTAAAATTTACAAATGCAGCAGTTTAGAATTTGGATGAAAGGTTTAGCACTGGGAAACACTTTTTGAAAGATAAAAAGTGCATTTTATATACAACTATATATAGATCAGACCAAAATGAGGGACAAATGAGGAGGAATGAGGGACAGAGGGACATTGCTCGAAATCAGGGACAGTCCCTCGAAATCAGGGACAGTTGGGAGCTTTGGGCTCGGTCCTTAAGTGGTTAATGATGATGGTAAGATCAACTCTTAATGCATGAACGCAGTTTTTCAACTTTGTTATGTGTTACTAAAACCAGATAAATTATACCTTGCTTTTTTCAGAAGAAATTGGGTCTACATTTGGTAGTAAATATTAAGGAGGATCTCCTGATTTGTTTTTTTTATTATCAAAGGAAAACGCCAAAAAGAGTCAAACAATATAATTTTGTGAACTCTAGATGCAATATTTCTTGCCATTACCACCACCAAAATAAAATCTACTCCTGACATTAATGGGGATACCACATCTGTTTGGGTTATTGGTTTTTGTTTACCCACAGGAGTTGATTTCTGACAAGCCAAGCATCTGCACCTGTTGACCATCAGAGCCCCCAGCTACTTGTATTGGTCTACATCTTTGAACCTGATGCCTCTTATCATAGAGGCTACAGTGTCCTAACAACTTTTATATGCAATCAGGTGCCTATGGTCTCCACCCTCCTCTCCTTTTGGAGTGCCCAATAATCTGTGACCACTTGTAAGTCCCACGGCTTGGTGGCCCCCCTCGGGGGGAGGTGAGGGCGGCTCCCCAGCATTCTCCGAGACCATTAGTGGGGAAATCAACTGTTCATTCCATGTATGTTTGTTTTAATAAGAAGTCTCTGGATAAGCGAGCTCATTTGATGGAGAGGAAATACAAGAACCCCCTGAGGAAGACCGTAAACATATAGGTCGAAATGCATTGGGGCTTTTTCCAAACATCAGACAGTATAACCACAATTTAATTATTGTAGGCTGATACATTAGACAATTTCACTTTTTTTCTTACCAATATGGTATTGTCAACATTTTGTTTCCCCTTTTCCAATCTACTAGTTTCGCATTGTACATACCCAGAGCTCATGTTTTAACTTCTGTGTTAGCATTGTTCAAATTGTCTTTTAATAATAAAATTACTTATATATATTTTTTTATAAATTCTTGTTGACTCATAATTGCTGCTAAAAAACCCCACAGGGAATTTTTCCTTTTTTACAATATTTTGTTTACCCACATTAGCACATTCTGCTTTTTTTATCCTACCTGAGGACTCTTTCAGGCAGGGTGGACTTCGCCAAGCGGAACCACCTGCTCAGCGAGGGACTTGTCTGCTGATCCCCGTAAAGCAGGTGGATGACATGTCTGTGTCCGCTCAGCTATGCAGAGTGGACACAGCCCGCTCTTTCTCTCTGGCGGTCGGATGGAAAAGAACTGCCTGTCCGTTTCCATCTGCCTGTCATCCGATCCTATCTGCCAGGCGGATAGGGAACGCATCCCCATCTGTCTGTTTTTAGTGTCTTCAGATCGGATGCCGCCGGGTGTCAGTCCTCCGGTCCATCAGTGTGAAAGGGAAACACACTGACACCCACTGCAACTGACACTAAATATAAATAAAACAAAATATAAAACTTTTTAATCCTACCAAAAACACTCTGGCACTAACTGACACTGAAATTAATACTGACACTAATTATTCATTTTAATGGTGACTAGGACAAAGTGAGTTTCCCTGGTTTAGACAGCAATTTTTTTTTTACCACTTGACCTCCAAAAGATTTACACCCCCTTCCTGACCAGGCCATTTTTTGCAATACGGAACTTCGTTACTTTAATTGACAATTGCGCGGTCATGCTACGCTTTACCCAAATAAAATTGATGTCCAACAAATGGAGCTTTCTTTTGGTATTATTTGATCACCTCTGTGGTTTTTATTTTTTGCGCTATAAACAAAAAAAGACAAATTTTGAAAAAAAAAACACAATATTTTTTACTTTTTGCTATAAAACCTATCCATTAAAAAAAATTTAAAAAAATCAAAATTTTTCATCAATTTAGGCCAATATGTATTCTGCTACATATGTTTGGTAAAAAAAAATCCCAATAAGCGTATATTGATTGGTTTGCACAAAAGTTATAGCTTCTACAAACTATGGGCAATTTGTAATTATTTATTTTTACTAGTAATAGCAGCGATCAGCGACTTATAGTGGAACTGCGATATTGCAGTGGACAGTCGGGACACTAACAGACACTTTTGACATTTTTTGGGGACCAGTGACACTAATACAATGCTAAAAATATGCACTGTTATTGTACTAATGACACTTGCTGAGAAGGGGTTAACATCTGGGGCGATCAAACGGTTAAATGTGTGCCTAGCCTGGGTTTTACTAAAGTGTGGGAAGTGCTTTTATTAAGGGAAGGCATAGATCCATGTCCTTGCTTTACAGAAACACAATCAATGCCTTCCCTACCGACAGAACGTCAATCTGCCTTGTTTACATAGGCAGACTGCCATTCTACCTCTGTACGGAAGGATCAGTGGGTGCTGCCGGACATCGAGTCCGCTGTACCCACATATCAGCTCCCGCTAGGCATAATCACAGCGGGAGCGGGCTGCTGGCGGTGCACCTGCGTGCCCCCAACCTGGAAGTGCTGGATCATGTACTAGGTACGTGATCCAGCGCAGTAGAACTGCCTTGGCAACGTATATCTAAGTGAGCGGTTAAAGTAGCCACAGCCTGAGTAGAAAAGCCTGTTTCTGCAAGCAGCTACAGAAAAGGACCCTTGCTCTCTGTGCTGAAGCAGTGATCTCACTGTAGAGGTCTAACATGCCCCTTACTGAGTAAGTTCCAGAGTTCCCCAATCAGCAAAAAACATGACCTTTGCTCATTGCAGAGCTATAGGTCTGACTGGGTGTGTTGGTTCTCTGCAATGAGACCACTGCTTTCCTTGACAGGGCAAAGGGCCACTCTGCAGCAACTAGTAGGGGAAAAAACTTTTCTACTTAGGCTGATGCTGCTTCAGAAAGAAAAGCAACTGTTAAACTGAGCACTTTTCGTTTTCATTCACCTGGAATATACTTAGATGATTTAATCTGAGAATTCAATTGGGTTTGAATTTACTGGTAATGCTCCATCTAGTTTTAATCTGTATATCAGGTAATATGATTGACATTATTAAAGTATACCTGTATGAAATAATTATGGGAGCCACCACTGACCATCTTGCCACTTCAATACTGGGCACTTTCGCCCCCTTCCTTCCCAGACCAATTGTCAGCTTTCAGCGCTCTCACACTTTCAATGAGAATTGCGCGGTCATGCTACACTGTACCCAAATGAAATTTTTATCATTTTGTTCCCACAAATAGAGCTTTTTTTTGGTGGTATTTATTCACGACTCCTTTTTTTATTTTTTGCGATATAAGCGAAAAAAGAGTGGAGATGTGGAAAAAAAAACAATATTTTATTTTTTCTATTTTAAAAGAAATCCAATAAAATCAAATTTTGGCGTAAATTTAAGCCAAAATGTATTCTGTTACATGTCTTTGGTAAAAAAAATCCGGTTAGGTGTACAATAATTGGTTTGTGTGATCACGGACATATGTATGCAGATGATCATGTACAGATGTGCGCAGATGATCATATACAGATGTGCGCAGGTGATCACGGACATATGTGTGCAGATGATCATTGGGACATGTGATTTTACTGTTACATATGTGCGACAGGTGTTTTTACTGTGTGGGGACATGTGTGGGGACGTGTTTTGGGGACACTATTTTGGGGACTTGTGTGTTTACATTGTGTGGGGACACTGGGCCATTGATCAGTGTGTAAAAAGCTGTAAAAAACAGCTCATACTCACTGATCACTGGCCGGCTGCAGCGATCTGCTCTCCTCTCCTCACTGACAACTTACGAGTGAGGAGAGGAGAGCCGTTTGCCTAGCAACCAACTCTCTATTTACATCACATGACAGTGTGATTGGACACAACCGTCATGTGATCAGGAGGGCCAATCACAGAGCCCTTCTGCCGATCGGAGATGTGCCGTGTCTGGGTGACACGAGCGCATCGGGATCGCGCCGTTGCGCGAGCACGCGCGCACACGGTCCCCCTGCTTCTGAGGGACGTTCCTGAAGGTCCACTCAGAAGGAGGAATAGCCCACCTGGCCGTACATGTCCAGTGGCTGGGTGGGAAGTAGTTAAGCAGCCAGCCATTTTCCAAAGGATGTCAGCAATGGCACACTGCTCATAACCGGTGCACTTTAAATAGTAAATTTGAGTAGACTATACATTGATGTTTTTATTATGATATTTACACTGCACAGATCATTCACAAATTAGTAAATCAAAAAGGCATTAACTTAAAGGAGAAATAAAGTTCTCTCCATTGTCAAAAACTATGAGCGGGCAGACTTGTTTCTTCTACAATAAAATACACCTATCTGCCTGCTCACTGTCTTCTCTGGCATGTAAACTGAGATGTGCAGCTAAGCTCCCAGCAGGCGCAACTCAGGTTACATCACCACCGCGGTCCCTGTGTGCCAGGGTGACTGACTCCTGCACATGCACAGGAGTGACATCATCCCATGCTGACCAATAAGAATGGCCAAAGTCTGGCACCCAGTAGAAGATGCTGGTGCCAGCAAAGGACGGGGACCATTGTAGAAAAGGTAAGTTTAGCTCTGTTTTAGACAGTAGTGGTATGGCCTTACTGCAGTCATACGACTATTGAAAATAAACAAAAACAAAAACAAAAAAAAACAGCACATTTATAAATACTTTACTTATGCTTAAATTGCACTTGTGCCCAAATTATGGACATTAAACAATTTATATATTCTTAACAGGAGCTTTTAAAAAAAGGTATCTCTGACCTAACTAGCTGCTTTTATTGTGAAGCAGTTCATTCTCAAAGACTCACACAAGTGGTCCATTTTTTTTGACCCATGAGTACATGGATCAAAGTTGACAGCAATACATCTCAGTGTAAGCAGACTTGTGTTCGCCTATATCCACCCACCTCTGTGTCCAATCAAGGATGTCAGACTAAACGGAAAAAGTTTGTAGTCAGGTCCACTTTTACTGACCGAATCAGAGGCGGGCAGGTATAGACTGATGCAAGTCCACTTACATATACCCACCCATTGAGAAAAAACGAAAATAGAGGTCACAAATGTTACCTATGTACTGTTCTGATCCAACTTAGCAGGAGCTGGGTTTACGACAAACAAATTGTAATACTCTCTTTCTGTTATCAATGGGACCACAGAACTCAGTAAGTGTCAGTCCACCCAGAAGTGAAATTTCTGTTTTCAGGAGGACAGTATTTTCTATATCACCACCACTTTTCTCACATTCCTTGAGAATGCCAATAAAAAAAACGTTCTCACTGTTTACCAGCCTAAATGTGTATAATCTACAAATCACTGCAGACTAAGGCTCCGTTCACACTGGGGCGGTAGGGGGCGTCGGCGGTAAAACAGCGATATTTTTAGCGCTGTTTTACCGCGGTATTCGGCCGCTAGCGGTGCGGTTTTAACCCCCCGCTGGCGGCCGAAAAAGGGTTAAAACCCCTCGTATAGCGCGGCTATAGCCGCTGTATTACTGCGGTATAGCCGCGCTGTCCCATTGATTTCAATGGGCAGGAGCGGTGAAGGAGCGGTGAATACACCGCTCCTTCACCGCTCCAAAGATGCGGCTTGCAGGAGATTTTTTCTTCTCCTGCCAGCGCACCGCTTCAGTGTGAAAGCCCTCAGGCTTTCACACTGAACAAACAGCGGAGGCTGTTTAGGGGCGGTTTGCAGGCGGTATTTTTAGCGCAATAACGCCTGCAAACCACCCCAGTGTGAAAGGGGTCTAAGTGAGGCCCAGAAGGAAACGGGTTGTATGTCCGTCACTAGACTACTGTGTACAATATCCACTGGCAGTAACTGTACAGCTTATAAGCCCCCGGGTGCAGCAGGCAATGTTTCTGTACAATGGTCTCTTCTGTGATCACTTACTTTGCAGTCATTTACAAGAACATGCTTTTACAATCCAGAATATTATTACTGAAAATTGAATCTTTACAGAAGTTGAGGCAATGCAACCAATGCAGTGGCAGCCACAAATCTCTGTCCCTGAGCATTATAGCCTATTATAGCATATTATAGATAATTATACACTCTAATGTCCCTGGTACTTTGAGTTACACTAATGTGTATAGTGTGGCTGTTAAAGTTCATATTACCATTTTTAAAGCTGAACTATGGGCAAACAGCTAAATAAACAGATTTAAAACATCTATGTGAGCTGTTTTACCTGGCAAAGGATTTGTATTTCTGTCCATCTAGTCCTGAGATTTATGCAGCTCTGCCAAGCAGCACAGTCCTGTATGGCAGGGCAAGAGACCTAATTTGTCTCTGCTGCAGTTCTGTAACAGTTATGGGTCTCTTCTCTGCCCACACCCTGTAACTGGACATTGAAAGGAGAAGCAGTAGACTAATGATCTCATCTCTCTTTTACTTTGTTCTCTCCTCCTATCAGTATACCCATTACACTGCAGCATAACAGTGTCAGGAACCATGAATCAGACTGAGATAGAAAATGCAGTAAAAATCACATCTGTAATATAATAGTAAAAATAGTACAGATCAGGAATGTAGTCAAAACATAAGCCAAGGTTTGGAAGCCAAAATGGGTAATCAGACGAGCCAGTATTCAGGAAGCCAGGGATCAGCGTAGTCAGAAGCCAAAGAACAGGAACCAGAAGGGACATCAGCCGGGCAAAGTCTTTAATTTGGAGTTCCGCCCCCCAGCAAAAAATTTAAAGTCAGCAGCTACACATACTGTAGCTGCTGACTTCTAATATTAGGACACTTGCCTGTCCTGGAATCCAGCGATGTGAGCACCCCAGCCGATGTTTCTAACGGCTCTCAGGTGCTGTCATCACCATTGCCTGTAAGGGAAACTGGCAGTAAAGCCTTGCGGCTTCACAGCCGGCTTACTACTGCGCATGTGCGAAGCGCGCTACACTATCTGAATGGCCCGGAGGCGGGGGAAGGAGGAGAGGGGCCGAACAAAAACAGGTACCTGCTTCCCCCTCCCCCAACGAAAGGTGCCAAATGTGGCACCGGAAGGGGGGAGAAGGCAGATAAGGGGAGCTTCCACTTTTCGGTGGAACTTTGCTTTAACAGGAACTCAGCATAGACACTCAGGATATGTTGACCAGGGCAAAGGCATGAAAGGAATGAACAAGGCAGTTTGAATAGCCAGAAGAGGCTGGCTGTAGGCTGGACTGACGAGCAGATAATGATAACCAGGTGAGCCACTCTGGAAACAATTATTGCTGACAATTATCTGACAGCTGAGCAGCCTATGCAATGAGAAGGGAGCTGCTAAGAGCCCAGCCCTGACAAACGGCATCTACCTGAAGCTCGTGAAACACTGTATGTACCAACCCTCAATTTTTCCACTTGCCTACTTGCATTCAGCGAGTGGAAAATGAGGGCTAACGAGCGTGGGCTGCCTCGGACCGCAGGGGGGGGGGGTGAGCACTGCCGGCAGGCAGGGTTAAATGGGAGCTGTTCTCCTAGCGATCGCCCTGGAGAAGAGAGAGCAGAGCAGCCGGATCATAAGAGCGCCAAGGAACAGGAATCACTGTACCAGGGCTTTGGATATCTTTTTATATCCTTTTCCATCTTTGTAAAGTTTCATTACCTTGTTCCGCAGGTCTTTTGACTGTTCTTTTCTACCTCCTCATGGCTTAGTGTCTAGCCTGCTTAGTGCATCCATGTGAGAGCTAACTAACTCATTGACTATTTATACAAGTCCTAATTGTGATTTAAAAAGCCACAAATGTGTGAAATTAACCTTTAATTGTCATTTTAACCTGTGTGTGCCACCTTCTGTGTCTGTACCAAGGCCAAACATTCCAAGGTATGTCAACTTTTTATCAGGGCCATTTGGGTGATTTCTGTTATCATTATGATTTAAAAAGGATCCAAAAAACTATGTGATAATAAATGGCTTCATGTGATTGCTATCCTTAAATAAAAGACAGTTTTTTTGGCATGATCAGTCATATTTTCAATATTAATGCCAAAGATTCACAATTTCTGCCAGGGTATGCAAACTTTTGAGCACAATTGTGTGTGTGTGTGTGTGTGTATATATATATATATATATATATATATATATATATATATATATATTAGAGCTGCACGATTCTGAAAATAATGAGAATCATAATTTTTTTGCTTAGAATAAAGATCACAATTCTCGCAGCATAAAATCTTCTTTCACAGTATACAAAAAAATTGGGCTAACTTTACTGTTTAGTTTTTTTTTTAATTCATTGAAGTGTATCTTTCCCAAAAAATTGCGTTTGAAAGACTGCTGTGCAAAAAATACAGTGTGACATAAAATATTGCAATGACTGCCATTTTATTCTCTAGGGCAGGGATATGCATTTAGCCGGCCACCAGCTTTTGCAAAAAGTCCCATAATGCCTCTGCCTCTGGGTGTCATGCTTGTGGCTGTCAGAGTCTTGCTATGCCTCATGGGAGTTGTAGTTCCGCAACAGCTGTAGGTCCGCTAATTGCATATCCCTGCTCTAGGGTCTCTGCTACTAAATATATATATATATATATATATATATATATATATATATATAATGTTTGGGGGTTCTAAGTAATTTTCTAGCAAAAAATACAGATTGTAACTTGTAAGCAACAAGTGTCAGAAAAAGGCTTATGCCGCGTACACACGAGCGGACTTTACGGCAGACTTTGCCCGGCGGACTTTTCAACGGACTTTATGACGGACTTTCCCAATGAACGGACTTGCCTACACACAATCCACCAAAGTCCGTCGAATTCGTACGTGATGACATACGACCGGACTAAAACAAGGAAGTTCATAGCCAGTAGCCAATAGCTGCCCTAGCGTGGCTTTTTGTCCGTCGAAATAGCATACAGACAAGAGGACTCTTCGACCGGACTCGAGTCCGTCGGATAGATTTAAAACATGTTTCAAATCTAAGTCCGTCCAACTTTTGAGAAAACAAAGTCCGCTGGAGCCCACACACGATCGAATTGTCCGACGAAATCCCCTCCGCCGGGCAAAGTCTGCCGTAAAGTCCGCTCGTGTGTACGCGGCATTAGTCTTTAAGTCGTTAAACTGACCTACCTTTCACACCAAGGCGCTTCAAAAACGCAATAAAACACCTTAGCGTTATTACCGCATTTTTACAGCGTTTTAGGGGCGTTAGCGGTAAAATTAACGCAACGCTGCAGGCGTTTTAACAGCGTTTTTGAAGCATGTGTTATTGATGCTATCTTTCTGCTTGCATGTTTATCCTTTGTGATATCATGTAAAACAAGCAGTGTCTTGTAAAGTAACAAGCAGTGTCTTGTTTTACTTCAAATCTTCATTTTTCTGGGATTAATTCTTTTTTTGGCACTTTCATTTTTGTTTTTTTGGCACTTTGATGGTCTGTTTAATCATTCTGACCTTCCCACAAGTTCAGTCCTGTTGTTGTAGATGCACTTTTCTGCTTGCATGTTTACATTTTTGTGAGATCATGTGAATTTTCTACAGCTCAGGGTGGATTATAGGCGCTATTCAGGCGTTTTTACAGCGTTTTCAATTCATTTCAATGGAGAGGGGCGTTTTTGAAGCGCTTTTTTCAACGCCCAAAAGCTGCTCCAAAGATGCTGCTTGCAGGACTTTTCTCAACGCCCCGCCGCTGGAGCATTACACAAACCAAAAGGCATAACCAGGTATTCTTAATGCCCGTCCCTAGTGTTAAATGCAGTCTTCCATTCGTCACCTTCCCGTATTCAAATGAGATTGTATGCACCTCTGAGATCCAACTTGGTGAAAATGAAAGCCCCCTTCAACCTGTCGAATAGCTCAGATATTAGAGGTAAGGGGTATCAGTTTTTTATAGTCACTGCGTTTAAACCTCGATAGTCGATGCAGGGTCTCAGGGTACCACAGCGGTCTCTTATGTGAAGAGGCAAGGGGGCACTTGGAGCTCCACACTGCTCCAAGAAGTCGAGCCCATCATGTCCTGGGCTCAGAAAAACCTGACCAATATTTCAGCGTTCTTTGTCCCCGGAGTCCAGAATGTCCAAGCGGACTTCCTGTCTCGCACACAGTTAGACAACAACGGGTGGTCTCTTCATGTGCAGACGTTCTAATGGATCTTGTCTTTGGGAGTCAATCCGGAAGTAGACCTATTTGCATCCCCCTGCAACTTCAAAATCAAGAAGTATTACACTCGGGGCTATAGCAGCCAGGCCTTCGGAGTAGACACACTGACAGATCAGTGGAGCTTCAACAGGGCATGTGCCTTTCCCCCGCTTCCGTTCATCCTCAGGTTCTTACGGAGACTCCAAGCGGAAGCAGTCGAGGTGGTAGTGATTGCACCTTACTGGCCGAGCAGGCCATGGTTTCCCCTCCTGACCCAGCTCAGCTTCCGGGACCCGGTGCCTCTTCCTACCAGGCTGGACCTTCTTTCTCAGGGGGCAGTCCTGCAACTGTGTCAGGTGTCCGGCGTCAGTAAGACTGATGGTCTGCTTCTAGAGAGGGAAGGGGTTGGAATCTTTTGGGTGCGCTTCAAGAGTGATTTCCACCCTCATGAGCTCGAGAAAAGCGAGCACGAATAAAGTCTATGAGAGGATATGGGCCAAATTCATTGAATCCTCATCCTCTACAGACAGATCGTTCAGGGATCCAGGAGTCCAGGATATCCTTGGCTTCCTCCAATCCGGCCTAGATCTGTCTCTATCCATCAGCTCTCTCAGAGTTTTTTCTTCAAAATTGTCTATCTTGTTTTGTTATAGCACAAAAAATATAAAATGTCAGAGGTGATCAAATACCATCAAAAGAAAGCTCTATTTGTGGGGGAAAAAGGACATACATTTAATTTGGGTACAGCGTCGTACGACCGCAGAATTGTCAGTTAATGTAACGCAGTGCCGTATCGCAAAAATGGCCTGGTCATGGAGGGGGTAAAACCTTCCAGGGCTGAAGTGGTAAAACTGTTTAATTGACGGGTTTACTTCCGCTTTAATATGGCAGGCAGTGTGGAGTGATAAACTTCCGGACATATATTATATTCACACGGTTTTTATACTGTTGATGTTTTAACAATATTGTAGTAATACAATTTTGGAATATTTTTTAGATCAAATACCCCCAACAGGCCTTTGAGGTAATTGCAGTCAGCATCAAGATAGTTGCAATGAGTTGATTTGATATTTATGTAAAATAACTATCATATGTATATGTTTTTGACACATTATGGAGCTGTTTTTAAATATCTCAACACCTGCTACTGAAGAGGTGGACTGTGCTCCAAGAAACATGTTGATCTGTACAGATATTATATTATTGATATCTTGTGATCTCAAAAATCCCACCTAGATCAAGTTTCCTTTTTCAATATTCAGAGTTTTATAGGGACACTATGTAGCAAACCATCTATTTTTCCTTTCATATCAAACAATCATGTAAATTTTTATAGTGGGTGCCTTAAAAATGTTTGCCCAAAAAATCTTTCCACTTTATTTTGTTGTCTGGGGTTCAGCTATTTTGCCTATTATCAGCCTTCTTTCAAGCTGTTTAAACTGAAATAAAATTATCATTATTAGTTTATTGTTAATACATCTTTATTTATTCCAGAGTTCCTCTTTAAACTCAATGATTATTTGCATAATAATAAGTGCGGTGCAAGCAAGAGTAAATCAGATAACAATATTCACAGAAGCCTCCAAACCTTCTGCCGCACTCATTTGTTTGTACTCTAGTCCCTTCCTAATTCTGGCATTAGGGAGATACAAAGGGAACATTTCAGAATAGAAACCCAGGCTTAGTTACATTTAGCTGTGAAATATAATATATATTCTGTTTTCCTAGCTGGTTTCTAAATTAATGATATGGCAAGATAACCTGAGAATAATGTAGTAATATAATTATTATGTTTATTCTTCAAGCGATAATTTTATAAGCGATGTGAATACATAACTGAAACACTCTCTGTATTCTACTTTGTTATGTTCCACCAATTATTTCTCAATGTTTAGATTAATATTGCAAGCTATACAAGAAAGGAAGAAGTGGCGGAAACAATTAATATTACTTTAGGCAAAATAAAGGAGAAGAATGCGTGTGCACTTTTTCACTGTTGAATGAAAATCCAATTCCAAACGGCAAGTAAGAGATTTGATAATTTCATAGAGCCCAAGTATAAGTCTATAAAATACTTTACCAAAAGTTTATATGAATGTAGTGCTCACCCCCTAAAGGGCCTGCTGAGTGGTTCCAAGATTCTTTCCCAAACTAGTGTCTTAGCAGCCAAGCACACATTCTCAGTCACTCTGTCTCAATAATTAGTATAGGGTTATGCTTTTTCTGATGTTTTATTAACCACTTGCCTACTGGGCACTTTCACCCCCTTCCTGCCCAGGCCAATTTTCAGCTTTCAGTGCTGTCATACTTTGAATGACAATTGTGTGGTCATGCTGAAATTTTTATCATTTTCTTCACACAAATATGGACTTTTTTCTTTTGGTGGTATTTAATCACCACCGGGGTTTTTATTTTTTGCTAAACAAACGAAAAAAGACCAAAGATTTTGAAAAAAATAAAACATTTTTCTTAGTTTCTGTTCTAAAACTTTGCAAACAGATAATTTTTCTCCTTTACTGAGGTGCGCTGATGAGGCAGCACTGATGGGCACTGATCGGCTGCACTGATAGGCACTGATAGGCAGCACTGATGGTCACTGATAGGCTGCACTCATGAGGCGGCACTGGTGGGCACTGTGGAGGCGGTACTGATGGGCACTGACGAGGAAGCACTGGTGGGCACTGATGAGGAGGCACTGATAGGTGCTGATGGGCACTGATAGGCAGCACTAATGGGCACTGGATCTAAATGATGTCTCCTGTGGGCCTTTCAGACCAGATCCCCAAATAAATCCCTTGATCAGCTCCAGCAAAGTTCAATAGAATAAGCCCCCCCAGCTGACGCAGCTGGGACCTCAATGAGCAAATGAAGAAACACAGCTGGACTGCCCAGAAGGGCAGAAGCCCTTCAAGCCAGAACCTTCTTCTCCTGGAAATGAACCCCTCTGCTCCATGTGTCAGTCTATTTATGCTCCCTCCCAGTCATCTACTGTGCACCTTCCCCCAGGGATTGACTGGGACCACGTAAATATTTAACTGTAGATTTGACGCTCCCAGTCCACTACTTTTCAGAACCATCCAAAAGGCAGGGGGAAGTAGTTAAACCCACAACCAGTAAAACTCAGAGCAGACCAGAGCAATCACAAGCAGCCTCACTGATTACAGAGGGGGCTAATGAACTAAATGCACCTAACCTAGCCAGCACCTAACTAGGAGGGTGCTATCAACATCAAAGTAGTAAAGTAGTAGTAAAGTAACTGTCCCTTGATTGGTAACAATACACTTGTGTATATAGATGTATAGTTATCTGTAATCTATCATTTGAATTGAATAACATTACATTTGCCAATATATGTATACATAATCTAAAGCTCTTTCCTATATTAATATCCTAATAAAGGAATATTATAGTGGAAATAACTTTTATAGTTTACAAACTCTTTAAATCTCAATACAGGAGGTCCCTGTGTTACGAACCTCCGACTTGCGAACGACTCCTACTTATGAACGGGAGGCGGCGTGACGTTCTGCGCATGCGCAGCCACTTTTCGATGGCGGGCACATTGGAAAACATCAGAGAACTGCGGAAAACATCTGAAAACGTCTCCACATGCGCGGCTAATTGACAGAACATTGGAGGGGAGGTATGAACATAAAAAAAAAAACAATCGACTTTGAGGGGCGTAGCTTGGCGACCTGGGGTCACAGTGACCCCAAATTTGGGGGGTAGGTAGCTGAACTCCTAATTTGGGCCTGCCATTAAATAATCTATGGTTCTAGAGATATGGGACTCCTTGTGCAGCCTGTCAGAAGCTACATACAGAAAGGCCAGTTTAAATACAAGCTGGCACATGCTTTTTGCAGCAGACTGAGAGGATGAGCTCACAGAGCCTCTCCTCACTTCTTGTCAGTGGCACTGAGCTCAATGGATAGCTTGGAGTCTGGGAACAATGGTAAAGTACCATTGGCCCAAGCTGTCCAATAAAAATGCTGCAATGTCATAGAAGGGGGCCTGTGTCTAAAAGACACAGGCTCCCTTCCAGCCCAGCCCTCTTAACTACAAGGAAAAAACATGGGTTTATGTGTATAATATATACCCACAATCCCATGTTTTTTTCAAAGGGAGAATGAGAATCTGCTGCTGAAAAGGTACAAGCTAAATCATATATTTTTATGCTATTTGATAGAAGATAATAAAATATTATTTATCTAATTACTGTAAAATTACTGGTTTGAAGTTATAACTTCAAACTTCGGTAATTTGTCCATTAAGCCACCTGCTTGAGTAGTTTTTGAAAATATAGTAAATTACCTTAAAAATAATATATAATAATTATTTGTATATTACTTATGGTAATTAACCCCTTGCCACCCAGACCACTTATGACACTTCCTTCCTACATGTAAAAATCATAATTTTTTTGCTAGAAAATTACTCAGAACCCCCAAACATTATATATATATATATATATATATATATATATATATATATATATATATATATATATATATATATTGTTTTAGCAGACACCCTAGGGAATAAAATGATGGTCATTGCAACTTTTTATGTTACACGGTATTTGCGCAGCAATTTTTCAAACGCATTTTTTTTTGGAAGAAAACTGTTTCATGAATAAAAAAAAAACAATAAACAGCCCGATTTTTGGTATGAAAGATGATGTTACGCTGAGTAAAAAGATACCTAACATGACATGCTTTAAAATTGCGCACACTTGCGGAATGGCGCCAAACTTCAGTACTTATAAATCTCCATAGACGATACTTTAAATTTTTTTACAGGTTACATGTTTAGAGTTACAGAGGAGATCTAGTGCTAGAATTATTGCTCTCGCTCTAACGTTCACGGTGTATGTAACCTGTGTGTATCTGGCTCTGACATTAGCAAGTGCCTCACCAGCCACTGACTTCACCATACGTCCCTGTAATTTACTGTCTGTGCTGGCCCAGCTCTTCTGCCACGCATCCACCCTCCATAAATAAACTTTTTGTAGCTATGAGGGAGAAGAGATGTGTCACTTGAGTGACAGCTCTAAGACTGCTGGGGCTGCTGACGTCATATCCAAGATGGTAAGTGCAAAATCTGGTGCAGCTGTGCATGGTAGCCAATCAGCTTCTAACTTCAGATTGTTCAATTAAGCTTTGACAATAAAACCTGCAAGTTGATTGGTTTCTGTGCAGAGTTGCACCAGATTTTGCACTCTTTAGTTTTAGTAAATGAACCCAATGCAATCTTATAGGAAAATTGTTGTTGAATGCTCTGGTAAGAGGTCTGACAACAATAAATTGTGTAACTACTGTAAGTGATAATTTTTTTAGCAAAATTGGAGTTCATATTCAAAGAGAATATACAGTAGTTTTGTATATTCTCTTTTTTTATTACAGTCAGAACTAAAAAAAAAATACAGCACAGATCAATCTAAGTATGTATGTGTCAAACCTTGCCAATCCCCATGGAAGCTGGGAATCACTGCAATAGGCACTACTACTGTAGAGATTGCTTCTGGCTTGGGCTTTCTTTCCAGCTCACAGGAACTGACAAGAACACAGCATTTCTGTCAAGATCACCAGGTATTTTCTGTAAATGCTGCAAATATTCTCAGCCTGCAAAATAAAAGAATGCACCCACCACATATAAGGATTGCTAAACTGCAACATGTTCAATTTTTGTTCTTTGAATTCAATCTCCTTTAGGGCTCCCCAGGAGGTGCGTCTGAGCTTGCATGCTTTTTTGAGCGTTCCTACACAAAAAAGTGTGCAGGCCAAGTTTTTTAAATCACGATAATGTGCTGCCATGTGTTTTTCTAGGAGTAGGGGGGATGCATATTGCCCCCATGTGTGTCTGCAAGAGGCAGTGTGTTTTTGTGTGAAAAACGCAGAATTTTGCACGCACTCCTGCACTGCACCTGGTGTGAACAAGCCCTTAATCCTTTCGCTGCTATGACATATGTCATGCAACAGTCAGGGACCCCCTGTTGATTGTGCTGCTGGGTAGAGGGCAGGGGGACCAGCAAACATCCATTCATTGATCCCTCCCAGCTAGAATATGCACATAAGAGATGTGCAATACATCACTTCCAAGATCAGCTATCACTTTCCCAATTTTTTATGGACAGGGAAGAAGCTAATGCATGTGGCATGCAGCGTGTCCTATGTCTATATACGTTTGTTAGTAGGTGTCCCTCATTCTCATCTCAAAATGTTGGGAGGCATACTAATGGAATGCGATATGTGCTTTAGTAGAAGGTAGGTGAGGCATCAGGGGTTGGATAGTCCCCTGGGGTCTCATTAAAGAGAACCTGTCTAAAAAAAATGCTACCACATAGGGGACTTTTGGTCCTGTATGTGACAAAAAATAAAGTTAATTGTAAAAATTAACATTACACCCAAGCACATAATTCCCCCCAAAATTTGAGCCTGTCCCTCCACCACGTATATATGAGAATGTAAACACACGTGTCGGGGGCACCTACGTATGAAAACATCAATTGCACAATTGTTACATATCACAGCATATGCTAGAGTGAAAGCAATAATTCTAGGGCCACTTTTCATGGTTATAAAAAAGGGGTTAGTGAAAAGATAAAAGATCTGAACACAAGAAAATGTTTTTTTTATATGCTTATCCCTAAACTGGTGACCTGTTGGGGCTTTTAATGCAAAATGTAAAATTTTAGGTAGGAAAGTTTGTTGTTTTTTTTAACAAGTGATGCAGTTTTATTAGTTTTTGGTATCTACTGTATTTACTTTGCAAAACCTCATCTTTTAAATTTTATTAAAAAATTGGATAATATTTCGTCCGAAATGTATTTTTTACTCTAAATTTGGGCTTGATACACTTTGCATTAATATTGTGTAACATAAAAAATTAGCGCTACCACCATGTTATTCTCCAAGGTCTCTGATTTTAGAACAAAGACAATGTTAGGGAGTTTTAAATAATCTTCAGACCTAAAATATTTTTTTTAAACGTGCAAAAATGGCTCTGGCAGCAAAAGGGTTAAATCAAAACTGACTTAAAATATTAAAGTTTCCCTTTAAGAGCCTGCCTGTTCTTTAGGAACAACTTTTAGATATCCTTTTTAATTCCCTTCAAAGAAAATTTTTCAGATATCACAGAATATATCTAGTTTTGTCAGCAAACACATTTGAATTTAAATAGAAAATTAAACTTTGTAGCATCTGTAGAGACAAAGTGACTTAACTTTCATTTTACAGCAAAAAGCGCCAATGGAACTAATAGCTCATAACTGCCTCTTCTGTATCTAGCGGACATGGAAGCATTGCTCATTATACCGGAGGGGCGCTGCTCCTAACTCCGATGACTAATGGTTACATTAATGAACAATAGTTAAACAGATGTCTTAGTGTGGAATACAATGAAAGCAGATAAAGATTAATTATGTAGATTTGTTGAAAAATAAAATTGATCACTAAATAAAACTCCTTCGAATATTAAGTCTCAGTAATAGGTGCTTCCCATTTATGATGTACCGCTCACCTCTCTTTAGATCAAATAAATCCGTAAAAAGATTGTTGAAGAAATTGACAGGTTGTGTCAGAAATCGGTACTTGGGAGTTCGGCTGACATGCACTGGCATATATATTCAAAGATGGCCACATGAAGCCAAGGTTCCGTGCATGCCCTGGGGGTTTCTCCATCCACAGCACGCTCCACAACGGCTTACCCAGACCACCGGAGTTCCTAATCGCTCCTGAGTCTGCAGCTATGACTTAGCCGCGGGGACTGAGCCAAGATGGCTGCGGGAGACATCTTGGGCGGGCGAATGCCTCCCCGTACACATGTCCTCCATTGCAAAATCCTGGCTATTATAAAAGCTCTGTGCAATCATGATATTTCCTGCAACGTTGAAGATCACTCATGAGGGGAGCACCTCGCTTGTAGGCTCCATGGAGGAGGGTATCAACCTGCTCAAAATGTGGAATATCTTTCTGGACCAACCCACTCCTCAAGGACCGATGAGAGCTTTTTCCAACAACCACCAAGAGTTGCAGAAAGTCTCCCACAATAAATCTGCTCATTCCCGACCGGTGTCAGGCCATACTGCATGATTTGCACAATACTGATACCCACCTTCCCCCAGTGGCGATGATACCCTGCTTTCATGATTTCTCACCTCACTACCCCACTGAAAAAGGAGCTCATCTGCTCCTGGTTCCTGACCAAACCTTCATTTTTTATGTTCTATTGTTTTTCCTTTGCAGAGGAGTTTCTTGCTTGCGCTCCTCCATTGGCTTTTCTGTTTAGTGTTTTTGTTCTCCTTTGGCTCATAGAAGGACTCTTACTAGTTGTCTCATCTGAACAACGTGTACCGTGGCTCATTGCTTCATGTCTTGGAACCTTATTCGCAAGATCGCCCCTTACACCTATGCTGACCACCCATGATGACAGTCACAGTCAGTTTGTACAGAGCATTATGTTCATAAGGTCTCTTGATTGGACTGACCCTTAAATTCTTGTCACTCCACATCTGAGGCCTAAACCATCCATCTAAAAGATTTTCATTATAAAAAGAGGCTATAGCATCTAAAGCTGACATATGGGTTGTGCAGAAAACACATATCCAAGCTTGATTGGTTCCTCAGTGCTACTATAAAGACTTCCCCCACCTGTTCCTGGCTAATTATTCTTCAAAGAAATGAGGAGTTATTATTGCCATTAGGAACCATTAGGAACTCGGTTGCATTCAACTTACACTCTTCATTTATTAATGAGGGGGGACAGTATATCATTTTGGTATGTGACATTAATGATGCCTGTTACACTATTGCTGGAGTGTTTGCTCCTAACTCTCATGCAGGTCGTTTTCTCCATAAACTGTTTGCAAGATTGCATAAAGTCAAAAGTGGTATCCTCATAGTATGTGGTGACCTTAATTTAGTCACGGACCCCCACCTAGACTTGTCCACTGGCCGAGGAGCTTGCGCCAAAAACAACGACACATACTATTCGCATAGACATAACTCATATTCACGCATTCATTTTTTTACTGTTAAGTGGCTCTTGCAAAAGGTTGTATCCGGTGAGCCTAACTATCTCAGAGGGGAACTCCCTTCTGCCCGTATTTGGTGATGCAACAACAAAATTCTTAAAAGAGCCAGTCTCTAATGTGTGCTCCTTCTGCCTCTCAGTGTTTCGACCTTAACCCCACACCTGACACTGACGCATTCATCGCATTCAATGCACATAAGACATAAATGCTGGGCATTTTAATCCAACTGGAGACTCTTTAGAAGCTCAAAACAAAGCCACCCCCAGCCCTGCTATGGCCGATAAGCCGGCTAAGTTGAGACTATTATTATGCTTCACTATAAAATTTTGCGGAAGATCCTGGTACCCCTCAGCCAAGTCCATCAGCAGTTTCTGCTTTTCTTGATTACCTCCATCTTCCCTCCATAGCTTCTTCTGACCTTTTAGAACTTTTACAGATCAAGAAGTACTTAGTGTCATTAATACTTTGCCAAAAGGAAAATCCCCAGGTCCCAAAGCAAATTGTATAACGCTGCTGCTGAGAAAGCTTCCTTTCCCTCTGAGATGTTGAGGGCACACATCATGACTCTCCCTAAGCTGGGGAAGAATCCTGACACCCTGCCAATTTTAGACCTATTTGCCTTCTTAATTCAGATATAAAGGTGTATGCAAAAATAAATGTCTGCCGCATATCCACCATCATGCCCAATTATTAGATTGTCAGAGATATTCCTGCGCTATCAAGTATGGAAAACGGCTGGAGGAGGAAAAGCTGCATGCACCTGTTCGGGTGAACACCTGACCTTAAGATTGATTGTATGGATGAGTGGTGCAGCGCTAATCCTAAGTGAAGATACTCAGATGGTTTATAGTGGGGTCAAAATTAACATAGCGAAGTGTATAGAAATATTAGTGAACAATAAATGAGAGTAGAAAAACAAATGAATAAATATCACTAACCAGTGAATGCAATAAGCTAATAAATAATGTGTTTACAATCATGAATCTCTGAGGTAAAACACTAGTAAAACGTGGATAACAAAGACCGGTGTATATAAATGATAATAGATGTAATACAGCTTGATTTCAATGCATATATAATACAAAAAGTGACAATGTGCAATGTGTGAACACTGTGCGTGTTAAACTTGGCTACACTTCAAAGTCCATGCAGTGTTTGGTAATCAAACCTATATAAAGTGCAGAAAATGTGCCAAAAACACTCTAAGGTGCATGAAATGATATCCCAAAAAAAGTCTATAAATATAAGCAATATTAACACGAAAAGAAATGTCCTTTTAAATAAGGTGAACTCTGTGACAATGATGTGCTGACATGCGCATGTAGCAGTTAAAGTGCCAAGTGACTTGAAAACCCCCTGAAGAAGTCACGTGTGGTGTGACGTCACGCGTAGGGACGGGATAGGCTGTACACACAGTGAGAAGCAGACGAGCTCGCCGCTCGTCGGATACAATTGGTTTTTTCTAATTACTAAATGTGAGTACCCGTTTTTTGCCTAATAAAAATCCTATTGTTGAAACGGAATTACACTATTGGGCTCTTTCTCCACTTCAATATCTTTTATACATTCCTGCACCGCACCTGAGGGAACCCAATCCTGGGACAGTGAGGGATTTGCAGGAACTTAAAGGTGGATGAGTCAAAGAGCCCTTGGTCATACGCTGTTGCCCCATTACTGTGAGGACGGTCAGGGACGCGTAGGAGCCCCTAGGAGGACGAGTTAAAAAGCCCTTTGGTCATATGCTGTTGCCCCATTGCTGTGAGGTAAGGGGCCATTACCCACTGAAGTGTTTGCACACGAAGAAGCACGAGTTTTCAAGTCACTTGGCACTTTAACTGCTACATGCGCATGTCAGCACATCATTGTCACAGAGTTCACCTTATTTAAAAGGACATTTCTTTTCGTGTTAATATTGCTTATATTTATAGACTTTTTTTGGGATATCATTTCATGCACCTTAGAGTGTTTTTGGCACATTTTCTGCACTTTATATAGGTTTGATTACCAAACACTGCATGGACTTTGAAGTGTAGCCAAGTTTAACACGCACAGTGTTCACACATTGCACATTGTCACTTTTTGTATTATATATGCATTGAAATCAAGCTGTATTACATCTATTATCATTTATATACACCGGTCTTTGTTATCCACGTTTTACTAGTGTTTTACCTCAGAGATTCATGATTGTAAACACATTATTTATTAGCTTATTGCATTCACTGGTTAGTGATATTTATTCATTTGTTTTTCTACTCTCATTTATTGTTCACTAATATTTCTATACACTTCGCTATGTTAATTTTGACCCCACTATAAACCATCTGAGTATCTTCACTTAGGATTAGCGCTGCACCACTCATCCATACAAACATGCCCAATTATTAGTAATTAGTACGAGCTGACCAGATGGGTTTTATAGTGGGAAGACAAACCTCTGATGCCACCAGGAGAATCCTGAATATTATCTTCCATAATGATACCAGAACATTATCTACCATAGTCTAAGGCCTTCTCTTCTTCTTTCTATTGATGTGGAGAAGGCGTTCGAGCAGGTTCACTGGGGTTATATGCGCCAGGTCCTCAACAAATTAGGATTTCAAGACCCAATTCTTTCGGCTATGCTTGCTCTGTATTCAGCCCCCTCAACCCAAGTATTTACTTCTAGTCTCTTGTCCAAACCATTTTACATCACCAATGGCACGCGCCAGGGCTTTCCTCTATCTCCACTGATCTTCAATTTCATGATTGAAACATTAACAGAGAGACTTCATTCTTACCCCAATATACACGGCTTCTCCCTGCGGGAAGGTCGCACACTGTAAACCTGTTTGCTGATGAAGTGATTCTTATGTTGACCAAACTAGATGTCTCCCTTCCCCATGCCCATGCTGTGCTATCCGAATTCAGCACAATCTTGTATTATAAAGTCAACTATAGTAAATCTTTAATTCTGAATATTATTCCCCATCACAGGTCCGTGCAACTCTGAGATCAATTTTCATATACCTGAACTGATAAAAGCATCCCTTATCTGGCAATAACCGCCCTCCACAGCCTCAATTGCTTGGGGCAAACTATAAACCTTTCCTTATCAAACTGGATAAAGAACTTAACAATCTGGCAAAAATTGAGCTATCTTGTGCAGTAGGTAGACTGGCAGCCTTTAAGATGCTCATTCTCTTGAAAATCCTATACCTGTTTAGATTATACGTTTAATAATAGCATGCAATGCTAAGCTGCGGTTTCCAAAGCGAGCAAATTCCTTTCTTGTATTAAGAGAGGTAGAGACTCCAGAGAGACAGATATAATTTTGCCCCTATACAAATCATTAGTAAGACCTCATCTGGAATATGCAGTTCAGTTTTGAGCACCAGTTCTAAAAAAGAATATCGGGGAACTGGAGAAAGTGCAGAGAAGGGCAACCAAACTGATAAGAGGCATGGAGGAGCTCAGCTATGAGAAAATATTGGAGGAACTGAATGTATTTTCTCTTGAGAAGAGGAGATTAAGGGGGGATATAATCATCATGTATAAATACATAAGGGGTCCATATAGTGAACTTGGTGTTGAGTTACTCACTTTGAGGTCATCACAGAGGACAAGGGGGCACTCTTCGTCTAGAGGAAAAGAGATTTCATCTCCAAATACGGAAAGGTTTCTTCACAGTAAGAGCTGTGAAAATGTGGAATAGATTCCCTCCAGAGGTGGTTCTGGCCAGCTCAGTAGATTGCTTTAAAAAGGCCTGGATTCTTTCCTAAATGTACATAATATAACTGGGTACTAATATTTAAAGGTAAAGTTGATCCAGGGAAAATCCGATTTCCCCTCAGGGGATCAGGAAAGACTTTTTTCCCCTGCTGTAGCAAATTGAATCATGCTTTGCTGGGGTTTTTTGCCTTCCTCTGGATCAACTGTGGGTATATAACTGTGTATTGTGTATATGGGATTATATGTTTGTTTGTTTTTTTGGGTTAAACAAGAGGGTCCTTTTTTCAACCTGACTTACTATGTAGCTATGACACTGCATATTCCTACACTGCAACCATACTTAGCATCCTTCTCTCCTTAAAAAAATCATATGGCAGGGTAAAAGTGCAAGGTACCCTCATTCCATTCTCATTAAGCACAGCTCTGTTGTTGGCATGGGGTTGGTGGATATTCATGATTATCACACTGCAGCGCATTCAGAACAACTGAAACATTGGTTCTCCACTGGGGAGACCCACTTATGGGTGGATATTGAACGCTTCCTCACCAAATCCGAGAGGCTCAGCAATCTCCTTTTTGCAGACCGGTAGGGGGCACTACCAATGTCTTTCCTAGCCATTACCACCAAAGCATCTATAGTGGCGTGGAGAGAGTTATGCTTTGCCACTTCAACCCCTGAACATTCTGAACGGTTGCATTCTCTTAACCCAGATCTCCCTGTTCCAGATTTGGCACACTACAGTATTCACTGGGTTGATGAGCTCATGCTGGATGGTAAACCCACTGATCCTGATTCCCTCCTATCACCTTCTGACGTCAGGCACTTCTTATCCTCATTGCCACCTCCCCCAGTATCTTTCCATCCTAAAATAACAGGTTTCTTAAGGCCCACAGAGAACCCTCAAAAGGGTATTTCACTGATCTATAACTTATTACACAACAAAACTGTTTTTAGCAAAAATAGTCTCATGAACAAATGGTAACTAAACTTGAATAACACATTCTCTGACTCCCAATGGCAATGAGCGATACGTTCCACATACAATGTTACTCACTGAGTCAATTACTGGGAACTAGCACTTAAAATCAATGTCAGATGGTACTGTACCTTATACCTTACAAGTTAGCAAAGCTATATCCTGACTGCTCCTCTTTCTGCTATAAAGGCTGCGGCCTTATGGGTAACTTATTTCACATATTATGGCCGTAATGATATATTCCCAGGTTCTGTAGGAATTTCTTCCAAATCACATCCGAAATCTCAGGGGTCCTAACAGCTCCTAATACTGGCCTTTCCATTTTAAATATAGGAATCAACTCCTTTCTGGTTCAATATCACAAAGTTATTGCTCACTTCCTTTTGTCTGCAAAATCAACTATTACTAGTAACAGGTAAAAAGATCTGGCCCCCAATTCATCAGAAGCTGTGAATACAACACACTTTATACTACTTTTATGAGAGAGCAATAGCTGTACATTATGATGAAGAAAAGGGATTGTCCCCCATGAGGGGTTTTCTAGGCAGCAAAAAAGGTTAAGAAGATACTACATGAAGTTAGGTTATTGGAATTTTATTATAACAAAGTATCAAAAAGTGTTTTAGACATATATAGTCAAAACATGAGCTGTGGTATAAGGAATAAAAACAACAACATCACTGACATGACAGTACACAATAATAGACAGTGCTCAAGTACCATAGGTATAGATGTAGATGATCCTGTAGATGAATACTGACGCGTTTCGACCCCACCGGGTCTTCTTCAGAGGATTTTTGTGAGCTGTAGAAATGTTAACATGTGTTGGAATTCATAGTTGCAATCAAAAGGTAAAAGGAAAAAACAATAATGGACATTGTCATATATAGTTACCGGTCACATTGTGATGAGCAATGTTTTAAGATCCTCTAAAGGAGGACCCCCTTACTTACTAGCTGTACATTCTGATGCCTATTTGGTCTTTGATAAGGCTTGGAAGCCATGGCTTGATTGGTATGACCACTGAGAACCCTAACTCCTAAAGTTTAAACGATCTATATCTCGTGAGCACATGTGAGATACCATCTATTGAGTCACACACCACTTTAAGATACAACTTGTTTTTCTTCTGTGTTTTGTCTTGTCTTTTATATTACCATACTGCTTAAGTGTATGTTATACTTCTACTTGCTTTTATAGTTCTGATTGTGTCTGATTGCGTCTTCATGTTGCACAATCAGAAGGCTGTCCGTTATACTGCAATTTGGCGGCTGCGCCTGCAACCATTTACTTGTCATCCTGTATTATTTTGAAAAATCAATAAAAACCTATTGAAATATAAAAGACAGAAACATAAGCTGCCATGGCTGAACATTGTAGTTGATTTGCTTTCTCTGGTTTCAATGCCTTCTGAGTCATTGGTCCCCAATACAGCTCCCACATCCCCAGTTTAGATCTCCCCCCCAGTAAAACTCCCCCTTAGCAGAGATCTCCTCTTCAGTACAGCTCTGTCCAGTGCTGATTTTTCCCCACTCAGTTCAGATCTCCCTCCACAGTACAGATTCCCCCCAACCCATCCCCCCAGTACAGATTTCGTTCCCCACCAGTACAGATCTCCCTACCGGACAATGCATCTCAGAGTGAGAGAAAGTCATCCCTGGGCTGTGTTATGTGACCAAAGTTGAGGAGGAACTAAAGAGAACCTACCTCACATTCAACTGCCTTTCCCTATTTCTGCAGTCTGACAGGTGGCAGGACCATGGCTGTAGTTCAAGTGCAAGGGACTGTCACAGGGGCGTAACTAGCAATCACAAGGCCCCATAGCAAAATGTTGTATGGGGCCCCCCACAAAAAAAAAAATAAAAACTATGCCATTGAACAACAGATTACCACACCCATGTGGCACAGTACCCAGGCAGCAGCTTATATTAATTTCGAACAACAAAGTATGCAGTATACTGTAGGCAGTAGAGCTGGGCGATTTTCTTAAAAAAAAAAAAAAAACTCGATTCACGATTCGAATCGAGTTTTTATTTTTTTTTTGCATGGACACCGCGCCGGTCCTGAGGAGCCGCGGGTACGAGTTTTTAGGCAAGGCCGCGGCTTCGGCCAAGTCCGCAGCGTCCGGCCTCGTGGACTAAGCCGAAGCTGCGGCCTCGCCTAAAAACTCCTACCTGCAGCTCCTCAGGACCGGCGCGGTGGCAGCGCCGGTCCTGGTGAAAAAAAAAATATCTAAAAAATCAATTTGCTGAAAATTTGAATCGATTTGACCTCTCAACTCGATTCAAGATTCAAATCGATTTTTTTCCCCAGCCCTAGTATGCAGCCCCTGAAAGACACACATGCATACCCCCATCAGCACCCCCTACCTCAGTGCAGACCCCCCAGCAGTACAGACACCCCTCAGTACAGACACTCCTGTTAGTACAGACACCCCCTCTAGTGCCGACCCCCCAGCATTACACCCCCCCCTCAGTGCAGGCCCCAGCCCCCCAGCAGTACAGACATCCCCCCCAGTGCAGACCACCCCCCTCAGTACATACCACCCCCCTCAGTACAGACACCTCCCAGTGCAGACACCCCCAGCAATGCAGACCCCCCCTCAGTGCAGACCCCCCTCAGTAGTACAGACCCCCCCAGCAGTGCAGACACCCCCCTTGGTACAGACCCCACTCAGTGCAGACCCCCCATCAGTACAGACACCCCCCCAGTGCAGACCCCCCATCAGTACAGACCCCGCCTCAGTGCAGACCCCCCAGCAGTACAGACACCCCCCACCTGAGTGCAGACCCCCCAGCAGTACAGACACCCCCACCTTAGTGCAGACCCCCCGGTACAGACACCCCTCCTCAGTGCAGGACCCCCCAATACAGACACCCCTCCTCAGTGCAGGACCCCCCAGGACAGACACCCCTCCTCAGTGCAGGACCCCCCAGTACAGACACCCCTCCTCAGTGCAGGACCCCCCAGTACAGACACCCCTTCTCAGTGCAGGACCCCCCAGTACAGACACCCCTCCTCAGTGCAGGACCCCCCGGTACAGACACCCCTCCTCAGTGCAGGACCCCCCAATACAGACACCCCTCCTCAGTGCAGGACCCCCCAGGACAGACACCCCTCCTCAGTGCAGGACCCCCCAGTACAGACACCCCTCCTCAGTGCAGGACCCCCCAATATAGACACCCCTCCTCAGTGCAGGACCCCCCAGTACAGACACCCCTCCTCAGTGCAGGACCCCCCAATATAGACACCCCTCCTCAGTGCAGGACCCCCCAGTACAGACACCCCTCCTCAGTGCAGGACCCCCCAGTACAGACACCCCTCCTCAGTGCAGGACCCCCCAGTACAGACACCCCTCCTCAGTGCAGGACCCCTCAGTACAGACACCCCTCCTCAGTGCAGGACCCCCCAGTACAGACACCCCTCCTCAGTGCAGGACCCCCCAGTACAGACACCCCTCCTCAGTGCAGGACCCCCCAGTACAGACACCCCTCCTCAGTGTAGGACCCCCCAGTACAGACACCCCTACTCAGTGCAGGACCCCCCAGTACAGACACCCCTACTCAGTGCAGGAACCCCCAGCTGTACAGACACCCCCCCTCAGTGCAGGACCCCCACTAGTGCAGACCATCCCCCTCAGTACAGACACCCCCGCAGCATTGCAGACACCCCCTCAGTGCAGGACCCTCCAGCAGTACAGATGCGCCCCCCCCTTACATACCTGAGAACAGCGCTGACAGTCTTCAGATACACAGCGGTGTGTGTCCCTCGGCTCGAGCGCAGGCTCCTCCTCCTCCTCCCCTCTGGATGTAAACAGAGAGGAGGGGAGGCGGCTTCGGTCCGCGCCGCTGAGGGTTAGTGGTGCGGTTGCCGCTACCCAAGAGTGTCACCCCTCTGGCGGGTGTCACCCGGTGCGGACCGCAACCGCCTAGCAACGGCACTCATCGGGCCCCAACTCTGCTGCGGGCCCCATAGCGACCGCGTGTGTCGCTATGGCGGTAGTTCCGCCACTGGACTGTCAGCACTAGTTGTAGCACCATAGACTCGTTGGAGGGGTATGGCCCCTGGGCCATCCCCAAACTGTTCCCACAATGTTGGGAACATACAATTGTTCAAAATGTGTTGTTATGCTGATGCCTTAAGAGTTCCCTTCACTGGAACTAAGCGGCCAAGCCCAACCCCTGAAAAACAGCCACACCATAATTCCCCCTCCACCAAATGATTTGTGCCAGTGCACAAAGCAAGGTCCATAAAGACATGGATGAGCGAGTTTGGGGTGGAGGAACTTGACTGGCCTCAACCCGATAGAACACTTTTGGGATGAATTTGAGTGGAGACTGCGAAACAGGCCTTCTCATTCACATCAGTGACTGACCTCACAAATGCGCTTCTGAAAGAATGGTCAAACATTCCCATAGACACACTCCTAAACCTTGTGGACAGCCTTCCCAGAAGAATTGAAGCTGTTATAGCAGCAAAGGGTGGGCCAACTCAATATTGAACCCTACGGACTAAGACTGGGATGCCATTAAAGTTCATGTGCGTGTAAAGGCAGGAGTCCCAATATTTTTAGTAATATAGTATATATATGGAAACCCCCACACAATGCTCTGTTTTATTTATTTTTTTCTTGTGTTTTGGTTGAGCAGAGACTAAAGAATCACAGTGAAAATTAGTCAAAATAATTTTCCAGAGTCTATCAACTGTTTGCATCAATAAAAGAATTGAAGAAAAATAGGCACGTGTGTGGCTAACATAAGGCTGTGCATTGTGTTATATTTCAAGAAAACATGGTACTGAATTTTCTCTTTTAGGCTACATTTATATTCTCCTAGAAATGACAAAAAAAGTCTGATCAAATTGAATATTAGTTGTTTGATGTGAACAGTCTATGCGCTCTGCATAGCGCCACAGAAAAAAAGTGTGAGCAATACAAACACAAAAATAATTATATTTTTAAGGTAACCTGAATTAGGTTTGTGTTTACTCATTTATTAGGCATGTGGTCATTTCAGATGCAGACGTATTTTTTTATTTCCACCAGTAATTGGCAATGAGTTTGTAGGGTGTTCTGTATTACAGCTTGTACTTTCCTGTCCTTTAAATTAGGAATTACGATGCATCCTCTATCAAACAGCAAAATACAAGAAGACATTAACAATTCATCATATCTCGCATTAGAGGCGAGTACTGAGCCAGCCAGACAAAAAGCTATTACAATGCAAATTTAGCACATTTTACATGGCTTGCTTAATTTTCTTGGTGTACAGTACAGGTGAATTGTGGAGTTGTAAATGAGGATTTTTTGAAATTTATGAGGTCAAAATGAATTTTGGATGAAAATCAGCAATGGTGGAATTGTGTTTAACAACCATAGATTAAAACACAGAGATGTACCGTATTTTTCGGACTATAAGGCGCACTTAAAAGCCCTAAATTTTCTCACAAATCGACCGTGCGCCTTATAATGCGGTGCGCCTTATATATGACCTGTTGACATCGCTGGAGTTCTTTGGTTAATGCACCCGGAATGATGGCAAGCACCGTATTCGTTTTTTTTCACTTGGGCTTTGACAGTATCTGTCAGATGGGCGCGCATGGAGTCACAGATCAATAGGGATGGAGATTTGTGGAAAAAGCCACCCGGTCTCTTACCGTAAACCGACGTACCGTAAACCTCTCTCAGGTTGTTCTAATGCGTGACTGATAGCGATGAGTTTGAAATCCGCATCATAAGCATGTCTCTTAACAGGAGCCATTTTTGGGGCAGCTAGTACAGTATAGGAAATGAACGAATATATGTGCACGCCTCCTGACTACGATGGCCGTAATGCCCAATCAAAGCAGTGCAGCTTCCTGGCTTTGGTAATCCTACGAAGCTGCACTTCTTGGATTGGGCATTACGGCCATCGTAGTCAGGAGGTGTTTCATTAAATGCGCCTTATAGTCCGGTGCGCCTTATATATGGAAATATCCCCATTAACAGCCGATCATTGCTAGTGCGCCTTATAATCCGGTGCGCCTTATAGTCCGGAAAATACGGTAATGTCCACAAATCATCCCATATACAAATAAATCAGGCTCGCCTAGGAGCAATATACCCTTTCATTGTGCGTGTATCCTTCTGTTAAAGCAGAACAACAGCCCAAACTTTTTCCAAGCATTAGATAGAATGTGTCCGTTTTTTTGAGATTCGCTCTCACTTTCTGACTGCTGTCACTGGCACAGACAGTGAGGCGAATTCTAAAATGTTACAGATGTCACCGGAACAGGAGGTGAGAGGACTCTTCAGATAGGTAACACCCGTTCTAGTGAAATATGTCCAAATTAGAACTTTCATCTTTCTTGGGCTGGTTTCATTGTATTCCCTGAAATAGGAAATCTCACAAAAAAGAAAAACCCTGAAATCAACATTTAATATATTGCAGCATACCAGTAATTATATGTGATGGCTACATTATTAATTTAAGCTTGTTTGGTTATACATCTCCTGTGGATCACAAGAATGCAGTTCGTTCTGTACACCTGTGACCCGTTTTCAGCAGAGAGAAGGCTGAAGCACGCTGTTGGCTGATGTTGTAGAGCTGATCCAGGCTAGGGAACGATCGCAACAATATGGATCAGTGGCGGCTGGTGCTCAAAATTTTTGGGGGGGACGTAAACATTTTTTGAAAAAAAAACCCATCAATTGCAGCCACTGTGCCATTAAACGCTGCCACTGTGCCCATAAGTTGCTGCCACTGTGCCCATCAAACGCTGCCACTGTTCCCATCAAACGCTGCCACTCTGCCCATCAAAGGCTGCCAGTGTGCCCATCAAAAGCTGCCAGTGTACCCATCAAATGCTGCCAGTGTGCCCATCAAACGCTGCCAGTGTGCCTATCAAACGCTGCTAGTGTACCCATCAAACGCTGCCAGTGTGCCCATCAAATGCTGCCCATGTGCCCATCAAATTCTGCCAGTGTGGTCATTAAATGCTGCCAGTGTGTCCTTCAATGCCGCCAGTGTGACCCCTGCCCGCTCGCCGTCTGCCCAGCACTTACCCTGTCTTGGTGGGGCAGCGGGTGACGGCGACAAGTGGGGTCCTTCATGCGTCTCCTGCCGTCCTCATCTCCCGTCCTCTCCTCCTGATAGGAATCCAATAGCGGTGCCTGTCGTTTCAGCCAATCAGGTGACAGGTAACAGACCCAAGCACCTGATTGGCGGAGAGGTGGTTCAGTGTTAGGAAAGCGAATATTCATTCGCTTTTCTAACACAGCTGGGTGAACTGCGAGCGCCAAGCATGATGTCATCACTATCCCTCCTCAACTCCTACAATACCAATGACAGCTCAGTCATTCGGTAATTGATGTTTAGTTATCAGGTTTTTTCTTTTAACGGGCACCAGGAATTGTGATTGACTTGGATCTACACGTAGAGTATTTTTTTTAAAGGATTTAAAAACCGTGTTTGTGTTTTTATTTGGAATGTATAACTTTAGTGAAGGAGTACTATGTACCCCTTACTCATTCACATGGGGGGGGGGGGGTATCTGGGTGCCCCTGTTTGTAAAAGGGGGCTTCCAGATTCTGTTATGCCGCATACACACGACCGGACTTTTCGGCATCAACTGTCCGACGGAACAAATCCGTCGGACATTCCGATCATGTGTGGGCTTCATCGGACCTTTTCTGTCGAAAAATCTGACGGACCTTAGAAATAGAACATGTTTCAAATCCTTCCGACGGGCTCGATTCCTTTTGAAAAAAACATTCGTCTGTATGCTAGTCCGACGGTCCAAAAACGACACAAGGGCAGCTATTGGCTATTGAACTTCCTTTTCTAGTCCGGTCGTACGTCAACATGTTCGAAACGATCAGACTTTGGTGGAATCATGTGTAGGCAAGTCCGTTTCGTCTGAACTCCGTCGAAAAGTCCTTTAAAGTTCAGTCCGACGAGCAGGGCTTTTTTTCAGGGGGAACTTGGTGGAACTCAGTTCCACCACCTCTGGCTCAGACACTTTGGTGCCTGCTCTCCACAATCACTTGTAAACACAGAAGTCTGGTTTCTGTGTTTACAAGTGAAAGCTCCGCACTCTGTATGTAATGCAATCCTGGTATTTAATGCCCCTTTAAGGCCCTCCTACTGTTTTCGTGAAATTTGACTGAACACACCCACTATTTGATGTGATTTGGAGGGTGTGTGTAGGGGGAGGGGTTTTGTGGGGCCGTGGTTAAGTTCCAGCAGCTATTGTTTGAGAAAAAAAGCCCTGCCCATGAGAAGTCCGCTCGTGTGTACGCGGCATTAGGCCTCCCACCCATAGATAAATGAACAAAAGACTAAATCATGGAGCGCCTTTGTTGTGTATTAAAAACCAGTGGGAAGCGTGATTTAAACCAAATCGGTAAGGTATAAATCCATAATTTATTCATAAGAGCCGCTTCGGGACATGGGGGATTCGTCACTTCCGGTCTACAGGCACAGACTCCCTGCATTGCAGCAACGGTTCCGCCCCAGCAGTGTGTGACATCTTCGGGCCCCATGGCCTCATACACCTCCCACCGTGTCCCCGAGCGGCTTCCCCCCACCTTCCAGCGCCCACAGGTGGTATTGGACAGGCATTCAACATCAGTCTGGGACCCTCCCTTTGGAACACAGTCTGTGAGTCACCCAACACCTGCCTATCCTTACCCGGGCATGCAAGTATACCCTATATTTGGATCAAGCCTGTTTTAATGTTTGGCTGATCTTATGAATAAATTATGGATTTACACCTTACCAATTTGGTTTAAATCATGCTTCCCACTGGTTTTTAATACACAACAAAGGCACTCTATCATTTAGTCTTTTAGTTGTTTTCTCTTCCGGTCCTTGAGCATGTGAGTAGCCAAGTTCGTGGACCCCATAAGTCATTGGTAATCTACTACCCTTTGCAAACCTTGCAGTTTTTCTTCTCCCACCCATAAATCCCCACAACCACTGGGACAGGGTTGTGGGAAAGAGGCCCTTGTCCTCATCAACACGGGGACAAGGTGTCTTGGCGCAAAGTAACCTCCCATGTTGGGGGCATGTGGCTTGGTATGGTCCAGGAAAGGGCAAGCTGAATGATTAGAAAAAGATCTTGTATGGAATTTTAGGACATCTCACTTTTTTTTTTTGATTGTGATTCCCCACAGTGGCGGATGGTGTTTTTTTTTTTGGGGGGGTAGCGGCACTGACACCACCTCCCCCGCAGCACTGCACTGCCTCCCCCTAGACTCACCATTTGCCTGGGCTGTGTTGGGCGCGTCTGATCTTTGCAGGGGCTCTGAAGCACGACTCCCAGCTGCAGCTGCCTGAGGCCTGTGTGTCTCTTGTGAAGCAGGGCCGCCACTGTCGCCCCCATTTTGTTGGAGCCTGCTCCCAGCTGGAGGGCATAAATCAGTTAGTTTCGTGGCCTGGAGTGGGAGCTCCACCGCTTACACATAACGGGGAGAGGGTAAGGCAGGTGCGGGTGGTGGTTAAGGAGAAGAGGGGTCACTCCTGTTGCTGTGAGCTTTTCGCTGGGAGAACTTCAGCGCCAGAACGCTCTCACACTGCTGCCATACAGGCCCATGGCTGGCCATGCCCCCGGAGGATCAGTGTTACGTAGCAAATATTCATTCGCTATTCTAACACAACTGGGTGGGCTCCGGACGCAGTACTCTGCGCCCCAAGCACACTCTATTTTGATGCCTATTAGAGCCTTTGGCTCAAATCAGGTGCTTAAATAAACACACTCCCACCTATCCCCACAATTGTAATTCATGTGCCCGGAGTCCTAAAAGGGGCTGGGGGGATGGATAGGGAGGGCGGCGGCAGGGATGGGGGGGCGGCGCCTGTACGCCCACAATGCACAGGCCGCCACTGATTCCCCATTAAAATTAATGCCTGACCCTAATGCCTGGAATAGGATTTGGGGCAACCAAACAGACAACAATAAAATAACTGATAGGGGTTCTAGCACTCTACATGAAAAGGCATTTTTTCTTTTGTCTGTGTTAGTGTTAGGCCTAATTCCTACGGGCCCCCTGAGTTTGTTTTATTAAAATGCTCAGATGACGATGTGACATCCCAGTCTTTTATTATATATATTTACCTATATTGAGCCTTTGTAACTGTCTTTGTTTAAGGGACATCTGGTATATTAATCGCTCTGGTCAACTCCACCTCATCTTTCTACTTTATTTGTACAATTGGATTATGACTTTTGTTATACTTTGGGGATTCTGCCAAATTTTTGGGTTGTAAAGTTTTCTTGTAATATTTATAAAACCAATACAACTTTAACCACTTCAGCCCCGGAAGGTTTTACCCCCTTCCTGACCAGAGCACTTTTTACAATTTGGCACTGCGTCGCTTTAACTGCTAATTGTGCGGTCATGCAATGCTGTACCCAAACGAAATTTGCGTCCTTTTCTTCCCACAAATAGAGCTTTCTTTTGATGTTATTTGATCAGCTCTGCCGTTTTTATTTTTTGCGCTATACACGGAAAAAGACCGAAAATTTTGAAAAAAATGATATTTTCTACTTTTTGTTCTAAAAAAAATCCAATAAACTCAATTTTAGTCATACATTTAGGCCAAAATGTATTCGGCCACATGTCTTTGGTAAAAAAAATGTCAATAAGTGTATATTTATTGGTTTGCGCAAAATTTATAGCGCCTACAAACTAGGGTACATTTTCTGGAATTTACACAGCCTTTAATTTATGACTGCCTATGTCGTTTCTTGAGGCGCTAAAATATAAAAGTATTTTACAGCTCTCATTTGTTTTTGAAAATAAAGAAAGACGAGAAAAAAAAATTTTTTTTTTCTTTTTTCAATTTTTCAAACTTTGTGACAAAAAGTAAGGTCTGCAAAATACTCACTATACCTCTCATCAAATAGCTTCTGGTGTCTACTTTCCAAAATGGGGTCATTTGGGGTTTTTTTTTGCCACCTGGGCATTCCATGGCCTCCGAAACTGTGATAGGCAGTGAAGAGTGAAATCAAAAATTTACGGCCTTAGAAAGCCTGAAGGCGGTGCTTGGTTTTCGGGGTCCCGTACGCGGCTAGGCTCCCAAAAAGTCTCACACATGTGGTATCCCCGTACTCAGGAGAAGCAACAGAATGTATTTTGGGGTGTAATTTCACATATTCCCATGGCATGTTTGAGCAATATATCATTTAGTGACAACTTTGCGCAAAAAAAAAAAATTAAAAAAAATTGTCTCTTTCCCGCAACTTGTGTCACAATATAAAATATTCCATGGACTCGACATGCCTCTCAGCAAATAGCTTGGGGTGTCTACTTTCCAAAATGGGGTCATTTGGGGGGGTTTTGAACTGTCCTGGCATTTTATGCACAACATTTAGAAGCTTATGTCACACATCACCCACTCTTCTAACCACTTGAAGACAAAGCCCTTTCTGACACTTTTTGATTACATAAAAAAATAATTTTTTTTTGCAAGAAAATTACTTTGAACCCCCAAACATTATATATTTTTTTAAAGCAAAGCCCTACAGATTAAAATGGTGGGTGTTTCATTTTTTTTTTCACACAGTATTTGCGCAGCGATTTTTCAAACGCATTTTTTGGGGAAAAAACACACTTTTTAAAATTTTAATGCACTAAAACACATTATATTGCCCAAATGTTTGATGAGATAAAAAAGATGATCTTAGGCCGAGTACATGGATACCAAACATGACATGCTTTAAAATTGCGCACAAACGTGCAGTGGCGACAAACTAAATACATTTTTAAAAGCCTTTAAAAGCCTTTACAGGTTACCACTTTAGATTTACAGAGGAGGTCTACTGCTAAAATTACTGCCCTCGATCTGACCTTCGCGGTGATACCTCACATGCATGGTGCAATTGCTTTTTACATTTGACGCCAGACCGACGCTTGCGTTCGCCTTAACGCGAGAGCAGGGGGGACAGGGGTGCTTTTTTTTTTTTTTTTTTTTTTTTCTTTATTATTATTTTTTTTTTTATCTTATTTTTAAACTGTTCCTTTCATTTTTTTTTTAAATCATTTTTATTGTTATCTCAGGGAATGTAAATATCCCCTATCATAGCAATAGGTAGTGACAGGTACTCTTTTTTGAAAAAATTGGGGTCTATTAGACCCTAGATTTCTCCTCTGCCCTCAAAGCATCTGACCACACCAAGATCGGTGTGATAAAATGCTTTCCCAATTTCCCAATGGCGCTGTTTACATCCGGCGAAATCTAAGTCATAAAATGCTCGTAGCTTCCGGTTTCTTAGGCCATAGAGATGTTTGGAGCCACTCTGGTCTCTGATCAGCTCTATGGTCAGCTGGCTGAATCACCGGCTGCATTTTCAGGTTCCCTGTTGAGACAGGAGAGCCAGAGAAAAACACGGAAGACGTTGGGGGGGGGGCATTCCCTCCCACTGCTTGTAAAAGCAGTCTAGAGGCTAATTACCTGCAAGGATTGCTTTTACATGAAAGCCGACCGCTGGCTGAAAAGAATGATACCAAGATGATACCTAAACCTGCAGGCATCATTCTGGTATAACCATTCAAAGTCGTGAATGGTGGACCTGAAGACAAAAAAATGGTTAACAATTAAGCACAGTAAACGGTAAAGTATAAAAAATTGCATACCTGAAAAGCAAACATGATAAAACATAATAACAATAAAACATTGCAGAATAGAATACAGTAAAAAAGAGCAGAACAATAGAGAGAATAGAGAGAGAGAGAGAACAATAAAACGACAACAATTTTTTTTTATTTTATATTTTTGTTTGTGTTTTTTTTATTTTTTTACACTTTTTTTTGTAACTGTAACTTTTATAACTGTAACCGGTTCCAGGTTCGGGTCTCTCAAAATGCGATGGCATCTTGGGAGACCCTGTGAAAGTGTGTCCTAGTCTGTGCAATGCTGTACCCTACGCTAATACTCAACTAGTGCATGGTAGCGTTCAAAACATTCACCAATGCAAAGACCAGGATTGTCAGGACAGGAGGGACAATAATAGCGGGTGTCACGCCTATATCCGCGCTTGTTGCAGACACAACATCTTTTTTGGGGGGGTTCGTTGGGTAGGGGTACTCGGGAGGACATAAAAATGCCTCTCATGCAGCCGACTGCATTTGGTTGGGGATGTGAATGGGGGAATTACGGGTGCTGCAGAAGTGGTGGGTTCCCAATTAGGATTGGCGAATGCAGCAGGAAGGGCATTATGGGCACGACGGGCCTGTGTTTGTCTTTCTGGTGGCAGCGGGACACTACTTGTGCTTGCCACCTCACCAGCTTGAACTGCACTTATGGGACTCGCCACGTCACCAAGTGTTACTGCAGTGCGGGTTTGACTACGACCGGGGTGTACTAGGCCACTGGTGCTTGCCAGTTCACCAAAACGCTACCAAAAAAACTGTTAGCGATCGCAGGGATCAGGCCTTACTCTGCGAACGCTGCAGTTATGCGTTTAGTGTTTTGTAAGTGACAGTGATCGATCAATACTGCACTTGGGTGGGCTGGGCTGGGCGGAGGGGCAAAACGCAGGTGCTAGCAGGTATCTGGGCTGATCCCGCTAACACTGCGTTTGTGGGAACCCTAAACTGCTGGGGACGCTAGTATAGATCTGATCGGATCAGATATTGGTCCGTTCAGATACTATACCACTAAGGGAGGTGTATGCTGCGTGCGTGGGTGTTAGCGGTACTGGCGCTAACCTGATGCTGCCTGGGGCTGGTGCTTGCCAGTTCACCAAAACTCTACCAAAAAAACTGTTAGCGATCGCAGGGATCAGGCCTGACTCTGCGAACGCTGCAGTTATGCGATTAGTCTTTTGTAAGTGACAGTGATCGATCGATACTGCACTTGGGTGGGCTGGGCGGAGGGGCAAAACGCAGGTGCTAGCAGGTATCTGGGCTGATCCCGCTAACACTGCGTTTTTGGGAACCCTAAACTGCTGGGGACGCTAGTATAGATCTGATCGGATCTGATATTGATCCGTTCAGATACTATACCACTAAGGGAGGCGTATGCTGCGTGCGTGGGTGTTAGCGCTACTGGCGCTAATCTGACGCTGCTTGGGGCGACGCATATCACCGCCGGGCGATCAGGGGGCTAAACCTTTATTCGGTAATAAACGGCGGGTGCCCTGACACTATAAAAAATAAACGAACTAACCAGCATTACCCGTAACGGTTATACGGTGATCAGGGGTGAAAGGGTTAACTAGGGGGCAATCAAGGGGTTAAAACATTTATTAGATAGTATATGGGGGTCCCTGACGCTATAAAACGCTGACGGCAAACCTAAATATTTACCTCCCTAACTAGCGTCACCAGCGACACTAATACAGCGATCAGAAAAATGATCGCTTAGTGACACTGGTGACAGGGGGTGATCAAGGGGTTAAAACTTTATTAGGGGGGGTTAGGGGGGTCCCCTAGACCTACAGGGGGCTAATATTCACTGCCCTACCACTTCTAACTGTCACAAACTGACACTATGCAGTAATCAGAAAAAAAAAAAATACTGCTTGGTGTCAGTTTGTGACAGGGGGGGGGGGGTGATTGGGGGGGGGGCGATCGGGGGGCGATCGGGGGGGGTCGGGGGTGTAAAGTATGCCTGGCATGTTCTACTGTGTGTGTTGTGCACTCACATGTCTTCTCTCCTCGGCGCTGGAACGGAAACTGCCAAAGCCGAGGAGAGATGACATCACATCCTCTGCCTCTGTGAAACTACACACAGGCAGAGGAGGATTCCCATTGGCTGGGAGTGATCGCGAGGGGGGGGCCACGATCGGATGGTCTCCCCCTCGCCTCTCATCGCTTACAGTCACAAGCCGACCGCCGCTGGCACCGGGGGGGGGGGGTCCGATCGGATCTAGGACGAATAATGTCTGTTTTGTGTTTATATAGACACATTATAATATCTAATATGCCTGTGAACACACGATATCTATTTTTTAAAATGCAATTAGCCACTTAAAGTGTTTGCTACGCTAGCATTTCAAATTCCTGATATGTGTCTGCTGTACCATGTACTTGTATGAGAGAGTATCCTGTTCTCTTTGTATTGCTTCATTTGTGTGAAATCCCTGGGGTTTCTGCCAGTCCCTCTGCTTTCCTGTTAAAAACTGACCACACTAGGCAGGAGAGCTCATTGTGGTCAGTTCTCTAGCTGTGCTGGAAACTTAGGCTGTTCTCCTCAAATGATCACACTTTTCCTGAACCCCCCCCCCCCGCACAGCCTTTTATTGGGAAGATCAGTTGCTTCTGCTCATCCAGCTCTTATACAGCTGAGAACAGATGGAATGTGATCACTTATAAAAAAAAGGGGAAAAAAGATGTTTATAATGTGTTTTTTACATCTTTGCACAAATGTGTGCCTTTTATTTCAATTTTAAACTAAATGGGTCATTTACAATCACTTTAATGATAAATCACGTACCTGTATGTCATTTGACTTCAAGTTGTTGTACCGGGATGATGCCTGCAGCTTTTTTAAAGCCAGCAGCTGGCTTTTTTGTAAAAGCCATCCAGTGGCTAATTAGATGGGTCCACTCCCCCTCCCACTGCCCGTAGGTGCCTCTCTGGGAGCTCCCATCCCAATGGCGAGCCCGGAATGAAAGCCGGAGATTCCCCCAGCTTACCATAGAGATCATGGAGGGCCAGAAGGTCCCCAATGACTTCTGTGGTTTAGGAAACAGGAAGCAACGTCACCTCCAGTTTCCAGGATGTAAGCAGCTCCATTTTTAAATGGGCAAAGCATCTGAATGCACCAATTTTAGTGTGATCAGATGCTTTTAGGGCAGAGGAGAGGTCTGGGGTCTAAGAGTACCTGTCACTGTCTATTGCTGTTGCCTATTGGATGTTTACATTCCTTGTAACAGCAATAAAAGTGATCAAAAAAAATTAAGAAAGTGTAAAAAAAAAAAAAAAAGAAGTAAAATAATCTAGAGATGCCCTGCACTGAATGTTTCAGTTTTCTCCAAATTGCACATTATCTATCAGGACTCCCCCTTGGACCCTCCCTCCTTAACACCTTATGAACAATGGTGTACTAAAGACCAGGGCACCAGGGGTGGCATTTACATGGCTTATGAATCACTACTGGCCTCACCACTGAAATACCCATACATGTTGGCTTGGGAGAGGGACCTCAATATCGAAAGTCCTGGTATTCCAGGCTTCAAGTCACTTATAAGGGTATATTGAATGTCTCTTTAATAGAGGCATGTGTTAAAGTTTTGACAAGATGGTATCTGGTTCCAACTCGCTTGCCCAAGATGTACCCATCATCAACAGCAGACTGCTTTAGAGGGTGTTCTCGACAAGGTACTATGCTCAATATATAGTGGGAATGCCCCAGGATTTGGAGTTACTGGAACAGGGTCTTTTCTATGTAAAATGACAGGCCTTGAACTAGAAAAACTACCCTCTGTTGCCCTGCTGAATGATGCTCCAGAGTATACTGTATGCCGCGTCCCACGAGACGTGTGGTTTATTTTATGCTGCTGGTGGCTAAGATCACCATTGCTGGAGCTTGGAAATCTCCCTCTGTATCTATCCACCGCATGAAGCACAAGATATCCTGGATAATGTTACATGGGAAAGTGGCTAGTATTATTAATAAAAACAGGAACTCTTTGGGGTTGATTTACTGAAGGAGAATAGAATGTGCACTTTGCACAGTGCAGTTGCTCTCTACAAGTGCAGTTGCTCTGGGTCTTAGTAAATGAGGTAAAGCTTCACTTTGCAAAATATGCCCAGTCACGTATAATGAAAATTAAAAAAACAGGATTTTTGCTTACACACGATTGGATGATGGAAGTCAGCAGACCTTCTGCTTGTTTTCTAAGCTCTGGAGCAAATGCACTTGCAGAGTGCAACTGCAAAGTGCACAGGGGTTGATTCACTAAGAGGCAACTCCACTTTGCTCTACAAGTGCACTTGGAAGTGCAGTAGCTTTAGATCTGGGGGGAAGATCTGAAATGAGGGGAAGCTTTGCTGATTTTATCATCCAATCACGTACAAGCAAAAATGCTGTTTATTTTCCTTGCATGTCCCCCTCAGATCTACAACGACTGCTTTTTCAAGTGCACTTGTAGTGCAAAGTGGATTTGCCTTTAGTAAATAAACCCGAAAGTCTATTTGCCTTTAGTAAATCAATACCATAGTGTGCATTATATCATTTAAAATATTACATGCATTTATATGCTTTTAGAAACATATAATCATATTTATGTCACTGCCCATGTGAATAAAGCAGGAAATTAAAGTGTATACTATATATAAACTATAGAATACCTGTGAAGTTTTATTGCCGTTGGAGGCTCCATTGGAGAGATTTATCACCACTTCTTGCTCTAGTAACAACTTTTACCAGAGAGGAGGGTAAGGAATCTCTCCAAAAGAGCCTCCAATGGCAGTAAAACTTGACAGGCATTTTATATTCTATAGATACACTTTAAATTTCATCTTCCACGTTGAATCCAATGCATTTTACCAAAATGGCTAAATTTCATCTAAGTCTACTGAACTCTTAATGAAGAAGGCTGCAAGGATTTTAAGCCGCGTACACACTAGCGGAATGTCCGACAGAAAAAGTCCGACGGAAGCTTTTCATCATCTATTCCGATCATGTGTGTATGCCTCATTGGACTTTTTTTTTTTTTGAATTCTGACGGACCTAGAAATAGAGCATGTTCTAAATATGTCCGACGGAACCAATTCCTATCGGGAAAACTGCATGTCTGTATGCTGTTCCGACGGACCAAAAACGACGCATGCTCTGAAGCAAGTACAAGATGAAAGCTATTGGCTACTGGTTATTGAACTTCCTTTTTCTAGTCCTGTCGTACGTTCTGTACTTCACCGCGTTCTGGACAGTCGGACTTTGGTTTGTCGGTGTGTAGGCAAGGCCGCTTGAATGCAATTCCGTCAGAGAAACCTTCAGAGTTTATTCCGATGGCAAAACCGGTCGTGTGTACGTGGCATTAGAGTTTGCAATATTGCTAGTAGTTATTGAAAAAAATCATGGTAAATTTAGCATGAAGTTGTATTTTTATAGTGGACACTAACACACTACAGAAGTAAGATAGCTGCACTTTAATTCCTAGTTCTGTACATGTGGGTGGGTGTAGCATGGTACGGCGGCAGTAACACACACACTGATTAGGGGATGTATTTTCAGGATTTATTGTAGCAGAACCAGGGCCGTCTTTAATATTGATTGGACCCTGGGCAAAACTTTTCTTGGGCCCCCCCCCCCCCCCTATGCAGTTTCGCTCTCCACCTGCTCTGAGACATACAATAAATAGCAGCTAGACTCAAAATCAGTTTACTGAATCAGATCAGACAGCGATTGTGATTTGTTGCCAGAGGTTACAGTGTATCATTACCACTCACTGACTGGTTGCTAGAGGTTACAGCACACATTACGGCTCACTGATTAGTTGCTAGAGGTTACAGGACATGATTTCTGCTTGTTGATTGGCTGCTAGTGATTACTGTGGATATGACCTCAGGGGGGCAAGATATACATATCAATGCTGCCAGCCGCCGCTATTTACATATGAATGCCACCGCTATTTACATATGAATGCCGGTCATTTACATGTAAACACAGGGTCTGCAGGTGAGTCATCTGTACACAAGGCATCTGAAAGGCCAGAGCTGGGCAGCATTAGTAGCAGCACTTCACACTGAGATATTGGGGCACAGCATGGGACTAAAACCCCAAGGGACGAGGGAATTTAAACCAGGATAGTTGGCAAGTATGAGGCAACTGCTTTGGGCCCCACAACAATGACAGGGCCCAGGGCAGCTGCCCCTTTTGCCCTGCCTTAAAAACGGCCCTGAGCAGAACCTTAAAGGGAGGAAGGGGTCTGGGGTCACGGAGTACTCCAAAACGTTCAGCACAGGAGGACAAGCTTTTTCTAGTTTCTCAACAGCAGCTTTTCGGAGGTAGCAGGGTATGGGCGTAATTCTAAGACCCCACAGCTGTAGACCATAGAGCAATCTCTGGCCAGTGGCCACTAATCCCTTTTGCTTTTCTATGCTATCAGTCCCCAGTACGATCAGTGTCTTAGGAGTTGTCTGCCACCCAGTCTCCACAGGGAGATCTCTCATGAGGAAGATAACAACATTCTTTTCCAGACCAGGACTCTGAAGCAGTGTCCTTCAGTAGGTGTGCCTCCTTCGCAGTTTTCCTAAGGTCCTCAGTCTAGCAACCTAGCAATCTTAGTGATTCTTCTCCTAGGGGCAACAACCCCAGGAGTACTGGACACCTCCCTGATGAGGAAAGAACAATGTGCTCAGGTCTCCAATTTATCTCCTTCCCAACCACCTTCTGGATGCCCCTTTCCAGCAATTGGCCAGCGTTTGATATTCAGCTAATCATTTGAATCACCCTCCCAATGCCCTGGAAGCTTCTTCCAGAGGAGGGAGGGGGGGGAGGAATCAAGCTCTCAACTTACATCAAACTCTCACTCTCACCCACAGCCTCTCCACTCACTATAGTGGAGTCAAAGACCGAATTTACCTAACAGTCTTACTGGGAGTATGCTGCGTGGGCTTACATATGAATTAATGGAATAGGAAACTACAGAAGAGTAAGTTTGCGAAACTATGGAAGCAATGTCAAAAAAACAACGTCTATCTAAAGCCAGATTGTTCTTGAGGAATAGTTAAAACCCCTTTCATATTTTTTTTTCTGTCCCATGGTGGAGATTCCTTTTACTGCCTGTCCCAGAAACACCACAGGAAGGTGACTTCACCTCGTAGACAGCTGTAACCAGAAGAGGTGTACCCAGTGGAAGATTTAACCTGTTCTGGTAACAACTGTAACATTTTGGAATTTCCATCACTTTCTTTCTTGATGATCAAAGAAATGGAGAGGGGGACCCCAGCACAGACAGAATTATGAAACCTGACAGAGATTTAAACCTTTCCTTCTTTTCAAATAATTTATTGAGAATACAACAATACAATTTTACAGTACTGGTTTTAAATTTATGTAAGGTTACAAAATATGAGGAAAAGGAACTTCTCAATAATAATAATACTTAAGTTATCTTGTAGAAATCAGTAAGAAAATCTATTATCCAGTGTACATATCTGAATTATATGGTTATAATAATTAATAGAGCTTTTGTAATTGGAAAAATAAATAAATAAGTAAGTAGATAAATATATATATATATATAAATAAAAATACAATATGTCACAATAGTGAGACATAAAATGCAACTAAATTAGATAAATTGGGTATTAATGAGATGACCTAGAGAGACACCCAAACAACCAGGGCCAAGGTCCGGCTATTTGGCCGGCTATTTGGCCCGGCATATCCCGGGTGCATGGGTGTCCCTCCAAAGCATCCCCATCAAAGGTATAGATAGTTTGCATCCGAAAAAGACATAGTTTGCCTAACCAAATAATAATTTAATAGAAATAGATAAAGACATATTTTATTATTATACATCACTAAAAATAAAATTTAATAAGTGGGAATATGTGGTGGGATCTGAAATGGTTATGGAGGGAATTTGGGGTCTCCAGAGAGAAGCGAGTGTTAAATATTTATGGGAACATGTAATAATATAGACCGTGAAGGTGGTAGATCTCATTAGGGTAAAAGAAGTGAATAGTTCAAATCCGGTGGTAGTATGTGTGTTATACATGGAAGCCAAAGAGATTCAAATTTGTCCAGTTTATCAAGTATGATTGCCTCCATTTTAGCATGGATCATAGCTTGAGTTACACGTTGTTTTACAGATATGTCACAAAGCTTATTGGTTTTCCAGGCTTTTGCTATCGATTGTTTTGCAGCTGTTGTGACATATAGTAAAAGTTTAAATTGACGTTGAGTTATGTTTCGTGGCTTATTATTTAGGAGGGCTACCAATGGATCCGGTTGTAATGTGGTTTCAAACATTGTAGAGAGAATTTGAAATATTTTTGACCAATATGTTTGGACTATTGGACAAGTCCACCAAATATGCAGATGTGTACCAATGTCGCTGCATCCGCGAAAACAGTGAGGGGGGTATTGGGGAAGGTATTTTGATATACGTGCTGGCACTAAATACCACCTGGTAAGAACTTTATAATTTGTTTCTAGGGCAACTATGTTGGGTGTGGCTGATTTTGTAGATTGCCAGATTTGTGACCAATCCAGTGAGTCTGGAGGAAGGTTTAAATCAGCTTCCCATTTGGTAGTATAAGACGGGGGAGAGGAATTTGTTTGTGAAAGTAGTTGAGCATATATGTCAGAGATAAGTCCTCGTCTGTGTGGATCTGACATACATGATCGTTCAAATGAAGTATATTCTGGAGTTGTCAAGTTTGTGGGGATGTTTTGGGATAAAAAGTTTTTAATTTGTAAGAATCTAAATGTTTCATTACTGGGTATGTTGTGTGTCTTGCTTATTGTAGGAAATGAAATAAGTTTATCGAGTCGTAGAAGTGATGAACTCGTGTAAGACCCACTTTTATCCAAGCTTTAAAGGAGGAAGGTAAAGTCCAAGCTGGGTAGAAGGAGGGGTTGTTTAGAAAGGAGAGGAGAGGGTTTAGTGGAGATTGGAGACCAAAACGGAATTTAAGTCTATCCCATATTGAGAGGCTATGTTTTGTGACTAGATTTGTTATTGAACGTCGTTGGGGTGGTGAAAGCCATAACAGATTTGATATAGAAAGTGGATCACATTCCACCGATTCTATAGTTACCCAAAGAGGGATTTCTTTAGTGGCATGGTATTTAATAATTTGTGCTAATTGAGAAGCATAATAGTATTTTGAGAAATTTGGAACACCCAAACCTCCACAGGTTCGGGCCATATGTAGTGTATTTTGTGGTAATCGTGGTTTAAGTTTGCCCCAAATAAATTGGGCTGATTTGCGTTGTAGTATTCGGAAAAAATAAGCCGGAACGTTTATAGGAAGTACACGGAACAGGTATAGGATTTTAGGCAATATGGACATTTTTACTACTGTGATTCTACCCATCCATGCTAACGGTAAAGAAGACCATTTTCTCAGTAAGGTTGATAATTGAGTTAGCATGGGAGGATAATTTGCAGAGTATAGGTCAGCTGGATTAGCCGTTAGTGAGATCCCTAAATATGGTAAATGTGTTGTTGACCATGTAAATGGAAGGGAGTCTTGTAACTGTTTCTGTAAATCAGGTGATAACGATATATTTAGGGCTTTTGATTTTTGCTGATTTATCTTAAGACCAGATATTTTACTGAATTTTGTAAGAATTTCAATGAGGTTTGGAGCTGATAGTAGGGGCGAAGTAAGAAACACTAAGACGTCATCGGCAAATAAACATAACTTATGTTGGTGACCACCTAATTCAAGTCCTTTTATATTTATATTGGATCTAATAAGTTGAGCTAGGGGCTCAATAGCCAAGGAGAATAGAAGAGGGGATAATGGACATCCCTGTCTGGTTCCTCTTTCAATATTAAAGGGGTCTGAGCGGTAACCTGAATAGGTTATATACGCTTTTGGATTATGATAAAGAGAGGACATCCATCCCTGGAACTGCTCACCAAATCCCCATTTATGAAGAATGGCTTTAAGATAAGACCATGACAGAGTGTCAAACGCCTTTTGTATATCGATAGAGAGGAAACAGGCAGGGATTTTGCGAGACCTGGCTATATGAGCCAGTAGGGTAGCACGCCGTATGTTATCACCTGCTTGTCTGAAAGGTATGAAACCCGTTTGGTCTTTATGAATTAATGTGAATTAATGTGCCAATAATTGGATTAAGTCTATTAGATAGAATCTTTGCTAATATTTTTATGTCTATATTAAGGATAGAGATTGGTCTGTAATTGGACCATGACGTGTCATCTGCATGCGGTTTTGGAATCATGGATATTGAAGCTAGTAGGGATTCCGCATTAAAGGCACAGCCTTCTAATAGAGAATTAAATGCGTTTGTCATAAGTGGGGCTAGTAGTGTAGTAAAGTGTTTATAAAATGTGGCTGAGTATCCATCAGGGCCTGGGCCTTTATGCAATTTTAGGGATTTTATTGCTGATATGACTTCCATATTAGTGATCTGCTTATCTAAAGTTTCTTGTTGGGTAACAGAAAGGGTTGGGAGAAGAATAGAAGATAACAGTGCATCTAATTTTGTTGAGTCGAATGTTTGTGTATTTTGGTATAAATCTTTGAGTTTCCTACGGAACTCATTGATAATTTTCTGTGGATTACTAGAAAAATTGTCTTTGGTGATTTGTAGCCGAATTGGTTTCGGAATGTGGTCTGCTCTGCGTAGAGTTAATGCCAAGAATGTGGTTGGCTTATTAGCTTTCATATATATTGTATGTTTAGTTTTGCGAAGAATCTGTATAGCTGAGTCTGTTAAAAAAAGATCAAGCTCCAACTTTGCTTTATCATAGTCTAGCTTTGTAGTTTGAGAGGGCAAATTTTGGAAAATTTCAGAGGCTTTATAATAAGCTTCCTCTAATTTGTTTTGCATTTTCTGTTTCAATTTACGTCGGTAAGACGACTGGCTGATACAGACTCCTCTAATGGAAGGTTTAAGAGCTTCCCATAGATTCAGTGGATTAGTATCTGTTGGTAAATTATTAGCGATGTAATCTTGTATGGCTGTTTCTATTTTTAGACGGTATGTTGGGTCAACTAATAAATTATCATTTATAGTCCAGGATCTATGGCTAGGCCTCGGGATCAAGGATGAGAAGGACGTCATGACCGCATTGTGGTCTGACCATGCGCATGGGATGATTAAGGAATTATGTATTTGTGGTAACGTGCCAATGTGGACGAATTGGTGGTCTATACGAGAAAATGTTTTGTGGGGATGGGAATAGTAAGTGTATTGTTTTCTTCTAGGGTTTTGTTCACGCCAAGAGTCAAGAAGAGAATGTTGTTCAAGGAGTTGTCTGAAATTAAGGCGTTGAGGTTGTAGTGGTGATGGGGATTTGTCTAAAATTGGGTATAAAACTTGATTTGAGTCTCCACACATCATGAGGGTACCTTTTTTACGAGATTCATCTACTGAGAACAAGTGTGAGAGGAACGAAAGAGGATTTCTGTTGGGAGCATAGTAAGAAACTATAGTTATTTCATTATCTAACAGGAGACCTGTAAGGATTATATAGCGACCCTCAGGATCTTTTATTTCTCTATGTAAAGTGAAGGGGGTTGTGTTATGAAATGCAATCAGCACTCCTCTTTGTTTTGTAGTGGCCGAGGCCATATAGACTTGTGGGTATTGGCGACTTATAAATTTAGGGGAAGACTGTGTAGAGAAGTGTGTTTCCTGCAGACATATTACATGTGCAGAAAGTGAAGAAAAGGAATGAAAGGCTTTTGTTCGTTTTGGTGGGGAGTTGAGACCCTGGACATTAAGTGTCAGTACATTTAAAGACATTTTTGAATAAAGGTATTAGGGATTATAATAAATTCTTAATGTGATAATATCCAGGAAGGTTATACTCTGGAGGGGCGAGAAAAAACAAAAAAAAAAACACAATAAAAACAAAAAAAAAACAAAAAAAAGGGGGGGGGGGCAGGAAAGGATGGGTAAAAAGAATAAAGGGGGATGAATAGGACAAGTAGAATAAGTAAAATTCCTGTTTTAGAGCAGTAGATGAGAAGTTGTTTTTAAATAAAGAGGAAAATAGCTCCTATATGGAGCTAGTATCCAAGGGGTGGTGAAATATCACCAACCGGTGGGTACAAATGGTCCAAAGAGAGTCCGGTCAGTAAGTCCGGCTACTCGAGGATCTATTGAGAGGCGCAGTGGATTGTCTCCGGGACAAAGGCAGCCTCCTCAAAGGCTATACAAACAATAATAAAATAATACAAGTCACTAATAATATAATAGCTATTATTAGGATAATGTCATAGAGATATGTTTCTATAACTTTGCATTACATCATGCACTTATAAAAAAGGGCATTGCATTTACTAAACTAAACCTAAAGAATGATATTGGAGTAATAAAGTTTGGTAACAATTATTATTTTACAAAGGATTGATTAACTTCTGCTTAAATGAAATTATAAGGATAAAGGTAAAGACAGAGGAAGGATTATTCGATCCCTACTCTGAATCTACCTGAAATTATATAATATTTATAAATTATAATAGTAACACTAGGTAAAAGGTTTCAATGAAATAAAAGAATCGTAGTGGCTTTCAGTCCATTTGATCTTTGGAATTAGGAGGTGGTGATGCAAAACGACTCCTTTTACTGGTACTGGAGTGAGCTAGTTGAGTTGGGTTGTCTTGCTGAGCCTTGGGTGAGTTTGATGATGCTCTGCATTTGGAGCCTTCAGTCGAATTCTCTGGAATTGACAAACGAAGCTCCTGGATCGCAGTCAGTAGGTCGTCCAATTTCTTGCAGGTATATGTTGTACCTTTATAGGTGAATCGCAGGGCAAATGGAAAACTCCAACGATAGGGGATGTGGTGGTATTGGAGTATTTGTAGGTGAGGTTTCATCTCTTTTCTTCTGTAGAGAGTTTGCTGCGAGAGATCATGGAATACTTGGTAGCGATGGCCTTGAAAGGTTAATGTATCTTTATTACGTGCCGCTTCCATCAGTTGTTCCTTTGTTCTAAAATAGTGTAATTTTATTACAATGTCCCTGGGGGGACCATCTTCTTTTTTAGGGGCCAACGTTCTATGAATTCTGTCCATCTCCAATCGTTCAATGGGGATTGATGGGGCTAACTCCTGAAAAAGCGCTGTAATGGTTGATTGAAGATCTATTATAGTTTCAGGTATACCACGCAGTCGCAGGTTGGATCTCCTCGCTCTGTTTTCGAAATCTTCCAGACGTGTGTGTAGAGTAAAATTTTCTTCTTTCAAGGCTTCTAGCTCGTCAGTATGAGTATTAGTGATATCATTTATATCCTCCATTTTGTGTTCTAAGATAGATGTGCGGCGCCCTACCTCACGAATTTCCCTTGTCAGTTTTTCTGTTATTGTGTCTGAGGTATTTTGGAGGGCTTTTTGTAAAACACGTTCAAACTGACTAAGAAAATCCGAGTTATTAGGAATATTCTGTAGAGATATTGGTGTTAATCCATAATCAAGGTCAGAGTCAGCAAGTTGTGAGGAAGAATAGGCAGAGTTCCCCCTTTGTGACTGTCTCTGAGGTAATGCAGAGCGGGAAGATTGTGCTGCTGTCATATTAGGAGCATTTCTTGTCAGCTTTTCTTTGCCTGCTGGCTGTTTAAGTTTTGTCTTTTTCCCGCTAAACATTATATGTAGTTGTGCCCCGTAGTCTCAGTAATAAGTGGGTTACCGTATTAATGTGGTATTCGACCGTGACTTGTCGATAGAAGGCCGTTTTCGTCCCGGTGACAGCGGAGCTCTAAGCATTCATGACTGCTCAGCAGCTTCGCACCTGTGCTCCTGAGATTTAAACCTTTCCAAACACTATCAAATGGCTATAGCTACACCTTTAAAGTGTATTTTCACTTTAAGGTAGATTTTACAGAAATCCCCCAGAACTCTTCCTGTTGTTAAAGGCGAAGGTCTTCCCATTACAGATGCAGGTATTAGGGGCTTCTCCATAAAAACCAGTGGCCCCTCATTATGCCAAGCCCTGCTGTTTGCAGGATGGGCTGAGTATCACAATAATTCCCCCCTAGTGGCTGCTGTGGCCAATTCGAACTATGTGCATTCGTAGTCTCCTTCTCCAAGCTCAGCTAGACAAGGAGACTGTTCAAGTATGCAGCTTGAATGGCCAAAAGTGGCTGCTAGTAAACTCATCTGGAGTTGGGAGAGGACACACTGCGCATGCATGTATTTTGAACAGCCTAAAGCCGCTGCTAGGGGAAGCCTTTTTTGTGATATTCAGCCAATGCTGCAAACAGCAGAATGGAGGAAAATCAGGGACCAGCGATTTTTCTGGAGGCATCCCAATACCGGTATGTAATGGGAGGACTATTTTCACCAAAGAGCTCTGGTATGTACTATTCATGGGATATAGAAATGCACAGAGGGATTTTTGGAAAATCTTGAAATTGAACTTACACTTAAAACTGCAATAATAACTCAAACTATGTGCTGATGTAATGTTCTCTCTGTGTTCCCAATAATAGATATAAAAAGACAGTGAGTGACTCATCCTAGTGAAAAAATCTTTTAGGCGGACAAATCATAGTAAGGTTGAAAAAAGACACAAGTCCATCTAGTTCAACCAAAAAAAATACAATCCCATATACACAATCCTATACCCACAGTTGATCCAGAGGAAGGTGAAAAACCCCAGAAAAGCATGCTCCAATTTGCTCCAGGAGGGGAAAAAATTCCTTCCTCATCCCCCGAGAGGCAATTGGATTTTTCCTGGATCAACTTTACCTATAAATGTTAGTACCCAAATATATTACTGTATTTATCGGCGTATAACACGCACTTTTTTCCCCATAAAATCAGGGAAAATCGTGGGTGCGTGTTATACGCCAATCCCCTGCGATCCCCCGCTGACTGAGCCTCAAAATCGCCGACCGCGATTTGAAAATGGCGCTGCCGGCGCCAAAAATACATGAGCCGGTCCTCGGCTCTTCTCGGCCACTTTCGGCTTCACTCGAGCGCCGCCCGAACCTAGCCAAGTGTACTCGGCTAGGTTCGGATAGCTCCATTCACAGTCACGCCCATCCTGGGCGGGACTACAAGTGGAGCCGAAAGTGAACGAGAGCCGCCGAGAAGAGCCGAGGACCGGCTCTGTGTATTTCGGCGCCGGAGGCGCCATTTTCAAACTGCAGTGACAATGAAAAGTCACTGCAGTTTAACTGCAGTCTGAGCAAGGCTGCAAATGGACACAGAAAGTTGCAGATCAGCACTGACAAAGCTGCAAGGCTGCAAATGGACACTGATAAGGCTGCAAATGAAACCAAGGCTGCTGACTGCAAGGCTGCAAATGACACCAAGGATGCTGACTGCAAGACTGCAAATGACTGCAAGCAGGGCCGGTACAAGGGGGGGCGGAAGGGGCGGATGCCCTGGGCGGAACTATTTACTGGAGGAAAGGGGGCGCATGTGAAGTGATGGCTGTGTGCTTCTAAAATTGTCTGGATGCACCAGCCGCTAATACCTACACCTGTAAATATGTGCCGAGTGCGCTCCTGCACCCGGCACAAGCCTAGAACAGATCAGCGCTTCACTTATTTACTCACCTGTCAGGGGAGATACTCCCCCTGACAGGCACTTGGTATTCCCTGCCCAGCGTCACACACTGAGAGGCTGGCCGGAGGCGGGATGGGAGCAGTGGCGTGGCGTTGCTATGGGGATGGGGATGGGGGTGACCGCACCTGGGTAACGCCATAAAGAAAGCTGGCAGTTTTAGTGGGTTCTGTCAAGCCCCCCTCCCTCCACCCCCCATCAGTGAAGCTCTGATTGTGGCGGCGTGACAGGGGAGAGGCGAGCTGCGGGATGTCAGAATGTTTCCCCCACTCGCCCCCCCCCCTTTCTCCTGTCAGCAGTGCGGGAGGAGAGATAGCAGCTCTCTCATTAGGTTCGCCGCCCAGCTTCCTGCCGCTCTTTTCCCCATCCCATTGGCCACAACACAGGGCCAATCACAGCGACCCATTGCTCTCCACAGGGAAGAGACTACAGCTCCCAGCATGCACTCTGCTGGGGGAAAAAAAGAGAGAGAGCCCGGAACTCAGAAACAAGCTGGGGGAATGAGTGCTATACTGCTCCAAAAGACAGAAACAGAGAGAAAGGAGTGTACCTGGGGAAGCCAAACAGAGAGCCATGCTGCTAACCAGAGTGAGCCACACTGCCAGCCAGCGCCACCAGAGAGAGCCACGCTGCCAACCAGCGCCACCAGAGAGAGCCACGCTGCCAACCAGCGCCACCAGAGAGAGCCACGCTGCTAACCAGTGCCACCAGAGAGAGCCACGCTGCTAACCAGCGCCACCAGAGAGAGCCACGCTGCTAACCAGCGCCACCAGAGAGGGCCACGCTACCAACCAGCACCACAAGAGAGAGCCACGCTGCCAACCAGCGCCACCAGAGAGAGCCACGCTGCCAACCAGCGCCACCAGAGAGAGCCACACTGCTAACCAGCGCCATCAGAGAGAGCCACGCTGCTAACCAGCGCCACCAGAGAGAGCCACGCTGCTAACCAGCGCCACCAGAGAGAGCCACGCTGCTAACCAGCGCCACCAGAGAGGGCCACGCTACCAACCAGCACCACAAGAGAGAGCCACGCTGCCAACCAGCGCCACCAGAGAGAGCCACGCTGCCAACCAGCGCCACCAGAGAGGGCCACGCTACCAACCAGCACCACCCGAGAGAGCCACGCTGCTAACCAGCACCACCCGAGAGAGCCACGCTGCTAACCAGCGCCACCCGAGAGAGCCACACTGCTAACCAGCGCCACTAGAGAGCCACGCTGCCAACCAGCGCCACCAGAGAGAGCCACGCTGCCAACCAGCGCCACCAGAGAGAGCCACGCTGCCAACCAGCGCCACCAAAGAGAGCCACGCTGCCAACCAGCACCACCAGAGAGAGCCACGCTGCCAACCAGCACCACCAGAGAGAGGCACGCTGCCAACCAGAATCACCAGAGAGAGCCACGCTGCTAACCAGTGCCACCAGAGAGAGTCACGCTGCCAACCAGCGCCACCAGAGAGCCACACTGCTAACCAGAACCACCAGAGAGAGTCATGCTGCTAACCAGAACCACCAGAGAGAGCCACACTGAGCCACTACCAGGGCACAGACATGCTACACTACTGACCAGAGTCGCCCCTGGGCAACACAGAGTGAGCAAACATCTATCTGGAAGGATCACTGCGGCAGTTTCCCTGGGTCTGGTAAGAGGGCCTGTCGGCCATTATCCTTTACTGATCCTAGGGACTGAGCCATTAGGAACTGCCTAACCTGCTATCCTCTACCCCTAATACTGCTAGAGGACAGCAGGTTAAGCAATTACTGACTGCCACAATGAGCTCCAATGCTGTGCTGCGGGCTCGAAAATATTGTGTGTGTGTGTGTTTGGGGGGGGGGGGCGCAGTTTGCCATCTTCGCCCTGGGCACCAAATGACCTTGTCCCGGCACTGACTGCAAGGCTGCAAAAGACATTGGACAAGCATGCAGATGGACGCTGTGCAAGGCTGCATTGATGGGCATTTAAATGTAAGTTTTTTTCCTTAAAACGTTTTTTTCCTTATAATTCCCTCCTAAACTTGGGGTGCGTGTTATACGCCAGCTCGTGTTATACGCCAATAAATACGGTATGTACATTTAGGAAATAATCCAGGTCTTTTTTAAAGCAAGCTACTGAGCTTGCCAGAACCACCTCTTGAGGGAGTCTAAATGGAAAATATGATCAATGTAATGCATGCAAACCCATCACAATTAAAAATGAAAAACAATGTCATGTACAATTATGTCTTCCTTGTTCGCTCATTTATAGATGTGCTATTACAATAAGATTCAAAGCTCTTTGTGTTTTCTCTAGTAAATGCCTTCGTATTACATCACCAAGCGAGAGAGGTGCCGTCCTGTCTAATCTACTGAGTATGTATATGAATGTAATTGCTCTAGGTGTTCCTGCAATTCTTATCACATCTGTCTGAACTGAAACCGAATTACTTTCTTACATGAAAATCCAGGAGGAAACACAAACATGACAGGGTGCTTCTTCATTATGAAGTTACTGAAATGTCGCCAATGACTACATTAGGCTGTCTGTATTATTTAATTAAAGTAGCCTACATTTCCTTATAACAGGATTTAGGGAGTATTGCATTATTGTTATGCAATCCATGAAAAAAAAAATCTTGTTATTGTTCGTTAAGTTCAGCTGACACAAAATGATGTAATCTTGTTTTACCTGAAAAACGGATCTCTCTGTGCTAAAAGGCCTTATACCACAGACGGGATTGCTTAACCACTTCAGTCCCAGGGGCATTTTAAAAAATTTCTGCACACATGTTAAAATGTACTTTTTACGCCGGATGATTGGTTAAAACCCTCAAATATTATATATTTCTGAAAGCAAAGGACACTGGGGAATAAAATGGAAGTAGTTCCAATTATGTCATTTGACATTAGCACATCATAACACATAATATGAAACACATATTTTTGGTTACAAAATGCACTTAAAATAGAACAATAGTTAGATAGTAGGTGAGGCTGAAAAAAGACAATACTGTAGTCCACCCAGTTCAACCTGTGTAGGTGTATGTGTGTCAGTGTCTATAATAATTTCCCATATCTCTATATGTTTTTTTTTAAGATATACATCAAAGAGTCTTTTAAAAATATCCATATTTCCCACAGCCACCACCAATTGTGGGAGAGAGTTCCACGTCCTTATTGCCATGACAGTGATGAACCCCCTGCTCAGTTTAAGGTTAAACCGCTTCTCCTCCAATCTCATTGTGTGGCCCCTTGTCCTCATAAACTCTCTGGGACTGAATCGTTTTTTTCCTTTGCTGGGATCCCCATTGAGGTATTTGTAGATCAGTATCATGTTCGCGTCGTTTCTCCAGCAAGAATACATTTAATGTTTGCAGCTGGTCCTCGTAATTGAGGTCCTCCAGTCCACTTATTAATTTCTCTGCCCTTCTTTGGACTCTTTCCAGCTCCAGCACATCCCCTTTGAGGACCGGTGACCAGAACTGGACAGAATGATCCAGATGTGTCCTAACTAGGCTTTTATAAAGTGGAAGAATTATGCCGCGTACACACGAGCGGACTTTACGGCGGACTTTGCCCGGCGGACTGGATTTCGTCGGACAATTCGATGTGTGTGGGCTCCAGCGGACTTTGTTTTCTCAAAAGTTGGACGGACTTAGATTTGAAACTTGTTTAAAATGTATCCGTTGAAATCGAGTCCGGTCGAAAAGTCCGCCGTCTGTATGCTAGTTCGACGGACTAAAAAGCCACGCTAGGGCAGCTATTGGCTACTGGCTATGAACTTCCTTGTTTTAGTCCGGTCGTACGTCATCACGTACGAATTCGACGGACTTTGGTGGATTGTGTGTAGGCAAGTCCGTTCATTCAGAAAGTCCGTCGTAAAGTACGTCGAAAAATCCGCCGGGCAAAGTCCGCCGTAAAGTCCGCTCGTGTGTACGCGGCATTATAGTTTTATCCCTGGAGTATATCCCTTTTTTTATGCATGCTAATATTCTGCCTGCTTTGGTAGCTGCAGCTTGACATTGCATGCTATTACTCAATCTGTCATCTATTAGGACCCCCAGATCTTTCTCCATGCTTGATTCTCCTAGTGAATACCGTAATTTGCATTTATGTTTTTTTCCTCCAAGTGCATTACTTTACATTTCTCCACATTAAACCTCATTTGCCATTTGTCTGCCCACTCCTTTATTTAATTCAGGTTATTCTGCAAAATTTCTATGTCCTGATGTGAGTTTATTCCTCTACTTATTTTTGTGTGATCCGCAAAAACTGAGACTGAGCTATTTATCCCATTCTCTATATTATTTATAAATACATTGAATAGAATTGGTCTCAACACAGAATCTTGGGGTACTCCACTTACCACTCCAGACCAATCTGAATACATGTTATTTATCACCACCCTTTGGACACATCCCTGTAACCATTTTTTTACCCAAGCACAAACCTTATGGTTAATGCCTGCAGATCTCAGCTTGTTTATTAAGCGTTTATGGGGGACTGTATCAAATGGGTAGCATGGCCTCCTAGAGGACTGCTGAGAATTACCTGGTCATCTGCACAGCCATGACAAAGTGAACCTTCCAACCCACATGACACTCTAGGTCCAGACATCCTTGCAGCACAATGTGGCAATAATCAAAAAACTCAGTGTAATTATGTTCTAGAGATATTTTACTTGAACCAAATAAAAGAAGACGTTGTTACAAAGAGGAAGTAGTAAATCTGCTGAGCTTTAAGCAACAGCACTAACTCAGCAGAAGAATTCCTCCCAAAGGCACAAGACAGAGTTTAACAACGACAATACTATAAACATGTATGTACACTTCCTTTAGATATAATGTCACCCCTTAGTGGCTGTTTCAGTTAACTACTTATACGGTCACACTATAAAAGATGGAACCCGGTCAGCCTACACGCTATCCTAGGAAGGGAGAGCGGGTCTAGAGAGCAGTAATATGGGGGTCTTTCTATGAGTGATGGCAATAAAGTTCACGTTGCAGATCTGATGTTCTTCACTCGGCTAGTTGGAGCTCGTTAACTGTAATCTGGTATGGTGAAATGGTGGATTCCTCGCACTAAAGAAAGCTAAAGGTGTCTGAGCACAGTGTTCAAGTAATGCAGTAAAGTGTTCTTGGAGTTAAGATGTCTGTGCAAAGTGTCTCAATATGATGGTGGCAAAGAATTGATAAAGGTTGAGCAATTTGCTCTCTCACCAATGACCAGACCGTCCTGATGTCCTCCGAACAGGAACTCGTGTAGCTACACTCATGCAGCGGGTCCGCTGTCTCAATCTCCCAACGTTAAGCTGCAACACACACTGACGGGCAGGCGACCGGAGTGGTGCTGGAAAGGATGTCCGACAGCGAACAACAGAGCTAGGCCCCTCAGGCTACAGGTTGGAACTATGACTCCGCGTGGTAGGCCACAACCTTTCTCTCTCTGTTGCACAGAGAGGTCCATCTGGCATCGGGCCCAGGAGGAAGAGAGCATCCGCGCTGGCTTTGGTTGCTTTTATAGCTACTCCCAGCAATCTTCAGATGGCAGCAAGGAGCCCTGGCATATGTAGTCCTGGCACACAATTGTGCAAAGCAATTATCTGATGGGGGAACTATTCATCCCACAATCCGTTTATTGGGCACACAAATATGATGCCACTGGATACATTGATCACTAGAGGGACAGGCAATACCCAGCAACGCTAGAAGGTACGGTGTTTTATGTTTGTAGTCCATACTGCTACATCTGCTTTTGCAAAATCCAGATACATCACATCCACAAGCCTCCCCCTATCTATATGCAGAACTTTGGGATAGAGTAGGGATGGCCAAACTTTATACAATTCTCTTGTACAATTTTCCTTTAGATTTGCCAAAACCATATAATATGAGATCACATCTAAACACTTTCAATTTGTATGCAATCAGGCAGGCCCTTGCACTACATAGTTGAAGGTAAATCTAAAGGAATCTGAACAATAAAACTGAATAATGCATGTGTAGCTTAAGGGAGAGTTATAGTTACATAGTTAGTCAGGTTGAAAAAAGACACAAGTCCATCCAGTTCAACCTTAAAAACAATAAATAAATAAAATAAAAAATATTGTACAATCCAATATACCCAATTTTATACCCACAGTTGATCCAGAGGAAGGCAAAAAACCCCAGCAGAGCAAGCTCCAATTTGCTATAGCAGGGGAAAAAATTACTTTCTGATCCTCCAAGAGGCAATCAGATTTTCCCTGGATCAACTTTACCTATAAATGTTAGTACCCAGTTATATTATGTACATTTAGGAAAGTATCCAGGCCTTTCTTAAAGCAATCTACTGATCTGGCCAGAACCACCTCTGGAGGGAGTCTATTCCACATTTTCACAGCTCTTACTGTGAAGAAACCTTTCCGTATTTGGAGATGAAATCTTTTTTCCTCTAGACGTAAAGAGTGCCCTTGTCCTCTGTGTTGACCGTAAAGAGAATAACTCAACACCAAGTTCACTATATGGACCCCTTATATATTTAAACATGTTGATCATATCCCCCTTAATCTCCTCTTCTCAAGAGTGAATAAATTCTGTTCCTCTAATATTTCCTCATAGCTGAGCTCCTCCATGCCTCTTATCAGTTTGGTTGCCCTTCTCTGCACTTTCTCCAGTTCCCCGATATCCTTTTTGAGAACTGGTGCCCAAAACTGAACTGCATATTCCAGATGAGGTCTTACTAATGATTTGTACAAGGGCAAAATGATATCTCTCTCTCTGGAGTCCATACCTCTCTTAATACAAGAAAGGACTTTGCTCGCTTTGGAAACCACAGCTTGGCATTGCATGCTATTATTGAGCTTATGATCTACCAAAACTCAGATCCTTCTCCGCTACGGATTCCCCCAGTTGTACTCCCCCTAGTATGTATGATGCATATTCTTAGCCCCCAAGTGCATAACTTTACATCTCTCAACATTAAACCTCATCTGCCACATAGTCGCCCAATTAGACAGTGCATTGAGCTTGTAAAATGGAGACATCCTGTAAGGACATTATTCCACTGCATAGCTTGGTGTCATCTGCAAAGACAGATATGTTACTTTTGATCCCAGACCCAATATCAACTATAAAGATATTAAAAAGTAAGGGTCCCAGCACTGAACCTTGGGGTACACCACTGATAACCTTAGACCATTCAGAGTAAGAATCATTAACCACTACTCTCTGAATTCTGTCTTTTAGACAGTTTTCTATCCATTTACAAACTGATATTTCCAAGCCTGTAGACTTTACCTTACACATGAGCCATGTGCGGGGAACTGTGTCGAACGCTTTTGCAAAATCCAAGTATACGATGTCCACAGCCACACCTCTGTCAAAGGTTTTACTTATTTCTTCATAAAAAGAAATCAGGTTTGTCTGACAACTTCCGTCTTTCATGAATCCATGCTGTCTGTTGCTTAAAATGTTTTTTTCCAGCAAGAACTCGTCTATGTGGTCTTTTATTAAACGCTCCAGTATCTTCCCGACTATAGAAGTTAAACTAACAGGTCTATAGTTACTTGGTAAGGACTTTCATCCCTCTTTAAATATAGGCACCACGTTTGCCCTGCGCCAGTCCAGTGGTACTATTCCCGTCATTAATGAGTCCCTAAAAATTAGATACAATGGCTTTGAAATTACAGAGCTCAATTCTTTTAGGATCCATGGGTGGATGCCATCAGGTCCAGGTGCTTTATCCACCTTTATTCTGTCTAAATATTTCTGGACCATATCACTTTTGAGACATTGTGGATCATTCGGGGCTGTGTCAATACCACCCCTATTATGGACATGAGCTCCCCCATGCTCCTTTGTATACACAGAGCGGAAGAAAGTATTTAATAAATTAGCCTTTTCTTTGTCCCCAGTCACCCACTTTAGATTATTTTGTAAAGGGCCTACATGCTCAGACCTGACCTTTTTACTATTAATATATTTGAAGAATTTTTTGGGGTTTGTCCTACTATCTTTTGCAATCTGTCGTTCGTTTTGAATTTTTGCATCCTTGATTTCCTTTTTACATCTGTTAAATTCTTTGTAACATTTAAACGACACTAGTGTTCCATCATTTTTATATTTTTTAAATGCTCTTTTCTTATTGTTTATAGCTTTTTTTAACTTTGACCTTGCGCCACATAGGTTTTATTTTTAACCTTTTAAACGTATTGCTAATGGGAATATACTTTACAGTGAGGTCCCAAACAGTCTTTTTAAAGCATTCTCATTTCTGTTCTGTGTTTATCGGTGCAAATATTCCCTCCCAGTCTAAATCCTGGAGAGCAGCCCTCATCCTTGGAAAATTTGCTCTCTTGAAGTTAAGTGTTTTTATCTTTCCCGTATGTATTTCTTGTTTACAGCTAACATCAAATGAAATCATGTTATGGTCACTACTACCCAGGTGTTCCTTTATCTGAACATTAGTAACATTAGTTATAACCCGTCAGATTATTTTTCGCTATCTGTGTCCCATTGAGGAGGTTTCCCTTCACTTCCTGTCCCATAGCCATACAGGAAGTGAGCAGAAATTCCTGTAAATCAAGGGAATTCCTTGGGGACCCCCAGGTCACCAAGACTTGTGTCCCCATTGGAAGATTTCCCCTCTATTACCTTTCTGGGGACAACCCAATATTTGGGTAATTTATTTTACTTTCACTTTCAATGATAATGGTGAACAGGACAAATAGAGAGGCTGAATCTCCCTAAGGTGGGCACAGACTGCAATAAAAACTGACAGGGGTTCTAATCCATCTCCACTCTACCCAAAACTAAAAAAAAGTTTTGCCTTTAGTTATACTTATAAGTTAATTGTAGTGCATACAAACACAATATTACACAATGTTTGTCAAAATACAAAAGATGAAGTTGTGCCGAATAAATGTATACCCAACATGTCAAGCCTCAGGGGGGTTCTGGAGGCTAAACTCAGCTGTCGGCTGACACTTTAAAGTGGTTCTAAAGTGATTCTATGCATTAAGATACAAAATCTTCTGTGTGCAGCTGCCCTCCCCAATATTTACTTGAGCCCCATCTCAATCCAGCGATGTTGCGAAAGAGGCTTGGCTGTCTGAGACTCCTCCTCATCATTGGCTGAGACAGCAGCATGGTGCCATTGGCTCCTGCTGCTGTCAATCAAAGTCAGTGAGCCAATGATGGGAGAGAGGCGCCATAGCCCTGGCCACGGCTCCGTGCCGGAATGGACACAGAGCAGCGGATCGGCTCGGATGCCTCAATAGCAAGCTGCAGGGGGGAAGGGGCCAGAAGCACTTACGAGGGACCCGAGAAGAGCAGGGTCTGGGCTGCTCTGTGCAAAACCATTACGCAGAGCAGGTAAGTATTGTTGGAAAAGCAACAGCAAGTAACGCTATATACTGTGAACTATACATATGCATTATACCTGTCTATACCAGCAGGTGGCCCTGTAGTATTATAGTGTCATAGTATGTATTCTATGATAAGAGGTAATCCGAGGATTATTGTGTTGTATGCACTTGTTTGTAAAGTATTCTCTGCATTCAAGAAGCTTTCAGGGCTTTATCTCAATACTCAGCTAACAGGTTATGCGTCCAGCAGGCACCCAGCGTCCTCAGCAGGCCCCAGCAGCACCCAGGCACTGGAAAGAGCTCTACAACTCAGTGAATACTGTATACAAGCTACTGAAAGATGGCAAGCAGTTTAGATGTGAAGTTTGCAATTGCAAAGTTGAACAATGCCAACCAGCTGTGGAAGTTTAAACTAGAAATGTTTTTTAGCAAGGATGACTTGTGGCAAGTTCTGAATATAGACAGACACACAAACGGAGAGATGGAGGAATGGGACAGGAAAGACAGACAGGCAAAAGCAACTATAAGCTTACTAGTGGAAGATGACCAGCTTATCCACATAATAACAGACAAAACTTCAAAGGTTTGTGGACTTCATTGCAAAAACTGCATTAGCATTCAAGCCTCAACAGCAAGCTCTTTCTGCTAAGGAAGCTATAGAAAATGAAATGAGACTAGAAGAAGGCCAGCAAATGTGTAACCACGTGAAAGCTATGCTAGAGATCATAGAGCAGCTACGTGCCATTGGAGAGGACATCAAAGATAACCATACTGTTGCCTTACTCCTCTGCAGCCTTCCAGAGACATAAGCTGCTCTTATTAACACTTTAGAAACCAGACCCGAGCAGGAACTAACGCTAGAAGTTGTCAAAGGCAAAATAGTTGATGAATATGACAGAAGGAAAGAAAATACGCACCATGATGACAAAGCTCTTAAGATGTACAAAGACACAAAGCACAACAAAGAAAGCACAGCCTGTTATCGCTGTAAAAGGACCGGTCACTAAAAAAAAGGACTGTTCTATCTGGAAAGCCGAGCAGTGAAAGCTAGAGCTATCCACAAAAGAAATAGTCAAAGCAGCCACAAATGAAACTGCAGACACATCATGGAGTGGTACCTTTAAAGTAACACAGAGTGGCAAGCCAAGCGGCTGGGGCATAGACTCAGGTGTGACAAGCCACATAACTAGCAATGAGACCTTCTTCACTAACATTGACTACAGTGCAAAAGACAACGTTTTCCTAGCAAACGGGAAGAGCAACACCTCAGAAAGTCAAGGATGGGGCTTCCTGAACTTCATTACACCACAAGCTGAGCACAGTATCATTGTAAGGAAAGTGCTGTATGTTCCAGAACTAGAAGACAGCCTTCTATCAGTGAAAAGTCTTGCAAACAACGGTCTCACAGTTAAGTTCCAGGGTGATGAATGCACAGTTCACAAAAATAAGCAATTCTTCGCAAAAGGAAAACTGGATGATCACCTATACAGGCTCATCACCACAGACCAGCAAGCCAATATAGTCTCTAATGGCCTACACAGCAAATGTATTCATTTATGGCACAGGTGGCTGGGGCACAGAAGTCCAGAAGCTATACAGGACATTATAAAGAGAGGCTTATCAGAAGATTTGACAATAGCGCCTTGCAAAGTGCTCATGAAATGCAAGTGCTGTATTGAAGCAAAAGCTACACATGCTCCCCTTCCACAGGCATCTCCAGGGGCGGACTGAACATTCGGGCACTCGGGCACGTCCGGCGGGAACAGATATCTACTGACTATCATTGATGATTATTCCAGGTACACAACTACTTATCTGATGAAACACAAGAATGACACATCAGAGAAACTTCAAGAGTTTGTTGCAATGTCTTGCAACAAATTCCAATGCAAATCAGGAATAATACACACCGACAATGGGGGAGAATACCTCATACCTGAAGAAACAAGGTATAGTACACCAGACAACCGCACCATACACTCCTGAACAAAACTCTGTAGCAGAAAGGAAAAATCACACTCTTATAGCCCTTTCCCGCCGAGCGTACGCAGATGTGCGTACTCGGCTTTCCGGGGTTATACCGGGATGATGCCCGCAGCTGCAGGCATCATCCCGGTACCATGTTGTAGAGCGGGCGATCGGCTATCCATGTATAACAACCGATGCGGTTAAAAGTCGCTCGGCTGTTATACCAGAGGAGCGGGAGGGGACGTCCCCCCTTCCCGCCGCCTCCCGCCGCTCTTACCGGGCCTCCCGATCCACCGGGAGGCCCGATCGATGATCCGCCACCTCCGGCGGCTGCTGACAATCTGGAATGAAGCCGTGTACTGCTTCGTTCCAACCTTATAATTGTAAACGCGGAAGCGACGTCATGACGTCACTTTCCGTTTACTCGGCTGCCAATGGCGCCGGTTTTAAAAAAATATACAGTGTTCAGAATCGCCATTTTCGGCGATCTGAATACTGTGAAGTGCAAAGGAGGGATCGGGGGTCTTTTAGATCCCTGATCCCTCCATAAAGAGTACCTGCTACCACCTATTACTGTCACAAGGGATGTTTACATTCCTTGTGACAGCAATAAAAGTGATCAAAAATTTTTTTTTTTTAAAAACACAATTTCTAAAAATAAAAATAAGTAAAATAAATAAGAAAAAAAACAATTTTTTTAAAGCTCCCCGACCCCGCCAGCTTGCGCAGCAAAGAAAACGCATACGGAAGTCGCGCCCGCATATGTAAACGGTGTTCAAATCACACATGTGAGGTATCGCCGCGATCGTCAGAGTAAGCAATAATTCTAGCACTAGACCTCCTCTGTAACCTGGTAACCGTAAAAAAAATTTAAAGTGTCGCCTATGGAGATTTTTAGGTACCGCAGTTTGTCGCCATTCCATTAGTGCGTGCAATTATAAAGCGTGACATGTTTGATATCTATTTACTCGGCGTAACATCATCTTTCACATTATACAAAAAAATTGGGCTAACTTTACTGTTTGTTTTTTTTTTTTAATTCATGAAAGTGTCCCTTTTTCCAAAAATTTGCGTTTAAAACACCGCTGCACAAATACCATGTGATAAAAAATATTGCAACAATCGCCATTTTATTCTCTAGATTCTCTGCTAAAAAAATAGATATAATGTTTGGGGGCTCTAAGTAATTTTCTAGCAAAAAATACGGATTTTAACTTGTAAACACCAAATGTCAAAAATAGGCTTAGTCATGAAAGGGATAGAAATGGGCAGATGCATGTTGTCAGTACTGGGGAGAAGCAGTCATGACTGCAACCTACCCACAGAACAGACTACCCTCAAAGCCATTAAAAGTACTCTATTCAAAATGTGGTATGGATCAAAGCCTAGCATAGGGTACATCAGAGTGTTTGGATGGAAAGCATATGCCTAGCTGGAGAACAGAGCCATAGAGGGTATTCTAGTAGGCTACAGTGAGTAAACTAAGGGTTACAGAATCCTACATCCACAGACTGACAAAGTGACGATAAACTGTAGTGTTTATTTTGATGAGAGCCCATCATCAGAAACAAAGATCCCTGAAAGCTGTGAAGTGAATATGCTAAGCAAACCAGAAGAAAAGATTGGCCAAAGCCAAGCTGTACAGGAGTCAGAACAAGAAGTGTAACTCACAATGTCTAAATCAGGTTCCCCACCAGATCCTGCTGAACTGCCTTAAGTCAGAAGTAAGTGGACTTTAAAAGTACAGTCAGACGCAAAAGGGAATATCCACAAATACAAAGCCAGACTAGTTGCCAAGGGTTACTCCCAGAACTTTGGTGAAGATTACGATGAAACATTCGCTCTTATCGTAAAACACTCCCCCATCAGAGCGCTTCCTAGCATTGCAGCCAGGAAGGGCATGCAAGTGAAACGCCTAGACGTTAAAACTGCTTTCCTATATGGAGACATTAAGGAAGATCTCTACATGGAGTAATCACCAGGATTTAGCAAGGAGACAACCTTCTCAAAAAAAGTCTCAGAAAATCTTGAAACAATTCCTTATGCAAGATGCAAAGGAAGTGAAAACTCCTATGGACCCAGGCTAGAGAACAATGAAGCAGAATACTTGCTACCCAACAATGACATGTATCGCAGAGCAATCGGTAAGCTGCTATATTTCGCCACTGTGTCATGTACCTGGTTGGTGAGCCTGACGTGTAGAGGAAGGCCTCTCGTACGGCTCCGGCTCGAGGACCACTGATAGTGAGACAGCAGCCACTGGAGCATGGCGGGGTAGGAGCACCTAGGATCAGTCCAGACGTCTGTGCAGATAGTAGCCAGGAACCCACGGGCAGGAAGCCGGACTTGGCTGGTAGCAGGCAGATGAGACAGCAGACAGGCTGGCAGACTTAGCTGAAGACAGACTGTTGATGCACAAACAGGAAGCAGGAACCCAGAGGTGCTGAGCTGGACTGAAGGAGCTGTAGCAGGCTGGAGGAGCTAGAAGCAGGGTCAGGCGAGCCAGGTCGGTAACTGGCAGGCAGATCAGACATAAACGGCATGCAGAAGCGTAATCGGGTCACAGGCAGGGTTGGCAACAGATGCAGGATAACAGGAGCAGCAGGCAGAGACAGAGTCCGGGATGAAGCCTTAGGTTGGAGCAGGTGTAGGATAGTCGGGAGCAAGCCGGATCAGGATCAGAAGTCAAACACGGGAATCAGAGCATACACAAACGCTGTAGACCAAGCAATTGGACAGCACTGAAGCTCCTTTTAAATAGGCCATTTGGCTCCAGTCCTGGTGACAGTTGCGTGTTCGCAAATGTGCCTGTAACTGTTCTGCTCGTTCCTTGTTGGCACCTGCGCACATGTGTATGTCTGGAAACGGCAGCTGTACTATGCAGACGTCTTTCCTGGCACACTGTGACAAGACCAAACATAGCTGCAGCAGTGGGGATACTGTCAGCATGACTGGAACGCAATAAAAAAAGTGATGCAGTATCTCAAAGGAACAATTCAGATGACGTTACGGTTACCAGCAACATCCAATCAAAAACTGGTCAGATATGTGGATGCTGATTGGGCTGGGGACTGTACAGACTGCAAATCCACAAGTGGATTTATCTTCCAGTATGGGGAAGGAACCATAAGTTGGTCTAGTCGAAAGCAAGCAACTGTCTCTCTATCTTCAACTGAAGCAGAGTACATTGCAGCAGCACACGCATGACAAGAAGCGATATGGATTCGTTAACTTTTTGAGGACATTGGGATAGACTTGTCAAAACCAATTCCCATTTTTGAAGACAACCAGGGATGTATAAAACGTATGCAATCAGAAAGGGTCAATCCTAGGACCAAATACATTGACGTCGAGTATCACCTTCTGAGGGACAATCAAGAGCAAGGTGATATTGACATTCAATACTACCCATCAGAGGAGATGACTGCTGATACACTCACCAAGCCTTTACTGAAGGAACTTCATAGCTATTTCCAGAAGAAGCTAAATGTAATCTGACAAAGCACATGCTGTTGAGAAGGGGTGTTGGAAAAGCAACAGCAAGTAGCTATATATATATATACTGTGAACTATACATATGCATTATACTTGTCTATACCAGCAGATGGCGCTGTAGTATTATAGTGTTATAGTATGTATTCTATGATATGAGTTAATCAGAGGAAGTACCATCCTCATTGTGTTATATGCACTTGTTTGTGTTCTCTTCCTGTTCTATGATAAAAGGCACGTAATGTATTTCTCCATAGAGTAAAGTATTCTTTGCATCCAGCGCATTATATCAATACCCTGCATAACAAGTATAATGTGTTTGTTGTTTTTAAACAAAAAAAACAAAGACTTTAGTATCAATTATATGTCGGGATCCGCCCAAATGCCTGACCAGCAGATGGCTCAGCCTCTCAGCCCCCCACTAAGAGCCTGAGCCAGCTGCCCCCCCTCCCCCCCACAGCCCGGTGCGGTGTGTTCCAGTGCCTATTTCATATATACAAGTATATATGTATACAGTACATAGCTCCCAACTGTCCCTGATTTCGAAGGACTATCCCTGATTTGGAATAAAGTTCCTCTGTCCCTCATTTTGGTTGGATCCATATAGTTGTGAATAAAATGCACTTTTTTCTTTCAAAAAGTGTTTCCCAGTGCTAAACCTTTCATCCAATTTTTAAATTGCTGCATTTGTAAACTTCAAAAGCCAATAAAAAGGAATAGTAATGGTAAAAAAATGCACATGTGGGTTTAACTAATCATTTTTTTGTATAATTCTCCTTTAAGTGTGTATACACTATATTGTCAAAAATATAGGGACGCCTGCCTTTACACACACAAACTTTAATGACATTCCAGTCCTAGTCCATAGGGTTCAATATTGAGTTGGCCCACCCTTTGCAGCTATAACAGCTTCAACTCTTCTGGAAGGCTGTCCAAAAGGTTTAGGAGTGCGTCTATGGGAATGTTTGAGCATTCTTTCAAAAGCACATTAGTGAGGTCAGGCACGGATGTTGGACGAGAAGGCCTGGTTTGCAGTCTCTGCTCTACTTCATCCCAAAGGTGTTCTATCAGGTTGAGGTCAGGACAAGTTCCTTCACCCCAAACTTGCTCATCCACACTATATTGCCAAAAGTATTGGGCCACCCCTCCAAATCATTTCAGCATACCAAGACATTTTGGACAATTTCATGCTCCCAACTTTGTGGGAAATGTTCCAACATGACTGGGCACCAGTGCACAAAGCAAGGTCCATAAAGACATGGATGAGCAAATTTGGGGTGGAGGAACTTGACTGGCCTGCACAGAGTCCTGACCTCAACCCGATAGAACACCTTTGGGATGAATTTGAGCGGAGACTGCAAGCCAGGGCAAAAATGGGAGGGCAAAAATGCACAAGCTTTAGGTCAATAAGCACAAAGAGTATAAAATCCAAGATTTCATCTCTTGTAGAACGGAAGGGGTAGTTTATATGTTACAATGTTCGTGTCCCCTTCAGTATATAGGGAGAACTAAACGCCCCATGTGGAAGAGGTTAAGGGAACACATACAGAACATCAAAAGTGGGTTCCCAAAACATGCCACTTTGCCTCCCATCATAATAAGGATCCTGGGTCACTCAAATTTTGGGCCATAGAAAAGTATAAGCCCCATTGGAGAGGAAGTAACAAAATCAAAGAACTTAGTAAGAGTGAGTCCAGATGGATATTTGAGGCAGACACTTTTATGCCTAAAGGCCTAAATATTGAGTTTGATCTTAACTGTTTTATCTCTGATTTTTAATACTAATTTTGATAGATATTTTAAAGTAATTTTAAAATATTTTTACTTCTTTTAAAAAAAATTTTTTTCTAATATTATAACACCTCTAACGTAAAATACATGGGCTATTAGAATATCATCACATTGCATATCTAAGATAATATAATACTGTTAGGGAATGGAAATGGGTGGGGAACGATGCAATTTTAATCTTTACCTTAATCATATTTTATTTAATTTCAATTCAATCATCTAATCAATAAAAAATAAAATGTTTGTGTATGTACATACTAGGAGTTATAATAAGTAGTTACATGTATCAGCAGCTTCAACATGTATGGATGATGTATGATAAGCAGAATCAAGCATTACCTATGTATAGTTATGGAGTCAATTGTAACTATAAGTTCTGCCACCAGAGGGAGTTATGTGACACCAAACCATATGAGGAACGAAGTAATATCGTACCAGATAGTAATTTTGATTTTTATGATAGATCAGTGTTTTATTTTGATAATGTCTTGTTGTTTTTAATGTAATAAAGTAAAAGCGCAGACCCAGTATGATGTTCGATAAACCACCGTAGTCGCTATGGCAACTGGCACGCTATAAGTATGTAACCCGATCGTCACATGGCTACCCTTGATAAAGTCACGTGACATGTGATGCAACGCGTCGGGAGGAGCCTAGTGACGTCATCCATAGTGTCATAGTGTTACTCGCAGCTCGGCGTGAGGAGGAGATTATTGGTGGACGGCTGACTGCTCTATGCACGAACATTTGATTGATCCAAGTGAGTGTATCCAGTTTTTACCAAGAGAATAGCTTAAAGTACATTGCGCAATGAATGTTTCTCTGTTTTTAATTACATGATTGAAACACAATACCGGAGACAACTAACAGCGGATTACCAACATAAACAGTGAGCTAAAAGAGAGTGCAATCGCATTATATGTTGAACTTCATTTACAAAGGAGATATTCATCCAATCCGAATTTCTTTTGATTTATTTGTATTTCACACCATAATGTTTAATGTTATATTGAAAATGCAGTATGTGGACCTGTCATCCTCCTAGGATTACTGAAAGGTTGTTCCTTTGGTCTATATTTGCTACGATTTAATCACGATAAATTAATTATAGCACAAGTATATATTCAAATTACTTTTTTATTAGCACGAAAATATCAGCGTATTTAGCGCATCTTTAATCACACCAATTTTTTTCTATTAGTGGTATCAGAGCACCAATCAAAGGTGCAGCTTTATACACAATAATTTTATTTGGTGCAAGCGGATTAATATTTTAATCGGATGGTGTATGTGGAAGCACAGGTGAGTGTACTAGTAACACATATTATTTGGATTTAGATATTTTAACCACTTTTTATATATGCACCTTATATATGTATAATTATCACATATTAATCATTTGGTAGTTAATCCATAAAGCGCTTTAGTTTTATTATATTTTTTGCTCACTGTGTGCTGCCTCCCTGTGCATAATTACTGCTGTGCAGCGCAGTGTGCAGGGCACAGTCCATCCGGGCAGCGTTGTGTGTGCACGATTCGGATTGGTGGCTACAGGTAGGGAGAGACACAGACAATGGCGTCCCTAGGGGGGGCAGAGGGGGCCCTGACCCCCCCAACATTATGCTGTGCCCCACCATGTGCCCCCCCCCAATAAAAAAGCAATGTCTAAGAGGGAGAGCGTCCCCAGTCAGCTCCTGCGGGTGATTCCTCCCCCCTCCCTCTGCTCGCTGACACTGCATAATGCGAGCGCTCACACAACCACGGCCACCCGATCTGCTCCTTCCCCTGCATCCTCATTGGCAGGGAGAAGAGCGAGTTGCAGGAAGGACTCCACCAGGACTCTCAGTTACTGAAAAAACAGACTGATTTCTCCCATCCTTAGGACAGGAGAACCAGCCTGTAAATTCCAAGAGATGCCAGACCAGCGCTGTCAACAGCAGGGGCAGGACAGCAAGAGAAGGCTGGGAACCCCACAGTGGCAGAACACCAGGGCCTGGTGGCAAGACAACCTTTGCAACCCTGATAGTTCTCCCACTGCTTTGGACCCTTATATTTTCTTAGTATGCTGGTGACATATATCTCTTGTTTTCTGCCACCCTGGGGGGGGGGGGGGGGGGCCCAATACAGTAGGAAGGGAGCTCACTGCAGAAAATGTGAAAGGGCCATTGTGGGATCGTAGTAAAGGGCCCCAGGATATATATATATAATTGCATTTTATAGTTGCCCCCTACTTTTGTCCCTGTCCCCCCATGTGCCCCCCTTAAATATGAAAGCTGGAGACGCCACTGGACACAGACACACGGCATCTTTCCTGTGTTTGCTCCCCCCATCGCAGCTAGGGTTGCCACATTTTCCAGCCTGGACTGAGGAGTTCTGGGGGTCTCTGTAGTGGAAATTTCCAGGTGTCCCACAAGCCAGCACTAAACAGTACTGCTCTCCCTGGTGTTCATTCCCGGTGACCTTCACTCCCCCCTCTCCACTTCCTGGCCAGCAGCTGGCTGGGAACTTTGATGGCCATGCCTCACTCCCGGAGGGCATGTTTCTGCTCTTCGCAGGGACATCACTGACATGTGCTGAGGAAGACCTGGTCCAGGGGGATCTTCAGTGCCAAAGCCCAGGATGTGGTGAGTGGAGGCAGAAAGCCAGCTATGAGCTGAAAAGTGGACTGTCACCTGCTGGCTGTTGTGGAACCAGAACTCCCAGCGTGCCCTGACAGCTTCTGCTGGACTTCTAGCCTGTCCCTATACTGTCTATATACTAGCCTAGCCTGTTCGTATACCACCCTTGACCGTCCGCATACCACCCTGGCTTGTCCGTATACCAAGCCAAGATGTGTTACCGGCGCAAAACTCAGTTTTAATAACCCATCAATCTAGTTTGCTGCAATCATGTGGGTCCACCCAAGAAATAGTGGAATGCAATTATAGTAAAAAGTGGATTGCGCTAACTTTTGTGTATAATAACCACCAAAATTGTGAAAAGTAAAAAATATTTCTATATTGATCCTATGTTGAAGTGTTTTTCTCTGCCATCTATATTGGTATATTGATATTTTTCTCTTTTTTTTAGCTTTATATCAACAAACGTATTTTTCCCATATATTATTTCTGATCAAAATGTATCTAGATGAAATATCTTATAGTGTTACCAATCACTGTGTAAAGTGCTAGTGCTAACAAAGTATTAAAAAATATATAGGTATATATAAATGAGAAATAAACTGAAAACTAAAATCATACAATGTGCCAATATTACTTCATTCATAGAATTCCCATGTATATATGTGCTGCACAGTGCAAGAATTTTTTTTTGAAAAATGTCCCCAACATGTGCACCACAGTACACTAGATGTCCTCAGTGAATGATCACTCCTGTGCACGGCCGTTTCCAATTGTTTGACAAGCTGACAAGTATCAAAAAATTATAGGAGGTATAAATAAGAGGACAGACATAGATACAGCAGCTTCCTGATGACGCAAACCCTATTGCGAAACGCGTAGAGGCTGCTGGTGACTTTGCTACCGCGTCCGATCATACGGGTGTGAGGCTTGGAACACACACCGCTGTGAGGAGACACTAGGACACATTGAGACTCCGCTCTCCACATACACTGCTGTATTAGCTTGGTGCCGGCTTAGGGGCACCTAAACATGTGAGTTTGACTACGTATTTTACATTTTTTTAAGTAAATGAGAGTTACATACTACACCATGATGGCTATCCACATGTTTTTGTGAGCACTATATAGAGAAAGAGACACTATTGTACTGCTTGAACAGGCTGCGATTGGACCCATCTTAAACGGAGTGGTTATCCTAAATGAACCAAAGGCGCATATTCTTACCGTATCTGGTGAGTGGCCATTGCAACAGGTGGTTGTGAAATAACAATAAGGCCCCTTTCACACTGGGGCGGTGGGGGCGTCGGCGGTACAACAGCGCTATTTTTAGCGCTGCTGTACCGTCGTTCTTGCAGCAGTATTCGGCCGCTAGCGGTGCGGTTTTATCCCCCGCTGGCGGCCGAAAAAGGGTTAAAATCCCTCGTACAGCGCGGCTATAGCCGCGGTATTGCCGCGGTATAGCCGCGCTGTCCCATTGATTTCAATGGGCAGGAGCGGGGAAGGAGCGGTGAATACACCGCTCCTTCCCCGCTCCAAAAAAGCGGTTTGCAGGACTTTTCTCACCGCCCTGCCTGCGCACCGCTTCAGTGTGAAAGCCCTCGAGCTTTCACACTGAACAAACAGCGGAGGCTGTTTAGGAGCGGTTTTCAGGCGGTATTTTTAGCGCAATACCGCGTGAAAACCTCTCCAGTGTGAAAGGGGTCTAAGTGGTGAATTTGGAGCACTTTATAGTGAAGAAAAACGTTATTACTGCACAGGAGTGATCACTCACTGAGGACATCTAGTGTACTGTGGTGCACATGTTGGGGACGTTTAACAAAAAAGAAAAAACATTTCTGCAAATGTTCTTGCACTGTGCAGCATATATATACATTGATATGGGAATTATATGAATTAAGTAATATTGGCACATTGTATGATTTTAGTTTTCAGTTTATTTCTCATTTATATATACCTATATATTTTGTAATACTTTGTTAGCACTAGCACACATATAGGATGATATAGAAATATTTTTTACTTTGCACAATTTTGGTGGTTATTATACACAAAAGTTAGCGCAATCCACTTTTTACTATATACTGTCTGTATACCACCCTGGCCTGTCCGTAAACCACCATAGCCTGTCTGTATACCACCCTAGCCTGTCCATATACCACCCTAGCCTGTCCGTGTACCACCCTGGCCTGTCCATATACTACCCTAGCTTGTCCGTATACCACCCTAGCCTGTCCGTATACCACCCTAGCCTGTCCGTATACCATCCTAGCCTGTCCGTATTCCACCCTGGCCTGTCCGTATACCATCCTAGCCTGTCCGTATTCCACCCTGGCCTGTCCGTATACCACTCTAGCCTGTCCATATACTACCCTGGCCTGTCCAAATACCACCCTAGCCTGTCCATATATCACCCTGGCCTGTCCGTATACCATTCTAGCCTGTCCGTATACCACCCTTGCCTGTCCAAATACCACCCTAGCCTGTCCGTATATCACCCTGGCCTGTCCGTAAACCACCCTAGCCTGTCCGTATACCACCCTAGTCTTTCAGTATACCATCTTAGCATGTCCGTATACCACCCTAGTCTTTCCGTATACCTACCTAGCCTGTCCGTATACCACCCTAGTCTTTCCGTATACCTTTCAAGCCTGTCCGTATACCACCCTAGCCTGTCCGTATACCACCCTGGCCTGTTCGTATACCATCCTAGCCTGTCCGTATACCATCTTAGCCTGTCCATATACTACCCTAGCCTGTCCATATACTACCCTAGCCTGTTCATATACTATCCTAGCCTGTCTATATACTAGATCATTTTCTATTGTTTTTGAAACTTTTGAAGTTTTTTTTTTTTTTTGCCGGGTGGGGGGGTGCAAGTACCTGCTCTTGCCTAGGGCGCAGAATGGTCTACCACCAGTCCTACCCCTGTACTGCCTATAAGATAAATAAAGTAGAACAGGTAAAGGGCAGTGAAGAAGGGGGGCTTAGGTGGCCATCAGGGTTGGCCAGCTACCCGGGAAGGTATGGGAGGGACCTGTCACCCACACTGTCCATCACCTCACTTCATAGTGCGCAACCCGGCTCAGCCTCAACGCCGCTGCATTGCTGAAAGGCAGCCAATGGCTGTACAGCAATGCCGGTTTCTGAAATTCCAGCCAATAAGGCTGTAGCATGGTTCCTGCATGACATTAGCCCTCCCACTTCACTTGTTTACTTGTGGGCCGGTCTGGATGAAGTCCAGGACCAACTTTTTGTCCCAGTCCAGCCCTGGATCATCAGGCTGGATGTCATTAGATTTCATGTGCGTGTAAAGGCAGATGTCCCAATACTTTTGGTAATATAGTGTATATGAATTTGCAAAATGTCTCCCACAAGTGGTGACAAACACAATAAAATTATTCATTCTTACCCCCCGGATGTAAAGAGTTTTATTAAATTACCACAAGACTGCGGCTTTGGTGACAAACCTACTACTGTGGATTTCCAGTCATGTCATCTGACGCCTTTCAGCTTTTATTATATGTTTGTACTGAAGACTGACTGGGAAAGTGTAATTAGTAAGTGCAGCCTGGGTTCTGTGTACTGTATTGAAGCACACAGCTGTAAGCACCTTGAATAGTTATTATGACCTGACCTTTAAAAAAGACACTAAATTAGCTGAGGAAGCTGGTAATTAGTCACTACTGAAAAAAATGCTGTCAGTGCTTAATGCTTATATATAAAAAAGAACATAGAATCTGAAAGAGAGGGAAGAGGTGATGAAAACGTGAGAGAGAGAGAGAGAGAGAAAGAGGGGGAGAGGTTTGAAGGAAGAGAGGAAGAGTGAAAGAAAGAGGAGGAAGGAATAAATAATGGGGGAGCGGGAAGGAAGGAAGGAAGGAAGGAAGAAAGAGGGGGAAGGAATACATAATGGAAGAGGAGAAGGGAGGGAGAGCAAAAAGGAAGGAGAGGAGAAAAAGAGGACAAAAAAAGGGAAGGAAGAAAAAGAGGCGGAGGAGAGAGCAGGAAAGAAGGAAGGAAAAAAGGAAGGAAAGAAGATACGGGAGGAAGGAAAGACGGAAGGAAGGAAGGAAGGAAGGAAGGAAGGAAGGAAGGAAGGAAGGAAGGAAGGAAGGAAGGAAGGAAGGAAGGAAGGGGAGGAAGGAATAAATAATGGAAAAGGAGGAAGGAAGGAAGGAAAAGGAAGAAGGAAGAAAGAAAGAAAGAAAGAAAGAAAGAAAGAAAGAAAGAAAGAAAGAAAGAAAGAAAGAAAGAAAGAAAGAAAGGAGAAAGGAATAAATAATGGGAGAGGAGGAAGGAAGGAAGAAGTAACGAGGAGGAAGGAATACATAATGTAAGAGGAGGAAGGGAGGGAGGGAGAGCAAAAAAGGAAAGAGGGAAGAAAAAGAGGAAGGAAGGACAAAAAAAGAAAAGGAAGAAAAAGAGGAGGAGGAGAGAGCAGGAAGGAAGGAAGAAATGGGAGAAAGGAATAAATAATGGAAGAGGAGGAAGGAAGGAAGGTAGTAGAGAGGGAGAGGGGGAGCAAAGAAGAAAGAGAGAGGAAAAAGAGGAAGGAAGGACAAAGAAGAGGGAAGGAATAAAAATATGAGGATAGAAAGAGGAAGGGTCAAAGGGAAGCAAGGAAGTGAGAAGAGGAGGAAGGAATACATAATGGAAAAGGAGGAAGGAAAAAAGGAAGGAAGAAAGAGGGGGAAGAAATAAATAATGGAAGAGGAGGAAGGATGGAAGGGAGAGCAAAGAGGAAGGTGAGAAGAAAAAGAGGAAGGAAGGACAAAAAAAAGGAAAGTAAGAAAAAGAGAGGAGGAATGAAGGAAGGAAGGAAGGAAGAGGAGGAAGGAAGAAAGAAAGGGCAGGAAGAAATAAATAATGGAAGAGAAGGAAGGAAGGGAGGTAGAGGGGGAGCAAAGAGCAAAGAGTGAAGAAAAAGAGGAAGGGAGGATAAAGAGGAGGAGAGAAAGAGGAAGGAGGAAGGGTCGGAAGGAAGGAAGGAAGGAAGGAAGGAAGGAAGGAAGAGGAGGAGAGACTAAGAGGGGGATTTACTAAAACTGGTGAACATAGAATGCGGTGCAGCTGTGCATAGTAACCAATCAGCTTCCAGGTTTTATTGTCAAAGCTTAATTGAATAAGCTGAAGTTAGAAGCTGATTGATTACTTCGCACAGCTACACCAGATTCTGTGTGTACCAGTTTTAGTAAGGAAGGAAGGAAGGAAGGAAGGAAGGAAGGAAGGAAGGAGAAAAGAAATGAAAGGAAGAAATAAAGAGGAGAAGGGAAGTGTGGCAAATGGAAGGTCAGATCTCACTGTGCTGCAACCATTAAGTGACAAATGCATGTCAGATCCCAGCCACGCTGCCACCAAGACCTGGCACAGCTTGCAGGATCACAATCTAAGTTCCAGCAGGCTCAGAGTGATCAACATTGGAGTGAGTTAATTATGTAGTTAACCCCTTATGCACCAAAACAGCTGCCACCACGTGTTTTATTGGAAACACGAACCGTTCACGCTAATGGTACTTTCAGACTGGGGCAGCTGGTCCGTTAGCGGTAAAACGGCGATTTACAGTAGTTTTGGCGGTGCTTTTTCGGCCGCTAGTGGTGCGCTGTTAACCCGAAGAAGGGGTTAATAGCGCCTGTGTTGCAGCGCTTCCGGGGCACTTTTCGGGTGCTTCAGAAGCGCTGCTCATTCATTCCAATCAGCAGGGGCAGTTTAGGAGTGCTGCATACACCGCTCCCAAATTGCCCCAAAGATGCTGCTTGCAGGACTTTTTTTCCCATCCCGCAAGCACACCGCCCCAGTGTGAAAGCACTCGGGCTTTCACACTGGGGAGGCAATAGAGGCAGTTTTCAGGTGCTTTACAGGCGCTATTTTTAGTGCTAAATGCATGAAAATTGCCTCAGTGTGAAAGTAGCCTTATCACGTAACAAGTCTGACCATTTAATAAATGTCTTTAATTCCCACTGTCACGCAGACAGAAATATTTCAGAGATTTACACTACAGTAGTCCTTTAACCTCTTAAAGACCAGCCACCATCATTATACTGGGGAAGGTTGGTTCTCCTGGGCAAATCGCCGTAGGTGTACATTGGCCACTTTAAGTGCGATAGGGGGCGCGCGAGCACCCGCAGTGCGATGCTGGAGCCGGTGTGTGTGGCTGGCGGCTGCGATGTCTACCGGCCACCCGCGATTGCTCCACAAAGAGCCAGAGCGGGGATCTGTCAATATAAACAGACAGGTCCCCATTCTGACAGGGAAGGAGAGACAGATCTGCTGTTCCTAGTGATCAGGAACACCGATCTCTCTCCTCCTCCAGTCAGTACACCCCCCCACAGTCAGAAACACTTCCCAGGGAACACATTTAACCCCCTGATTGTCCCTTAGTGTTAACCCCCTACCCTGCCAGTGACATTTATACAGTAATCAGTGCATTTTTATAGCACTAATCGCTGTATAAATGTCAATGGTCCCAAAAATGTGTCAAAAGTGTTCGATCTGCCCGCCGCAATGTTGCAGTCCTGATAAAAACCGCAGATCGCCGCCATTACTAGTAAAAAAAAAAAATAATAAAAATGCCATAAATCTATCCCCTATTTTGTAGATGCTATAACCTTTGCGCAAACCAATCAATATACACTTATTGCGATTTATTTTACCAAAAATATGTAGAAGAATACATATTGACCTAAACTGATAAAGAAATTTGTTTTGTTTTTTTGGATATTTATTATAGCAAAAAAGTAAAAAATATTGTTTTTTTTTTCAAAATTGTCGCTCTTTTTTTGTTTATAGCGCAAAAAAGAAAAACCGCAGAGGTGGTCAAATATCCCCAAACGAAAGCTCTATTTGTGGGGAAAAAAAGCACATAGCTTTTGTTTGGTTGCAACGTTGCATGACCGCGCAATTGTCAGTTAAAGTGACGCAGTGTCGTATCGCAAAAAATGGCCTGGTCATTAAGGGGGCAAAACCTTCCAGTCCTTAAGTGGTTAAGCACTGGCTTAGCACATTAGAGATAGTGTGACGATTTTCAAATATTGTTTCATAAGAAAAGGAAAGCGGTGCAAAAAGAATATTTACATAAATAAAAGAGAGAAGCGAGAAAAGAGACAATGAGACAATATCAAAACAAAAAGCAATTAAGAACTAATGTACTTAAGGGTTAGGGTTAGTTACAAAAAGTAGAACTTCAACTTTAAGCACTCCTCGCCCCCTTACATGTCACATTCGGCATATAATTTTTTTGGAGGGGGAATGGGTACCTAGTTTTGACAGGTACTTCCTGTCTACTTCCTTCTTCCGTCCTCTTGCCGCCTAGGCAACTCCCCCTAGGCGGACCCTCCCTCTCTGCAATCTTCTGGGACACGTCACAGGTCCCAGAAGATTGCCTGGCCACTGAGCGAGTGCAGCGCAAATGGCGCATGCGCAGTGCGCACCCGGCTGTGAAGCCGCAAGCTGTCACAGCTGGGTGCTCACACTTGCAATGAGGGCGCCACGAAGAGGAGGGGGAGAGGAGCGAGGCTTCAGGCGGCCGCATCGCTGGATCGTGGGACAGGTGAGTGTCTGTTTATTAAAAGTCAGCTGCTGACTTTTAATAAACTGAAAAACGAGTGGAACTCCGCTTTAAAGTAAAATTCCAGTTTAGACCTAACTAGCCTTAAAACTGCCCCCTTCCTCCTCCTAACACCTATGCTAACTAGTGTGCCCCCTTCTTATATCAGTGCCTCCCCCCTTTGTTATATCAGTGCCCTCCCTTTGTTATATCAGTGCCCCTCTTTGTTATATCAGTGTGTCCCCTTCTTATATCAGTAAAACCCCCTCCTTCTCATATCAGTGCCCCCCCTTCTTATATCAGTGTAACCCCCTCCTTCTTAAATCAGTGTCCCCCCCACTCCTTATATCAGTGCCACCCTTCTTATATCAGTGGTCTACTTTTTATATCAGTGTAAACCCCTCATTCCCCAACTCCTTATATCAGTGCCCCCCCTTCTTATATCAGTGTAACCCCCCCCTTCTTATATCAGTGTAACCCCCCCCCCTTTTCATATCAATGTAACCCCCCTTTTTTATATCAGTGTGCCCCTTTCTTATATCAGTGTGCCCCCTCCTTATATCAGTGTAACCCCCCCTTCTTATATCAGTGTAACCCCCTCCTCCTTGTATCATTGCCCCCTCCTTCTTTTTATTATTATTTTATTATTATACAGGGTTTATATAGCGCCAACAGTTTGCGCAACACTTTACAATGTTAGGGCAGACAGTACAATAACAATATAATTCAATACAGGAGAAATCAGAGGGCCCTGCTCGCTAGAGCTTACAATCTGGAGGCCCACCTAACCACCTGTCCCCTGGACCCTATTCCCTCTCAAATACTACGGTAACCCTCTGACTCTATCCTGCACTCTCTAACCCAGTGTTTCTCAACTCCAGTCCTCAAGGCGCCCCAACAGGTCATGTTTTTAGGCTTTCCATTATTTTGCACAGGTGATTTGATCAGTTTCCCTGCCTTAGTAATTCCCACAGCTGTTTCATCTGAGGGAAATCCTAAAAACATGACCTGTTTTGGCGCCTTGAGGACTGGAGTTGAGAAACACTGCTCTAACCCACATCTTCAATCTCTTCCTCTCTTCTGGCATCTTCCCAATGCTCTAAAACATGCACTGGTCACACCCAAACTTAAAAAGCCATCATTGGATCCTACCAATCTTAACAATCTAAGCCCTATATCCTTGCTCCCCTTTTCCTTTAAACTCCTTGAACACCTGGTCTACAACCAACTGAGTAACCACCTTATTAAGAATAACCTTCTTGATCCCCTTCAATCTGGATTTCACCCTCAACACTCCACAGAAACTGCTCTTCTAAAACTCACAAATGACTTACTAACAGCACAAACCAATGGACACTATTCTGTACTCTTACTTCTGGACCTTTGGGCTGCCTTTGATGCGTTCCCCAGACGACGCCATTTGTGGTGAAACGTACGTCGGGAGGTTGACGCTCTGACGTCATCGCCATTTTCAGTGTGGACAGGTGCTCGCTATGCCGGCCGGCTGTTTGCTGTACTTTGTTTTACTCATGTGAGTTTTCTACTTTATTCGATTAAACCGCTTTTTATCAGTATTACACTATGGTCAGTTTCTTTCCATCCACATGCCTGTGAGATATCTACTCGGAGTCCTTGCTATATCCTTCGGTTCACGCTGTATGCGGGTCAGAACGCCAGTTGGATCTCTCACGCTGTTATTGAACACAAGCTGTTATTGGTTTGCCTTGCGGTAAGCGCATTATTTGCCTGGTGGTAGATCACGGAGTGTGGTGTGGTATACTAATACTGAACATAAGCTGTTGTTGGCTTGCTTTGTGGTAAGCGCGTTATTTGCACGGAGTGTGGTGTCTCATCTTCACTACAGAGTGTGACAGTGTTCACTTTAGGGTTTCTCCTTCTGCTACATCTTTATGCACTTGTGTAAGTCTTCTACCTTCTTCTACTCCTATCAGTTTGGCAGTATTACACTATGGCCAGTTTCTCTTTATTTACATGTCTATGAGATGGAAGTCTGGTGCCCTTATTACATCCTCTCAGCTATGGTGTATGCAGCTTAAATGTACCATCTGGACTCTCTATACCAAGACGTGTTACAGGCTGGTGTTCGCTTGCCTTGTGGTAAGCGCAATTATTGAGTATTTGCGGATACTATATTGGTTATCACTCATAATTTTTACTATTGACTCTGGTTGGGATCACCCAAGGGTCTCTTTTGGACTGATTTCAGATCATCATCTCACAATTTATTTTGTTTTTTATTTACTATATATGGACACTTCTCTAGATTCATAGATATTATGTATGGACACTTATGTTTGATCTATGTTTGATCTACAGTGCCTTGCGAAAGTATTCGGCCCCCTTGAACTTTTCAACCTTTTGCCACATTTCAGGCTTCAAACATAAAGATATAACATTTTTATTTTTTGTGAAGAATCACCAACAAGTGGGACACAATTGTGAAGTGGAACGAAATCTATTGGATTGTTGAAACTTTTTTAACTAATAAAAAAATGAAAAGTGGGGCGTGCAAAATTATTCGGCCCCCTTGCGTTAATACTTTGTAGAGCCACCTTTTGCTGCGATTACAGCTGCAAGTCGCTTGGGGTATTTCTCTATCAGTTTTGCACATCGAGAGACTGAAATTCTTGCCCATTCTTCCTTGCAAAACAGCTCGAGCTCAGTGAGGTTGGATGGAGAGCGTTTGTGAACAGCAGTTTTCAGCTCTTTCCACAGATTCTCGATTGGATTCAGGTCTGGACTTTGACTTGGCCATTCTAACACCTGGATACGTTTATTTTTGAACCATTCCTTTGTAGATTTTGCTGTATGTTTGGGATCATTGTCTTGTTGGAAGATAAATCTCTGTCCCAGTTTCAGGTCTTTTGCAGACTCCAACAGGTTTTTATCCAGAATGGTCCTGTATTTGGCTGCATCCATCTTCCCCTCAATTTTGACCATCTTCCCTGTCCCTGCTGAAGAAAAGCAGGCCCAAACCATGATGCTGCCACCACCATGTTTCACGGTGGGGATGGTGTGTTGAGTGTGATGAGCTGTGTTGCTTTTACGCCAAACATATCGTTTTGCATTGTGGCCAAAAAGTTGGATTTTGGTTTCATCGGACCAGAGCACCTTCTTCCACATGTTTGGTGTGTCTCCCAGGTGGCTTGTGGCAAACTTTAGACGAGACTTTTTATGGATATCTTTGAGAAATGGCTTTCTTCTTGCCACTCTTCCATAAAGGCCAGATTTGTGCAGTGTACGACTGATTGTTGTCCTATGGACAGACTCTCCCACCTCAGCTGTAGTTCTCTGCAGTTCATCCAGAGTGATCATGGGCCTCTTGGCTGCATCTCTGATCAGTCTTCTTGTCTGAGCTGAAAGTTTAGAGGGACAGCCAGGTCTTGGTAGATTTGCAGTGGTCTGATACTCCTTCCATTTCAAAATGATCGCTTGCACAGTGCTCCTTGGGATGTTTAAAGCTTGGGAAATCTTTTTGTATCCAAATCCGGCTTTAAACTTCTCCACAACAGTATTACGGACCTGCCTGGTGTTGTCCTTGGTCTTCATGATGCTCTCTGCGCTTTCAACAGAACCCTGAGACTATCACAGAGCAGGTGCATTTATACAGAGACTTGATTACACACAGGTGGATTCTATTTATCACCATCAGTCATTTAGGACAACATTGGATCATTCAGAGATCCTCGCTGAACTTCTGGAGTGAGTTTGTGCACTGAAAGTAAAGGGGCCGAATAATTTTGCACGCACCACTTTTCAGTTTTTAAATTGCTAAAAAAGTTTAAAATATCCAATAGATTTCGTTCCACTTCACAATTGTGTCCCACTTGTTGGTGATTCTTCACAAAAAATTAAAATTTTATATCTTTATGTTTGAAGCCTGAAATGTGGCAAAAGGTTGAAAAGTTCAAGGGGGCCGAATACTTTCGCAAGCCACTGTATTGACACATGTGTACACCCATATATTTTTCTATATCTTAATTTCAATATTCTTTTATGTCTTTGCATTTATATATGTACCTCATAACGGAAGCTCTTAAGATCACTTCACGTGGTTTATCAGAGATTTAGCGCGGTTATTTATTTTTTATTTTGTTACTTTGGTGCACATCTCACTGTTTAACTGCTGCTTTTTTGGGGGGTTAGTTTTTATGGGTAGCGCAGTATTTTTTTTGTTTTTTTTGTTTTTTTATGCCTTTGATGCGGTTGACCACCCCCTCCTCAAAAAAAAACTTTACTCCCTCGGTCTCCACGACTGTACTCTTCGCTGGCTCTCATCCTTGTAGTAATATGACCAAACAACAGTGACTCCATCTTGGCAGCTGTAAGTCTATATACCTTTAAATTAGGTCTAGGATTTAGTTTTAGCCTATTCTGAGATTTTCAGCTTATAGCTACATGTTGCAAGAGCATGCATACACCTGCTTGCATAAGCATTAATGAGCATCTTATGATGTATAAATACAGTGTGGTTTAGTCTACCTTCCTGTCTACCATGGGACAGGAAGATGACTTGTTAGTCATCAACAGATGGCGTTTTCCCTCTAGTAACCTTGTGGCAGCCATGTTTTTAGAGGTTATAGGCGTGTATAACCATATCATGATGAACTGTTTAATTATTAATGACATTCAATATATCCTCCTACTAACCACTCCCCCTCCCCTTTTGTGATTGGTGAAGTTTAACCAAATATAAGCTGTATACCCACTCAATAAAGCTCAGACATTTCTTTGAACTCACTCCTTGTCTTATTCTGTTCATTGAAACTGTCTCCCGGAACCGGGGGCTCCTTGTAGTTTGCAGTATAAACCCATGGCTGGTCTGTCATGTACTTGTAAATTCTCTTCAATCCTACCTATCCCACTGCACCTTCAATGTCACTTACAATTCTACTTCCTCCTCTACTCTTCCTTTTTCCATCGGGGTCACCTAAGGTTCTGTTCTCGGACCTCTCCTATTTTCAATCTACACCTCCTCCTTGGGTCAGCCTCCCCATGGAGAGGAGACAGTTTTAAGGCTAGACAGGGGTAAGCTGGAATTCCATTTTAACAAAGTCTTGGGTTCTTTGGGTTCTGGCAAAGTTCAGTGAATGAGCATGGAGCTGATCCAAAATTGGCTTCTGTAAAATAAGTCTTTTGGCAGAGGTTCTTTATTTGATGCTTAAGGAGAGCTCCAGAATGTTGATGCAGCCCCTCTTTTCTGATCCCAGAGGAAGGTGTGGACAGAAACCTGACCAATCAAAAGGTCTAAAAAGTGGCAGAGGGGATGTCAGAATTTTAATGATCTTGTAGCTGCCTCTCCTTTAGATACAGTTTTCTTAACGCATTATTTTAATGTGTTCAACAGTCTTACACTAATAAATATCTTATTGTGCCGAACAGAATTAACATTTGAATGAATTTAAATATGTATCAGATGCCTATATCACCTAGGAGATGGAATATGCCTATTCTACCTCCTGCACCTCATAAAACAGGGTGTTTTGTCTTACAATTATGCTAATTATTTAATATGTGTGGATATGTGCTGCTTCTTGATGTAATGTTATCAGCTCAGGAGTTATGAAACAAGTTTTTAAATTTTGCTGCATATTCAGGCACAAATGTTGGTTCCACATTCCAGTGCTTGTTAATTTACAATGGTCATAACTCTGATTCTGTAATGAGTGTTTCTGACTCAGTTTTGGGGTGCCCAGACCTTATTACTGTCACAGGAAGGAAGAAGTAAAAGAAAAGGAGGAAAGAAGGAAATAAAGAAAAAAGAGAAGGAGGAAGGAAGGAAGGAAGGAAGGAAGGAAGGAAGGAAGGAAGGAAGGAAGGAAGGAAGGAAGGAAGGAAGGAAGGAAGGAAGGAATGAAGTAAAAGAGGACATGGGTTAGGGAATAAATGTAGGAAGGATGGCTTAAGGAAAGAAAAAATAGATGAGGAAATTAAGTCAGGAGAGGAGAGTAGTGAACAATTTAGAAAAATAAAAAAAAGAACATTACACAAGAATGTAGGAAAGCTTGGAGGTGAAAGAAAAACAAGTAAGGATTAGAAAACTGGAGGAGAAATAAATAGGGAATAAGGGAGAGAGAGCATCAAAGCACAAACAAACCAGCCTATTTCACTGAAGTTGAAAGCCCCTCTTAACCTATTTTTCCCCAAAGGTTATATTTCAGGCCATAATGACTTATTATATAAGTAAAAATTAAAAGAAGGCTCTTAGTGCACATTTCTGACCCAAACCAATCAACCCTCTCTTCCCATAACTGGGTATTTAAAGCGAAGTACCACCCAAAAGTGGAACTTCCGCTAATATGGTTCCTCCCCCCTCCCCCCTCAATATGGCTAATATGGTTCCTCCCCGAGCCACATTTTGCACTTTTCGGGGGGGGGGGGGGGAACCTATTTTTGACAGGTCCCCTTCCCCACTTCTGAGGACAGGGCCGTGGCCCGATCTCCCAAAAGTTTGGCCCCCCTCCTCCTTCCCCCGCTGCCGGGCCAACAAGAAAGCGCAATGCGCTTCGCGCTTGCGCTGTTGGGGACCAGCTGTGAAGCCGAAAGGCTTCACTGCCGGGTTCCCTTACCAGGAATGGTGGCAGCAGCACCCGGGAGTGCTGGCGTGCCAACATCGCGGGCTCCCTGGACAGGTAAGTGCCCTGATATAATAAAAGTCAGCAGCTACAGTATTTGTAGCTGCTGACTTTTGTTTTTTTTTTACCCAGGCTGGACCTCCTCTTTAAGAGTCAGCTCCATCTAGGACCTGTCGGAAAAAACCCAAATGATTAAACATGAAAAAACATTTTCGGAATTAGATTTTTGATTACATGGCTAATATTATGACCAGACATACACATAAAAAGGATTCATTTGTTAGAAAAACAAACTGACCTTTTCCGTTGTCTATTGCAGAACACTTTCATTTGGTATTTCTTTAATACCAGTTGTGTAATATTGTGCATAATAATATCATCCTGATACATTGTATTATACTTTTAACTATTCATTATAAAAAATAATATTGTTATATATTTTTTGTCTGATTATACAGAGGGGGAAATAATTATTTGATACCCTGCAGATTTTGTATGTTTGCCCACTTACAAAGAAATGAAGGGTCTATAATTTTTTTCATAGGTGTATTTTAAATGATAGAGACTATCAACCAAAAAATATGAAAATACATGATACAAATGTTATAAATTGATTTGCAGTTCAGTGAGTAAAATAAGTATTTGATCCCCTACCAACCAACAATAATTCCAGCTCCCACAGACTGGCTACAGTATGTTCTCATGTGATACACAGACTAGTCCTGTCAATTCAAGAAGGTGTTCCTAACGACAACTTGTTATGTGTATAAAAGACACCTGTCCACAGAACCTCTTTCTTCCATTCAAACCACCAACATGGGCAAGACCAAAGAGCTGTCAAAGGACGTCAGGGACAAAATTGTAGACCTGCACAAGGCTGGGATGGGCTACAAAACCATCAGCAAGAAGCTTGGTGAGAAGGAGAGAACTATTGGAGCGATTATTCGCAAATGGAAGAAATACAAAATAACCATCATCGCCCTCAGTCTGGAGCTCCATGCAAGATTTCACCTCATGGAGTAAGGATGATCATGAGAAAAGTGAGGGATTAGCCCAGAACTATACAGGAGGAGCCTGTGAATGATCCCAAGGCAGTTATAACCACAGTCACCAAAAAAACTATTTGTAACACAATACAGATTAAAATCCTGCAGCGCCCGCAAGGTCCCCCCCCTCTAGGAGGCACATTTACAGGCCTATCTGAAGTTTGTCAATGAACATCTAAATGATTCAGAGAAGGATTGGAAGAAAATGCTGTGGTAAGATGAGACCAAAATTTAGCTATTCGGCATTAACTCGACTCGCCATGTTTGGAGGAAGAAAAATGCTGACTATGACCCTAAGGACACCATCCCTACAGTCAAGCACGGAGGTGGAAACATTATGCTTTGGGGCTGCTTCTCTGCTAACGGTATAGACCAACTTTGCCGCATTGAGCGGCCAATAAACCTTCTTCCCTCAGCCAGAGCACTGAAGATGGGTCGTGGATGGGTCTTCCAGCATGACAATGACCCAAAACATACTGAAACATAAGAAGAAGCACATTAAAGCAGAGTTCCACCCAAAAGTGGAAGCTCCACTTATCTGTTTCCTCCCCCCCTCCGGTGCCACATTTGGCACCTTTCAGGGGGAGGGGGGAATGGGTACCTGTCCCCGCTTCCGGGAGACTGTGCCACGGTGATGTCTCTCAGAGGTTCAGCCCCCCCTTCCTTCCTCCACCGTCGGGCCAGTTAGAAAGCATAGTGTGCTTCACAAATTCGCAGCAGGGAACCAGCTGTGAAGCCGAAGCTTCACTGCCAGTCTCTCTTACCACAAATGGCGGCGGCAGCACCCGAGAGCCGATCCGAAAATCGGCTGGCGTGCCGACATCATTGGATACCTGGACAGTTAAGTGTCCTAATATTAAAAGTCAGCAGCAACAGTATTTGTAGCTGCTGACTTTAAATGTTTTCGTGGGGGGGCGGAACTCCACTTTAAGGTCACGGAGTGGCATAGCCAGTCTCCAGACCTTAATCCTATAGAAAATGTATGGAGGGGGCTGAAACTTCAAGTTGCCAAGCGATAGCCAAAAAACCTTTAGGATTTAGAGAAGATCTGTAAAGAAGACTGGACCAAAATCAAACGTCTTATCTCTGTGCTTGCCAACAAGGGTTTCTACAACAAGTACTAAGTCATGTTTTGCTTGGGGATTAAATACTTATTTTACGCAACTCAATGTATAACATTTGTATTGTGTATTTGGAGTTCCGGCCTGAGAGCAATTGAAGGTTATTTTGTATTTCTTCCATTTGCGAATAATCTCTCAAACTGTTGTCTCCTTCTCACCAAGCTTCTTGCTGATGGTCTTGTAACCCATTCCAGCCTTGTGCAGGTCTACAATCTTGTGCCTGACGTCCTTTGACAGCTCTTTGGTCTTGCCCATGATGGTGAGGTATGAATGGAAGAAAAAGATTCTGTGGACAGGTGTCCTTTATACACATAACGGGTTGTCCTTAGGAGCTCCTTCCAAAATTGATAGGACTAATCTGTGTACCACATGAGCACATACTGGAGCCAGAATTATTGCTGGTTGGGAGCAGATACTATTCTTATTTTTATCAACTGAACTGCAACTCAATTTATAATATTTGCATCATATTTATTTTCCTGGACTTTTGGTTGACATTCTGTCTCTATCAGTTAAAATACACCTATGAAACAAATTATAGACCCGTCATTTCTTTGTATGTGGGCAATGTTACAAAATCTGCAGGGGATCAAATAATTATTTCCCCCACTGTATGCTTAAACAAGAAAGTAGACTATAAAAATGTTTGTACAATGTCTATCTGAATACATATAGATTTCTGTGACTGTAGTTGCATATGTCAAATACTTCCCTGAGCACTATGGGTTAGCTATAGACAGGGCAGCAGATGGAGAAGCTCACTCAGAAGCCTATTGCATTGTCATTACAGGCTGGGCTTTCCCAGGTAGGCTGTGTCACATTAATGATGGCAATAAGAATAATAGTACCTACACTTAGCTGCTTGAATCGTTGAATGATTTTTATGTTATGTTTTCACAAAAGACGGCCTTGGCCTCTGTTTTTTTTGATCATGTGCTCAGTGTGATATGGCAAGGTTTGTATTGCGTTTACTTGAAGTATTTTTCACATATAAAAAAATAAGACAGCATTTGTGAATTTCAAACTGGTTTAAAATGGACCTTTCACCCCATCACTAAAAATCACATCAGCATACACCTCTGCATGCTGCTTTGCAATTATTTTATTAGTTAAACAAACATTTTTGCTTTTACTTACAAGTACTGTTTTTCTACTTCCTAAATGAGTGAAGCACTGGTGGTGCTAGGGTCTCACAGATGCATCCTGGGAAGGCTACATCATTAGTACCTTCCCCCCAGATGTGTATTGTCACATGTTTCGGGAGGCAGTCCCAGCATTCCAGTCAAAGTTCCAGGAAGTAAAGGGAAATTGGGTCATCTTCCCTTAGTGAAAATGGCAACCATGAAAAGAATGGAAAGGAAAAGAGAAATAAGGAATAAAACGACTGCAATTATCTATAAGTATTTGTTTGTAGATTGCCGTTACTAAATATTTCTAAAGGTGCCTTTGTAATAATTTTTAAGATAAGGGTGAAGTACCTGTTTAAGATGTATAAATGGCCTTCTGAATAATGATAATTGTGACAATATTCAGGTCTAACAACCCAAAACTGTGTGCAGAGAATGGAGAAGTCACATTGCGCACAGTGCCACCCTCATTTTATTCAAAGTGTGCAAGTTTGTAACAGTACAGTCAGATTTAAGACTGGGTTCACGCAGCGACTTACAGCAGGAGTCCAGTGCATCCTCATTCAACGTTTTAGGTCCGATTGCAGCCCGAATCTTTGGCTGTATTCGGACCTGAAACAGACCAAAAGACGCACAGGAGTCCTTTGCAAATCACACTGTGGAGATATGTGAACTGGCTCCATAGAGAGCCGGTCACAATCTCCTGCTGTGCGAATTGGATGCAGGGAAATCCGCATCCAATTTGCACTAGTGTGAACCCAGCGTAAAACATATATATGTGCTAGCCAGCCAGACATTGAGAAATGTAAATGTCCAACCTATACTGACATAATAAACGTGCAGAAAGCTAATATGACACAATACACCTACTAAGAGAAACCTACATATTATTCATATCACATTTGGTGTCTATCAAAACATAATTTCATTTTGCTCAGCAATATGTTGGTTGACAAATTGTGAAAGCTGATATGGATCAGATGGATCAGAGGTATGGTTAGAATTGGCATTAAAACAGTGTCCTCTGGAGCATTATAAAACACTTCAACACAATTTCAGCACACCCCTCGACCTATTGATTGATTGTATAAATTTTGTAATCAGCCTCTTTATCAGTCAAAAAAAATGACTGCAATTGGCACCTGGGGCTCTTGTTTGACCCTGAAAACGACTATTGCCGCGTACACACGGTCGGACTTTTCGTCTACAAAAGTCCGACGGACGCCGATGGACTAAAGCTGGCTGACAATCCGATCGTGTGTGGGCTTCTCCGGACTTTCAGCGGACTTTCAGCGGACTTTTGCAGCCTCAAATCTGACGGACTTTAGATTTGAACATGCTTCAAATCTTTACGTCGTAACTACGCCGGACCCAGAAATCCGCTCGTCTGTGTGCTAGTCCGACGGACAAAAACCCACGCTAGGGCAGCTATTGGCTACTGGCTATCAACTTCCTTATTTTAGTCCGGTGTACGTCATCACGTACGAATCCGTCTGACTTTTGTGTGATCGTATGTAGGCAAGTCCGTTCGTAAGAAAGTCTGCCGCAAGTCCGCCGCAAGTCCGCCAAAAGTCTGCCAAAAGTCAGTCAAAAGTCTGTTGGACAGGCTGTCGGACTTTTGTAGCCGAAAAGTCTGACCGTGTGTACGCGGCATAAGGCTCCATTCACACTTGTATGACCTTGGAGTGCAACTTTGATGCAACTTTGACTCAACTTTGGATGGGTGCAACTTGGCTATGACTTTGGCTTTGACCAGTGATAATGGCACACAAGTTTCATTGTATAACATTCAGGTATGACTTTCATGCAACTTCTGAGGGTTAACCTTGAAGTCTATGGCCCTCAAGGTCCATGAAAGTCAGGCCAAAGTAGTGCATAACTACTTTGAAGTCACTGCAATTTTAGGTCGCACATATATGAATGGTTATCATTGGAAAGGATAGGAAATGACTTGTCATGCAACTTTGATGTCCAAAGTTGCATGACAAGTCGCACAGGTGTGAATGGAGCCTGAGGTTACTGAGAGATTCATATTTCTGAGAGCAAACAAATTTGAAGGAACCAACGACCAGGTAAACCTGTCCTAAGTATTATTCACTTTGAATTATTTTTGCTTTATTGTTCCTTATTGTCTGTTTGGCAAGATTGCTTTTCTTGAAGTATTTTTTTGCCCCTTTTTTCATATCTTTCATCAAAACGATATTTAAAAAGTGTTAAGCTGAATCTCTGAATGCTCTAAACAGAAATTAAAGAACTTATTGCCTCTTTGAAGAAAGTCACTGCATTGAAAAATCTGTTACATTCCTATCTGGATATGGCAACAGATGATACAGACATTTCTTTTAAATTTCAGAATTGCAGCTGCAAATGTTGCAAACCGCGCATTTTTCCATTAAAACATGTGATGGTGACTACTGTGTGTGTACAGAGTTAGCCTGTCAATCCCTCTCAGTCTGCTGGCACTTAGATTGTTGTCTTGAGAGCTGGAAAATCTCTACACAAGGTGAGGATGAGAGCGCAAACATCACAGTAATGGGGCGTACACACGGTCGGACTTTGTTCGGACATTCCGACAACAAAATCCTAGGATTTTTTCCAACGGACGTTGGCTTAAACTTGTCTTGCATACACACGGTCGCACAAAGTTGTCGGAAAATCCGATCGTTCTGAACGCGGTGACGTAAAACACATACGTCGGGACTATAAACGGGGCAGTGGCCAATAGCTTTGATCTCTTTATTTATTCTGAGCATGCGTGGCACTTTGTCCGTCGGATTTGTGTACACACGATCGGAATTTCCGACAACGGATTTTGTTGTCGGAAAATTTTATATCCTGCTCTCAAACTTTGTGTGTCTGAAAATCCGATGGAAAATGTGTGATGGAGCCTACACACGGTCGGAATTTCCGACAACAAGGTCCTATCACACATTTTCCATCGGAAAATCCGACCGTGTGTACGGGGCATAATAGTTCCACCATTGTGTAAACCAGGAGTGTCCAACCTGCTGCCCTGGGCAGCTATGAAAATGTGTTTACACTTTGCAAACACATGCGGGCAAAGAAAAATTTGACAGTGTCTCTTTACTGGACTTTTATCAGTTTTATCTTCCCAATGAAAAATTTTCCACTCTTCACAATTACACCTTATTCATGTCCTCAGTTTTTAGCAGCACCTATATTTGTGAGCGACTATTTGCAAGGCTGAAGCACACGAAGGGCAAAATTAGAACCAAAATATCTGATGAGTACCTTGAGAATTGCTACTACATCCATCAATACATCCATCCAACCAGATATTGATGCGTGAGTTTAAAGCGGAGTTCCACACAAAAATGGAACTTCCGCTTTTCGGAACCCTCCCCCCCTCCGGTGTCACATTTGGCACCTTTCAGGGGGGAGCGGGGTGCAGATACCTGTCTAAGACAGGTATTTGCACCCACTTCAGGCATAGACTCCCATGGGAGTCTATGCCTCTTCCTGTCCCCACCGCGCTGTCTGCTGGGAACACACAGCTCCCAGGAGAGAGCGGGGACCACTAGGAACGCGCAGCGTGACTCGTGCATGCGCAGTAGGGAAGTGAAGCCGCAACGCTTCACTTCCTGATTCCCTCACCCAGGATGGCAGCGGCAGCTGCCGAGAACCGAGCGGGTTCTCGGCGTCCCCTGCCGACATCGCTGGACCCTGGGACAGGTAAGTGGCCATGTATTAAAAGTATTAATTTGTAGCTGCTGGCTTTTAATATTTTTTTTTTTTTGCGGTGTGGGTGAACCCCCGCTTTAAGAACAGTGTGAAATATCATACTCATTTTTCTTTTACTTTTATAATAAAAAATGTTACAAAAACAAATTAAGGTTTATTAGGTATAAATTAGAAAATATACATAAATGGTGCGCTTATTAAAGTAAACATTCAGTGTTAATGTATGCACAGTGATCAATCCAACATATAAAGTCATCAAACTGCAAATATATAACATAAAAATTGTGACTAATTGAAAAGTCCTCCACTGGTGCAAAATAGATAATTAAATAAAGTCCATATTGTGATATCCAACATAACCAGTAAAGAAAAAATATTTCCAAGGTGTATCCAGTGATTAAAAGGTGTATTGCATCCACTGCCCCCAATAGATGAAATGGGCGCTCACCATAAGGGCTGACCGTAAAGGTCAAACAAAGCTTTAATTCTCCAAAGGAATGACTGCTGGACACCACACTAACAGCTTCATGATAGTCCATGACATTTTGAGATAGGAATGAGGGACACCTACTAACAAACATATGTAGGCATAGGACACGCCCCCTGTCACACCCCCTTATAGGAGAATTAACCAAAAAGAAGGTTATTTAAATCCACAAGGGATTTTCTTTTACCACTACTACTCCTTTATATTGGCTTTTAAAATTTACAAATGCAGCAATTTAGACATTGGATGAAAGGTTTAGCACTGGGAAACACTTTTTGAAAGATAAAAAGTGCATTTTATATAAAACTATATAGATCAGACCAACATGAGGGACAAGGAGGAATGAGGGACAGAGGGACATTGCTCCAAATCAGGGACAGTTCCTTTGAAATCAGGGACAGTTGGGAGCTATGTTACAGTAAAAATCCTTCTGCGGTAAATATTAAATTTACTACTTGTTATTAGCTATATTACGCTATGGTGTCTTTTTTGAGCTCTCTCTGAGTACCTGCAATCAAATCCAATGACGCTGTTATCAATCTATCCAATCAGGGCCCGAGACACCGGCTGGTGTGCTCATCCCTGATGCAGGAACGATCATACTCGGGTAAGTAAAAGGGGGGGGGTTGTTTGGGGGGCTGAGGAGCTACAAGAGGTTTACAACCCCTTTAAGATAAAAGAGACATGTCCTATGTTTTTCCAGCATCATAGGATGGATGGAACCTACTGTATATTTATTTATTTATTACAGGTTCTTATATAGCGCCACCAATTTACGCATACGTATATATTGTACTGTATGTCAATATACTGTAAATCTACCATATACCTTCTGAGAAATTCTGGTCTGAGACCTGGGAGTCTGGAGAGAGACCTGGGAAAATGCTAAAGAGAAGGACTGGGTCTGAAAGCCTCTTGTTTGTTATTATCTCAGACAAGTATTACTTTCATAATCTGATTAAATAACATACCAATTCTGTAGCAGATGGCACTATGGATGATCACCAATGGTATGGTATTACTGCATAGACTGCTGCAAGAAAGATTGCAAACAAGGTTTATTTTCTGAAAGCAGTCCAGCCCTTTGCTACATAGGGCATAATAGTTCACTATCTACACACATTTTGGCAAATTGAGAGAACGTTGTTCAGAAAGGCTTTTATGACTTTTCAATACCACCAGATGTAGCAAACAGTGCTTCTACCCTAACTGCATACTAAATCCTCTTTTAAATTCTATTTTAATTACATTTAAAATAATTCAAAATATTAGATTTTGATAACTGTTTTGAGATAGTATATGTAATGATAAAATTCTGTTTTTTAAATCTCCTTTGGCTTTATTTACACTACTAAGTGTTTGCCCATACATAAAGAAATTTTGGGAGTGGGCTCAGGTTTCTTTGTAACCCCATCATGACTCCTAAAGCATATCTAAACCTAAAATTAAAAATGTACTATATTGCAAATTACCAGTCCTTACAGTATATGTGATGAGTGTATACATTTTTTTTTTTCATCTGGAGATATTGCAAATACACATCTCCTGGCCCTGGGTGGCTATGCTCTCTCCTCCACTGTATGGAGGGGGCCATGTTTGTTACCCAAGTTGCACATTAAATGTATCTGCCTTTGTTTATTTCGATTACATGGGGGTAAAGGAATTCCTAATTTAGACAAGAAGTATGTTATTTTTTTTTTCTAGTTCAGATCATGTGAAGTCAAAGGGACATTGCATTTCTGGTAAGATCAACAGGCATTCGAAGCGCATGCTGAAAATGTTCTTAGCCTGAAAACATTAAAACTAATACAGCCACTCTAGTGACTGGTAAACTACAATATTGTATGTCACTGTTTTGTTCTTAGGTTTAATTATACTTTAAAGGCTAAGTTCACCTTTGTTTGACCAGCTGAAGGTAGATGATGCAGGGTGTGTGCTAATGAGATCAGCTGGTCAACTCCTTCCTGTGGCATGACCTAAAGACTGACCAGGAAGTAAGGCAGAAGTAATCGAGTAGTGTGTTTAACCAGTTCCCGCCCGGCCTATAGCAGAATGATGGCCAGGCGGTGATTCAGTTATCCTGACTGGGTGTCATATGAGGTCCAGCAAAGTGGTGCTGTGTGTTACTCTGACACACCGCATCTCTGATCGATGTAAAGAGCCTCTGACGGAGGCTCCTTACCACGTGATCAGCTGTGACCAATCACAGGTGGTCACAGCGTGAACCAGGAAGCGCCGGTAAACGGAGGGGGGGGTCTGTGCTCATAATCAGCACATTGATTATCAGCACAGCCCCATCAGATGTGCCACCAGCAATGCCAATCAGTGCCCATCAGCTGCCAGTCAGTGCCCCATCAGAAACACTTGTCAGTGCCCATCAAAGTGCCAATCAGTGCTCACAACAGTGCCAATCAGTGCCCACCACAGTGCCAATCAGTGCCTATCACAGTGCAAATCAGTGCCTATTAGTAACACCTGTCAGTACCTCATCATCAGTGCTGCCCATCAGTGCAATCTATTAGTGTCCATCAGTGCCACCTGTCAGTGCCAATCAGTGCCGCCTGCCAATGCCCATCAGTGCCGCCTGTCAGTGCCCATCAGTGCCGCCTATCAGTGTCCATCAGTGCTGCATATCAGTGCCACATATCGGTGCCCATACGTGCTGCATATCAGTGCCGCCTATCACTGCCCATCAATTCTACATATCAGTGCCTCCTCATCAGTGCCGCCTCATTAGTGCCCATCAGTGCCGCCTCATCAGTGCCCGACAGTGAAGGAGAAAACAAAATTATATACCAGAAACAAAATATAACTTATTTTTTTCCAAAATGTTGATCTTTTTTCGTTTGTTTAGCAAAAGATAAAAACTCCAGTGGTGATCAAATATCACCAAAAGAAAGCTCTATTTGTGGAAAGAAAATGATAAAAATGTTGTTTGGCTACAGTGTTGTATGACCGCACAATTGTCATTCAAAGTGCGACAGCGCTGAAAGCTGAAAATTGTCCCGAGCAGGAAGGGGGGAAAGTGCCGGTATTGAAGTGGTTAATCGCTTGCCGCCCGTCCACCATCAAATGATGGAGGGACGTTGTGGTTCTCGTTCTGGGTGGACATCATATAACGTCGTCCCAGAAGGGCTGCTCTCACGCGCCCTCAGGGGCCAACACGTCATGTTGCTAGGACACAGCACGTCTCTGAGCTCTGTAAAGAGCCGATTACTCAGGTCTTTAACAATGTGATTGGATGTGTCCAATCACAGTTGGTCACATGTAAACACTGAAGTGCCAGTGATCGTGTCTTATCGTCTCACACTGACAAAGTGTGTGGCGAGGAGAGCCGATCAGCGGCATTTTTTTTCCCTCGCAGGGAACAGCCGGACATGTAATCAGCGCACTGGTCATCAGTGCCTTGATTACAGTAAAGCCCCCCAGTGCCACCAATCAGTGCCCATCAGGGTTGCCACTCACTGCTGCCTTTCAGTGTCCATCCGTGCCTGCTCATCAGTGCTGCCCATCAATGCCCATCTGCGTCTCCCATCAGTGCCACCTATTAGTGCCATCCATCAGTGCCGATTATCTATGCCCATCAGGGCCACCTATCAGTGCCCAACAGTGCAGCCTATCAGTGCCTATCAGTAAGCATCAGTGCCCACCAGTGCTGCCCATCAGTGCTGCCTATCAGTGCTCATCAGTGTCACATATCAGCACCGCCTATCAGTGCCCATCAGTGCGGCATATTAGTGCCTCCTCATCAGTACCACCTAATCAGTGGCCATACGTGCCACCTCATTAGTGCCCATCAGTGCAGCCTATCCATGCCCATCAGTGCAGCCTAATCAGCGTCCATCAGCGAAGGAGAAAAATTACTTATTTACAAAATTAACTCATATAAACTAAGAAAAACGTTTTTTTTTTCAAAATTTTTGTTCTTTTTTATTTTTTATAATAAAAAATAAAAAAACCCAGCAGTGATTAAATACCACCAAAAGAAAGCTCTATTTGTGTGAAGAAAATGATAAAAAAAATTAATTTGAGTACAGTGTTGCATGACCGCGCAATTGTCATTCAAAATGTGACAGCGCTGAAAGCTGAAAATTGGCCTGCGCAGGAAGGGGGTATAAGTGCCCTGTGGTTAAACAGCTATGAAGAGAGTTAGGTAATCCGGTGTAGTATTGATGGAAAGTTGTTTTATTTTTGCAAAATAAGTACATTAATGCTATATTGGTACACAGGCGAGCTGGAATTTAGAAGAAGAAAAAAGGTGAACAAAGGTGAACTTAGACTTTAACCACTTCAATACCGGGCACTTAGACACCTTCCTGCCCAGACCAATTTTCAGCTTTCAGCGCTGTCGCAGTTTGAATGACAATTGCGCGGTCATACAACACTGTACCCAAACTACATTTTTATCATTTTGTTCCCACAAATAGAGCTTTCTTTTGGTGGCATTTGATCACCTCTGCGGTTTTTATTTTTTGCTAAACAAATAAAAAAAGACAGAAAATTTTGAAAAAAATTAAAGTTTTGTTTCTGTTAAAAATCTTTGTAAATAAGTAAGTTTTCTCTTTCACTGATGGGCACTCATAAGGCGGCACTGACAGGCACTGATACAGCGGCACCGATGAGGTGGCACCAATGAGCGCGCACTGACGATGGGCACTGATATGCGGCACTGATGGGCACTGATATGCGGCACTGATGGGTGGCACTGATATGCAGCACTGATGGGCATTGATAGGCGGCACTGATGGGCACTTATGGGTGGCATTGGGTGGCACTGGTTGGCACTGATGGGCACTGATAGGTGACACTGATGGGCACTGAAAGGCGGCACTGCTGGGCACTGCTGGGCACTGATAGGGTGGCACTGATAGGCGGCACTAATAGGCGGCACTGCTGGGCACTGATAGGCAGCACTGCTGGGCACTGATGGGCACTGATACGTTGCACTGATGGGCACTGATACGCGGCACTGATATGAGGCACTGATGGGCATCCCTGGTGGCACTGGCAGTGGTAGGCATTGGAGTGGGCACTGATTGGCAGCTGCCTGGGCACAGATTGGCAGCTGCCTGGGCACATAGTGGTATTTCCCTGGGGCTCTAGGGGCATACCTGGTGGTCCAGTGTGGATGGCTTCCCTGGTGGTCCTGGGCGGCTTCCCTGGTGGTCCTGGGTGGAATCCAGGGGGGGGCTGTCCTGATAAACAATCAACACAGACCCCCCCTGTCAGGAGAGCAGCCGATCGGCTCTCCTCTACTCGCGTCTGTCAGACACGAGTGAGGAAAAGTCGATCACTGGCTCTTTCTATTTACATCGTGATCAGCCGTGATTGGACACGACTGATCACGTGATAAAGAGTCTCCGTCAGAGACTCTTTACCTAGATCGGTGTTGCAGGGTGTCAGACTGACACCCCGCAACAACGATCGCCGCGATGCGCGCCCCCAGGGGCGCGCAACGGCTCGATATTCCTGACGTCCGGTCAGGAATATCAAACCACTTTGTCGCCGTCATTTGGTAATAGGGCGGGCGGCAAGTGGTTAAAGTGTTACTAAACGTAAAAATGTTTTTTACCTTCATGCATTGTTGCATGAAGGTAAAAAACTCTGCAATGTCCCTGTGCCCCCCTTCCCCTGTGTGAAATGTAAGAGAGGGGAGAAGAGATTAGCACTGTGCATGGCTGCATGTTTTCTCACATTACTTCCTCTTCACACAGCATTTGAGAAGCAGCAGGAGCCATTGGTTCTTGCTGCTGTCAATCAAATGCAGTGAAGAGAAATTTGGGGGCGGGCCTAAGTCCCACTGTGTAACTCTATGGAGCACTGCTCCATAGACACACAGGTCGGGAGCGCTCAGACATTTCTCTCCATAGCAAGCGGCTGGCTATGGTGGTCATCAAAAGAAGAGGAAGAGCCAAGATCGCCACCGGGGACCCGAGAAGAGCAGGATCGGGGCCACTCTGTGCAATACCACTGCACAGAGCAGGTAAGTATAACATTTTTGTTATTTTAATAAGAAAAAAACACTTTAGTAACACTTTAAGATCCCTATCAGATTGTATCCTTCTTATATAATAAATACCTACCTATTCCATCTTCAGTAAAAAATGTATTAAAAGCTTTTAGAAAAGAGAGGGTAAGAACTATAATTCTTGTCAATAGCTATAAGAATCATGACATTGGTAAGTGAAAAGTGACATTCTAGTACAATTTTTTAATATCAAAAGTTGAATCTAGCATGAAGTCCACAAAAGCAGAACTTAGCACAGAGTCTTAATACCAAATTCTGGCAATTTTCGAGACTAATAGGAAAGTGATTGTCAAAAAACACAGGGAACTGAGCACTGCCATAAGGGTTAGGTAATAATGCAAACAATAAATGTAAAAATACTGTAAAGCAGGGAGAGTGTTTTTTTTTTTTCATGCATATTTGAGGGCAACATTGAAAATACACAAATCATTTAAATAACTTGCTTGGGTGGGTGCTTTAAAGCTACATGCAGTGTTTCGGAATAGTATTGATTTTTATAGAGTAGATGGGCAGCACAAATTTGGCTGTAGAATGGATTTTTAGATGTACCTTGGCTTACATACAGCAGCACAATATGATTCATTAGAAAAAAAAACAGCGTGGCTTCCCCTTTAACATTACAACCGGACTTTTATACAGACATGCAGCCTGGGTGGCCAGGAATGGGAGGCATCTTTAATTACATTTAATTAATTTACATTGCCAGACGCCATGATTGACATGGACATTTTGGATGAAATGTACTAGAGACAAAGAGTACAGTAGAGACAAAGCGTACACGCTGGTGGATACTTTCTGACTCGAAATTTATGAGGAGATGTGGACAATTCTATGAGCAATGGGGTGGTTTGCATTTATGTGAGTAATATTTTGTTAAGATGTTTGGTTGTTGTCATATCGTGAAAACACACTGAATTTGTTCTTAGTTTTGTGTTTAACAAAGATCCTATCAATACAATAAAACCAACATACCTCCAAATTAAATGAAAACCCCAAAATAAGACCCTACTAAAAAAAAAAAAAAAAAAAAAAAACAGCAATTAAAATGAATCTACAGTTCCTAAGTGACCTTAATCTATCCCTACGCAGTTTGTCAGCTTTATTGGTCCTTTTAAGCTAGCTGGTCAAGTTCAAAAGCCCTTGCAGTGCTTTTTTAAAAAAGAATTTGGGCAGGCAAATTCCTGCATTAGGCCTGTAAACCTCAAACATACTGGTTCACCTTAAACCCATGGTAGATCCAAACCTGAACCTCTTTCTTAATGTTGACACCAAAGAAGGAAACATTTCATGTGACATTGTATATCACTGTATCATTATTTACTATATAAGACCTCACAATCTCTACTATGCCTGCCTATTTTTTTATTATTTAAAAATAGCTAAGGTGAACCATCCAGGGTAACGAAACAGATTGAATTAAAATGTTCCTAAAAAGTTAATCTACAGGACAGCTACTGTAGATGGAAAAAATATTTTACGTCATGTCCGTCAATTAAAAATGCACAAGGACATATTATTAGGAATAAAAAAATCAGATAGGACAAATACATGGACAAATCATCGGTAAACTTGCATAAAAACAGATTATAAACTTAAAGCGGATCTTCAGTCTATTTTTAAACTTCCTTCTAATAGCATTCTCTCCACCTAGAAATCCCAGGAGTCTTTAGGCTTTTTGTTTTTTGTTATTGTGAGGGAAGGAGAACTGGAGTAGGGCAGAGGGGAGCTGGAGGATGGCGGAGAAGAGCTGGAGGATGGCGGAGAAGAGCTGACGGATGGCGGAGAAGAGCTGAAGGAGGGCGGAGGGAAGCTGGAGGAGGGTGGAGGGGGGCTGAAGGAGGGCGAGGAAGAGCTGGAGGAGGGCAGAGAAGAGGCAGAGATGGGCGGAGTCAGGCAAAGGGTATACAGAGACAATGTGCAGTGCGCAAGTGCAGACTCCGATGTGTACTGTGCATGCATGAACTCGCTGTGCACTGCGGAGAAGCGTCATGAATTCCCTAGAGAACTAAGGGCGCTGGCTTCAGCTGCCCTCAGTTAAAATGGCCACCGCGACATTCATGATTAGTGTGTTTACAGCCTACTTTTTACACTTAAAAATGGCAGTTTTAGCACCATAAAGTGGATGCATCATATTATCTAGGTTTTTACATGCTGCATGTATTTTTTCTACAACTTTTAAAGTCTGATTGAAGTTCCTCTTTAATTCACTAAGCTGTGATAGCTGTTATTTTCCATAATATTCATTATTTTTAGGGCCAATGTGACCTCAATACAGCACTCATATGACGGAAAATAACAATGTTTATAGCAAATAACGTGTTGTAGGAAAGAAAATTGTAGTGTCTGTCAACGTGGCGTTTATTTTAAATATGATATACAGAATTATTTGTACTGAATTAAAAGTCAGGTTTTTTAGTTTCCAGTTGCTATACCGATTACCTCTGTTGACTTTGGGTGGGTCTACGCTTGGCTCAAATCAGTCTCCAATTAGCCCCGTCCAAACCATGACCATTCTTGCAAGCAGGTACCTTTAAACTCATGTAGGTTACTTTCCACTGAGCAGTATGTTCAAAACAAACTTCAGCATCAAATAAATAGCTATTTAATGGCTTATTTAAAAATTAATGCTACACTTTGCCTGGAATTGGTCTTTAATTCTTTTGAAACAGAGATCATTGAAGCCTAGACATGGTTTGTTTTAAGATTATATCAGCTTTTTATTCGGTACACTGTTTTAGAAAATTTCTTGATCTGTTTTTTCTATAGGCTAACAAATATAAAAAATAAATTTTATGAAATCAATCAAGGCAATTTTTTTGGTTTAATACTGTAATTGTATCGTACCATTACAGTATAATACAAATGCACACTGTCATCAGGCTGGTATGGCCTTTGCACACTGTAATGCCGCGTACACACAGTCGGACTTTTCAGCTACAAAAGTCCGACAGCCCGTCCGACAGACTTTCGACAGACTTTCGACAGACATTCGACTGACTTTTAACAGACTTTCTAATGACCGGACTTGCCTACACACGATCACACCAAAGTCCGACGGATTCGTACGTGATGACGTACACCGGACTAAAATAAGGAAGTTGATAGCCAGTAGCCAATAGCTGCCCTAGCGTCGGTTTTTGTCCGTCGGACTAGCATACAGGCGAGCGGATTTCTGGGTCCGGCGGAGTTACGACGTAAAGATTTGAAGCATGTTCCAAATCTAAAGTCTGTCAGATTTGCAACTGGAAAAGTCCGCTGAAGGTCCGGTGAAGCCCACACACGATCGGATTGTCTGCCGGATTTGGTCAGTCGGCATCTGGTCAAAAAGTCTGACCGTGTGTACGCGGCATTAGGCTTGTATCTAGACTAGACTTCTTGGCTTGCATGTGAGCATGTGGTCACTATGGCATAGCTGTCAAAGTGATCACATGATTCAGAATCACACTGATTAGTTCCCAATCATTAGCACAGTCCAAAGTTGTCAGACACAGCGTAGCCTCATTCACCTTTTTGCAGAGTTACTAGCACACAAAATAATTGTTCTGACACCATTATAGTATTTAAAGCGCAAGCGCCCATGTCAGGACTTGCTTCTACTATATTACCTATATGTCAGCTTTTCATATTTTGAAATGATAATGTAAAAAGTTACAGTTTGATAAAAGAACATAATTTACTAAAAGTTTTGTTTGTGAATCTAACCTTTCTCCAAGGCCATGGATGGATTGCTTGATTATAGAATTCTAAAGTGCATTTTGCAGCAGTTCTAAAACATTTTGAAAATGTCTTTCAAAATGTCCAGGTTATAATGATTATGGACATTACCGGACTAGAGCACACGAGCTGAAGACTTGCTGTGCCCATTTTGCATGGCAGAATTGTTTCTAGCCTCTAACACATAATATAACTGGAAAACTCTGTCATTTTCAGGCACTGAACACTCTATCATATTAGTTGACCTAACAGAACTTGAAAGCATTAACATAACTGAAACATTGAAAACATAGGTTCTCTGGGATAAAGTTGTGCTCTAGTTTCTAAATGTTTTCTATGGTTTCCTCTGCGCTTGCTAATGATAAACGGTTGGGTTGGCAGCTTAGGCTCCATTCACACTTGTATGACTCCAAAGTTGCACCAACTTTGGAGTGCAACTTTGTTGCAACTTTGACACAACTTTGGATGAGTGCAACTTGGATACAAAATTTGGCTTTGACCAGTGATAATAGACAACTGTTGTGCAACTGTTGCATTGCATAACATTCAGGTACGACTTTTAATGCAACTTTTCAGGGTTAACATTGAAGTCTATGGCCCTTAAGTTGCATGAAATTTGGACCAAAGTAGTGCATGAACTACTTTGAAGTTGCTGCAACTTTAAGTCGCACATTTATGAATAGTTATCATTGGAAAACATGGGGAATGACTTGTCATGCGACTTTAATGTCCAAAGTTTCATGACAATTAGCACAAGTGTGAATAGAGCCTTATTGGGTTTTTTTTTTCTGACAATTGTTAAAAAATTGGAAATAGCTGAAATTATTGGCACCCTTGTTTGAATAATATGCAGCACACATCAACACAACCTTAAATGGAAACAATGATTGTCCTACAGTAGCCTCGGTATACAGTAGCCTCCTACTTGTTTCATGATGTTCTTCTTTTTTTTTTTTTTTTAATGCAAAACTAAAAAAAAACACCTGTAAAAATTGCTATTGTTCATAAGAGGTATTCTGGTGTGAGAGTGTTACTGGTTAAACTATAAGTCATGTTTTTTATTAGTTTTAAATAAAGTGTGGAAGAACTGTAACCATAGGGCATTGCAAGGGTGGGTGGACTCCAACTGGTTTTGCATAGACTTACAAAGCCTATTTCTGCATGTCAGATTCCTATTTGTCTGACTAATGTTTCCCTTTAAAACTATACATGTCATACATACAGAATACAGGTGGGAATGTTATTTCCATGCTTTTTCATTAATACATTTTCTCAGCAGGGTAGTTGGTGGTGATTTCCCAAGAGAAGGTGCCTTTGAGGGTTACTCTGCACTGCAAATATGCGTAGCCACCCTTGAATCAGTGCGTAGCCCCGGCCTTGTTCATTTACAGCCTTTATCCTCATGGGAAAGCCGAACCCTGATTGATGTTGATGAGATCACGCTACATTGGAGGTGTTCACAGTGCTCTGAACATTCTACATTTATTGGCTTCCCAGGAGTCAGAGGTTCCATCACAACCCGTTAAACACAGAAAAATAATAAAGCATAGACAGACGTCCTAGGAGAGTTTGTCATTTACTTCCCCATTCCCACACTACACAAATGATGAAAATAACATGCCAACTGTATAACAAGAAGGAAAGCTTAATTAAAAACAATTACATACTTGTATTTGTAGGATTTGCTCACTATTGCAAATTACGTTTATTAGATCTCAAATCTGCCAGGTTATTTATGTTTATTGTGCAGAATTTCGTTTAAATTATGTTTTATTTTTACCTCTCCTTCTCTAAAACTATAGCAACAGCCCTGAGAGATGAAAGAAACAGGTAGGAGAATCAACTCAACTTGCAACATTTTAAACAAAATCAGTTGGACTTAAAGTGGGACCTTAGCAGATAATAAAGCTGATATAAGTAGATATAAAACACAGAAATACATTCTAGCTGTAAAATCATTAATACACCAGTACAAGTGTATTTTCCTCAATTGTCCTTTTCATCTACAATATGTTGTACCCCCTTGGAAGAAGTGGATGACCTGCTCTTTTCGGTTTGCATTCGAAGTGCAGTGAAGGGATATCTTGCAGTGGTGATATACTGGAGCGCTTTATAGTGCATTTTTATAGGCCGCACGGCTGAGCTGTTCCTGGTTGTTTCAAGTTCCAGGTGGACCGACAACCGGCCTGCGAGTCTGGGCATGTGCAATGTGTTAAGCACATTCCTCCCTACCGGCATCTCTGGATTACCAAACAACTAAAAAATGCTAATGGATGAGGACTTGAGCTGTAAATAGGCATGCCTCTTAATATCAGTGTTTAAATCCTCTGGGGTTCACCATTGGTATACCAAGGAGGAGGATGTGTGCAGCACTAGCACCTCCCAATCTGCTGTGTAGGGTGCCAGTAGCTCCCAGATGGGCAGGGATTTCAACATTTCGATTCCTCCCTACATTTATATCACACGCATGGCTTTGGAAGGGTACTGGTTGTTATTCCATTTACCCTCAAATATACCAATCTTTTGGATCAAAAAAAAGAGAGGTGACAGTCTAGGGCAGGGATATGCAATTAGCGGACCTCCAGCTCTTACAAAACTACAAGTCCCATCATGCCTCTCCCTCTGGGTGTCATGCTTGTGGCTGTCAGAGTCTTGCTATGCCTCATGGGACTTGTAGTTCTGCAACAGCTGGAGGTCCGCTAATTGCATATCCCTGGTCTAGGGGATGTCTAATGTGGTTGCATCAGTGCTCTTTGTTCTATATTTTAGGCATATGCCCCAAAATATGGATCTTGCAACATTTGACTGAAAGGCTCCTGTACTAAACTTCTATGCAAACGCTGCATAAACAAACCTGTGTTTAATGAATGCTCATTAACACATATTGGTATTAAACTTCTGATTTCATGGCCTCCAGGTTCTTCTTTCAGTGTCAGCATTGTTCATTTACCACTAGGTCTGGACTCGTTAAGAGCCCTTCACACAAGCGTTCAATCTGGATTCATCTACCAGTTTTTTTGATGGATCCAAACTGAACCATAATGTGTGTCTATGGGCGGGTGGATGTATGAGTGTATGTCCAATTCCATCTACTCATATCCAAGTTCATTTATGTCTGCAGAAAACAAAATGGAAAAGGTTTGTGTTCTTTTACGTTTTTGTTTACAAAAACGAATATAAGTGGATGAAGTACATTTACGTCCATTCCATTTACGTCCATTTTTAGGTTATTTTTTGTTTATACTTTTGTGACCTGTGACTACTTTCTAAGGTCCTGTTCACACCTGAGCATTTTTCAGCTTGTAAAACGCTCAGCTCTGAAGTTCCAAGCAAAATACCATTCATTTCAATGGCCCCTGTTCACATATCAGCATTTTGTCACCTGAAGCAAAACGCCTTAAGCTCAAAAAAGTAGCTTCTTTTTGGCAGATCACAAGTTTTTGGCCCCATAGACTTCAATAGAAGTGCCTGACTTGAGCAGAAAAATGTATAAAAAACGCTTGTAAAACGCTCAAATAGCAGCTCTCTACCTCTAATTTCCTCTCCCTCTCCTTCCCCTAGTGCTTTCTATTGGCTAAACAGAAACGCCTGAAGCTGTAAAACGCTTGTAATGCACTTCTGAAACACTTTAACCAGTTGCCGACCGCCTCACGACGATATACGTCGGCAGAATGGCACGGGCAAGCAGAATTACGTACCTGTACGTGATCTGCCTCCCACGGGCAGGGGGTCCGATCGGACCCCCCCTCGTGCCCGAGGCAGTCGGCTTCTGTCCGGGAGCGATCAGACGTGAGGGGGAGGCCATCCATTCGTGGCCCCCCCCTTGCGATCGCTCCCATCCAATGAGAATCTTCCTCTGTATAGTAAATAGAGGCAGAGGAAGTGATGTCATCTCTCCTCGGATCGGTATTTTCCGTTCCGGCGCCGAGGAGAGAAGACATCCGAGTGAGTGTAAAACACTACACACACAGTAGAACACGCCAGGCATACATTACATCCCCCATCACCCCCTGATCACCCCCCAATCACCCCCCCCCTCCCGCCGTCACACTGACACCAAGCAGTTTTTTTTTTTTCTGATTACTGCATTGGTGTCAGTTTGTGACAGTTAGTGTGGTAGGGCAGTTAGTGTTAGCCCCCTTTAGGTCTAAGATACCCCCCTAACCCCCCTTAATAAAGTTTTAACCCCTTGATCACCCCCCGTCGCCAGTGTCACTAAGCGATCATTTTTCTGATCGCTGTATTAGCGTCACTGGTGACGCTAGTTAGAGAGTTAAATATATAGGTTCGCCGCCAGCGTTTTATAGCATCAGGGACCCCCATATACTACCTAATAAAGGTTTTAGCCCCTTGATTGCCCCCTAATTAACCCTTTCACCAGTGATCACCGTATAACTGTTACGGGTGATGCTGGTTAGTTCGTTTATTTTTTATAGTGTCAGGGCACCCGCCATTTATTACCGAATAAAGGTTTAGCCCCCTGATCGCCCGGCGGTGATATAACGTAGGTTTTAGGGTCAGATAGGGTGTGCGTCGCCCCAGGCAGTGTCAGGTTAGCGCCAGTACCGCTAACACCCACGCACGCAGCATACGCCTCCCTTAGTGGTATAGTATCTGAACGGATCAATATCTGATCCGATCAGATCTATACTAGCGTCCCCAGCAGTTTAGGGTTCCCAAAAACGCAGTGTTAGCGGGATCAGCCCAGATACCTGCTAGCATCTGCGTTTTGTCCCTCCGCCCGGCCCAACCCACCCAAGTGCAGTATCGATCGATCACTGTCACTTACAAAACACTAAACGCATAACTGCAGCGTTTGCAGAGTCAGGCCTGATACCTGCGATCGCTAACAGTTTTTTTGGTAGCGTTTTGGTGAACTGGCAAGCACCAGCCCCAGGTAGCGTCAGGTTAGTGCCAGTAGCGCTAACACCCACGCACGCACCGTACACCTCCCTTAGTGGTATAGTATCTAAACGGATCAATATCTGATCCGATCAGATCTATACTAGTGTCCCCAGCAGTTTAGGGTTCCCAAAAACGCAGTGTTAGGGGGATCAGCCCAGATACCTGCTAGCACCTGCGCTTTTCCTCTCCGCCCGGCCCAGCCCAGCCCACCCAAGTGCAGTATCGATTGATCACTGTCACTTACAAAACACTAAACGCATAACTGCAGCGTTCGCAGAGTCAGGCCTGATCCCTGCGATCGCTAACAGGTTTTTTGGTAGCGTTTTGGTGAACTGGCAAGCATCAGCGGCCTAGTACACCCCGGTCGTAGTCAAACCAGCACTGCAGTAACACGTGATGACGTGGCGAGTCCCATAAGTGCAGTTCAAGCTGGTGAGGTGGCAAGCACAAGTAGTGTCCCGCTGCCACCAAGAAGAAGACAAACACAGGCCCGTCGTGCCCATAATGCCCTTCCTGCTGCATTCGCCAATCCTAATTGGGAACCCACAACTTCTGCAGCACCCGTACTTCCCCCATTCACATCCCCAACCAAATGCAGCCAGCTGCATGAGAGGCATTTTCTTTATGTCCTCCCGAGTACCCCTACCCAATGAACCGAAAGATGTCGTGTCTGCAGCAAGTGCGGATATAGGCGTGACACCCGCTATTATTGTCCCTCCTGTCCTGACAATTCTGGTCTTTGCATTGGTGAATGTTTTGAACGCTGCCATACACTAGTTGAGTATTAGCGTAGGGTACAGCATTGCACAGACTAGGCACACTTTCACAGGGTCTCCTGATGCCATCACATTTTGAGAGACCCGAACCTGGAACCGGCTACAGTTACAAAAGTTACAGGTGATATATGCCGAAGCATGGGGGCAGCAGGGGCGGAGGAGTGATTTGCAGGAGGATGCCCCCCTGCTTCGGCATATATAAATGGTGCATATATGCCCATCATTAGAAGTGGGTGGATGAAGGGAGGTATTCCAACGGTGGGCATACCCACCGAACAATCTCTTTTTTTTCGTTCAGCCCACAGGCTGCATGAAAAAAAAAGATTACAATATATGCCCAACAAGGACCAGCAACGTACTGGTATGTTGCTGGACTTTGAGTGGTTATACCAGAATGATGCCTGCAGGTTTAGGTATCATCTTGGTATCATTTTTTTCAGCCAGCGGTCGGCTTTCATGTAAAAGCAATCCTAGCGGCTTATTAGCCTCTAGACTGCTTTTACAAGCAGTGGGAGGGAATGCCCCCCACCGTCTTCCATGTTTTTCTCTGGCTCTCCTGTCCCAACAGGGAACCTGAGAATGCATCCGGTGATTCAGCCAGCTGACCATAGAGCTGATCAGAGACCAGAGTGGCTCCAAACATCTCTATGGCCTAAGAAACCGGAAGCTGCGAGCATTTCATGACTTAGATTTCCCCGGATGTAAACAGCACCATTGGGAAATTGGGAAGGCATTTTATCACACCGATCTTGGTGTGGTCAGATGCTTTGAGGGCAGAGGAGAGATCTAGGGTCTAATAGACCCCAATTTTTTCAAAAAAGAGTACCTGTCACTACCTATTGCTATCATAGGGGATATTTACATTCCCTGAGATAACAATAAAAATGATTAAAAAAAAAAAATGAAAGGAACAGTTTAAAAATAAGATAAAAAATCAAAAAAATAATAAAGAAAAAAAATTAAAAATAAAGAAAAAAAAAAGCACCCCTGTCGCCCCCTGCTCTCGTGCAAAGGCGAACGCAAGCGTCGGTCTGGCGTCAAATATAAACAGCAATTGCACCATGCATGTGAGGTATCACCGCGAAGGTCAGATCGAGGGCAGTAATTTTAGCAGTAAACCTCCTCTGTAAATCTAAAGTGGTAACCTGTAAAGGCTTTTAAAGGCTTTTAAAAATGTATTTGGTTTGTCACCACTGCACGTTTGTGCGCAATTTTAAAGCATGTCATGTTTGGTATCCATGTACTTGGCCTAAGATCATCTTTTTTATTGCATCAAACATTTGGGCGATATAGTGTGTTTTAGTGCATTAAAATTTAAAAAAGTGTGTTTTTTCCCAAAAAAATGCATTTGAAAAATCGCTGCACAAATACTGTGTGAAAAAAAAATGAAACACCCACCATTTTATTCTGTAGGGCATTTGTTTTAAAAAAATATATAATGTTTGGGGGTTCAAAGTAATTTTCTTGCAAAAAAAAATAATTTTTTCATGTAAACAAAAAGTGTAAGAAAGGGCTTTGTCTTCAAGTGGTTAGAAGAGTGGGTGATGTGTGACGTAAGCTTCTAAATATTGTGCATAAAATGCCAGGACAGTTCAAACCCCCCCCCCCCCCCCAAATGACCCCATTTTGGAAAGTAGACACCCCAAGCTATTTGCTGAGAGGCATGTCTAGTCCATGGAATATTTTATATTGTGGCACAAGTTTAGCTTAGCAAATAGCTTGGGGGTGTCTACTTTCCAAAATGGTATCTTTTGGGGGAGGGGGGGGGGGTTTGTGCCACCTGGGCATTCCATTGTCTCCGAAACTGTGATAGGCAGTGAAGAGTGCAATCAAAAATTTACGCCCTTAGAAAGCCTGAAGGCGGTGATTGGTTTTCGGGGTTCCGTACGCGGCTAGGCTCCCAAAAAGTCCCACACATGTGGTATCCCCGTACTCAGGAGAAGCAGCTGAATGTATTTTGGGGTGCAATGCCACATATGCCTATGGCCTGTGTGAGCAATATATCATTTAGTGACAACTGTTTGTAATTTTTTTTTTTTTTTTGTCATTATTCAACCACTTAGGACAAAAAAAAATAATATTCAATGGGCTCAACATGCCTCTCAGCAATTGCCTTGGGGTGTCTACTTTCCAAAATGGGGTAATTTGAGGGGGTTTTGTACTGCCCTGCCATTTTAGCACCTCAAGAAATTACATAGGCAGTCATAAATTAAAGGCTGTGTAAATTCCAGAAAATGTACCCTAGTTTGTAGGCGCTATAACTTTTGCGCAAAGCAATAAATATACACTTATTGACATTTTTTTACCAAAGACATGTGGTTGAATACATTTTGGCCTAAATGTATGACTAAAATTGAGTTTATTGGATTTTTTTATAACAAAAAGTAGAAAATATCTTTTTTTTTCAAAATTTTCGGTCTTTTTCCGTTTATAGCGCAAAAAATAAAAACGTTTCAAGTTTAGGAGATATTTACAGTACCTACAGGTAAGCCTTATTCTAGGCTTACCTGTAGGTACAATTAAAGAGGAAGACTTTACTTCCTGTAAGCGTGGGCTAGGTAAAGCTACTAATATGTACTGCAGTGCATTGGAGGGTGACTGTGTACATGTATTGTTTAAATATGTAAAATGTACGTACTCGTATTTGCTATTATTTCAACTAAGACCTTTAGTTATGTCTATGTCTATATACACCCCCATTGGTGTGCTTACCTAAACCTATTATCACCTGGAGCCTCCGGAGTTCCTTCATGGGATAAATTTGTAACAGATAGGTAATGTGACAGACTCACCCGGGACAGAGGCTTTTGGAGGGAACTGAATGCTAGCCTCTTGCTTACCGACTATGGGCCCTGGCATTTGAGGGAGCTACAAGCATTTAGGAAGAAATGATGTTATGTAATGCAAAAGGACATTATTAAGGAGGCCATGATGGTCTCTGCCAGTTTGGGACTAAGTGGAAAGATATATGTGAAAGAAAGGCTGATTAATGAGATCTGGAAAGCCTGGTTCTTTCACCCAATAGTTTATTGTGCTCATTAACACATCTTTGTCTCCTAGCAAACTATTGGGGATGTGTTTATACTTATGTGTATTGTAAGTTGAGTGAGGAGACGGCAGGTCTATCCTGAAAGGTCATATCTCTGAGTCGCCAAGTCTGGGTAAATGATTAGATAACTAGCTCATGTTAATTAGGTTTCTGGTTACAGGTGTATTGTTAGAGTAATATGAGCAGGAGGGGGGAACCTCCTCCTCAACTGTATATAAGACTGTATTCTTGTTCAGCAACCAAACGAGTTTTGTCTTGTTTGTTGTTGTCAGTGGTTAGAATATCTGATATCTATATTCAGACTGGGAGGAAGCGGTATATGACGAAAGCACTCAAGCGGAGTGTGGAACGTTTCGTTACAGGTAGCCAGTGACTAAGTTACATCTATATGAGAAAAGTCTAAATGTCTGCTTTGTGGCATAGGCTTCATTTTCTAATAGGGCTGGGCGAACGGTTCGGCCTGAGCATAAGTTCGGGCCGAAGGTTCGCTGTTCGGACATTCGGCGAACATCGTTTGTTTGGCTCCCCGAACCGACCACAATGCATTGTGGCGCTGAACAGTGCATTGCAAGCCTTGATTGGCTGAAGCAGTGAAAGCTTCAGCCAATCAGGGCACAGAACACTGTCAGAGTCATGATTGGACACTGTCAAAATGACTTTATCCAATCATGGCTGATTCCCACCCCACAGTATAAAAGTATTCTTTCAATGGTAGCCATTTTCAGTGTGATTTCGGCGTGGAGAGAGATAGGACAGGGCTCTGTTCAGTGCTATACTGTGCTATTTGGCTTCAATTGTCAGTGTAGATTATTAGTTTAGTGTCAGTCTAGGGATAGTGTGAGTGTAGTGAGGAGGACCATCATTCAGCTTTGCATAGTGTACAGCTAGAGTAGGGACAGCCCAGATAGATTCACTGTACTGTAGTGAGACCGTGTCATTCATACATACATTAGTATAGAGTAGGGACAGCTCAGATAGTTTCAGTGTAGTGTAGTGAGACCGTGTCAGTAATCTTTACATTAGTGTATAGCTAGAGTAGGGACAGTTCAGATAGTGTCAGTGTAGTGACGGTTGAACACCGTCTATTTGATTGCATTACTGCCAGTTTATTGCCATTTATTTCTGTGTCCGTTACTGCCAGTTTAAGGCCATATAGTACTGTGTGCGTTACTGCCAATTTAACGATATATTGTTTTTTTGTGCGTTACTGCCAGTTTAACGCCATATAGTTCTGTGTGCGTTACTGCCAGTTTAATGCGTATAGTTTTGTGCGTTACTGCCAGTTTAACGCCATTTACTTCTGTGTGCGTTACTGCCAGTTTAACGCCATTTACTTCTGTGTGCGTTACTGCCAGTTTAATGCCATATAGTTCTGTGTGTCACTGTACATTTGGCGCATTATATTGCAGAATATTATAGTGTATCCCCAGAATGTGTCTGTGTAGTGAGAGTACTCAAATTAAAGTGCACCAAACACCTCTTTACATTGATTAAAGTGCATCTACGTACAGATTTCAACTTCTTCTTTACATTTGCTTGTAAGCACCGCCCCATCCGTCCCAATAATGTCTGGGAGGACAACAAGGAGTGGCAGACGTTCCCTTGGCACTATAAGGGGGCCAGCAACAAATGTGTCCACAAGCAAAGGTGGACCTGGTGGTCAGTTCTCAGGCAGGGCATCACTTCCTCTGTTTAATGAGTTTGCCTGTGCTATCCAGCCACCGCATGCAGAGGAGGTGGTGGACTGGCTTACTAAACCTTCCTCATCCTCCTCATCCTCTGTCACGCAAGCAGAGACAAGTGTGCAAGTGTGCAGTCCCCTGCAGAGTGGATAAACCTGCCTCCTTGTCCACATCTATTTCTGCCATAGCCCCAACATCATCTATTAAGGAGTCAGCTGAGTTATTTGACCACAGCGTCAGCCACTTTCTCCTTGATGATGCCTAGCCATTACTGGATTCAGATGTTGGTTCTGAGGTTGAGGATGACAGGAACATGAGCCTAGAGAGAGGGAGTAACGCTGGTAGACAAATTGGCATTCATGTTCGCCAATAGGGATGAGCTTCGTGTTCGAGTCGAACCCATGTTCGACTCGAACATCGGCTGTTCGACCGTCCGTCGAATTGCGAACGTTATGGGCCGTTCGCGCCAAATTCGTGTGGCGCGTCACGGCCCATAATTCACTGCGGCATCGCAGTGCATTGCTGGCTGATGATTGGCCAAGCATGCACTATGACCCGCATGCTTGGCCAATCACAGCGCCGTCAGTAGAGAGAGCTGTAATTGGCCAAAGCCAGGGTGGCTTTGGCCAATTATGGCTCAGGGGATTTAGTACACGCCCCACACTATATAAGGCCGCCTGCACGGCGGCCCTGTGTAGTGTGTTCCGGTGTGCTGATAGAGAGAGAGACAGACAGTGTCATTTGATTTGAGTTAGATAGATTAGGCTAGATCTGTTCCTGCTATTTACATTTAGTGCAGTGCGTCCTGCTCACAGTGTTCAGCTAGATCCGTTCCTGCTATTTACATTTAGTGCAGTCAGTGCGTCCTGCTCACAGTGTTCAGCTAGATCCGTTCCTGCTATTTACATTTAGTGCAGTGCGTCCTGCTCACAGTGTTCAGCTAGATCTGTTCCTGCTATTTACATTTAGTGCAGTGCGTCCTGCTCACAGTGTTCAGCTAGATCCGTTCCTGCTATTTACATTTAGTGCAGTGCGTCCTGCTCACAGTGTTCAGCTAGATCTGTTCCTGCTATTTACATTTAGTGCAGTGCGTCCTGCTCACAGTGTTCAGCTAGATCTGTTCCTGCTATTTACATTTAGTGCAGTGCGTCCTGCTCACAGTGTTCAGCTAGATCTGTTCCTGCTATTTACATTTAGTGCAGTGCGTCCTGCTCACAGTGTTCAGCTAGATCCGTTCCTGCTATTTACATTTAGTGCAGTTCGTCCTGCTCACAGTGTTCAGCTAGATCTGTTCCTGCTATTTACATTTAGTGCAGTGCGTCCTGCTCACAGTGTTCAGCTAGATCCGTTCCTGCTATTTACATTTAGTGCAGTCAGTGCGTCCTGCTCACAGTGTTCAGCTAGATCCGTTCCTGCTATTTACATTTAGTGCAGTCAGTGCGTCCTGCTCACAGTGTTCAGCTAGATCTGTTCCTGCTATTTACATTTAGTGCAGTCAGTGCGTCCTGCTCACAGTGTTCAGCTAGATCCGTTCCTGCTATTTACATTTAGTGCAGTGCGTCCTGCTCACAGTGTTCAGCTAGATCCGTTCCTGCTATTTACATTTAGTGCAGTGCGTCCTGCTCACAGTGTTCAGCTAGATCTGTTCCTGCTATTTACATTTAGTGCAGTGCGTCCTGCTCACAGTGTTCAGCTAGATCCGTTCCTGCTATTTACATTTAGTGCAGTCAGTGCGTCCTGCTTACAGTGTTCAGCTAGATCCGTTCCTGCTATTTACATTTAGTGCAGTCAGTGCGTCCTGCTCACAGTGTTCAGCTAGATCTGTTCCTGCTATTTACATTTAGTGCAGTCAGTGCGTCCTGCTCACAGTGTTCAGCTAGATCCGTTCCTGCTATTTACATTTAGTGCAGTCAGTGCGTCCTGCTCACAGTGTTCAGCTAGATCTGTTCCTGCTATTTACATTTAGTGCAGTCAGTGCGTCCTGCTCACAGTGTTCAGCTAGATCCGTTCCTGCTATTTACATTTAGTGCAGTGCGTCCTGCTCACAGTGTTCAGCTAGATCCGTTCCTGCTATTTACATTTAGTGCAGTCAGTGCGTCCTGCTCACAGTGTTCAGCTAGATCCGTTCCTGCTATTTACATTTAGTGCAGTCAGTGCGTCCTGCTCACAGTGTTCAGCTAGATCCGTTCCTGCTATTTACATTTAGTGCAGTGCGTCCTGCTCACAGTGTTCAGCTAGATCCGTTCCTGTTATCTTCCTACTGACAGGCAGGCTTGTCTGGTTACAGTATATAAAGCTACCTGAAGAAAATTACAGGTGTTCTATCCCAGCTTAGTGCAGCTACAGGCCATTAGTATGTCTGGAAGGCCAAGAAGGAGAGGCAGACAGTCACAAGCCAATAAGAGAGGGCAAGCAGGCTCTGTGTCTAGTGCTGGTCGTGGAGACGGTGCATCCTCATCAGCACGTGGCCATGGGACACGCTTGGCCTTTTTTTCGGCAGCTGGCCGTGTTGAGCCGCAACATGCGGAAGACTTGGTCGAGTGGATGACCAAGCCGTCCTCATCCTCCTCATCCTCTCTCACCCATGCCCAGGGTGCTTTGTCTGGCAAAGCAGCGGCCTCTTCCCTCAGCTCAATGTCATCAGTGACTCCTTCCCTAGCTCCACCATGTCCTCCTGAGGATTCCCTCGAACTGTTTGACCACAGTGTTGGGTACATGCTCCAGGAGGATGCCCAGCGTTTGGAAGGCTCTGATGATGATACTGAGCTCGATGAAGGCAGTAACATGAGCACGGACAGAGGGGGTGCCCAAGAAGGACAGCAATCTGGCAGTCATGCTCCCCCTGCTGCAGCATACTGCCAGGTTTGCTCCAGTGATGAGGAGGGAGGGGATGATGAGGTCACTGACTCAATGTGGGTGCCTGATAGGAGAGAGGAGGAGGAGGAGGAGGAGGAGGCGGCACATCACCAACGAGGCAGGATGCCCTCCAGGGGCCAGCCTAAGGGCAGCACATTGACTGCATCACACCCCAAAGCTCCACATGTGCAGGGCGCTGCAGTCTCTGCGCATTATTCAAAAAGTTCTTTGGTGTGGGCCTTTTTTGAGACGAGTGCATCAGATCGCACCGCTGCTATTTGCAACATATGTCTCAAGCGTATCTCGCGTGGCCAAAACATCTCCCGCTTGGGTACCACATGCTTGACCAGACATATGTTGACCTGCCATGCAGTTCGTTGGCAAGCATATCTAAAAGACCCACACCAAAGAACAAAGAGGATCTCTCCTTGCTCCTCATCAGCTGAGATTTCCAACCCCACTAGACCTTCAGTCCTCTCTGAGACCTGCAGTGAGAGGAATGAAGGTGTAGAATTAGGTGTGTCACAGCCAAGTACTTGTGGGCAATCTGCTTTTGGTACACCGACGTCAGATTGTACCAGGCAAATTTCCCTGCCCCAGCTGCTGCACCGCCGAAAGAAGTTTGCTCCCAGCCATCCACATGCCCAGCGGTTGAATGCTAGCTTGGCAAAATTGCTAGCACTTCAACTGCTGCCTTTTCAGTTGGTAGACTCTGCCCCCTTCCGTGAGTTTGTGGAATGTGCGGTTCCTCAGTGGCAGGTACCCAAACGCCACTTTTTCTCACGGAAGGCGATTCCGGCTCTCTACTGGCATGTGGAAGGCAATGTCCATGCCTCGCTGGACAGGGCGGTCAGCGGTAAGGTGCATATTACCGCTGACTCATGGTCCAGCAGGCATGGACAGGGACGTTACTTAAGTTTCACGGCGCATTGGGTGACTCTGCTGGCAGCTGGGAAGGATGCAGGACAAGGTGCAGTAGTGTTGGAGGTTGTTCCGCCACCACGCCTCCAAAATGCTGATTGTGACACACCTCTCTCCTCCACCCTTCTTCTTCCTCCATGGCCTCTTCCTCGGAACCAGCGGTGCTCCGTAGGCGTTCAAGGGGCTACGCAAGTACGCAGGCCAAAAGATGCCATGCGGTGCTTGAGCTGGTGTGCTTGGGGGACAGGAGCCACACTGGGGCAGAGGTTCTGTCAGCTCTGCAGGGGCAGGTTCAGAGGTGGTTGACGCCATGCCAACTTAAGGCAGGAATGGTGGTTTGCGACAATGGCACCAACCTCCTCTCTGCCCTCCGACAGGGACAACTGACCCATGTGCCCTGTTTGGCTCACGTCCTTAACTTGGTGGTGCAGCGGTTCTTGGGCAGGTACCCGGGCTTACAGTATGTCCTAAAGGCAGGCCAGGAAAGTCTGTGTGCATTTCCGCCGGTCATATAATGCCAGTGCTCGGCTGACGGACCTCCAAAAGGAGTTTAACCTGCCCAAGAACCGCCTAATCTGTGACATGCCCACCAGGTGGAACTCAACGTTGGCCATGCTGCAGCGGCTGCACACGCAGCAGAGGGCCATCAATGAGTACCTGTGCGACTATGGCACCAGGACAGGGTCAGGGGACCTTGGTTTTTTTTCCCCACGCCAGTGGGCCATGATCAGGGATGCATGCACTGTCCTGTCACCATTCGAGGAGGCCACGAGGATGGTGAGCACTGACAGTGCATGCATCAGTGACACTGTCCCCCTTGTCCACCTGTTGGAGCACACGCTGCATGGAATAATGGACAGGGCACTTGAGGCAGAACAGAGGCAGGAAGAGGAGGACTTCCTTAGCTCTCAAGGCCCCCTTTATCCAGACAGTGTACCTGTGTGCCCGCCGATCACACAGGAAGAGGACGAGGAGGAGGAGGAGGAAGATTGTGTCAGTATGGAGGTGGAGCCTGGCACTCAGCATCAGCAGTTTTTAAGGGATCAGTCCCAAGGAACACATGGACTTGTACGTGGCTGGGAGGAGGTGGCTGCGGACGTTGTTGTCCTTAGTGACCCAGAGGACTCCGGACCGAATGCCTCAGCAAACCTACGCTGCATGGCCTCCCTGATCCTGCAAAGCCTGCGTAAGGATCCTCGTATTCTTGGTATCAAGGAGAAGGACCAATACTGGCTGGCAACCCTCCTTGATCCACGTTACAAGGGTAAGGTTGCGGACCTTATCTTGCCATCGCAGAGGGAGCAGAGGATGAAACATCTTCGGGAGGCCTTGCAGAAAGGTCTGTGCAACGCGTTCCCAGAGACTGGGAGGTTACAAACTCCTGTTTCTGGACAACGTGTTGCTGAGGCTTCGGTTAGTCAAAGAAGGATCGGTGGAGAAGGTGGCCGTCTGACCGATGCGTTCAGACAATTTTTTGGTCCGCAGCCCCAAGGTATGATCGGTTCCAGCAACCATCGCCAGCGTCTGTTTTACATGGTGCAGGAATACCTAGGGGCAAGATCAGACTTGGATACCTTTCCCACCGAAAATCCTCTGGGTTACTGGGTCTTGAGGATGGATCACTGGCCAGAGCTTGCACAGTATGCAATTGAGCTACTGGCCTGTCCTGCATCCAGCGTTCTTTCGGAACGCACATTCAGTGCTGCTGGAGGCGTGGTAACCGATCACAGGGTGCGTCTGTCCACTGACTCGGTCGATCGGCTGACCTTCATAAAAATGAATCAGTCTTGGATCACCACCAGCTACCAAGCACCTGATGCTGATGTAACTGAATAATTTTTTTCAGATCCCTTCAAAGACTGCCTATGCTGATGCTGAGTGACTATCCCTGAGTAATTATCCTCTTCCTCCTCAATCATCACGCTGATAGCTTGTAAGAACATTTTTGGTTCTGGGCGCCACCACCAGTGCCTAAGGCACAATTTTTCAGCCCCTGTTTAACAGGGGCGTGTAATTACAATTTTTGATGTAATACTTTGCAACAGGGCTCGTTCCTGCATTCCAACTAGAGTGTCTGTGAGGGGTTGCAGTGTTGTGGCACCAGCACCAGTGCCTAAGGCCCAATTTTTCTGCCCCTGTCTAACAGGGGCGTGTAATTACAATTTTTGATGCAATACTTTGCAGCAGGGCTCGTTCCTGCATTCCAACTAGAGTGTCTGTGAGGGGTTGCAGTGTTGTGGCACCAGCACCAGTGCCTAAGGCCCAATTTTTCTGCCCCTGTCTAACAGGGGCGTGTAATTACAATTTTTGATGCAATACTTTGCAGCAGGGCTCGTTCCTGCGTTCCAACTAGAGTGTCTGTGAGGGGTTGCAGTGTTGTGGCACCAGCACCAGTGCCTAAGGACCAATTTTTCTGCCCCTGTCTAACAGGGGCGTGTAATTACAATTTTTGATGCAATACTTTGCAGCAGGGCTCGTTCCTGCGTTCCAACTAGAGTGTCTGTGAGGGGTTGCAGTGTTGTGGCACCAGCACCAGTGCCTAAGGCCTAATTTTTCAGCTCCTGTTCAACAGGGGCATGTAATTACAATTCTTGATCTAATATTTCACAGCAGGGCCCTGTGAGGGCTTACAGTGTTGTGGCCACAGCAACACCTAAGGCCCACATTTCTGCTGAGTATATAGGGCAGGACCCTACTTTCAAACATCTAACTTACAAACGACTCCTACTTGCAAACGGAAGGAGACAACAGGAAGTGAGATGAAATCTACCCCTAGGAAGGGAAATTCTCTCCTGTAAGAGTTAATATGGGAAAACAATTTCTCCTTTCCACTGATGCTTTCCAATCCTTGTTCCACAAAAAAACCCAAATTTTCAAAAAACATTTTTCATTGGGACAAAAAAGTGAGGTGAAATCTTCTGAAGAGGAGGAAAGACAGCAAAACAAATGTCACAGGGGTGATAACCCTTCCCTATGTTTTCCAAAAAGCTTAAAAAAGATTTTTTGGCTGGAGCTAAACACGTTAAAAATGTACCCGTTCAAAATTACAAAGAGATTCTACTTAACAACAAACCTACAGTCCCTGTCTTGTTTGCACCGCCTGTATACTGCTGTTCAGAGTATATAGGGCCTTTCCTTATTTTAATTTGGGTGCGGGGTTCCCCTTAATATCCATACAGGACCCAAAGGGCCTGGTAATGGACTGGGGGGGTACCCATGCCGTTTGTCTCACTGATTTTCATCCATATTGCCATGACCCGACATGACATTAAACCCGCAAGCAGTTTTAAATGAGATTTTTTCCTTTAAAAATGACATTTGGTGCAGGGACTGTTCTAAACATGGGAAACACGCGTCACTTTACAGGCATACTATAGACACCCCCCAGGTACGATATTTAAAGGAATATTTCACTTTTTTTTTTTTTACTTTAAGCATCATTAAAATCACTGCTCCCGAAAAAACGGCCGTTTTTAAAAGTTTTTTTTGCATTGATACATGTCCCCTGGGGTAGGACCGGGTCCCCAAACCCTTTTTCGGACAATACCATGCAAATTAGCCTTTAAAATGAGCACTTTTGATTTCGAACGTTCGAGTCCCATAGACGTCAATGGGGTTCTAACGTTCGTGCGAACTTTCGGTCCGTTCGCGGGTTCTGGTGCGAACCGAACCGGGGGGTGTTCGGCTCATCCCTATTCGCCAAGCTGCAGCGTATTGAAAAGTTGTCTTCAGTGGTAATGATGAAGATGGAGGAGATGGAGATGATGATGGTGATGATGAGGTCACTGATGTGACTTGGGTGCCAGATAGAGCAGAGGAGGAAACTGAAGGTCAGGCGGCACAACCCCAAGGAGGCCGACATCAAGAAAGCATAGAGAGCAGCCACCCTATTCCATCACATTCTGAAGCAGCTGCTATCTCCCAGTCCACTCCCCAAAGCTCAGCTGTCTGGGCCTTTTTCAGCACATCTGCAGCAGATCGCACTGTTGCTATCTGCAAACTGTGTCTCAGGCACATCAAACACAAAACACCAACCATATGCATATCATTGCAATTTTTTTTGCCTTCATCAAGAGCACCTCTATAGGGTTATGGTGGGAATGGGGTATGGGGACACCCAAAGAGTAATTTTTCTGCACCTGTTTGACAGGTGCATATCGTTGCAATTTTTTACAGGAAGGCCAGTTCTTGCTTTCATCAAGAGTACTTCTATAGGGTTACAGTGGGAAGGCGCCACCGACACCCAAAGACCAATTTTTCTGCACCTGTTTGACAGGTGCATATCATTGCAATTTTTACAGCAAGGCCAATTCTTGCTTTCAACAAGATTACCTCTGTAGGGTTACAGCGGGAAGGCACCACGACACCAACTTTTACGCACCCGTTAATTCTATACAAAGTCACAACATGACACCAGAATGTATCCAGAAAATCGATAATCTTGTTCACCAGTGCACTATATTGTGGCCTCATCATACACACTGGCTCTCCAGCTGTTGCTGAGCAAAATAAAGGCTACTTGCAGGAAAAATGTAATTTTATTTGGCTTTATAAATGCAATTATTGCTGCAGAAGATTCCGTAAAAGATTCCGAACTTTCGCGGTGTTCGAAAGTTCAAGTGCGAACCGAACAGGGATCCGTTCGGCCCAATCCCATTTGCTAAGCATTGCTAGTTCTTGGATCTTTCTTTGATTTATACACCGTAAACTTTGATCTCATATTTTTTCAGTATGCTCACTGTGTGTATTACAGGGACTTGCGGTGAGGTCAGTGGCTGATGAGGCACTGTTGTAAATGGCGTTCAAACCACACATGTGAGGTATCGCGGTGATCCTTAGAGCGAGAACAATAATTCTAGCACTAGACCTCCTCTGTAACTCTAAACATGTAACCTGTAAACATGTTGCAACAACCACCATTTTATTCCCAAGCATTTTAGCCTGGTATGGTTCAAGAGGGGAAGGGTGCTCACTCGTCCCCCCCCCCCTCCATATCCTGACCTCTAGGCTGTATACTAGGATAAGGGTCTGGTATAGGTTTAGGAGGGACTCCCATGCAAATTTTTAAAACATTTTGGCGTGGAGTTCACCTAAAAAAATTCATACCAGACCTGAAGGGCCTGGTATGGACTGGGGGGGGGGGGGGCACACCATTTTTTTCCTTGATTTTTTATCTATATTGCCTTTAGCTGGCAATACATTACAGCCATGAGCAAGTTTATTAATCCAACAAGATTTTATTGAGTTTGCAGGGAAAGCATTACAAGCATTGTAGCCAGGTTTACACATCACCTCATGTGCTACACATAATCCAATAGTAGAGTAACAATCTCCATATAACATTGTTAAAAGGTTATTCTAATCACAGTCTACCTCTATCCAAGTCTCACCCGGCATTAATACCTAACAACCTGTCATATACCAGTTCCATAGGTGCCAATCCCGGTACGTCTAACCATGGACCCCATATTTTTTCAAATTTTTGCATGCTACCTCTATGTTGATAAATCAACTTTTCCATTTTTAGAGTTGTGTTAATACTTTCAGTCCACTCCTTGACAGTCGGTGACCTATCAGACTTCCAATGAATCATAATCAGTCTTCTGGCCTGAAAAAGTACTCTATGCACAGCTTCTCTGTTGTGACCTTCCCATTCGTATTCTTCCAGAGCACCCAAGAGACATGCTCTAGGGTCCTGTGGAAGGCCCACATTAAAGATTGAGTTAATAGTTTGAACCACTCCCGCCCAGTACGTATGCAACTTGGGGCATCTCCACAGCATATGAATCAGATCTCCATGTTCCCGTTTACACCTAGTACATGTTGGTTCCGTCAGCCTGTTCATTAGATGTAATCTGTGCGGTGTATAATATGTTCTCAATAGAATATATAATTGGGTGAGTTTTTGTGACACATTAAGTGAACATTGGTTCACTGCCTGAAACATCTCCTCCCACTGATCCTCATCTAGCTGTCCCACCTCTGCCTCCCACCTCTCTCTCACCCTCAAGGGATGACGTCTCATCACGGATTGCAGCAGGATGGCATAGCATTGAGATATAAATCCCTTAGATGAGCCAGCATCCTCCAGAAGGTTGAAGACCGGGGTCGGGGACAAGTGCCACTCCGAGGAGCGGCCCTGTGTCTGTACTGCGTGTCTAAGTTGCATATAATAGAATAACATTGATGCTGGCAGGTTATACGCTTCTTTTAGATCAGCAAATGTTCGCAACACACCTTCCCTGAATATATGCTTGATATGAGTAATTCCAAACTGCTTCCAATGAGTTCCGCATTGTAATTTAGCCAGTTCCCCATATGTGTCATTGTGCCAAATGGGACTATATTCCGTATATCCATCTACGTTTTGAAGGTATTTGGACTTATTCCACACCTTTTGAATTAGGCTAAACGTTGGGTATTTTTTATGTGGTTTAGTGAAGGCCAATGCCTCTAAAGCCATGTGTATCGGTCCCTTTCCTACTGTATGGATCATTAGCCTGTGGGATGAGTTGTGTGACGGGACAAATGTGCCAATCAGATGCTGCAGTTGGGAGGCCAGATAGTACAGCCATGGATTGGGCAGTGGCAATCCACCGCAGTCCTTGGGTCTCTGTAGGTGTTCTAATTTGATCCGGGCGGGACCATTTTTCCAAATAAGGGTTCGGAAAATGGCATTGACTATGTGAAATATTTTTAAGGGGATAACCATAGGGGTATTGTGTAAAAAATAAAGTAATTGGGGCATAAGAATCATTTTCACTAAATTTACTCTACCTGCTACTGACAGTAAAAGAGAGTTCCATGTCTTAATTTTGTCTCTAAAACGCTGTAGGAGTGGAAATATATTTAGGTGTATAAAGTCTCGGGGCTGGGACGTAATTTGAATCCCCAAATATTTGAAAGTGGTGGCAATCGGGATGGGGCAAGTGGCACAGACCTCCTGTGAATCATCTCCATCCAATAGGAGAAGGGCAGACTTTGACCAATTTATGTGAAGGCCAGAGAACTTCCCAAATTTAGATATGGTCGACATGGCCTCTTGGAGGGAGGGGCCAGTGTCACCGAGTAGGAGCATGGTATCATCAGCATACAACATAATTTTTTCCTGCATGTCACCGTAGCAGAAGCCCGTAATGCCCAGATTTGCCCTGATCCCGATCGCCAAAGGCTCAATAGCCAGTGCGAAGAGGAGGGGCGACAGGGGGCATCCCTGCCTTGTACCCCTCCTCAGCACAAAGCTTGGGGATAGGTAGCCTGCAACCCTTACAGCGGCCTCCGGCTGGCTATAAAGGAGCCTAACCCAAGAGACATACCGGGGGCCGAATCCGAAACTTCGCAAGACCGACCACAGATAATTCCAGTCTATGCTGTCAAATGCCTTAGTGGCATCTAATGACAGCAAGGCCCTGGAACCTATATTGTCTGCTTTGGATTGCATGTTAAGGAATAGCCTTCTCAAATTGACAGCCGTCGATTTGTTGGGCATAAAACCAGCTTGGTCTCCATGGACAATTGAAGTAATAACTCCATTTAGTCTAATGGCCAGAGCTTTCGCTAATATTTTCACGTCACTCTGTAGCAGAGAAATCGGGCGATACGCCCCGGGATCCACTGGATCCTTACCAGGCTTGAGCAGCAAAACAATATTGGCCTTTGACATTGATGCCGGTAGACGGCCTTCCTCCCGGGCTTTATTAAAGACTTTAAGCAACTGGGGCAGTAATTCAATAGGATACTGTTTGTATATTTCTATGGGGATTCCGTCTTCCCCGGGCGCTTTGCAGTTAGGAAAAGATCCAACCGCATCCTGTAGTTCTTCCACTGTAAGAGGATTCTCCAAGAGCCCTCTCTGATCTTTGTTTAATTTAGGGAAATCTAGCTGTGCTAAGTATTGTTCTAACTCCTCAGATGTATAGGATGTACCCGGCTTATACAAATCTTCATAAAAATTGTTTAGTTCCTGCATCACCTTCTCAGGCGTGTTAACTATGTTACCCGCTTTAGTCCTGATAGCGCCTATAGTTGGGGACTTCTGGTACGAATTTGCGATTCTCGCTAGTATGCGGCCTGTTTTCTCGCCCTCCTCAAAAAACGCTTGCTTAGCAAAGAATCTCTTCTTATCGGCCGAGGAGGATAGCAGCTGTCGGTATGCAGAGAGAGCCGCCTGCCATGCCTCCCTGGCCGAATCAGAAGGATCTGCGACATATAACTGTTCCATCTCCTGTACTTTGGTTTCAAGTTCATTTTTAAGTGCGGAAGAGTCCTGTTTAACCTTATTCATCTCAGCTATTAACACACCCCTTAAATATGCCTTGAAGGCATCCCATTGCCCAATTATCGATTCATTTGGATCCTGGGTGCGGAAAAACTCACACATGCTCCCAACTATCCCCTCATGTGAGCGGAACAGTTTCAACCAAAAAGCATTGAACTTCCAAGGGGCTTTAGGTAGTGTAGCTATTGGGGCAATTATAAGCCGTATAACCACTGGTGAGTGGTCTGATACACTGCGGGGCCTATGTATTATATCAGAAACAAACGGGAGCATGTTTAAGCTGCACACCCCCAGGTCAATTCTGGATAAACAACCATGGGTTTTGGAAAAGCACGTAAATTGTCTCACTCCTGGGTTCCTATGTCTCCAGACATCCACCCAGCCCACCTCTTGCAACAACCGCGCCAGGGGGGTAACCCTGGAGAGGGCAGAGGCTCCGGGTCCTGGGTGTCTATCTTCCACTGGATTTAAGCAGCAGTTAAAGTCCCCCGTTAGCAACAGCGGTGCGTCAGGCCTGCCATCCATAAATGTCAGCAGGGACCTAAGCACCGCCGCCGTGAAGGGGGGGGGAATATATACTACCGCCAGCACACAAGTCAGTGTGCCCAACCTGCAATGAAGAAAGACATATCGACCTTCACTATCAACTTCATGTGCAATTTCTTCAAAGTCCAGGTTACCATGGATCAACACGCTCACCCCCCTGGAATAGGAGGTGTGCGTGGAGTGATAGGCCTTTCCCACCCAGGAGTATCTCAGGAAGCTCACAGTGTCCGCAGTCAAGTGGGTTTCTTGGTAGCAAAGAATTCCGGGAATGTATTTCTTCAGGCACATGCGAATCATGGTGCGCTTCAGCGGGGAATGTAAGCCCCTAACGTTCCAGGATACTAATGGGATGTCCGCCATGTCCGCTGGTAGGTAAGTAATGTTGACCGGTACTCTGGGTATCCACTTCTGTAGCGAGGTTCTGCTAGGTTTGCCGTAAGGTTGATGTATTCGTGTCCTGTTGGGATATTCTTCTCTCTGCTTGCAACTCTTATTGCTGAAACTTTCCCCGCTTCAATTAGGGGTGGTGAAAAGGAAAACTTTCTTATGCTATAAACTGCATATTCTGCCAACATGGCAACTTTAGTAACGCATGCGACAGTACATCGCTCTTTTTTACTGGAAACAATCATTTGTAGATTCGACTTTTAATCCAATTCGCTCTCATTGCACTGCTTAGGAATATTCAGTCCCCCAGCCAAGGAACATCTGACAACACTGGAAATAGAAAATGAGGTATGCTCTGGTTGCCCATCTAGAAACAAGGGAAGCAAAACAACTGTTGCTAGTATCTCAGTCATCTGCAAGTATCCGATTTAATCTTGTCAATCTTCTTCTTGTGGAGCCTGCCGTTTCAATGCCTGCTCATTTCTATCCAACCAGACTGAGGCGTCCTTAGCAGATTCAAAGAATTGTGCTTGGCCTCTCACCACAATCCGAAGCTTCGCTGGATATAACATGGCGTATGGGAGTTGCAGAAGTCGCAGTCTGCGTTTCACGTCTGTGAATTTAGCTCTGCGCCTCTGGACTTCTGCCGAAAAGTCCGGATAAAAAGACACCCGAACCCCATTGTGGAGGACATTTGCCTTCTCACGAGCATGTCTCAACACTGCTTCTCTATCCTTGTAGTGTAAAATTCTTGCAAGAATGGATCTTGGAGGGCCCCCTGGTGGAGGAGGGCGTGAGGGCACTCTGTGGGCACGTTCCACCGCAAACAATGGGGAAAATGCATTTTTCCCAAAAAGTTCCATTAGCCAGTTTTCAACATAGGTGGTGGGGTCCCTGCCCTCCACTTTCTCAGGCAACCCCACTATGCGGACATTGTTTCGCCTTAAGCGATTTTCCAAATCCTCTGCACGATCGCATGTATCCCTGGCTAATTGCAGTGCTGTTCTGGTATCCTGTGTCATAGGTGGTAACTGGTCTTCCATGTCACTGACTCTGCTTTCCACAGCCGTGGTGCGTTCGCGTATCTTTTGCATATCTTGCCTTAGTAATGTCACATCTTCTCTCAGACCCCCAAACTGCTCCTTCAAAGTGTTAACTGAAGCTGTGCAATTGTTCACCGCTCTGAGTATGTCAGCTAGAGTAGGCTGCGTGGCGTCCGGGTCCGCTGAGCCTTGTGGTTCCCCAGATTCAAGGGCCGACCGCTCCCCCTCCTCCTCTCCCCAGGGAGCCTGTGTGACTTCTGCTTGCATAGCATGTGTCCCAGCCTGGCTAGATGATTGCTCTGTTCCCAATGCCCCAGCCATTTTCTGAGCATAATAAATCATGTCTCTGGGGGCGTCTTTACCAGTGGTTTTAGGTGTCTTAGTTGCTTTAGGCCAAGAGTCCTTCTGCCTGTCCTGTCCGCGCGGTGTGTGTTTCGCTGAAGACGCCGCGGCGCCATCTTGGATCTCCAGGCCCGTCATCTCAATCTGTCCTTTTCGGAACTTTCCTCTAGTGCAGAGTGCCGGCGGATGATCCCCTGGGGTCTCAGGATCGTGCCCGTGCTGCATAGGGCAAAATAAAGTCGGTAAGTGGGCTGGGGGAGGATCGGTTACCGGATCACTGCTGGGAGCTGTGGGAGATGCGTCCTCTCACATGCCTGCCTTGGCCACGCCCCCCCATGAGCAAGTTTAAATATAATTTTTTCCTTTAGAAATGTAATCTAGCTGCGGCATGTTCTACACACGGCACAAATGTCCCACTTTACAGGCAGACTAAGGAGACCCCCCAGGCATGATATTTAAAGGAATATTTCATTTTTATTATTTCACTTTAAGCATTTTTAAAATCACTGCTCCTGAAAAAACGGTTGTTTTAAAACCTATTTTTTTGCATTGATACATGTCCCCTGGGGCAGTACCCAGATCCCCATACAATTTTTATAGCAATAACTTTCATATAAGCCTTTAAAATGGGCACTTTTGATTTTTCATGTTCGTGTCCCATAGACTTTAATAGGGTTTGCATGTTCGTTAGAACTTTTTGCCTGTTCGCGTGTCCTGGTGCGGACCGAACCGGGATGGTGTTCGGCCCATCCCTACCTCTGACAAGAAGTGACAGGCACTGTCAGCTCATCCTCCCAGTCTACTGCAAACAGCGTGTGCCAGCTTGTATTTAAACTGGCCGCTCTGTATGTACCTTCTGACAGGCTGCGCAAGGATCCCAGTATCTGTGGGACCATAGATCCTAGAAGTCCAAAATTTTGACCAGTGGTTGGGTAGGACTTCGGCTACCTGGTCTCTATGGCCCCAGGTCGCTGAGCTAGGAACCTCGAAGCACAATCTTCTTTTTATTTTTTTTTTAAGGTTCATGGCAGGTGAGGCTCTGTTTCACCTGCCTCCCCTGACTGAACATCCCCGGTGTATTATTTAAATGCATGATGTCTGCATAAGTTTTTCTTATGTATGAAGATTTTGTCTATCTTCATGTTGTATTGTTTAATTATAAGAATGAACATCAGGTAGATAATTCAGGAGCATGACCTCTAGCTGCTGAGGTTCAACTAGGTTATCTATAAAATTAGGAATGGTATATGAAATTCACTGTCTGTAAGTCTATATATCCAATTTTTATTAGGTTTATTAGGTTTATGGGTCATGCTCCTGATTGATTTGACAAAGGGGCTGAGCCCTGAAACGTGTAACCACGCCCCAACTGACGTCATTCTCTTCACCTCTGTTTGCAGCCAATATAAGCCAAGTGGGCAGAGGACTTCAGGAAGCTGGAAGCACAATGTGACAGCTTGCACTTCATCTCTAAGCATCTCTTGCCTGACTGTCACGTACCTGGTCCTAAAGCCAAAATGCTGAGAGGGCTCTTCTTGCGGCTGAGTGCTCTGTGTCTTTGAAGGTAGTAACAGGAAACACGAAGCCCAAAGTAGCAGGGATTGTCAGCTGTGCCACAGATGAGGGTTGGTGGTATGGAGATCTCACTGCAGGTGGACACCAGAGGAGGTGAACAGTAGGACCCAGGAGCGCTGATGATGGTAAAGATTGCACACGGCTGGAATTTTTTTGCAATGGTAAGCGCGGCAGGCAGGATCAACAGGTGAGTACTGAAGGTAGGTACTGCAGGCAGGGTATACCTGAGAGGCACCAAGGTGGATCACAGCAGACAGGGCACAGCAGAAGGCGTAGTCGGGGACAGAAGCAGAGGTCAGTAAGCCAGTGGTCAGCAGATTGGGTAGCAGAGTCGTGGTTAGACAAATCAGGGTCATTCACAGGCAGAAGACAAGAGAAGATCTGTGAAAAATCCGAGGTCAGAGCTGGGAGCAAGAAAAGAGGAATCCAAGGGCAAGCCGGGTCGATAACAGGTGATCAGAAGCAAAAGCAAACACAGGAACAGGAAGCAGGAAACTGAAGACCAGTCAGCAATGTCTATGTGCCACAGTCATCCTTTTAAAGGACTGAGGGCGCCGGGATCTGACGTGCATTGCATGCGCCTGCACGCACACGTCTACACCATGGCGAACGTATGTTATGGCTGCAGCCATATTGAGAATTGGCTAATGTGCCAGGTCTGCGGGCGACTATCCTTCAGCTAGTTCCCGGACACTGACGATCTCTGCATCTCATAGAGGGCTACATTTACATGCCAATCCTGACCCATAAAAGTGAGCGCATTTACCATACTCTTTTTTTAAATATGACAACAGGTTACATTTAGATGGTGGGCCCCTTTTCCTTTCATTTCTTTGCATATACAGGTATATCCAATATTGTCTGCTTTGTTGATAATTGATGGTTCTTTCTTAATACTGAATTCTGATTACACCACAAATCTATCATTTTGTCTATATTCATGTTGTATTGGGGCTGTGGATCAGGCCACATATAAGAAATTAACTATCTGCGAGTCTATATGTGACATTTTCTGCAACTGTCTGCTTTGTTGCATAGGCCTAATTTGCATAAGATGCTTCATAATCTGTTGGGTTTTCTTATATGAATACACCTCAACAATGACTTGTGTGCATTATGTAGTATGTTTTGTCCCTATGTATTAATTTACATACACTGTATTAATTTACATACAATCATTTTACTTGTGCATGTATTGTTTTGATTATATTTGTGTTGTTTTGTTTGGTCATGAATGTGTACAGGGAATAGACAGCGCAAGGGTAAGACCTCTGGTCGCTGGGACTTGACTACGTTATCTTTATGCTGCAGCTCAGACTCTGTATATTTAATTTACAATCTATTAATCTATATATGTGTTATTTATGATGGTCGTCTTTGGGGCATAAGCCTTGTTGTAGACATTTCGGCATGATTTGTTGTTTTTGTCTTATATGAATGCACCTCAACACTGGCCTCATGCATTTTACAGCATACGATGACTTTATGCATTTACATACACATAACATGTGTATACATGTATACATAAAATTTGTTATTACATAAAATTTGTCATGCATGTGTCACTTTGATTATATTCAGGTCGTATTTGTCCTTGACTATATACATAGAAAAGATGGTTCAGGGGTTCTAGCTGCTGAGGTTTCATCCAGCAGAGGATCAAATACTTGTCCTCTCATATTTAGGAACAATCAGATGCACTTGTAGCCCTCTTTTGGGGAGGTATGCAAAATGGGCCTCCCCAAACAAGATATTGTACTAAACCTGTAGGTAAATAGATGAACCAGAAGCTTCGCTAAGTGAAAGAGGAGATTGATAAAAAAAAGTTGGCAGTGCCGCTGCCCAAGACAGGGCCTCTGTGATCAGGGGATTCCCTTCCTAGGAAATGAGCCAGTAATCTAATCAAACTAATTGGAAGCAGAATAACTACTGTAATCAGCATATAACATTAAAGCGGAGTTCCGCTTTTCGGAACCCTCCCCCCCTCCAGTGTCACATTTGGCACCTTTTAGGGGGGAGGGGGGTGCAGATACCTGTCTAAGACAGGTATTTGCACCCACTTTCGGCATAGACTCCCATGGGAGTCTATGCCTCTTCCTGTCCCTCCGAGCTGTCTCCTGGGAAACACACAGGTCCCAGGAGATAGCGGGACCAGTTACGATGTGCAGCGCGACTCGCGCATGCGCAGTAGGGAACCGGGAAATGTAGCCGCAACGCTTCACTTCCTGGCTCCCTCATCTAGGATGGCGGCGGCAGCTGCCGAGAACCGAGCGGGTTCTCGGCGTCGGCTGCCGACATCACTGGACCCTGGGACAGGTAAGTGGCCATTTATTAAAAGTCAGCAGCTGCAGTATTTGTAGCTGCTGGCTTTTAATATATATTTTTTTAGGCGGTTTAGGTGGGCTCCCTCTTTAACCATAAGCATATAGATACACACCAGTATAGGAATAATGCAAGCTTTATATAACTAAGGATTAATAACAGTACATACATCCAATGTACAAACCTATATTATCGGCAAAAGGCCCAATAGGAGTCCTGGTGGAATTTCAGCACATATATATACAGTGTATATATAGATAGATATATAGATAGATAGATAGATAGATAGATAGATAGATAGATAGATAGTTAGATAGATAGATAGATAGATAGATAGATAGATAGAAGGGCCCCTGGAAGACGACAGGTTTGTCGAAATGGCGCAGGGAGGAGCGGCGTGCTGACGTCACCACCATCCATCGCTGATCCCGGAAGCAACGGGCAGCAGTCTGGAGCCGGCCGGCTTGTGATTATCTTGTAAGTGTGTTTCCTTATCCTTTTAATAAACTGTTAAACTGTGTCACACTATGGAGTTTTCTCTCATATATATGTCCATGGGGACAGAGCGTTCATGCACCATCTAGAGGATCCCTTGAGAGGTGACCCTTTTGAGATTCGCTCCCAGCAGAGACCCTATGGCTGGGGGAGACAGCCACACGCTCACATGATCTCCCTAACAAGAGATCGCTAGATCTGGTAAGGGGCAGTTGGTTTTGAGGTGGAGGAACTTTCCTGTCATCACGCTCCTCAGGGTGACAATATTGCATGTCTCACAGCGCATGGATGACTGGTGTATTCCTCCTTTGAAAGACTTTTCCATCAGTGAACTTTTTTATTCTATGGACTTTGCTTGCTCCATCCAGCTTTGAATCTGACTTCTCATGTTTAATGTTTATTTTATGGGATTCATGTTGGAATTCTTTTTCATTATTTTAATTCTAATTTTAATTTTAATTTTTTCTTCACTGTTTATTCATTACATATGGGTGCACTAGCTGCAGTTACCCAAGTGATTTACTTTTGCACTCACCTACCAGTGGCAACGCAGCCTTTCTCGTATACAGATCTATATATATAGTTATTATAGAGATACTTTCAGATAAATTTTGCAGCAAAGGATGATTTGGCATCTGTCTTTGTGTCAGAGACGTGAAGACAAGATCTGCGGTGATGAGGAGATCTGGTATTAGTGGCATGGACAGGATATGTGGTTGAGACTTGCTCTCTCTCCACTTCCTCCTTAAGGATCTTTTCCCGACAAAACCAGAGTCAGGAAGTGACATACCTAATTATACATTACAGTTTGATACTAGCAGATGACAGTAGAGGGCAGCAGATCCCTACTCACTCCCTGTACCTGAAACTAGTATGGTTATACTTTTTGGTTTGAAGAAAACAAAAACTTTTCTCCGTAAATGAAATAACTTTTGAGTTGTCCTCATAATTTGTTATTGTATTTATGTAATTTTTACAACATTGGAGGTATAATGCAAGTCTTTAATGTTAGTACCATATACATATAGCCATATATGCTACAGTACTAGGTCCTTTACACAAGGTTGTGTGGTCATTATGATTTTTCGTAGTGTTTCTGTCCAACACCACAGTGTAAACCTCTTGAATGACTTGCTATGTAAGTGTGGTAAAAGCCTGGGTTGCTGCAGAGGCAGACAGGACATTTAAATGATTCCTACACTGCCATACATGTTCTTGTGCAGAGTGGACAGTGTTGCAGCTCATAGATATGGCATTGTTTGCTGCACAGAATGCCAAGAGCGCCGGTGAGGGACCCAAGAAGAGAAGAGCCTGGACTGCTCTGTGCAAAACCATTGCACAGAGCAAGTAAGTATGACATGTACTCCACCAGACAGAGTGGACGAAAAGGAGGTGGTGTCGGACTTCTCCTCTCCCCACAATGCACCTTCCAGGTTCTTCCCACACCTCCCTCTCTTTCCCCCTGCTCTTATGAAGTGCACTGCATTCGTCTTTTCTCTCCAGCTTGTCTGAGGGTCGCAGTCATTTATCGGCCTCCCGGACCAGTGTCACGCTTTCTGGATGACTTCTCTGCATGGCTACCCTACTTTCTCTCCTCTGAAGTACCTGCCATCATCCTAGGTGACTTTAACATTCTAATCAATGTTAATACTGCAGCCACTTCTCAACTGCTCAACCTAACCTCCTCTTTTAATCTAACACAGTGGACACAAACCACCACTCACTCCAACGGCAATACTCTCGACTTCATATTCTCCCATCACTGCACTTACTGCAACCTCTCTAATACCCCCTTTACTCTCTTTGATCACATCCTTATTCGTTTCACTCTCTCCTTGTCTCCTGCCTCCCATGCTGCCAACCCAGAAACCACTACCCGCAGAAACCTTCGCAACCTCAACCCTTCCCTTCTTCATTCTACTACTGATGGTCTTTATGATAAAATCGCACCCCTGTCCTGCCCAGACCTAACCACTTCCATCTACAACACCACGCTGTCATCCTCCCTAGACGTACTTGCTCCTCTTTCTACACGCAGAACCAGGCCCCATCTGCCACAACCCTGGCAAACAGACGATACCAGAAGTCTCAAGAGACGCAGCCGTGCTCTTGAGGGAGCATGGCGTAAATCTAAGTCCCTGCAAGACTTTACCCTCTACAAATCTGCCCTTCTCAAATACAACTCCTGCCTCCACAGTGCTAAACAAACCTACTACAACACTCTCATCAAAACCCTCACATCCAAACCGCGTCAACTCTTTTCTACCCTTTTGTGATTAAGATGCAAAACGGAACATGGCAAGGATGCCCGCTCTCCCCACTATTATATGTACTGGCAATGGAACCATTCTTGGCGGCACTCCGAAATAATCATGACGTGAGAGGAGTGAGAATTGGAGAAAAAGAGCACAAAATCGCGGCATATGCGGATGACATCCTGATGTTTGTAACCAACCCAAGAGTGACTCTGCCAAATATAATCAATGAGATAAAACATTATGGGGAAGTCTCAAATTTCAAAATAAACCCTATAAAAACAGAAATATTAAATATTGGATTAGGAAAAAGGGAAGTCCGGACCCTCCAAAAAGAATTCCCATTTACATGGGTAAAAGAAGAACTAAAATACCTTGAAATCAAATTAACATCAACGGTCGAGGAAATCTATCCAGCAAATTATATTTCACTAATTAACAAGATCAAGGAAGATATAAAAAAATTAAGTACACAACCAATATCTTGGATTGGAAGAATAAACATGTTTAAAATGATGATACTACCAAGAATAATATACAAATTTCAGTTGTTGCCAATTGGGATTCCACAGAGCTTTTTCAAGATAATAAAAACAATATTGATAAAATACATCTGGCGTAATAAAAAGCCGAGAATTAGATTTACACAAATCACAAGGAAAAGGGAACACAGAGGATTAGCAACCCCAGACATAAGTCGATATTATAAAGCAATAGTTTTGTCACAAATGATTGGGTGGACAAATGGAAACAGGGAAAAAAAAAATGGGTGGAGATAGAAAACACGATAAGTAAGACCACATTGCACAAAAACATATGGATACCACGAAAGTTCAGGAAAATGGATTCGGAAACTCACAAAATAACTAAAAATGTTTTTAAAATTTGGGACACAGTACACGCGAAAAATGAATGGACATATAACTCACCACTAATAGCCCTCACGGGAACAAATTTTTTTATACCAGGGAAGGAGATATTCGCTGGACATGACATTAGAAATCCACAATTGAAAGATATCATCACAAAAGATAGGATAAGAACACGATTAGATTTCAACGTGTGGAAGATAAGTGAATGGAATTTCTATCAATTAATACACTTAGTAAACACATTACCACATCCACTTAGAGAAGAAGAGAAATTAAGCCCACTGGAAAAACTCTGTTTTACCTGAATGCCACTGAAAAATGGAATATCAAAAATTTGCGAAATATTGACTGATCTAGAAGGACAGGGAAGACCTAATTTCATTGAGCAATGGGAAAAAGAACTGGATTCAAAGCTAGAAGAGCAAAAAGTTGTAAAGATGATAGGAATGGGATATAATAATGCCTGGGATATAAATATCATAGAAATGAATTATAACACCAGTGAGAATCCATAGATACCAGCAAGAGAAAACAACTTTGTGTTGGAGAAACTGCAATCAAAGAGCAGCGATGACACATATATGGTGGGAGTGTCCAACAATTAAGGATTACTGGCAAGAAGTGGTAAATAATATAAGGGAGATAACTGGTGAGAGAATGGAACAAAATATTTGGACCTGCTTGTTTCACGACCATAAAGCTCCAAAGAAACAGTATATGAGAACAATGGTTCCAAATCTCCTAAATGCCGCAAAGGGTCTGGTCCCAAAAAAATGGTTAAAAAGTGAAAAACCAGATATAAGAGAGTGGTATGAACAAATAGATTACTATTGTAAAATGGACCTGTTGAGTAGTAGGGAGAGAGGACAATATAATAAGCATATTAGCACCTGGGAGGGTTGGACACAAGGACAAGAAGGGCTATAAGTTAGAAATCTAGGGGACCTGAGGAAAAAACAAACCAGATAGATAGGGGGGGGGGGTGTTTGGGGATGAGAGAAAGAGATATGGGGAATAGATAAGGCAGTAAGAGTAGTCTTAAATCTTTATGCTTCTTCTTTTTAACTAGAATAAATTAATATTTAAATAATTAATAAAGATAATTTTGAATAAGCCACTATGATGTGAATATGAGATGGGACAAAATTGAACTACAAAGTTGAAATAACGTCTCTCAGAAAAGTTTGCTGAAGTGGAAAAAAAAAAAAAAATCTTTTCTACCCTTAAATCCTTACTTCACCCCCCACTGCCCCCACCCACCAACTTGCCGCTCAACAGATTGCCAACCATTTTAAAAGCAAAATCGACACCATTCGCAAGGAGATATCTAGCATTCAACTTCCTCCCCTACCCAACACATCAGGTCCAACACCACACTCAATACTCTCCTCCTTCTGCCCAGTTACTAGACATGTGCATTAGTTTTCGTCCGAATGCATTTTCGTCCGAATTTCTGGTATTTTCGTTATCGTTTTAACAAACGATAACGAAAGCGCAGAATATGAAAACCGAAAGATCCGACATAAACAAATGCTTTATTTTCGTTTTCATTGCGACAACAGTTCTATATATGAGCTATGAGTAAGCACTCAGTCCTGAGTGCGAAACGCGTCAACTTATCTGTACTTTCTGCATGACAGTCTTGTTATTTTGATGATCCCATTTTTTCAATAAAGTGAAGTTTTTTGACTACATCCGGTGTGCGGCATCCAAATCTTCTCCTCCATTCAAACAGTTCTATATAGATAGGAGATTCGACATGACACTGACAATAACAATCTGTGTCTATCGAACCTGTGGTCGAATGTGCCTAACCTTAACTCTAATGCCCCATACACACGGTCGGACTTTGTTCGGACATTCCGACAACAAAATCCTAGGATTTTTTCCGACGGATGTTGGCTCAAACTTGTTTTGCCTACACACGGTCGCACAAAGTTGTCGGAATTTCCGATCGACAACAACGCGGTGACGTCAAGCACGTACGACGAGACTAGAAAAGGCCAGTTCAGAACCAAGCGCAGCACCCTTTGGGCTCCTTTTGCTAATCTCGTGTTAGTAAAAGTTTGGTGAGAGACGATTCACGCTTTTTCAGACTCGTGGCTTTCAGATCGTTTTCTGCCGTTCAGTTTGTGCTTGTGGGTTTGTATCTGCTCTTCAGTACGTGCAGTCAGTTCATATTGGAGTTTTCTGTGCGATCTTGTCCGCTCGTTGCTGTTTTTCAGGTCGCTCTTCACAGGCCTTGCTGTTCTTCAGTGCGTTCTGTTACTTCGTTCTGAGCAGCCGACCGTTTTCTAGCCATGTTTCGTATGCGTACTCCTCGTACAGTTCGTGCTGTGCGGGGGCTTGGTGTTGGGGTCCTGACCTTGACACAAGTCCAGTCCATGAACAGGGTGGGGAGGAGTTCATGGACCAAGAATTGGTTGCTTCAGCGTGACCAGTTCTCTCATATGCCTTTGCTCCGTGAGATCCGTGAGAATAATCCTGATGATTTCAGGAATTTTCTCAGGATGACGGACTCCGTGTTTCACCGTCTGTTGGCTTCGCTGACCCCCTATATCAGCAGGCAGGATACCTGCATGAGGCAAGCCATCACTCCGGAGCAGAGGTTGGTCGCTACCTTGCGGTATTTGGCCACAGGGAGAAGCCTGCAGGACCTCAAGTTCTCGACAGGCATCTCCCCCCAGGCTCTTCTTTGTGGACATTTACTGCTTGTGTTTGTTTGAGCTGACCCTGACAGAAATGTGGGGAGTCCAGAAAATGTCGTGATTGTGTAACCTTACAAAGCATTGTTGGCTGTTACTTACTAAATGCAAAGACACTTTGCACTACTACACTGAAACTGCACTTGTAGTGCAAAGAGTATTTGCCCTTAGGAAATTACCCCCATTTTCTCATCAAACAACAATTACATCACCCCAAAAATGTTGTAGCGTTGAGACAATAATCCACATATTCTTGATGAACAATCTTTTTAATACCAGCACAATCACATGTGCATTTACCAAAGGTTTTTCTGACTAACCGACATGTTAGTTGTATAACAATTTTTGTGGTGGCATTATCCAAAATCAAAATGTCCATTTTATAGAAACCAGGCCTGTGTAAAACCCACAAGAAAGACACAAATCTTGATCTTACAAAGTTCACATTTGGTAGAACTGGAAGGCAATATCAGACATGAGTATTTAGGAACTGTGTTTGATATTGCGTTCAGATGGGGTGAAGTCACCCCAGAAAAAGCCAAATTTGGAAGATGCACACAAATTTCACAATGTCAACATGTGCTAGCTGCCATCACCGGGGATCAAGGGACGTGTTTTGGGGGAGAAAGTCCTTCCTCACCGCTACTTTATTATTGAGGAAGGGGTTGCACCCCCAAAACGCGTCCATTGATCTCCCGTGATGGCAGATAGCACATGTTGACACACTGTGTGCATCCTCCAAATTTGGCTTAGGGAAAAATCACAAAAACATTTAGCACATTGTAGCACACAAAAGAAGAAAGTGATATGGAGGGGCTTTAAACTCGCCCCAAAACATCAATGATGTTTTTATATTTTGGAATAACATCATTGATGTTTTGATTGATGTTTTGCAATTGTAAATTACACCCCATGATCTCCCCGATCAGGATCTGGGCACTTTCGGATGTGAAAGGATCTTCATCCACAACCTCACGATCACCTAAAAAGAGAGGAACCCCAAAATAAATTAGGTTTTCCAAAAAAATGCCGCCATCCATCTCTTATCTGAGCCTGTGGTCGCAGACACTCAACGGTTGTGGTGACTATTTCCACCACGTCTTCTTCTTCCTCCTGCTCATCTTGTGTTGGGTGCATTTCCCCTTCTTCCAGAGGGGGGGGGGGGGGGGGCTCTGGTCTCCTCGGATGAGGGGTGTCCTCCGAGTCTTTTATCCCCTATGTAAAACAAAAATGGTATAATTAGCACACAGATATTTGATGGCAGAACTATAAAGATGAGACATTGCTTGGAAGTGGGGTACAATTGTCTATTTTAGCCGAGTTCCAAGATGTATATTTTTTCTTGCCCTTTGTCAAGCTGCAATACTTTACCTGTTTAGTACAAGCTTCACAGATGTAGCCCCCCCCCCCTATAGTATACACTGGAGCACCTGGGGTCCCACACTAGTGCTCCAGTGTCCAGATGTGAAAACAGCTGCTCAGTGTCCTCTCCTTACACACAATCTAGTTTGCATTTCATTCTAGTAACAAAGCCATCTACACAACCCAATTCTTTGAAGACAAGTATAGGGCCTCAAAATGGTGGCCAAATGCATATGGCCTAAACAATGGTATTTTATAGTCCGAAAGAAAAATGCGTGATCCGAACGAATAATGTGCCCATGAACATGAAAGTTGCCATTTTAAACTGTACAACAATTCCTAAAAGCACATGGAGCAGCACGAACGTAATAAACAACAAAAAAATAGGAACACAGCACAACTACTTACTTTTTTGCAGCACTCTCCGGATCTTTCTGTACTGCTCATATTCTCATAATTTGAGGTCCGACCACCGCTTCCTGAGCTGATCTTTCGATCGTCGTACCCCGAAATTCCGGTGCAGACTTCTGACCACTTTCGCCATGATCTTGGCCTTTCGGATGTTGGGGTTGGGGTAAGGCCCATACTTTCCCTCATAGTCGGCCTTCTTCAGGATGTCCACCATCTCCAACATCTCCCCAAAGGACATATTTGAGTCCTTTAATCTCCTTCTGGATCGGGACGTTTCAGGCTCCAGCCTTTCCTCCTCCTCCTCCTCGTTGCTACAGTTAGCACGATCCTGCTGTCTATCCGCCATGTGCTCTTCCTCCACTGCGCCGAACAAAAAGGGGCGGGGACTAGACTAGAAAGAACGTCAGGGGCGGGCGGAGTTATACGCATGCGCAGTGTGTATAAATCGTAACGCGCGCGTCTTACGTACGATCTGTGAGCGGAGGAAGGAGCATCGGACACGCCGATCGTGCTAACGAAGGTAAGATCTAAACTTGGGCCTATACTGCTTCGAAATGGAAGCCTATATTGTAACAAGATTATGGGAGTTTGGCCTGACATTAGGGTTTGTCTTGTGTTGTGTCTTGCAGAGAAAATGGATGGCTTCAATGACCACAACTTCCTTCCCCTGTTCATAGACCAGTACAGGGAGCTGCCCTGTCTGTGGCAGGTGAGACACCCCCATTATAACCACAAACAAAAGAGGCAGGCAGCGCTGGAGAAACTGCTGGAGTTGGTGAAGCCGGTGGTCCCCACAGCAAACATCCCTTATTTGAAAGCTAAAATTGGTAACCTGAGGAGCACTTATCTGAGGGAGCGCAAGAAGGTCACAGATTCCCAGAGGTCCGGAGCTGCAGCAGATGACGTTTATGTCCCCAGGCTGTGGTACTATGAGAGACTGCGATTTCTGTCAGACCAGACTGAGGTCAGGGAATCCCTCTCTACTCTTCCTTCCACGCTTCCTTCCATACCAGCTGAGGCTTCTGATGTCCAACTTGGGCCTTCCAGCCAGGAAGAAGTGGAGGAGCCCAGCTGGAGTCAGGTATAGCATTCTTCTACAGATTTCTGGGCAATAAAGAAATGTTTATTAGATGTTATTATTGATCACTAATTGCTGCTTGAAAGTGTTTTACATATCAATAGACAGTAGTGGGCACCCAAAATTGGGACAAGAATGAAAACTGCTGGGCTCAGAAGAATAGTCTGTTATATTTGTTAACATTCAATTTGCAGCAGTGAGGAGGGGAAAATTGTGTGTGATTGATGTAAAAAATACTAAAACTATGTCCCTTTTTCATACACAGGAAGACCTCAGCCAGGAGGAGGCTGTGGAATGTGGCAGTCAGGAGGAGGCGGGGATTAGTGGCAGCCAGGAGACGGTGGGGCTAAGTGTCAGCCAAGAGAAGCCTGGGACCAGTCGCAGCCTGACTGAGTCTCAGGTTCCTCCCCTCCGCCTGCCATACAAAAGAGCCAGGAAGATGGCTCCCAGTCCTGTGCAGGATTCAGCATACAGGCTGATCCAGGAGGCCTCGGCGTCCCTCCGAGCCTTCCCCAGTCCTGAAGAGGCCTTTGCCTGCATGGCTGCCACCAAATTGCAGGGCATGCAGGAGGGCCAACGCAGGCTCTGTGAGGACCTACTTTATAAAGTGCTTCGTAAGGGGGAGAGTGGGGAACTGACACCCAAGACGGATGTCATGGAGATGGACCATCCTCCTCCTCCTCCTGCTGCCACAACTCCACCACCACAGCCAAAGCCTGGAAGGAAGCGTGGAAGGAAGACCTGAGAGTGATGGCCCTGGATCCAGTCTGGTCTGACAGAAGATGCAGTCTCTCGTATGACCACAGCCTGGGGACACAGATATCATCTGCTGCTTTCCGGATCTCTGGGACTTCTGGACCAGACTGCCCTCCCTAAGATATGGACTCCTCAGGCCACCAATTTTGCTTTTAAATAATTGATGTCTGCCCTGGGGGTCCAAGGCTTCGCCAATCTCTGCAGTTTCTCCAGCGTTGCCTCCCTCTTTGTTTTTTTTGGAGTTGTGACCCCTTAATAAAAAAAATTTCGGGAAATTATACTCTCCTGTGTGTGTTTTCATCCAAAAAGGACAGTTTGTTGGTAACGATTCAGGTACATTTCTAAAGTACAATGTGAAAATAACAAGGGACAACAACACCAAACAATCTCCTACAGATTAAATACAACAACATATAATGGTGTTGTGGGAACTTGTCACAAAAAACACACAAACATTTTCGGGAGTACAAATCAAAATCACCAAAAAAAAAAATTAAAAAAGAGAAACACAAAAAAAAATCTACATTAAAGTCAAAAAAAAATAAAAAAATATGTTGTCAGATGTGAGAAAGCTAAATATATTGAGGGAATCCCGATAAATAGTAACGAAAGAAGTTTGTGAGAAGTGTGTGTGAATATGAGCATCAAAACTACTTAATTCTTGTCACATTATAAAGAAGAAGAGAGTGCGCTGTATAAAACCAGTTTTAACATTGCAGCGTGACGAAAGTGCTGTATCCGTTGCGAACGCTAAGTTTACCAGAACGAGCTGTCCCGTGTCGGAATTTCTTCTGAGCATGCGTGGCACTTTGTGCGTCGGAACAGGCCACACACGGTCGGAATTGACGCGATCGGATTTTGTTGTCGGAAAATTTTATCTCCTGCTGTCCAACTTTGTGTGTCGGAAAATCCGAAGGAAAATGTCCGATGGCGCCCACACACGGTCGGAATTTCCGACAACACGCTCCGATCGGACAATGTCCATCGGAAAATCCGACCGTGTGTACGGGGCATTATAGTCCAAGATTATTCTACATAGGGAGAAAATATTCGACATAGAGAGAAGAGATTCAACATAGAGAGAAAAGATCGCTGCTGGAATTGGGTGGTGGAAGTAAAATAAAAATAATGACGATGATGAATGTTATTGACCGATTGTAACCAAAGAGGAGGGGCAGTAAAATAGCTAGAACTAAGTACACACATACAGCCAACTTACTTTCACTTACGATTTGCTAGCAGAGAGAGAAACACACACTGAATCATTTCAGAAGACAGTCAATCTTAGCTGGTCCGTTTGTCAGAGAACCTGAATTATTTAGCAATTAAGCATAAGCACAGCAGCAGAACAATAATGAAGCAAGCTACAGTTCAACTTAACTTTTTCATAATAATCTGCTGCTATTGTGTTAGTGTTGTGAACTTGAAAGCGATACTAGTGTTGCTAGTGTTGTGATAGCCTCAGAGGCTGCCCGTGTTGTGGGGGGGGATTTATTATTATAGATTCTATATTATAATGCCATATAAATATCTGACACAACGTCGGATGCCGTGCCCGCCATTGTACTTGGAGATTGAGAAACGAATGTGAAAGTTGGCTGACTGTTGGGGTAGAGTAGAACATTCAACATGAACGACGAAGATTCGACAAAGCAACGAAAAACATGCAAACGTAGAATCTTTGGCTTATGGTGTCTGTCGAAAGTTCTAAGAAGATTCGACGGAGCAGCTAAACTGTACGACGCTGCAATCGTACATTTCCGGTCAAATGCATCCGCCCATAGGCTATAGAAAAATTCTAATGTTGGTTGACTAGTAAAAAAATGAATAAATATAATTAATTATTACTAGTCATACAACATTAGAATTCTACTGCAGCTAGCTTGTAGGTGGAATATTGGACCGGAAATGTATGATTGTGGCGTCGTACAGTTTAGCTGCTCTGTCGAATCTTCTTTGAACATTCGACAGACACCATAAGCTTTCAATGACAGATTCGACCTTAATTAATTTGGATTTTCGGACGAATGCAACTTTTAAAGAAAAACAAAATGAATAAAAACGAATTTCGGGAGTAACTAAATAAATTTATTTTTCGGACGAAAACGAAATTTCTGAAACGAAATATTTCAGTGTGCACATGTCTATCAGTTACTACCGATGAAGTTGATAAACTCCTCTCCATGGCCCACCACACCACCTGTCCCCTGGACCCTGTCCCCTTACAATTACTGCGACCACCTTCCCACTCTGTCCTAAACTCCCTAACCACATCTTCAACCTCTCCTCCAGCACCTTTTCCTTTCCTGCTCAAACATGCACTGGTAACCCCCATACTTAAAAAACCCTTACTAGACCCCACCTGTTTGAATAACCTAAGACCCATCTCCTTGCTCCCATTTGCCTTCAAGCTCATTGAACGCCTTGTCCATGACCGAATGAGTCGCTACCAAACGGACAACAACCTTCTCGACCCCCTACAGTCCGGCTTCCGTCCACAACATTCTACTGAATCTGCCCTACTAAAACTCACCAATGACCTGCTAACTGCTAAAACCAATGGCCATTACTCCATACCCTTAGACCTCTCTTCTGCCTTTGACACAGTTGACCACCTGCTCCTCAGCAAACTACACTCCCTTGGCCTCTGTGATTCTGCTTTATCCTGGTCCTCCTCCTACCTATCTCAGCGCACTTTCAGTGTCACTTACAACTCCATCTCCTCTACTCCTCTTCCTCTCTCTGTTGGGGTACCCCAAGGCTCTGTCCTTGGTCCCCTCCTATTCTCACTCTATACCTCTTCCCTGGGCCAGTTGATAACCTCCCATGGCTTCCAATACCACCTCTACGCTGATGACACACAGATCTATCTCTCCACTCCTCAACTCACCCCCTCGATCTCCTCACAGATCTCAAACTTACTGAATGACATCTCGGTATGGATGTCCCACCACTTTCTCAAACTCAATCTTTCTAAAACTGAGCTTGTAATATTTCCTCCTTCCCGGTCCCCCCCCCCATGACTTTACCATTAAGATCAACAGCACAACCATTGGTCCCTCCATACATACCAGGGTGCTGGGTGTAATCCTTGACTCTGACCTCCCCTTCAGCCCCCACATCCAAACGCTGGCTAAATCCTGCCGCCTTAACCTCTGCAACATCTTCAGAATTAGACCCATCCTGACTAATGACACTACAAAGCAACTTATTCACTCCTTGAATATTTCCCGCCTTGACTACTGCAACTCTCTCCTTAATGGCCTACCCTTACGCAGGCTATCCCCCCTTCAGTCTATTATGAATGCTGCTGCTAGACTAATACACCTCACTAATCGATCTGTGACTGCTGCCCCTCTCTGCCAATCGCTTCACTAGCTTCCCCTACCCCACCGTATAAAATTCAAAATGCTAACCACAACATACAAGGCCATCCACAACGCCGCCCCCAGCTACATCACCAACCTCATCTGCAGATATCGCCCAAATCGTCCCCTCTGCTCCTCCCAGGACCTCCTGCTCTCTAGCTCCCTTGTTACCTCCTCTCATGCTCATCTTCAGGACTTCTCCAGAGCCTCTCCCATCCTCTGGAATTCCCTGCCCCGTTATATCCGATCAGACCCTAACCTGTCCACTTTTAGGAGATCCCTGAAAACTCACTTATTCAGGAAAGCCTATCCCACACCCACCTAGCAACCCCATCAAATCATTACCCGCATCTATTACCTTTTGTACCACCATCCCCTCCCTTTAGAATGTAAGCTCTACGAGCAGGGCCCTCCTGTCTCTTCTGTATTGAACTGTACTGTAATTGTGCTGCCCCCCCCCCCTCTATATTGTAAAGCGCTGCGTAAACTGTTAAATTGTTAATAATAATAATAACAACCATTGATGCTGAGCAGAAAAACTAAATAAAAATGTAGTGTGGTCCCCACCAAAATCCATACCAGACCTTTATCTGAGAATGCAGCCTGGTAAGGAAGGACACCTTTCTAAAGCCTGCCATGGCAAAGAGCCTTGTTCCCAGGTTGTTAGAGACAAGGCCGACTTCCCAACATCCCTGGACAATGGTTTATGGGAAAGAGGGGGGGACGGACTTGTCACAATCTGGATGCCCCCTATAAAATAAAGGGCCCCTTGGATATTCTCCTCCTATGTCAATGAGTAAGCATTACATAGTACTATGGATATTTAAGAACAAACTATTTGCGTTGCCCTTTTCCCCAAAAGTTTTCAGATTTACCTCTAAAAAGGACAGATTTTTTTTTACAAGATTCAGCTCCCGTAGACTTGAATAAGGTTTGCTGCTATGCTCGGGGTTGCAGATACTGTGATCCAAAAGCTAGCATGTTGACTGGAGAGGGGTGGCTAAAAACAGTTAGCCTAAGGGCGCAGGAAGTATAGGCTTGACCCTGCATGCAGCTGTGCAGAAAAAGAACATATGGAATATAATTGAGACCCTAGAATTTTATGATTTTAGCCTGCAGTTCTGATTTTATCTTGCATTACCTACCACCGTCATCTGGCAGGACAAGGGTTAAGATGACAATGAGAGTACTACCTTGCGGCATTCAAGGCAGACCATTTCAGAAGCTGGCTTTATATCTTTCTCTTTCGACTGCTCCAATTGCTGTGATGGCACAAGAAAACATTTTATTTTATTGCAAAAAGCCGCTGCCAAAGATGTTGTTAGGAAGCCATTTGTGAAGCGACATACTGTTTTGCTTTTCCTTATTGAGACCAGGGGTGATAATCACTGTAATTCAGATATACAGCCGATGATGGTGTAAAGTTATGGATGCCTTAAACCACACTGATGAATCAGGCTTTTCATCTTCGCCTAGAAAAAAAAACAAAAAACAAACAAATAAAAGAAAGGTGGAATTGTGCTGCACGTTATTGGACTACGGTATGTCTGCAGCTGCTTAGATTGTGTACCAATCAAGGCATGTGCACAATAATTAATTCCATAGGCTGATGGGGAAACAGGACCATCTCCAATATTATGGTAGGCACAGATGAAAATGTCTAATGATAAGCATCCAGCTAGCCTGTGGGGTCTCAGCACGTGGCACTCTCAAACATTACAATTGTACTTGGTTTAGATATAATGTGAAAATCTGAAAGATGAGCTAAGCCCAATAAACCAGCTATTATGCTGAGCAAGAAACACAGCAGTAATGGTGATACTTACTAATATACCATCAATAACAATTTTGCACAGTGATAATGAAGTAATAATTGTATAGTAGACTCTCTACAGATGGTAGTATGCTTCATAATTCTTTGCATTTTGTTGACAGACTGTTATCTGTCCATACAGTAAGATCTATTTGCAAAGTTTCAGTATAATCCTTTAGATGAAAATTGTGCAGTGCATGGTTTAGCTAAGTAATCTATTCAAATGTATACCCAATTCAATAGGCCTTTATTCTAATCTCAAGCTGTTATGATCATCACTGAGCCTGTGCACCCGCACGTTGTTACTTAGCGTTGCAGCTTATCTCTCTGGAATGCACCCCTTCCATAATCAGGGAAGCTTAAGTCAGCTGATGGACATTCAGGAAAAGCCCAATTAGCACGAAAGTCTATTTGCACTTGCCCTGGACTTAGATCTGCCTGACCAGTCTGCTAATGCCCTGGATTATTCCTGTGATTTGTTTGGACTGCATTTGTACTTAGCTGGACTGTGTTTATCCAGACCTGTCAACTTTGTTCTGGTAAGTCTGTGTTCTGTCTACCTGTCTAAACGCAATATCACCCATGCACATGTTCAAGAAACCGGCTATTCAGTAGTGCTGGGTGCTGTAAGGACCACAGGCTGGAAACCGTGGATGACCAAAGTGAACAAATCAATCCTAAACAGAGTCTAGGTCCTAGACAGGTAGACAGAGTGAAGAAATGTCATCAGCACACCAAGGATTCCTCGAAAGGGTCCAACGTTTTATTTTCATGGTCACATAATAAGCATACAACAATGCTTCAGAGCCACGCGGAAGCCCCTTTGTCAGGCAAGTGACTACGAATTGTTGCTGTATGTTTATTATGTGACCACAATTATAAAACTTTGGACCCTTTTGAGGAATCCTTGGTGGGCTGATGACATTTCTTCACTCTGTCTACCTCTCTAGGACCTAGACTCTGTTTAGGATTGATTTGTCCACACCTAATCTGGCTTGCTGATTCTGATGACCAGACATACAGTATGTAGCTACACACAGAAAATGGGACCAGACAATGTCTTTAACCACTTCAATACCAGGCACTTATACACCTTCCTGCCCATACCAATTTTCAGCTTTCAGCGCTATCCCAATTTCAATGACAATTGCGTGGTCATGCTACACTGTACTCAAACAAAATTTTTAGCATTTTTTCCCCATAAATAGAGCTTTCTTTTGGTGGTATTTGATCACCTCTGGGGTTTTTATTTTTTGCGCTACAAATTGAAAAAGACCGAAAATTTTGAAAAAAAAAACGTTTTTCTTTGTTTCTGTTACAAAACTTTGTAAATAAGTACATTTTCTTCTTCACTGATGGGCATTGATGAGGCAGTACTGATTGGCAATGATGAGGTGGCACTTTCTCAGTACAGTTGCAACCACCATAAAACAGCGCAATCTGAATTCTGAGCTCTTGGTACCCTAATGCCGCGTACACACGATCGCACATTCCGACAACAAAATCCATGTTTTTTTTTCGACGGATGTTGGCTCAAACTTGTCTTGCATACACACGGTCACACAAATCTTGTCCGAAATTCCGATCACCAAGAACACGTGACGTACAACACGTACAACGAGCTGGGAAAAATGAAGTTCAATAGCCAGTGCGGCTCTTCTGCTTGATTCCGAGCATGCGTGGAATTTTGTGCATCAGAATTGTGTACATACGATCGGAATTTACGACAACAGATTTTGTTGTCGGAAAATTCGACATGCAGAACTCATATTTTGTTTGTCGGAAATTCCGACGGAAAATGTCCGATGGAGCCTACACACGGTTGGAATTTCCGACAACAAAACCCCATCGAACATTTCCCGTCGGAAAATCTGGCCGTGTGTACACAGCATTAGTGTTATGATGTTCTCACCTGACTGTGTATTGCACTCATTAAAGAAATCTAAACACTCGACCCAATCTCACTAACTACTTGGGAGCACTGGAACCTTGACCAGGACCAAAGTCCCCAAATCAAGTCTTTGAAGTTTAGATGCCCAGACCAAGATTAGCAGTGTCAGTAACTTGACAATTACTCTGGGAATAATTTTTTAGCTTGACATTAGGCCTGAGAACAGGGAATACACACAGTTGCACATTCCTAGCTCTTTGCTGCAAGAAAGGTTAAAGATCTTGTGGCAAAGGGCATTTTTCATAGGGAGTTAAAAAGATGTATTTCATTTCTGAAACGTAAGATCAGGAAGCACAAAGCCTTGCCTCTGCTCAGAGCAACCCACTGCACTTCTTATCAGATCTACAAAGATCCCCCTTATGTTATCCCACCCAAAATTCTGGCACTGTACCTACCCAGGTGATAAGTATGTGGGTGGGTACAGCATGGTGCGGCGGCAATAACACACTCTCAGCCCAAGTGCAAATAAAGGAACTTTTAAGTAAACAAAAACATGTATTTTATTTTAGTATTTAAGTAAATGTAAAACAGTTCACAGCAAGCCAGGTGGAAGGAGGCCCAACCGAGAACACTCATGGATGTCAAGAGCATGTAGAGAGGAGGTTACAGCCGAATTGACAGCATCTGTCTGGAGGGGCATAATATAGCCTGGCCGGTCCGAGCGCAAATGTCCAAGGAGAGTGGCGGAGCCCTAAGCTTTCCCTACTCGTCTCAAACCTTTCCCTGCCGCATATACTGTCCCTAACAAATGTCTGACCTGTCCCTACACTAATCACACACTGATTGCACACCAAACTCAGGAGCCAGGGTCTTAAATAGACTCTGCCACAACTAAGATAGCCACCAGAGTCACATGGGTCGCCAGGATCCAACCAGATCGCTGCCCCAATGACTCAGGAAACCATAAAAGAACTATGTTCCTCTTGACTTCCTCTCCCTCTGCACTGCCTCTGTGCGCCACCTGCAGTAGAGAAAGCAGACTGCACCCGCCTACAAGTATCCCTCACAATATATTAGGAATAGTAGTATTGTCATCCTAGTAATAAAACGGCAGCAATTTTATTACTTAGCTTTCTGTATATGAATGAAATAATCTTATGTTCTGTACACGTTGTTGACTGCAATACAATGTTTTACAAAAAAGCTATAGAAATGTGTACTTATTTATCTATCATCACAGACCAACATCCAGGCACCTTCTCCTGTATCTGCGAGTGACCCAACGCCATGAATGTGAAGATTATGAATTACTGCTATTAATTTCCCCCAAGGAATATCATATCTCACTGGAAAGAATTGTGCAGCTATAGAAAAGCTTTATAAGACCACTGAAGGGTTTTTATATCTCCCATCATGGTGAAAATTAGCCGTGAAATATGGATTTATCTTAGGCAATAGAATTTAATAGAATAATAAGCAGATTTCTGCGGTAGAAGGGAGCATATTATTTTTTCTTGTTATTGTTTAGGGCAGGGGTCTCCAAACTATGGCCCTCCAGTTGTTCAGGAACTACAATTCCCATCATACCTAGTCATGTCTGTGAATGTCAGAGTTTTACAATGCCTCATGGGACATGTAGTTCTGCAACAGCTGGAGGGCCGTAGTTTGGAGATCCCTGGTTTAGGGGAACATGCGACTAGACTATACCATTTAACCATTTCCCGCCTGTAAGACGTACCAGTACATCCTAGTGTTTCAGTGGTTATAAAGCTGCAGTGTTTTTTTTTCAGCGGCGATGCTGAATAATGAAAAATCTATTTGAGCAGCCATAGAATCATTAAATTGCTTCTACAAGTGGCGGAAGGGGGTCCCCCCTCCCTCCACCTTCCCGGGGCTCTCCTGTGCCCCGAGAGAGCTCAAGACTGAAACCGGCAGTTTTAGCCAGTTTACATAGAGGTGAGGGAGGAACAAAAGTTCCCTGATCATCTATGGTCTATGAAACTGGAGGCAACAAACATTTTGCCACTTAGGGTTTCAGATTGTTGTTTATAAGCTGTTACCTGAGATCAGTTTGATCAGATGTTTTTGAGGCCAGAGGACAGATCTGGGGCCTAATAGACCCCAGATCTCTCCTTAAAAAACACCTGTCATTGCCCATGCTTTTACAAGGGATGTTGTTCATCCCCTGTGATAGCAATAACGTTGAAAAAAAAGAATGGAAAGAGAAAAAGTGTAAAAAAAAAAAAAGTAAAATAATAATGTAGTGCTGGTAGATTTATGATCTACCATCTGATAGGTAAATTTAGTGAATTGGTCATTATAGGAAATTAGATTTGCCTCTGTTCCAGCTTGGCTGACGTTGCGTGTGGTCCCACATTGTGCCGGTGGGTGTTGTTGTCACCATTGGCGGGTGTTGGAAAAGCAACGTGTTAAAGCGGATGAGTGCTCCTCAGTCCCGTAGACAACTCGGTGGAGGTGGTCCTCCAAGTTGCATTCTGGGAGAGGGTATTTATGGGACAGACGCCATATTTAGGGGTTCATTTTCAGCCACCTGCTGGCCCTCCTGGCCGACAGGTATGTGTTAGAGTACCACCTCGTGGTCCTCCGTTCCAGAGACCCGCATCGCTGCGGCACGTGGGTGGGCGCAGAAGCCTGTCTGGGGCCTACCACAGCAGCCGAGGAATGGTCCTGAGCTGTCTATCCAGAGTGAAGAAGCTGGACAACCGAGGAGATCCCAAGGGAGGACCCGTCATGGAAGGATCATGCAGAGTGCTGGTCTGGAGAGGGGCCCGGTGACTCGGTTGGAGGACGTATCCTGAAGTAGTCTTATTGCATGGTACTGCCGGGTTGGCTTAGAGATCCAAGTACTGTGCCTCACATTCATCGCAAACCAATACATCCTGTGGCAGAGGATCGTACGGGTTTATTTCAAGCAAGTCTGTGGCAGAGACTTTTGTTCGTGCTACGTACTGGCTGCTAGGCAAGTGAGAGAGGCCTATCCAGGCGAGCAAAGATTGTGTCCCACAAAAGGGGATTGCATTCAATTACAGTATTCAACTTTAAAGGATGTTCTAAAGAAACCTAAAGAAAGGTATTTGAGCTTCCCTGCAGTTTTCCTCCTGCCTCTTTCCTGCTACTTCCTTTGTTACTTGGTTCAATAAAGCATTGAAAACGTACTCAAGTGTTGGTGCTTATATCGTCCAGAGGTAAACTCAACGGAACCCTAGACCCGGTGCCGGTGAAACAGAGGTATCGAGAGTGAAGGTAACAAGCCCGCTTAAACCACCAGCTCCACCGAGAGTTAGAGCTACATGTGGGGGCGTCGTCCGGGATTTGTTGACCATTTATTCTCGCAACACAGAGAGGTGTTTCACCGGGAGTTTACAGTGAGAGCTGGACAATTTTTCAGGAAGAGAAGAGGTTAAAAGTTGCAGGACTTTATTTCTGAATGCGTAGGATGCGGGCGCCAGTATAAGCCCGGGAGCTACATGATCAGAAGAACAAGTGGGAGGAGCCTACCCTACTTGATACCGCGTGGGACGCGTGTATGTGTTTGGCGCCAGAGAAGAAGAGAGGCCTCGTGATCCTGCTGAGAAGATCAGAGTGTGGCCATGTCGTTTTCAGTGATGCAGCCAATTATGGGACCAAGAATGTTCCCTGCAAGCACTGTGTTGAGTATTGTGCTGACCGGAACCCCGCTTACGGACACTCGTGTTCGTCTGAAGCCGCAGGGGAGGTTTGTTTTGTATACCTCAGGAGATATTGAGGGACTGGGCATGATCCGCCACCGATGTGAAGGACTGGCCGTACATCTCCGTTCATTTGGCCGATGTCTGCAATGTGGAGAGTATTTGTTTGTGGTGGAGCAACCTACCATGTCGCCCCGTGCTTATCGAATGGATTGGGCAACAGGTATCACCACAGTAGAAGCTGCTACTACTATGGAGAGAGAACGGCAGGTCACCACTTTGCCTGTTGTTGCCAAGAATGTTCCGAAGAGAGACACTGCTGTTGCCGTCTCATCAGCGGACATTGCTTTGAATTCTGTGTCCACCACGCCTGTCTCTGTTGTACCTGTCCAGAGGAAGGTGGGATATGTAAAGGCTTCCCGCGGCCGTGGCCGAGGCCTACCCCAGAGATTACCCGAACCGGATCCAACTAAGTCCACGACAGGAACGGGTAAGCAGCTGATGGGGAATGTATCTGGGACTGTAAATAAGTATCTGCCAGCAGAAGAACTGGGAGATTCGGAAATAGAATCCTTGTCGGATCTTTCCGGTGATGATGACCTATTTGAGACTATGTCACAAGAGATGTTATGGGCACAAGGCGAGGATGTCGCCTCTGCTATGACTTTCCCTGAATGGACAGCCCTGAGTTCTGGGAAGACGTCACCTTGTGTGGAGCCACACAGCACTGTAAATGAGACATTGTCAAAAGTTGTTAGTTCACTTCAGACACCGGCTGGGTCTATGGTGAGCAAATCATTGGATTCATGTGTGCCTCCTGGCATGGGGAAAAACAGATCCTTGCCCAAACTTGCACGTTTGCAGAGAATGTTGAACAAGCGTGTAGCTACGGAATATGGCTTGGAGTCCCCTTATGTCCCCCAGGGCATAATGCAAGTGATTGAAATTAATCGGGAACTTTGGTACAGTGAAGCTGTTTGGGACTATTTGTCTGTGCCTAAGCCTTTCCGATGGACTGGATGTTCTGTTAAAATGGATGAACGTTTTAGTGGATGTTTTATGCACTGGAACTTCGGTCGGCACATCTATGCTGACAAAGTAGTTATCTGCAGGCCCGGAAAAAGAGGACGTTGTGTATTTCATTACTACAGTGGACAAACTGGGAAAGACACTGACCTTGCCAGATCCCCGGTTTTATTGGTGATTATGGACAAAAGAACTTTGTAGTTAGTTAGTTAGTGTCAGTATAAAGAGATCTTCGTGGTCAAGATCTGGATATTTATCTCAGTGTTTCAAATCCAAGAACTTCTTTTTGATAGCCGGATTTCTTTCATTTGAAGGGAAAAAAAATGTATACAGGGATGGACTCTTAAAGATTATTTTGATATAGATTATGGGAAGAGAGTCTCATTTTTAAATGAGGCTTTGCTCCTGAAATTGTACAGGTTATATGTGTGTTAATATGTTTTCCTTTTCAGGAACCATTTGATCCTCTATCAAGCTGTTAGGATTTTCAGCTAGATAGACAGTGAGGTTATGTACAGTCATAGGATCGTTTTGTTTATGGACGTGAACATATTGTTTTATAGATGTTGATCTTATAATGTCTTTCCACTGTCTTTCCTTCTTCCTTATCTAATCCAAGTTTTAAGCTCAAATATCTACTCCCAGGTTTGGGAGTTATTATCATTATTTTTGGACAGACGTTGGGGACAACGTCTATTGTAGTGGGGGGAGTATGTAGCGCTGGAAGATTTATGATCTACCATCTGATAGGTAAATTTAGTGAATTGCTCGTTATAGGAAGTTAGATTTGCCTCTGTTCCAGCTTGGCTGACGTTGCGTGTTGTTTCACATTGTGCCGGTGGGTGTCGTTGTCACCATCGGCGGGTGTTGGAAAAGCAACGTGTTAAAGCGGATGAGTGCTCCTCTGTCCCGGAGACAACTTGGTGGAGGTGGTCCTCCGAGTTGCATTCTGGGAGAGGGTATTTATGGGACAGACGCCATGTTTAGGGGTTCATTTTCAGCCACCTGCTGGCCCTCCTGGCCGACAGGTATGTGTTAGAGTACCACCTCGTGGTCCTACGTTCCGGAGGCCTGCGTCGCTGCGGCGCGTGGGTGGGCCCAGAAGCCTGTCTGGGGCCTACCACAGCAGCCGAGGAATGGTCCTGAGCTGTCTATCCAGAGTGAAGAAGCTGGACAACCGAGGAGATCCCAGGGGAGGACCCGTCATGGAAGGATCATGCAGAGTGCTGGTCTGGAGAGGGGCCTGGTGACTCGGTTGGAGGACGTATCCTGAAGTAGTCTTATTGCATGGTACTGCCGGGTTGGCTTAGAGGTCCAAGTACTGTGTCTGACATTCATCGCGAACCAATACATCCTGTGGCAGAGGATCGTACGGGTTTATTTCAAGCAAGTCTGTGGCAGAGACTTTTGTTCGTGCTACGTACTGGTTGCTAGGCAAGTGAGAGAGGCCTATCCAGGCGAGCAAAGATCGTGTCCCACAAAAGGGGATTGCATTTAATTACAGTATTCAACTTTAAAAGATGTTCTAAAGAAACCTAAAGAAAGGTATTTGAGCTTCCCTGCAGTTTTCCTCCTGCCTCTTTCCTGCTACTTCCTTCGTTACTTGGTTCAATAAAGCATTGAAAACGTACTCAAGTGTTGGTGCTTATATCGTCCAGAGGTAAACTCAACGGAACCCTAGACCCACTGCCGGTGAAACAGAGGTATCGAGAGTGAAGGTAACAAGCCCGCTTAAACCAGCAGCTCCACCGAGAGTTAGTGCTACAATAATAATAAAAAACTTAAATCGCCCCTGACCCCCCCCCCCCGCTTATGTGCAAAGGCCAATCCATATATCTGTCCCGTGCGCATATGTAAACAGTGATTGCACCACGCATATGACGTTTCACCGCATGCATTGCGAGAGCAATAATTCTAGCACCTCCTGTGTAACTCGAAATTGGCTTTTACAGCGTCAACCAAGGAAATGTTTTTCTATCGTAGTTTGTCGCCAATATACGCAATTTTAACGTGTGACATGTTTAGGTATCTATTTACTTGGAATAACATCTTTTACATTTTACAATGTCCCTTTTTACAGGGTCCCTTTCAAGGGAGATTTCCCTAGCAAAGCACCTTGTCACAATGTTGATGAAGACAACAACCTCTTCCCCACAAAGCTGGCCCAGTGGTTGTGACGTCTGTGGGCAGAGGCTTATCAGAATCTGATAGTGCCCTTTAAAAAGTAAAGGGGACCCAGATATCGCCTTCCTCTCTATGTGTACAAGAAAGGAGAACATAGTACCCCTGGTTACTCATTCACAAATAAACAATTGTTAAGTAAATTAATTCCCCACACATCTTTGACAAGTCCTTTAAAAAAATTGCTCACAATGTACAGTAAATCCATCGACAACCAGGTCGTCCAGTGTTGTAGATCCAATACAGCACCCGCCAACCTATTGGAACAAAATACACACCGACATGTCAACACTTCTGCTCCTGATGAATACTCACTACAAATTACATTTTCCCAACTGCCAACATGCATGCTAAATGTAAACAAAGGGGTGGGGATATTTCTAGTGATGTTTTTGATCAAATATGTTCAATAGGTCAGTAAAATCTAAATGAGCCTCAGGCCACTGCTGAGGTTCCTGCTGAACTCTTGGCAGAAAAGCACTGGGAACTTTTGGTGTGGGGAGAGGGAACAAGACAAGCTGACCCTTTCATGGTAGGAACAGTTTCCTGTGAGCTAAAGGAAGTGGCTCATACACAGTATGGCATGAGTTTTCTGTGATTGATGGGTATGGTAAAAGGTGGGTATTGTCTTAAAGGACGTGTTTTTTTGTGACAGACATTTTCACATATACACGCTAAAAATGGGGGATTTTAAGGAATGAATTAAAACAATGAAGTACTTTACGAGCTGAACAAGATGACTTCTCCTCTGTGAGCTGACTCACCTAATTAAATGACCATCCTATTATTAAAAAATTATTTGTCACTGCAGGTTCCCACACTGAGTGAGGTCTGAATGGGGGTTGTCTTTACTTAGGGCCAACAGCTCAATGTATATTGTTTGTACTGGCCCAGTAGGCAAATGACACAGTCGTCCCCTGGCTTTAGGTCCTATGTAACACTATCCAGGTACCTCTTCCTGAAGCCTCCAGTGACATGGCACTGTCAATGCAATAGTGCTGATTGGCTCAAAGCTGGCTTCTCAATGGTTATTTTCTAGAAAACAGAAATTTCAAGAAAAAAACAAACTATTTTGGATAGAGTAGGGTAATGGTTCAAACCCTGTAATTTTTTTCTTTTAATGTCTCTGTCCCTTTGAGGTGATTTCCCTTACCTTTCTGTTCTGTGTCCACAACAGGAATTGATAGAAAATCTCTCCAAAATTAGGGAAATTCCCTTGTGGACAGTTATCACTGGAACTGGTATACCCACTGGAAGATTTCCCGTTCTTTTCCTGCTCTGGTGATTACTCAAAAGTTTGAGTTTCCCTGCGCTTCCAGTCCTAGTGGCAGTGGTCACCGGGACAAAGAAAGATAGTCAGTCTCCCTAGTGGAACACACAGACAGCAATAAAGACCTAGGAGAAATTAGACGCTTATAGGTACTGGCTATATTTTTTTATCAAGTAGACAAAGGCTGCTTGCCTGGCAATGTAGAAATATCACATGTCCTTTGTGTATTATTATTATTATTATTATTAATATTATTATAAAGGATTTATATAGCACCAACAGTTTACGCAGCACTCTACAATATCCCATAATCAAAAGTAATTTGCCATTGCAGGGTCCCACACTGATTGAGTTCGGAAGGGGGGTTGTCTCTAATCAGGACTACCATCTCAATGTTTATTGTTTGTATTGGTTCAGCAGGCAAATCCCCTCCAAATGGAGTGAAAAAAATAGATTCACCCACAGGAGGAGCAGTACCCTTATCCTCCTCTGGACAGGAGGTACTGCTCCTCCTGACAGAGTGGGACGCTCACATTCTTCTAGATTGTAAGCTCTGACGAGTAGGGCCCTCTGATCTCTCCTGTATTGAATTGTATTGCAATTGTACTGTCTTCCCCGATGTTGTAAAGCGCTGCGCAAACTGTTGGCGCTATATAAATCCTGTATAATAGGCAATTATACCATTAGTGTTTAAAATAAATGTAAAGGTAAGCTATAGTTTTATCAAATGTAATGCCAACTAGCTCACTCATCCATTTCAGCTGACTCATCAAATTATCTGCCCCATCACAGACCTCAGAATATTATCTACCTCATCACAGACCTCAGAAGACTACTTGCCCCATGCCAGACCTTAATATGTCCTTCTGTTACAAACCTTTCAACCTATGCCAAACCTGCAGGCCGAATTTCAATTTTCCTAGTGCCAAACAATGCAATTTTGCTCATGTGTGCATCGCTGTGCTTTGGGATATAAAAAGAGCCCACCTATTCCTTGTGGAGATGGGCTTCTTTAGAATGCTAGAAGAATGAAGTTGTTTTGCTGCTCATATTCACACGAGTTCTCACAAACTGATTTCTTTATTATTTCTCGTGATCTCCTGAATAATATTCATTTTGTTTTTCATCACATCTCCATAATAATGTTTTTTGTTTTTTTTTTTTTATCAAGATCTGCATTTTTTTTTTCTAGTGCTCTCTATAATCTTATTTCTCGTTTTGTGTGTCAAGTTACCACAACACCATTATTATCTTGTATTTTTTAACCTCAAGGAGGTTGGTTAGTGTCCCTTGTTAATTTGACATTGTATTTTTGAAATGTACCTGCCTACTCACAAACAAACTGTCCTTTTTTAACTAAAACACATAGCCAAGTATTTGTGAAAAAGAAATAGCCATTTATTCTGGGTCATAACAAAATAAAGAGGAAGGCAACGTTGGAGAAACTGCTTAAATTTGCGAAGCCTTTGTACCCCAGGGCAGACATCAATTATTTTACAATCAAAAACTGGTGGCCTGAGGAGTCCTTATAATAGTGAGCACAATCCGGTCCAGGACTACAAGAGATCAGGAACAGCAGCAGATGACATATCTGTCCACAGGCTGTGGTCATACAACAGCCTGCGTCTTTTGCCAGACCAGACTGAACCCAGGCCATCAATCTTGTCTTCATTAGACGCTTCCTTCCAGGCTGTGGCTCTGGTGTTGGAGTTGTGGCAGGAGGTGGAGGAGGAGGACCTGGAGGAGGAGGAGGACCTGGAGGAGGAGGAGGACCATGGTTGAACTCACAAACGTGGCTTTGACTTGTGAGTTCGCCCCTCAACCCCTTATTTAGGGCTTGTAACATAACTTCCTCACATAAGAGGCGTTGGCCCTCCTCCATTTCCAGCATTTTGCAGGCTGTCATGTGGGCATAGTCTTCTTGAACACTGGGGGGGGGGGGTTTCTGAGGGCCGCAGTAGCCTTCAGAAATAGGCCAATTGCTGCCTCCTTCAGGTTACTCCTCTTCCTTGCACTTTTTTGTGGAAGGCCGAGGGAATGGACCTGGGATTTGGGCAGGCTACTGGGTCCGGCCACCTCCTGGCTGCCACTTACCCCCGCCACCTCCTGGCTGCCACTTTCAACGGCCTCCTCCTGGCTGAGACTTTCCTGTGTATGAAAAAGAGACATAGTTTTATTTTTTGGTTCATCAATCACACACAATTTTCAGCTCATGACTGTTGCAAATTGAATGTTAATAAATAGAAAATATCTATCATTCTGACCCCAGCAATTTTCATTCTTGTCCCAATCATTTGTGGCCACTACTGTCTATTGATATGTAAAACACTTTGTGAAATCAGAAATTAGTTATCAAAACTAACATATATTTAACATCATTAATTTGACAAACAGAAATATTTTGAAGAATGCTATACCTGACTCAAGCTGGGCTCATCCACATGTTGCTGCCTGGAAGGCCCAGGTTGGTCGTCGTAAGCCTCAGCTGGGGGGAAAGGAAGCCTTGAAAGAAGACTGGAGAGTGCTGGCCTGGGTTCAGTTTGGACTGCCAGAAAATGCAGTCTGTCATAGTACCACAGCCTGGGTACATAAATGTCATCTGCTGCAGCTCCTGATCTCAGGGAATCCTGGACCTTCTTGCTCTCCCTATTAAAAGTGCTCCTCATGCCACCAATTAGGGCCTTCAAATAGGGGATGTCTGCTGTGTGGATCACCGGCTTCACAAATACCAGCAATTGATCCAGCGCTGCCTTCCTCTTTGGTTTATTGTTATAAAACGGGTGGATTACCTGCCACAGACAGGACAGCTCCCTGTACATGTCAATGAATATGGGGATAAAGTCCTCATCGTTGAATAGATCCATTTTTCCTAATCTTGACCCAATATAGGCCTCAATCTATAAGCAGTATAGGCCACTGATGCACCAACTTAAAATTGTACCTTCGTTATAATGATCATTGCTTCTGTTACTTCGTCCTCCGCTCACAGATTGTACGTACGACGCACGCGTGTTATGAGAGAGTGCTGCAAAAATGTAAGTATTTTGTCGTGTGTTCCTATTCTTCTTCTTAACGTTCCTGCTGCCCCATGTGCTCTTCTTTACTGTTGTACATTTTAATATGGCTACTTTCATGTTCATGGGCACAGTAACCGGTCATAGGAAACATCATTCGTTCGCCCACTTTAAGATGTTTTTGGCAGATACAAGTTAACTACATTTGTTCATGCCTATTTGTATTAAAATAAATTTCTTGTCTAGATGGGTTTGTAACTACAATGAAATGTAAACTTGATTCTGTGTAAGGAGAGGACACTCAGCAGCTATTTACATATTTGGACGCAGGAGCACTAGTGTGGGACACCAGAACAAACTTTTTAGGGTGTCCCACACAGGTGCTCCAGTGGATACTAGGGGTGTCTCCATGTGTGATACTGTAACAAAAAAGGGAAGTATTCCAGCTTTAGAAAGGAAATAAAATGTTCTTCAGCTTGGAACTCTCCCAAAACAGACAATTGTACGACACTTCCAAGCAATGTTTCATATTCCTATCCTCCAATATCTGTGTGCTAAGTATACCTATTTTTTTTTTTCACATAGGGGAGAAAAGACTTGGGACATCTGAGGACACCAGGGACCCCCCACCTCCTAAAGAAGGGGAAATCCCCACACCACAAGCAGAGGATGTGGAAGGAGAGGATTATGAAGTGGGCGAAATTGTCACCACAACAGGTGAGTGTCTCAGACCACAGCTTCAGGTAAGAGATCTAATGCCTGCATATTTCTAATATATGGCATGTTTTTTTTCTTTTAGGTGATGTGGATGTTGTGAAAGAAGAATCTCATTTCACCAGTGAAAGTGCCCAGATCCTCATCGGGGAGAGAATGGGGTGAAATCGTGATTTAGAAAATATAAAGGAAAACATCAATGATGTTTAAAAAAAAATGAAGAACATCATTGATGGTTTAGGCAGAATATCAAAAAACAACAAAACTGTACCATTTTATTGTGTATTTTTGAATTTAAAAAAGTTGTAAAGTATTTGAAAAGCCAAATTTTGAAGAAGCACACAGTGTGTCAACATGTGCTATCTGCCATCAGGGGATATCAATGTATGCGTTTTGTGGGTGCAACCTCTTCCCCCCAACTCAATTAGGTGAGAGGAAGGAGTTGCACCCCCAAAACATGTTTGAATCCCAATTTGTGTGCATCTTCAAAATTTGGCTTTTACAGGGGTGACACCCCATCTGGTGAAGACAATATCAACACATTTTGGACATACTCATGTCTGATATTGCCTTCAGTTTATCAAAGTTGAACTTTGTAAGTTCCTGATTTGTGTATGTTATGCTTTGAAACATGCCTGTTTAATCAAAAAAAAGGATCTTTACAACGTGAAAAAGAAAATATATACACCAAAGATGTTGGTTTGTTCAAAAACCCTTTTCTAACGCACATGTGAATGTGCTTTGAGTAAAACGTTTTATACTCAACCATGTGTGGCTTCTTCTTTCAATGCTCAATAGCAATTTTTGTAGTAAGTTGGTGTTTACAGTGACAATGGGGGTTATTTACTAAAGGCAAATCCACTTTGCACTACAAGTGCAATTTCAGTGCAGTTTCATGTACACTTTTAAGTGTTGGAGTGCAAAGTGGATTTGCCTTTAGTAAATTACTCCCACAGTGCTTTCTAATTTGCCACAATCATGCCATTTTCATAACTCCACAAAATTCATTCATGGTGCTGAAAATGATGAATATTTTTGTCAGTAATGTATTACATACATTAACAACAAAAACAAGGTGTGTGTAGCAGACCCACAACATAATAATAGTTAGCTGAAGAAGAGATTGTCACCTCATGTATCAAATAAATTACATTTGCACTATTGAAGTGGAAAATTCCAAAAAGAAAAGCCCATTGGAGAACCTAGGAGACAGCCAAAAGAAACCCAAGCAGTAAATAAAAGGAAATCTTCTTTCAGTTTAAGTTAAAAAATTGTTGATAAAATGTTTCTTAAACAGTTTCTGACATATCAATGGCCCCCTACCCGCAAAGTACTCTACATACTTCTGTCTTACTTCGCGGGCGCTTTGGGGGGTAGGCCACGATGGCCAGCTTCAAGCACCATCACGGTTTCTTCTTGAAGTCCGGCCTCAGGCACAACTGAGGTCACATAGTTCATTGAATTTCTCCCTAAATAGTTGTGTAGAATGCAGCATGCAAGGATTATCTGGTTAAGTTTATATTCCGCCATGTTGATTAGAGTAGGGAATAGGCGGAACCGGCTGACCATTATCCCGAAAACGTTCTCCACCACTCTTCTGGCTCTGGCCAGACCGTAGTTATAAACCCTCTAGTCTGGGTGAGGGTCCTCATGGCTTCAAAACAGTCAGCTGGTCAGAACGAACTAACAGAAAACCCTTAAAAACAGAAAGGCTGGAACTGAAAATCAGAAACGAGCGGACAAGAACGCACTAGAAGTCAAATACGTAATAGAAATACGAACCCACAAGCAAGAGCAGTAACGGAAGATCAGTAACGATCGGAAAAACAGGAGGCTGAAAAGCGCAAATCGTCTGTCACCAAACTTCTACTAACACGAGATTAGCGGAAGGAGCCCAAAAGGTGGCGTACTTGGTATTGAACTTCCTCTTTCTAGTGCCGTCGTATGTGTTGTACGTCACCGCGTTCTTGACGTTCGGAATTTCCGACCAACTTTGTGTGACCGTGTGTATGCAAGACAAGTTTGAGCCAACATCCGTGGGAAAAAAACGGATTTTGTTGTCGGAATGTCCGATCGTGTGTACAAGGCATAAGAGTGTAATCGTGAGCCTGTCTATGTAGAGGTGCCGGCAGCTCGTAACTACATTTTTATTGGCCAGGCTGAAGACAATACAGGAAACCACAATCATCAGAGGAAGTAACCACCTGCAGTAACCACCTGCTGGGAGGCTGTTTTTTTTCTTTTTGCTGAACTTGTCCTTTAAAGTTTTTTGGAAAAGTTTTGCTGTTGCTTTATAGAGCGATACTTCAGGAATGTATTTAGAGAGACTTGACAAGCAAAAGCTAGGCCTGCATTAAGGCTTTCGAAAAATGGCCTAGTAGAAGTATTCTAACCATTTTGCAGTCTGAAACCAGGATTGTCTAAAAAACTGATTGGCTTCTTGATCGATGGTACAATTTATAGTCCTATACATTTTTGATAACTTTCCATTCCAGAAGTATAGCATGTAATCAAGAGGTGTTGAGTATTGTGGCATAAGCATAAATCTAAAATACGAACCCACAAGATTTACGGCTAAAATGCAGTGTATTGATTTACTTTCAAGTTTGTAAAGATCAATAAATGGAAGAATTACATATTTTAAGAACATGCCATGTCAGCGGCACGGACCTGAATTAACCAGTCCAAGTTTGAAGTCAGCTACATTTATCAAAAGCAAAAAAATAAAATATGTTTTTTTTTTTATGGCTATTTTATTGAAAGAGTCATAAAGTAACATGTCTCCATTTTTAACATGAATGTAAAATGACTTATATTGTTTAAATAGACCATGTCATCAGACCATTCAATTCAACAAAAGCTTTCACATAAGATCATATGTACATTTAACATATTTTAGGCATGTTATCTGAAAAACCTCTATTGTGTAGACATCCAAAATCACCGAGACTACTGCTGAGTGCTGCCATATGGTGTCAGCTGACCTAGCTGTTACTCAAATGACACTCTCTCAGTATTCCCTTTCCCTCCTCCAAAGACAACTACATAAAAGGTTATAGAGGGAAGTGAAGGGGGTAAGGAGGAGCTGCATCAGAACAAAGAGTAATTAACCTCTTCAAAGAAGGGCACTTTCATCTTTTTACTTTTCACTTCCTGCCCAGGCCAATTTTCAGCTATCAGCGCTGTTGCACTTTGAATGACAATTGTGCGTTCATGAAACGCTGTACCTAAATGAATTTTTTATATTTTTTTTGAGATAGATAGAGTTCTCTTTCAGTGGTATTTAATCAGCACTGTTTTTTTTTTACTTTTTGCCAAAAAAGTGGAAAAGCCCGAAAAAAAAAAGTTTTTGTTAGCCTCTGTTAAAACATTTTGCAAATAAGTAATTTTTCTTCTTCACTGATGTACGCTATTGAGGCTGCAATGATTGGTAGTGATGAGGCAGCACTGAAGAGGCATCACTGATGAGGAGGCACTGATGAGGCTGCACTGATAGGCGGCACTGATGGGCATTGATAGGCGGCACTGATAGGCGGCACTGATAGGCGGCACTGATGAGCACTGATAGGCGGAACTGATGAGCATTGATAGGCGGCACTGATAGGCTACCTTGATGGGCACTGATGGGCACTGCACTGATTATCAGTGTAAAGGATGTGCTGACAGGCTTGATGGGTTAATCAGCTCTCCTTTCCTCCCACAGACACATGTGGGGGGAAAGGACTGCCGATAACCAGAAAGTCTGTTCACATGTGACCAGCATGGTTACAGCTGATCACATGGTAAAGGGCCGCAATGATTGGCCCTATACCGGATCTGTGATCAGCTGTGCCCGAAAGACACAAGGGTCACAGAGTACGCCCGATGCGTGACTCAGGTGCAGGGTTCTGGGAGGACATCTATGGATGCCCTCCAAGAACTGGATGACCACATCTTTCCGCTATAGCATGGGTGGGAAGTGGTTAAACATGCCAAGAAAAGGAGATGGCTATGACACGCAAGGAGGCAGGGGGCTGTGCTAGGGAATTGACTTTTCTTGAAACAGTCAAATTAGTTAGCAAATTCAGATGCACATTACAAGCCAATCAAATATGAAAAGGTTTTTTTTAAAAAAAAAAATGCATGTAAGCATTTTGATTTTGCTTACCTGCAAGTCAGGGACAGGATCACTTTAAAGCTGAACTCCCAGCAAGCAGCTAAACAGGCAAATTTTAATCATATATGTGAGCTGTTTTATCTGCCATATGAGAACCTACTCTGTTTATTCCGTCTTGGTGTTCAGTCAAATCTACCAGACAGCAGACAGACACACCAGGGTTCCGCTAGTAAATGGACCCCTAAACATGTGGATAATGTCCTTGTAATATGTATGATGACAATAGTGATGGGCAAATGTCCACAGTCGTGTACAGATAATCCTAATTTATAGTTATATATCCCTAGTCGGGTGTCTAAATGACAAAGAGAGGAGTCCAAAATATTGAATAGGTATAATTACCATCATGAAGGTAGAACAAACAGCATCATGAAACATGAAAACAATGGGGGTTATTTACGAAAGGCAAATCTACTTTGCACTACAAGTGCACTTGGAAGTGCAGTCGTTGTAAATCTGAGGGGTAGATCTGAAATGAGGGGAAGCTCTGCTGATTTTATCATCCAATCATGTGCAAGTTAAAATGCTGTTTTTTATTTTCCTTGCATGTCCCCCTTTGGATCTACAGCAACTGCACTTCCAAGTGTACTTGCAGTGCACTTGTAGTGCAAAGTGGAGTTGCCTTTCGTAAATAATCCCCATTGTCTCTTATTCAAGATTGTTTAATAGGGAGAATATTCATGAGAGATTTTCACATAAATGAGTAAGTATTCCCGTTTTTTTTTTTTTAATGTTTATGTAAGAAGGTTTCAGGACAATGTGTTAGAAAATCAGACAAGTCCCTTAAGTAAGCAATTAAATCATGTTGCTGAACTATACCAAAAGATTATGCACAGTAATAATTGCATGCTATGAAATGTGCCCAGACAACATCCAATAGTGAATATGTTAAGCATAGGGATCCATACCTAAACGGTGTTCTGCTGTTTTTAAGGCCAGATGAGAAAACTTTCAATTTTCACTTATTGGAGAGGGTACATACTGTCCTGTACAAGTGAAGATGAGCTTGCTACTGGCTATTCAGTTTACTGCTGCTTTACAGTTGACTGCCAATCCCAGAAACAATTGGGCAAAGTAGTGCATACTTACAGTAGGCCAAAAAGTTAAATTTTGGTCTCATCTGACCAGAGCACCTTCTTCCACATATTTGCTGTGTCCCTCAAACGGCTTCTTGCAAACGGGACTTCTTATGGCTTTCTTTCAACAATGGCTTTCTTCTTGCCACTCTTCCATAAAGGCCAGATTTGTGGAGTGCACGACTAATAGTTGTCCTGTGGAAGATTCTCCCACCTGAGCTGTGGATCTCTGCAGCTCCTCCAGAGTTACCATGGACCTCTTGGCTGCTTCTCTGATTCATGCTCTCCTTGCCCGGCCTGTCAGTTTAGGTGGACGGCCATGTCTTGGTAGGTTTGCTGTTGTGCGATACTCTTTCCATTTTCAGATGATGGATTGAACAGTGCTCCGTGAGATGTTCAAAGCATGGGCTATTTTTTTTTATAACCTAACCCTGCTATAAACTTCTCCAAAACTTTATCCCTGACCTGTTTGGTGTGTTCCTTGGCCTTCATGACGCTGTTTGTTCACTAAGGTTCTCTAACAAACCTCCGAGGGCTTCACATAACAGCTGCATTAATACTGAGATTAAATTACACACCAGTGGACTCTATTTACTAATTAGGTGACTTCTGAAGGCAGTTAGTGCATTACTGGATTTGAAACAGTATATTAATTTATTTGTAATGTAATGTTTTACATAGCTATACCTGCAAACGCGGTCAGCTTGAAGTGATCGGTCAGGACTTAAAGAGTATCTCCTCTTTTGGTGAGAAAAAAAAAAACATTCCTCTTTGGACGACCTATGTACAGTGTAAGAATTTTAACAAACTTTGTTTCAGATTCCTACCTTTTGTTATTCTGGAGAATAAGCTGTTTATTTCTTTGTGTCCATGTTGAAAGTAAATCTAATGGGAGTGGTTTTAGAATTATTAATCAGCTGCTGCACTTGCAGGACTCTAATGAGAAAAGTATCAGGGCCTGCATCCCTTTAGTCATTATTTCCCTTTGGGAGTGTCTCACGAAAAATTACATTTTGTTGCAGGGGATGCCCAACATCTGACTTGTATCTTAATGCAGACTTCAGGGAAAATCAGCCAACCATTAACACAAGCAGGAAATGACATTTCTGGGGGGCATTCTGTATGCCATCTGTGTACAGAACACATACAGGGTACCATATTGCATTACATTTTACAGAAAATTACAGGAGCTGCAGATTGAAAACGAAAGGTATTTTTTTACAATATCCAATTACAACATGACTTGTATAGCAATTGTATATGCTATTTAATTTTTTTTTTTTGCAATTTTTTTTCCCCACGAAAGTGGAGTTACCCTTTCCACTTTATTAAAATTCCTGTACAGTTTCTGTTTTTGTGAAAAGAGGGAAATTGGATAATATGACTTGAATTACAGAAGGGATGTCCTTGGTGTTTCTGTAACAATCCTGGTTACAGTTAAAATATGTGCACAATGATCTGTCTTCTGCCTGGTAATAATGATAAAAATGTATCTATATTCATAGGAATCAATTTACTCCGCTTATTCAGTTTTTACATTTAATACACCAGTATGGTCACTCCATTATCAGCCTTGATTCAGCTTGATAACATCTTTAGGATTTGGATAAATCCAACTGCTGTGGGCTTGAAAGAACATTAGAACATTAGTCTCTGCTGTCCGCAAGCCTGTTCTTATCTCATTCTGCATCATTAATCTGCATTATTACCCTTATAATCATCTGTAAGTGTCACTGTAATTTCCGTTACAGGTCCAATCCTCCTGGATGATTTCCGTTCTGCAGGAAGTCAATCTTCTGATCTTCGGGGCCGGTAAAGTCCCTCTACAAGTAATTACTGCATGGGCTAGCTTCTATTTTTAATCTACAAGTCATTTGCATCTGATGTTTCCATTCCAAAAGCGCTGACAATTCGGACACTCTGTTATTAATGGACTTTTCTGGATTTGGCAAATACTGCCACCTGGGTGTAGCCTTACTTTGTACAGAAACAGGATTTTTTTTCCCCACTCTTAGAAAACACACTGCTACTGTATATCACTTGTTGGCATAGACTGTGTAGCTTTGCTGTGGAGCAAGGCTTAGCACGAGATACAGAAGATATTTAACTGATTGTTGGGATAGCTAGAATGAACGAACACACAGTGAATAAAATTAACTCCATTTTTACTTATCATGAAATGTTAAATTTTAAAAGCAAAAGGTACATGTATCAAAAAATAATATATAAAATTTAAAGTGAACCTTTCAGTCATTTTACAGATTTGTAGGCAGGTGCAAGTATTAATGAAAGGGGTTAAGGTGGATGGATAAGAATATCCACCCCCCAAGGATAGCAGTTACCTAAAGAGACTATGCGGCATATACCAGGTCTGTGTATAAAAGACAATTTTTATTAGTAAATTCAAAATATCACAACAATACTAAATCAAAATGCTAAATATGTAAACATGGCATCCTTCACCATCTAAAAAAGACAAGGTTTTCTGCCCACACTATGTCTCCCGCCCCCCAAAGACATCAAAAATGGCCACACCTAGTGATTGGATGGGTCAAGGACTAAAGTACCTAGACCTAAGGCTCATCTATACTCCTGTGGTAAAACACCTCCCGGAAGAGCAATTTAAATGGTATCCAAATTTTTGCGGTTAGGGCTTAAAGACTCAATTGCATCAAAGTAGGATAGTGATGCTAACATCTGTGTGACTATCCAACCAATTATCAGGCGTCTATGTGTATGGATAGCTGTAGTGAGGACAGAGTAAAGACACACTACATAGAGGTTGCTGAGTTAATAAAGTATGATCCTTGGCAATACATATAATGTCCCTCCAGAGGATTGACTATTTAACTCATAGGGATAACTCTATAGATTCAGTCCTTGATTAGCTGAAATTGGGCTAGGAATGTGGTCTGCGCAGTTTCAACATATGTAGTTTTCGGTATGAACCCATTAAGGTATGGGTCTCAAACTGGCGGCCCTCCATCTGTTGCAAAACTACAAGTCCCATGAGGCATTGCAAGGCTGACAGTTACAAGCATGACTCCCACAGGCAGAGGTATGATAGGACTTGTAGTTTTGCAATAGCTGTAGGGTGCCATTTTGAGATCCCTGCATTAAGGAATCATAGTTGGATAGTTGTGGATCAGTGATATATGCATCAGGATGCTACTATATTCCTCATGCCAACTCTGTGCTACTCAGTCAGATTGTACTGCAGTGCTGTTTGTAATATGCCTGAGCATAAACTCACATTAGAAAAGTTCATGAGACTTCATGGAGCAGCAGCAATGTGTGTAGGCTATGAACACCACTCACCTATGGAGATCCCCTTCATCCAGTAGGCATGCTGCCCACATTGGCATTCAAAGGGTAATACACGTGTGCAGAAGTATTGAGTTTACTCCCAGCTCTCTGTTAGTCCATGTGTGGTGCAAGTATTATTCCTTCCCATAGGTGGCACTGTGCCAACGCTACATGGGAAGGGAAGTCTGTTAAGAGAACTTGTCCCCCTAGATCAGAGGTTGTCAACCTATGAGCTAAAGGGCTCCTCAAATGCAGCCCCTGACATCACCAATGGGCCGCACATAATGTTCAATATATGTAATGCTTGAGAGGTCTGTCAGAAACTGCATACCTATAGAGCAGTGGTTCTCAACTCCTGTCCTCAGGACCCACTAACAGGCCATGTTTTAAGTATTACCTTGGGGAGATGCAGAATAGAATACTGCAATCGCTGAGCAGCAAGTGATATCACCTGTGATGTATTTCAGTTATCTTGCAAACCTGGCCTGTTAGTGGGTCCTGAGGACAGGAGTTGAGAACCACTGTAATAGAGTGAATGAGGGTCAGAGAGTGTGGACATACTACATTGTTGGCTGGGGATATGCCGCAGAAGACAATACGAAACTGGGAACATGTTACATAAAGCTAATAGAGATCAATGATATTACCCCAATCAATGTTACCACTACAGACTGCTGAGGTCTGAGGGCAGCACATCATATACCAAAGGGCCTGCAGGTTGGGCACCAGAGCCCTAGTGACTCCATTAGTCCTCTCTGGGAGGGCAAGTATCTGATTTGATGCCAAATTTCAAAGAGAGTTCAGGCAGCCATCTTAACAAGGGACCTTTAAAAAAAAAGGGGGGATTTCATTTGGGTGCACTTGAAGCAAGTGGTAGGTTAGGGAGAGGAATCAGATGGTTAGGGACATTGCTTAGAACAGGGAAAGATTTCTGGTGAGTGGGGCCATAGTAAGGGACATTGTTCAGTTCCGAAGAACCTTCCGAAGATGCCTTTAGTGGGCCAGTACAGAGTGACTATACAGAATACTGCCACCCCTCCAGCAGAGGCTGTCCTCTGGTAAGGATACCATAACTCATACTGAAGTGGGCTGTATTGACACTGTCTTGTTCACCAGTCTGCCACAAGGTTCCTTTATTGTAAGTGCTACGATTTTGAACTGTCACTATAAATCCACTACAGTGTGTGTACCCACCTCTTGAGTGGGTACTCTGACTAATGTCTGAACTACAAATTCCTTTCATGTTTTCAAAAAAGTTGTAACTTTTATTATTAGGAAGTTTTCCTTAAGCTCAACCTGGGCAATTTCACCCTCTACAGAAGCCTCTCAGATCAGGAATTGAGATCTGTGCTAGTTAGTAAGAGCTCTTTCTGAATGGCAGTATTGTATAATGCCCTCTGAAAAGCCATCTGCGATGGATTGCTTTTTAGATAGTGGTATACAGTAAAACCCTGGATTGCGAGCATAATTCTTTCGAGATACATGCTTGTAATCCAAAGCACTTGTATATCAAAGCTAATTTCCCCATACGAAATAATGGAAGCTGAAATGATTTGTTCCACAACCATTTATTCATAGGTCCTTCAGTTTATAGTCCATATAAAAAGATTATAGCAATGTGGCTAGGTTGTGTAACCATAAAATGTCCATCCACAAATGGAAGCCTCCACAAGGGGATTAGAAGCTAAATCCAGCAGGAGCTATGGAATACAAAACAGAAGAGAGGCGCCTCTAAGTGTAGCAATATGGTTACATTTAATGAAGGCACAACATTTAGCAACTCACATGACACATCTAAGTATGCAGGCACCTGGGGTAAAGCTGACCAGTGATGGTGAACCTTGGCACCCCAGATGTTTTGGAACTACATTTCCCATGATGTTCATGCCCTCTGCAGTGTAGTTGAGCATCATGGGAAATGTAGTTCCAAAACATCTGGGGTGCCAGGGTTCACCATCACTGACATAGACCATCCTCCGCACCGCTGGCTCTCACCGCTGTCAGTCTGCAATCATGACCGGGAAGACTCCCCTGCAGTAGAGCGATCTGAAAGCGAGGCTTGAACCGCTCGTGGAACGCAGAGTGTAAGGGACAATGTCAATGGCGGTGAGGAGAATGGTCTATGTAGACAGCTTTACCCCAGATGCCTTGTGAGTTTGCTCAATGTTGCACTTTCATTGAATGTAACCATATTGCTACACTTAGAGGCACCTCTCTTCTCTTTTATACTCAGTTGTGACATGACGCTACTTGTATATCAAGACATCGCTTGTATATCAAGTCAAAGTTTATTTAAAATTTTTGCTAGTCTTTCAAAACACTCTCAAACCAAGTTTTTACTGTAACAGGCATTCGTAAAGGAACTACTGCTCACTCCTGATGTCTGTTTTTTTAAAAATGTTTTTACTTTCTTTTTAAATTGCCCAACAGCAATTTTAAATTGCGGGACCACGTTGTAACTTTGAGCCAGGCGTTTGGCTCGCTGTTGCAGTGTGGCACCATTGATCTCAATGTTTGACAGCTGGTGCCGCCTGTTAAACTCTGCATAAAATACCACCAAAGGAAAACAGCTGTATAAGTATTGGTCAATAATAGCTTGACCTTCTGACATATAACGTATGACCCATGGCATGTATGTTACAATAGTACCATCTAGCGCTACAAGTCCCATCATGGCTCTGCCTTTGGGAGGCATGCTTGATATTGTTAGCGGCTTGCAATGCCTCATGGGACTTGAGGTTCCGCAACAGCTGGAGGGCCACAGGTTGGGCACCCATATTCTACAGCCGTGGCCAAAAGTTTTGAGAATGATACAAATAAAAACATTTCCCAAAGTCTGCTGCCCCAGTTTTTATGATGGTAATTTTCAGATACTCTAGAATGTTATGAAGATTGATTAGATGAATTGCAGTTAATTGCAAAGTCCCTCTTTGCCATGAAAATTAACTTAATCTCATAAAAAAACATTTCTATTGCATTTGTGAAGCAGGCTTCAGGGCACCCAAGAAAGTCCAGCAAGCTCCTGGACCGTCTCCTACAGTTGATTCAGCTGCGGGATCGGGTCACCACCAGTGCAGAGCTTGCTCAGGAATGGCAGCAGGCAGGTGTGAGGCATCTGCATGCACAGTGAGGTGAAAACTTTTGGAGGATGGCTTGGTGTCAAGAAGGGCAGCAAAGTAGCCACTTCTCTCCAGGAAAAACATCACGGACAGACTGATATTCTGCAAAAGGTACAGAAATTGCATTTTCTCTGATGAATCCCCTTTCTGATTGTTTGGGGCATCTGTAAAAAACCTTGTCCGGAGAAGAAAAGGTGAGCACTACCATCAGTCCTGTGTCATACCAATGGTAAAGCAACCTGAGACCATTCATCTGTGGGGCTGCTTCTCAACCAAGGGTATGGGCTCACTCACACTTTTGCCTAAGAACACACCCATGAATAAAGAATGGAACAAAAACCTCCTGCAAGAGCAACTTCTACCAACCATCCAAGAACATGGTGAGGAACAATGGCTTTTTGGGCATGATGGAGCACCTTGCCATAAGGCAAAAAGTGATAACCAAGTGGCTTGGGCAACAAAACATTGAAATTTTGAGTCCATGGCCAGGAAGAGGTGGGTGAACAAAAAAAACCCCACAAATTCTGACAAACTCTAAGCATTGATTATGCAAGAATGGGCTGTCATCACTCAGGATGTGGGCCATAAGTTGATTGACAGCATTCCAGGGCGAATTGCAGAGGTCTTGAAAAACAAGGATCAACACTGCAAATATTGACTCTTTGCATAAACTTAATGTCATTGTCAATAAAAGCCTTTGACCCTTATGAAATGCTTGTAATTATACTTCAGTACAGGCATACCCCGCTTTTAGGTAATGCAATGGGGTTGATTTACTAAAGCTGGAAAGTGCAAAATCAGGCTCACTTCTGCATAGAAACCAATGAGCTTCTAACCCCAGCTTGTTCAATTAAGCTTTGGTAATAAAACCTGGAAGCTCATTGGTTTCTATGCAGAACTGAGCCTGATTTTGCACTTTCCAGCTTTAGTAAATAAACCCCATTGTGCACTTAAAAGTGGGGTATACCTGTATACCATAGTAACATCTGGCAAAAAGATCTAAAAACATGGAAGCAGCAGACTTTGTGAAAATTAATTTTTGTGTCATTCTCACTTGTGGCCACGGCTGTAGGGGATCGAATTAGGAAATGTTTCACATAAAGAAAATTAAAGCAGAGGTCCGGCCATTTTTTTTTTTTTAAATTACGATGATCACCACTCGTTCTTCTACAAATGGCAATTATTTACAGTGTCCCCTTTTCACTTGTTGTGCAGAAATGATTACCTACTGTGTTCTTCTTCTGCAAAGTACGGTCATCCTAACTGTGTGAAGCCCGCTGAGTCTCTCTTCCAGGATTAGGTGCATGCTTGCTACCCAGCATGAACCTCCCAATTTCGCGCATAAGCAATTTGAAGCAAGCACGCCCCACTGCATGTCGGCCCAGTTTCCATAGAGGTGGCAGTGTTGGGGGGATGCCAAATCACTCTTGGGATTGATGACACAGCAAATCCAGGAGCCGATCCAGCCGCAGAAGTGACATACCATGCCGCGGTGAGGTAAGGCGGAAGTCGACAGGAAAAACAAAGAAAAAGGTCATAAACAAAGAGAAATGAAAAATATCCAAAAACGAGGGGGAGTGGGGTGGTCTATTAAACAATACCAAGTTTAATGTTTGCCTGGAACTCCGCTTTATTGTAAAGGAAGTGGTGAGAAAAGGGCCGCACCAATGTGGGGATGTTAAAACTTTCTATTTAAAAGACAAGCAACATAAGCTGAAAGGAGGACTCCATAACTGCATAACAACAAGGAATGGCTGTGCCAGAAGAGACTTCACTGGCCAAAAGGAGGAGTTTCACCTGGGGATGACCCTAGTGCTCGATTTCTTGCAATTGCTCATAGAGTAAAGCATAGGATCCCAGTTGCCTACAGGGATTGTGAAGCTACTATAACCCGAGCTAAAGAACCTTTACCAAATTCCTATTGTAATCATTGTTCATGCTCATTTGCTAGGAAGCTTAGGTAGTGTGTGAATGTGTTTTATGCATATCTGTCAGTCCTATATTCCTATGAATGTAAATCATTTTTTATGTACAGCATTTTGTTTAGTAAAGCAAATTAATTCAACAACAGAGGTTTTATTGCTTCCTTGCTTTTACCGCAAATAACCTTAAAAAGACGCAAAGTAGAACAACTTGTTTAAAATTGATATTTTTGTTTTGCAGGGTGGCCAACAAACTAAATTAAATGAATGATCATTCTATCATACAGAACTTCAGCATATACAAGGCCAAACAATGGCGTCACACACCTCCATGGTGAAGGCACTACTGTGGGGAAATATTACCATTTTCCATGATTTTTAAGAAGCCAGAATGTGCTTCAACCCCCTGCTACATGACAAAAACTGAAATATTAGTCTTGGACGAAACTGCCCTTCATCCCGATCTGATTCACTATGATGAGGATACAGTATGTGTGGCCTGTGACCGGGTAGATAGAGAGGCATGTATTGTTGTAAATAATAGATAACATTGACTTAATAGTTCTTATTAAAGTGGAGTTCCACCCACTTTTACAACTCTTCAGCATCCCTCACTAAACTGTGCACTGTAAACGAATTGGATATTTTTTTTATTTTTTTTCTCAGCACCTACTGTATATCTGCTGTATTTATTTTTCACTTCCTCCTCCCTGGCCGTGGCCCATCGCATCATTTCCTGTTTGCAATGCCTTCTGGGAAGGGGCGGCAACTCCTCTGACACTGCCGTTGCTATGGAAACCTGACCTGAAACCTATTACACTGTTTGTGCTGCACTGAGCATGTGCAAGATCTGCAAGGATGAGATCCAGGAAGAAATACAGTCAGGCTTCAGATGCCCACACTTAAGATGGCCATGGCCTGCTGTAAGTTTATAAAATGACAAACTACTGCTATAAACTAACAAAACAGACCTTAGTTTACAGACTAACTTTACTAGAATACATTAAGCTTGTGTATTATAGGGGTATTTTTATTTAAAAAGTATAATTTCGGCCGGAACACCACTTTAACTTAAAATACAGTAAGCTTCATGATTTGTTCATTATATAAAAAAAGAATTACCTAATTAAAAAGGTTATCACTACCTGCTCTAATTTTTCTGGACCATTGCAAGACTTAATGCTTTGAATGAAATACACTGCTAGAAAACTTTAGTAATTTAACCTTTTCAGCTTGATTTACAATGCTACACCAAAACGAATGGTGCATGTGCAGGACTGCAATTAAAATTAAATAGCCCAACTCTGCGCGGCGATAGAAGCAATTATAATGTTAAACAGCCACAAGTCCACTCATTCTGTAATTGAAAAAAAATATTTTATTCAGTGCAAGGCAAGGAGGTATTGTTACTGTATAGCTGCCTGCATTCAGGAAGAAAAGTGGGAACACTGTGTAATTGTAATCTGAATTATTCACACTGTAATAACGATGTGTACCCTCCGTGCCAAAAAATTCTACTTTCTGAACGGAATGTATTTTTTAAAAAGGATTTGTAACCTCCTGCAGTAATAGAGGCCAGAAAGGATAATGGGCTGTACAGGACCAGGGGAGCCATAGAGACTACTCTGCAAGCTGCAGATAGAGGGCTAATGATAAGTACACAGCTGTACTGACTGCATTAGGAGACTGCTTAGGAAAAGTCTACAGATTAGCTATAAACATTCACAGGGATTTGAATAATGAGCGACACCTTTAGTTATTGTGACTGTGCAATGTGTTTTTACAATGTAATATACACCTGCACTTAAGAAATTTTTCTGAACTAGTCACTTTTTTGTTGTTGGTACCATTATATCAATGAGCATACTGTAATCGCCTCATCGTAAACCTCAGCCATTCCAACAGTGAGGCTTTACACAGTAATGCCCCGTACACACGGTCGGACTTTGTTCGGACATTCCGACAACAAAATCCTAGCATTTTTTCCGACGGATGTTGGCTCAAACTTGTCTTGCATACACACGGTCACACAAAGTTGTCGGAAAATCCGATCGTTCTAAACGCGGTGACGTAAAACACATACGTCGGGACTATAAACGGGGCAGTGGCCAATAGCTTTCATCTCTTTATTTATTCTGAGCATGCGTGGCACTTTGTCCGTCGGATTTGTGTACACACGATCGGAATTTCCGACAACGGATTTTGTTGTCGGAAAATTTTATAGCCTGCTCTCAAACTTTGTGTGTCGGAAAATCCGATGGAAAATGTGTAATGGAGCCTACACACGGTCGGAATTTCCGACAACAAGGTCCTATCACACATTTTCCGTCGGAAAATCCGACCGTGTGTACGGGGCATTAGTCTATTGAGTCCAGACACACATTAAGTCATTCTGAATGGTACTCCAAACACCCTTCCCAATGCACCTTGTGACAAGTTGGGAGTTGTTTATCTCATTGGTAGTGCAAAACAGTAAGTTTACTCCACGACAGAGGTGTCTTTTCAGGGCTTTTTCTGCCCACTTTTATTTAACCACTTGCTTACTGGGCACTTAAACCCCCCTCTTGCCCAGACCAATTTTCAGCTTTCAGCGCTGCCGCACTTTGAATGACAATTGCGCGGTCATACAACACTGTACCCAAATGAAATTTTAATCATTTTTTTCCCACAAATAGAGCTTTCTTTTGGTGGTATTTAATCACAGCTGGGATTTTTATTTTTTGTTAAACAAACAAAAAAAATGGAAAATTTTGAAAAAAAATTTTGAAAAAAAAAAAAAATCATGTTTCATAGTTTGCTATAAAATTTTGCAAACAGATAATTTTTCTCCTTCATTGATATGCGCTGATGAGGCGGCACTGGTGGGCACTGATAGGCTGCACTGATGGGCACGGATAGGCACATTTAAGGCGGCCCTGATAGGCACAGTTAAAGTGGCACTGATAGGCACAGATAAGGCGGCACTGATAGGCAAAGATAAGGCGGCACTGATGGGCCCTGATGGGTGGCACTGATGGGTGGTACGGATGGGTGGCACTGATAGGTACCACTGATAGGTGGCACTGATGGGCAGCACTGATGGGCACTGATGGGCAGCACTGATGGGCGGCACTGATGGGCGGCACTGATGGGCGGCACTGTTGTGGAGGCACTGATTGTGGGCACTGATAGGTGGCACTGTGGGCACTGATGGGTGGTACTGTGGGCACTGATGGGTGGCACTGTGGGCACTGATGGGTGGCACTGTGGGCACTGGTAGGTCGGCACTGCTGCCTATTGCTAGGTGGCACTGGCAGAGGGCACAGGTGGGCACTGAGGATCTGATGTCCCTCTCACGGCTGCCGGTGATCGTCTTTTTTTCCCTCCTCACGCTGTCAGCGCGAGGAGAAAAAATAGCCGATTACCGGCTCTGTTGATGTTGCATGATCAGCTGTCATTGGCTGACAGCTGATCATGTGGTAAGGGGTCAGGATCGACCCCTTACTCCGACCTGTGATCAGGCGAGTCTTAGACTCGCTGATCACAGAGTGCGCCGCTTGCGCCCTGCAGGAGGCGCGCAGGCCGCTCGTGCATGGGACGATGTCAATGGACGTCGTCCCGGCAAAGCAGGTCCGCGCTGTAGCCGTCATTCGGCTATAGCGTGGATCTCTAGTGGTTAAAAGAAAACAAAAGTTCACAAATGAAAGTCTTCCCACACAGGGGTTCTCACCATCAATATGACAAACAAACAATATTCAGCCTTGTGGCTCTTTTTGCAGCCTTACTGCTTTGGCCTCATGCCTTGGTCCTCCAGACCATCTAACACGCAGTACCAGTGTTCGTGCCCAAAACACTGTACCTTTGTCAGCTTGGTTTCTTATCCTGTATCTACCTGCTGCTCCATCTTTCACAGCCTCAGGCCTTTGTCTCTCCTGACCTGGACAGTATGGTGCGACATGTACCTCACAGCTCCCTTCACACACTGACCCTCTCAGAAGGGTGAGGGCCCTGACCTCTAACTCTTTCTCTAACATAAACCCAACACAGATCTGCACCATTAGTGTGTCTGTTTCCTAGAAAACCTGGCCCAGACTGCCATATTAAACAGTGGCACAGCCTCGTTCTGCCACAACTTGCATTGCCGCACATCACAACATACAGTAACGTGCTAGTACTTTGCTAAATATAGTGCATGCACCTTTTTTTCTTGCAGTCTAGTGCATTAGAAAGCCGATTTAAACACCGGGAAACTTCAGAATTATCCCTTGTAGTGGGGCTGTGTCCACACTGCAAGAATTATTCGCTCATTTAGAATTAGGGGACTTGTTAAAGAGGATTTCCTCCACTCCTATATGTTGCTAGACCAGTCCCTGCAGCATCTTCTTCCCTGCGCTCCAGCAGTCTAAAGACCAGACAGCATCAAGACCAATGCAGGGTCTTGTGTGGGTGCAGGAGTGCACACGTGTGCGAACGGGTGCGCGAGCACGTTAAAACAACAGGCGGGCTATTTAAGCTGCACTAGGGTCTTGGGTCCTTACCATTTGGTCTACTATATTTCCTGAAAACCCGTTACCTGTTCCTGTGTTTTCCTGTTACAGACTTGATCTGTCTCTGACCCTGAATGCTACCTGTACGACCCCCTGGCTTGTCTTTGGATTTAATCTCTGCCTGCTCCTTCTGCTTATTACCTGCTCTTCTGTTGCCCCGGACTGTCTGACTCTGTTACCCGCATCTGAAACTGCTCACCTGTACCATCTCCTGTTCCGGTCTTCCAGCCAGCCTTGCTCTTCAGTAATGCATGCACTACTCTGCAAGGTCCTGCCAAGTAAGACCAGTCAGGCTCACTCTGTGCTCAGGCGCTTCTGTTGCTTTTCCAGGGTTCCTGAGCCGGAGGTGTAAGAGAAGCCTACCTCCATGCGTCAGGCTCCACCATCAGGTACGTTACAATTTGATATGATGACACAGAGGGACAACCAACCGCCGGAGCAAGGGAAGAGCTACCTGCTGGGGAAGCAGAGGATCTGGTAGGTAAAAGTGCTTCTCTTCAACCCTAGAAGAAGCAACCCCCCCACCCCCATCTGCAAGGAATCAATTTCAAATTTCCTGGCGTTGAGCTTTAAATAAATTGGCTGCTTTAAAAGACAATTATGGGATTAGTAAAATAATTATCACACATACTCACCTCAATGCTGCAGCTGTTCCAAGCTGACTCTAACATACATTTTATTCAATGAGAGCACCAAACAAACGTCCAAGAGACCTAGGTAATTTAATGTGGAACTTCACCAGTTCCACTTTATGCCCTCCTTCCCACCTCCTCTTCTTCCACTTTTTTTTTTAAGGGGGGGGGGGGGGGGGGGCACAGCGGGTACTTGGTTTTGAAAGGTACCTGCTTCCACTTCCGGTCAGGTCGCCACCGGATGTTGTCCTCCCTCCCCCTCACAACCTTTGTTTGAAAAAAAATAATAAAAGTCAGCCGCTACAAATACTGAAGCGGCTGACTTTTAATAAAAGGTCACTCACCTGTCCAGGGGTCCATCGCTGTGCTTACCCAAATTGGTTCTTTGCCAGTCTGTTATGTAGCCTGCTGTGACTCCTTGTGGCTTTACAGCCGGCAGCCCACTGTGCATGCGAGACCTGCTCTGCACTTTGCGAACGGCCCAATAGCCTTCTGGGATTGGTGATATGTCCCAGATGGTTGTGGGGGGAGTGTGAAGAATTTCGGGTGGCGATCTAACCAGAAGTGGGAGCGGGTACCTGTCAAAATGAGGTACCCCCCCACCAAAAAAAAGTGCCAAAAACATATTTGCATTTAATTCCATCATTTTTTTTAAGAGCACTGCCCTATGGTGAGTTTTATTTACTCTTCTTTTTTTTGATAGTTTTCCATTTTGTAGGTAGCAGCACTTCACTGCACAACACATATATTTTATTAGGTGGTGGTAACGTCCCTCTAAGCGTGTAGTATTTTTTGTTATTTTTTTGTGTTTATAAAATGAATATACAATGAATATACAAGTAAAAAATAAGGAATATAAAAGTCAAAGTGTATATACCCATTTAAGTATAATATCTGAATCCAGTAAATAGCAGACTCAAAGATAATAACATCTTACTTACAGACAAAGGTGTAATCACCTTCGCCCATTGGCTATTAGGCAGAGAATAGGGGTCATTAGAGCAAAGGATAGGGGTCAGCAGGGCAGAGAACAGGGGTCAGCAGGGCAGTGGACAAGGGACAGCAGGGCAGTGGACACTGGACAGGGGACAGAAGTGGAGAGAACAGGGGTCACTTCTGGCAGGACACTCAGCTGAGCCCCTCCTCTCCATATAGCTGGGATCAGATTCCCTTACAGCCACAACCCTGGTCTGCACAGTGAATAGCTGGCTACTGCAGCCAGCTACACACTGTGCAGATTGAGGCTGTGTGTAGTGGCATAGCTCCCAACTGTCCCAGATTTCGAGGGACTGTCCCTGATTTGGAGCAATGTCCCTCTGTCCCTCATTCCTCCTCATTTGTCCCTCATTTTGGTCTGATCCATATAGATGTATATAAAATGCACTTTTTATCTATCAAAAAGTGTTTCCCAGTGCTAAACCTTTCAACTGATTTCTAAATTGCTGCATTTGTAAACTCCAAAAGCCAATATAAAGGAATAGTAGTGGTAAAAAAAAGTACTTGTGGGTTTAACCAATCTTGTTTTTTTGTACAATTCACCTTTAAGGGGCCGTGGCAAGGGGGTGTGTCCTATGCCTGCATACTTTTGCTGATAGGTGTCACTCATTCTCATCTCAAAAAGTTGGGAAGTATGGGAGTGCAGGGATGGGAAAAGGAGCTCAAAGGACAGGGCATAGCGTTACTGAATCCTGGAGGGGGGGCAGATCCGGTGTTCTTCCGAAACATCCAACTCGCCAAAATCTTCAACCATGTCACTTCCGGTGACTCTCAAGCAGCAAGTTGGGGCTGTTTTCACAGAACACTGGCAGCGTATACACTAAGTAGCATGACCAGTCGGCTGCTTGGACAGAACACCAGATAAAGAGGAAAAAAGTTGTTGCTGCGTTGAAGGCGGCCATGTTGTTAGTAGCAGGCGGACTAACAATGTCCGCTCATTATATCCTGTACCTTAGTGTATACGCTGCCGGTGTTCTGTGAAAACAGCCAACTTGTGGAAATCTCCAATTACTGATGCTGGAGAGCACCGAAAGTGTCGTTGTAGATTTTGGCGGGTTGGGGTTTTCGGCAGAACACCGGCTGTGATTCACATGGACATATGCTTATTTTCTGCGTGAGATAAAGGTTTGCTGGCAGAGCTAGCAAACGATAATAAAATATGCGACTAAAGCACCTGTGTTTAGGCTCAAATAGAATTTAGACACATACAATATTTCTTTATGCCTGTATGTTTGTATATGTTTACACACTTTTACATACATTTATATATGTTTACACATAAAATCTGCAGAAATGTATGGCCCGAATGCAGCTCTGTCCTTTTTTTAATGTATGCCACTAAATGCAGCGCATATTTTCATTTTTGAATGCACAGTGCCTTGAAAAAGTATGCATACCCCTTGAAAATTTCCACATTTTGTCATGTTACAACCAATAACGTAACTGTATTTTAGTGGGATTTTATGTGATAGACGGACACAAAGTGGCACACAATTGTGAAGTGGAAGGAAAATTATAAAAGGTTTTCAACATTTTTTACAAATAAACATGTGAAAAGTGTGGCATGCATTTGTATTCAGCCCCCTTTACTCTAATACCCCTAACCAAAATCTAGTGGAACCAATTGCCTTCAGAAGTCACCTAATTAGTAAATAGAGTCCACCTGTGTATAATTTAATCTCGGTATAAATACAGCTGCTCTGTGAAGCCCTCAGAGGTTTGTTAGAGAAACTAAGTGAACAAACAGCATTACAAAGGCCAAGGAACACACCAAACAGGTCAGGGATACATTTCTGGAGAAGTTTAAAGCAGGATCAGGTTATAAAAAAATATCCCAAGCTTTGAACATCTCACAGAGCACTGTTCAATCCATCATCTGAAAATGGAAAGAGTATGGCACAACTGCAAACCTACCAAGAAATGGCCGTCCACCTAAACTGACAGGCTGGGCAAGGAGAGCATTCATCAGAGAAGCAACCAAGAGGCCCATGGTAACTCTGGAGGAGCTGCAGAGATCCACAGCTCAGGTGGGAGAATCTGTCCACAGGACAACTGATAGTCGTTCACTCCACAAATCTGACCTTTATGGAAGAGTGGCAAGAAGAAAGCCATTGTTGAAAGAAAGCCATAAGAAGTTCCATTTGCAGTTTGCAAGAAGTCATGTGGGGGGGACACCAAACATGTGGGAGAAGGTGCTCTGGACAGATGAGACCAAAATTTTACTTTTTGGCCTAAAAGCAAAACGCACCATTGCTACTGTGAAACATGGTGGTGACAGCATCATGTTTGGGGATGCCTTTCTTCAGCAGGGACAGGGAAGCTGGTCAGAGTTGATGGGATGATAGATGGAGCCAAATACAGGGCAATCTTAGAAGAAAACCTGTTATGCCGCGTACACACGATCAGAATTTCGGCCCGCAAAAGACCAATGAGAGTTTTTCATCGGAAAATGCGACCGTGTGTATGCTCCATCGGTTTTTTGCTGGCTGAATTTCAGCCAGCAAAAGATTGAGAGCATGCTCTCAATTTTTCGGTCGGGAAAAGATCCTATCCAAAAATGTGATCGTCTGTGGCAATTCCGACGCGCAAAATCCCTACGCATGCTTGGAAACAATTCGACGCATGCTCGGAATCATTGAACTTCATTTTCTCGGCTCGTCATAGTGTTGTACGTCACCGCGTTCTTGACGGTCGTAATGACCAGTGAACTTTTGCGTGACCGTGTGTATGAAAGGCAAACTTGAGCGGAATCCCGTCGGAAAAGCCGTTACATATCTTTTTCCGACGAGAAATCTGATCGAGTGTATAAGAGTCTGCAAAAGACTTGAGACTGGGGCGGAGGTTCACCTTCCAGCAGAACAACAACCTAAACATACAGCCAGAGCTATAATGGAATGGTTTAGATCAAAGCATATTCATGTGTTAGAATGGCCCGGTCAAAGTCCAGACCTAAATCCAATTGAGAATCTGTGGCAAGACTCGAAAATTGCTGTTCACAGACACTCTCCATCCAATCTGACAGAGCTTGAGCTGTTTTGCAAAGATGTCACTCTCTAGATGTGCAAAACTGGTAGAGACATCCCCAAAAAGCTGTAATTGCAGGGAAAGGTGGTTCTACAAATTATTAACCACACTTTTCACATATTTATTTGTAAAAAAAACCTTGAAAACCATTTATCATTTTCCTTCCACTTCACAATTATGTGCCACTTTATGTTGGTCTATCACATAAAATCCTAATAAAATATATTTACGTTTTTGGTTGTAACGTGAAAAATGTGGAAAATTTCAAAGGGTATGAAAACTTTTTCGAAGCACAGTATATGGGCTCATTGATTGCTATAGAACTGTGTTTAGATGCATTCAAAACTATATGTTGTACACATCTAAACATGCCATTTTAGATCCCTATGAAACTAAGCCCTATACAGTGCAGGAGTCGGGACTATGTTGCATATAGCGTGGTACATAAGGTGCAAGAGTCAATTTAAGTAACAAAGTGCCCCTTTACATTCCTGGTCAGTACAATATTAGGATTTTTGCCCAGAGTTCTGTTTCAAAATCCTGTTCAGCTGTGTCAGCAAATAAGATAGGTTTACTCCTCACATTTTATTGGTACAGTAGGAAACTGGTCTCATGGAACAGGACACCATAAAAAAAATAATACATTTATTTTACAGGCGGACATTGTAAGGTTTTTTACGCATACAAGCGGCCCAGTATTTGCCTGTCTGTTTACGAGCAGGTGGGGGAGAAGCTGAAACTTATAGGATATAAAAGTTTTTGATGTCTGGGCCATTACATCAGTTTATAGCTCAACATCAAAATATAAGGAAACTTTCAGCTCGTCTTTAGGGTAGCACTAACCATAAATGGAGGAGAATTGCTCTCCCATTACCATTTAAAGCAGATCCTTCCCCCCATCAGTGTACATCTCTGCATGCTGATGTCAGATCATCTAATCAGTTTTTTAAATCAGTCTAATGCCCCGTACACACGGTCGGATTTTCCGATGGACATTGTCCGATCGGAGCGTGTTGTCGTAAAATTCCGACCGTGTGTGGGCGCCATCGGACATTTTCCTTCGGATTTTCCGACACACAAAGTTGGACAGCAGGAGATAAAATTTTCCGACAACAAAATCCGATCGCGTCAATTCCGACCGTGTGTGGCCTGTTCCGACGCACAAAGTGCCACGCATTCTCAGAAGAAATTCCGACACGGAACAGCTCGTTCTGGTAAACTTAGCGTTTGCAATGGATACAGCACTTTCGTCACGCTGCAATGTTAAAAATGGTTTAATACAGCGCACTCTCTTCTTCTTTATAATGTGACAAGAATTAAGTAGTTTTGATGCTCATATTCACACACACTTCTCACAAACTTCTTTCGTTACTATTTATCGGGATTCCCTCAATATATTTAGATTTCTCACATCTGACAACATTATTTTTTATTTTTTTTTTTACTTTAATGTAGATTTTTTTTTGTGTTTCTCTTTTTTAATTTTTTGTTTTGGTGATTTTGATTTGTACTCCCGAAAATGTTTGTGTGTTTTTTGTGACAAGTTCCCACAACACCATTATATGTTGTTGTATTTAATCTGTAGGAGATTGTTTGGTGTTGTTGTCCCTTGTTATTTTCACATTGTACTTTAGAAATGTACCTGAATCGTTACCAACAAACTGTCCTTTTTGGATGAAAACACACACAGGAGAGTATAATTTCCCGAAATTTTTTTTATTAAGGGGTCACAACTCCAAAAAAAACAAAGAGGGAGGCAACGCTGGAGAAACTGCAGAGATTGGCGAAGCCTGGGACCCCCAGGGCAGACATCAATTATTTAAAAGCAAAATTGGTGGCCTGAGGAGTCCATATATAAGGGAGGGCAGTCTGGTCCAGAAGTCCCAGAGATCCGGAAAGCAGCAGATGACATCTATGTCCCCAGGCTGTGGTCATACGAGAGACTGCATCTTCTGTCAGACCAGACTGGATCCAGGGCAATCACTCTCAGGTCTTCCTTCCACGCTTCCTTCCAGGCTTTGGCTGTGGTGGTGGAGTTGTGGCAGCAGGAGTTGGAGGAGGAGGAGGATGGTCCCTCTCCATGACATCCGTCTTGGGTGTCAGTTCCCCACTCTCCCCCTTATGAAGCACTTTATAAAGCAGGTCCTCACAGAGCCTGCGTTGGCCCTCCTGCATGCTCTGCAATTTGGTGGCAGCCATGCAGGCAAAGGCCTCTGCAGGACTGGGGAAGGCTCGGAGGGACGCCGAAGCCTCCTGGATCAGCCTGTATGCTGAATCCTGCACAGGACTGGGAGCCATCTTCCTGCCTCTTTTGTATGGCAGGCGGAGGGGAGGAACCTGAGACTCAGTCAGGCTGCGACTTGTCCCAGGCTTCTCTTGGCTGCCACTTAGCCCCGCCTCCTCCTGGCTGCCACTAATCCCCGCCTCCTCCTGGCTGCCACATTCCACAGCCTCCTCCTGGCTGCCACATTCCACAGCCTCCTCCTGGCTGAGGTCTTCCTGTGTATGAAAAAGGGACATAGTTTTAGTATTTTTTACATCAATCACACACAATTTTCCCCTCCTCACTGCTGCAAATTGAATGTTAACAAATATAACAGACTATCATTCTGAGCCCAGCATTTTTCATTCTTGTCCCAATTTTGGGTGCCCACTACTGTCTATTGATATGTAAAACACTTTCAAGCAGCAATTAGTGATCAATAATAACATCTAGTAAACATCATTTATTTATTGCCCAGAAATCAGTAGAAGAATGCTATACCTGACTCCAGCTGGGCTCCTCCACTTCTTCCTGGCTGGAAGGCCCAGGTTGGACATCGGAAGCCTCAGCTGGTATGGAAGGAAGCGTGGAAGGAAGAGTAGAGAGGGATTCCCTGACCTCAGTGTGGTCTGACAGAAATCGCAGTCTCTCGTAGTACCACAGCCTGGGGACATAAACGTCATCTGCTGCAGCTCCGGATCTCTGGGAATCTGTGACCTTCTTGCGCTCCCTCAGATAAGTGCTCCTCAGGTTACCAATTTTAGCTTTCAAATAAGGGATGTTTGCTGTGGGGACCACCGGCTTCACCAACTCCAGCAGTTTCTCCAGCGCTGCCTGCCTCTTTTGTTTGTGGTTATAATGGGGGTGTCTCACCTGCCACAGACAGGGCAGCTCCCTGTACTGGTCTATGAACAGGGGAAGGAAGTTGTGGTCATTGAAGCCATCCATTTTCTCTGCAAGACACAACACAAGACAAACCCTAATGTCAGGCCAAACTCCCCTAATCTTGTTACAATATAGGCTTCCATTTCGAAGCAGTATAGGCCCAAGTTTAGATCTTACCTTCGTTAGCACGATCGGCGTGTCTGATGCTCCTTCCTCCACTCACAGATCGTACGTAAGACGCGCGCGTTACGATTTATACACACTGCGCATGCGTATAACTCCGCCCGCCCCTGACGTTCTTTCTAGTCTATTCCCCGCCCCTTTTCGTTCGGCGCAGTGGGGGGAAGAGCACATGGCGGATAGACAGCAGGATCGTGCTAACTGTAGCAACGAGGAGGAGGAGGAGGAAAGGCTGGAGCCTGAAACGTCCCGATCCAGAAGGAGATTAAAGGACTCAAATATGTCCTTTGGGGAGATGTTGGAGATGGTGGACATCCTGAAGAAGGCCGACTATGACGGGAAGTATGGGCCTTACCCCAACCCCAACATCCGAAAGGCCAAGATCATGGCGAAAGTGGTCAGGAGTCTGCACCGGAATTTCGGGGTACGACGATCGAAAGATCAGCTCAGGAAACGGTGGTCGGACCTGAAATTACGAGAACATGAGCAGTACAGAAAGATCCGGAGAGTGCTGCAAAAAAGTAAGTAGTTGTGCTGTGTTCCTATTTTTTTGTTGTTTATTACGTTCGTGCTGCTCCATGTGCTTTTAGGAATTGTTGTACAGTTTAAAATGGCAACTTTCATGTTCATGGGCACATTATTCGTTCGGATCACACATTTTTCTTTCGGACTATAAAATACCATTGTTTAGGCCATATGCATTTGGCCACCATTTTGAGGCCCTATACTTGTCTTCAAAGAATTGGGTTGTGTAGATGGCTTTGTTACTAGAATGAAATGCAAACTAGATTCTATGTAAGGAGAGGACACTGAGCAGCTGTTTTCACATCTGGACACTGGAGCACTAGTGTGGGACCCCAGAACACCATTTTTATTAGGGGGGCCACACAGGTGCTCCAGTGTATACTATAGGGGGGGCTACATCTGTGAAGCTTGTACCAAACAGGTAAAGTATTGCAGCTTGACAAAGGACACTAAAAAAGCTACATCTTGGAACTCGGCTAAAACAGACAATTGTACCCCACTTCCAAGCAATGTTTCATCTTTATAGTTCTGCCATCAAATATCTGTGTGCTAATTATACCATTTTTGTTTTACATAGGGGATAAAAGACTCGGAGGACACCCCTCATCCGAGGAGACCAGAGCCCCCCCCCTCTGGAAGAAGGGGAAATCCCCCCAACACAAGATGAGCAGGAGGAAGAAGAAGACGTGGTGGAACTAGTCACCACAACAGGTGAGTGTCTGCAACCACAGGCTCAGATAAGAGATGGATGGCGGCATTTTTTGGCCAAACCTAATTTATTTTGTGGTTCCTCTCTTTTTAGGTGATCGTGAGGGTGTGGGTGAAGATCCTTTCACATCCGAAAGTGCCCAGATCCTGATCGGGGAGATCATGGGGTGTAATTTACAATTGGAAAACATCAAGCAAAACATCAATGATGTTATTCCAAAATATAAAAACATCATTGATGTTTTGGGGCGAGTTTAAAGCCCCTCCAAATCACTTTCTTCTTTTGTGTGCTACAATGTGCGAAATGTTTTTGTGATTTTGCCCAAAGCCAAATTTGGAGGATGCACACAGTGTGTCAACATGTGCTATCTGCCATCACGGGAGATCAATGGACGCGTTTTGGGGGTGCAACCCCTTCCTCAATAATAAAGTAGCGGTGAGGAAGGGCTTTCTCCCCCAAAACACATCCCTTGATCCCCCGTGATGGCAGATAGCACATGTTGACATTGTGAAATTTGTGTGCATCTTCCAAATTTGGCTTTTTCTGGGGTGATTTCCCCCCATCTGAACGCAATATCAAACACAGTTCCTAAATACGCATGTCTGATATTGCCTTCCAGTTCTACCAAATGTGAACTTTGTAAGATCAAGATTTGTGTCTTTTCTTGTTGGTTTTACACAGGCCTGTTTTCTATAAAATGGACATTTTGATTTTGGATAATGCCACCACAAAAATTGTTATACAACAAACATGTCGGTTAGTCAGAAAAACCTTTGGTAAATGCACATGTGATTGTGCTGGTATTAAAAAGATTGTTCATCAAGAATATGTGGATTATTGTCTCAACGCTACAACATTTTTGGGGTGATGTAATTGTTGTTTGATGAGAAAATGGGGGTAATTTCCTAAGGGCAAATACTCTTTGCACTACAAGTGCAGTTTCAGTGTAGTAGTTCAAAGTGTCTTTGCATTTAGTAAGTAACAGCCAACAATGCTTTGTAAGGTTACACAATCACGACATTTTCTGGACTCCCCACATTTCTGTCAGGGTCAGCTCAAACAAACACAAGCAGTAAATGTCCACAAAGAAGAGCCTGGGGGGAGATGCCTGTCGAGAACTTGAGGTCCTGCAGGCTTCTCCCTGTGGCCAAATACCGCAAGGTAGCGACCAACCTCTGCTCCGGAGTGATGGCTTGCCTCATGCAGGTATCCTGCCTGCTAATATAGGGGGTCAGCGAAGCCAACAGACAGTGAAACACGGGGTCCGTCATCCTGAGAAAATTCCTGAAATCATCAGGATTATTCTCACGGATCTCACGGAGCAAAGGCATATGACAGAACTGGTCACGCTGAAGCAACCAATTCTTGGTCCATGAACTCCTCCCCACCCTGTTCATGGACTGGACTTGTGTCAAGGTCAGGACCCCAACACCAAGCCCCCGCACAGCACGAACTCTACGAGGAGTACGCATACGAAACATGGCTAGAAAACGGTCGGCTGCTCAGAAAGAAGTAACAGAACGCACTGAAGAACAGCAAGGCCTGTGAAGAGCGACCTGAAAAACAGCAACGAGCGGACAAGATCGCACAGAAAACTCCAATACGAACTGACTGCACGCACTGAAGAGCAGATACAAACCCACAAGCACAAACTGAACGGCAGAAAACGATCTGAAAGCCACGAGTCTGAAAAAGCGCGAATCGTCTCTCACCAAACTTTTACTAACACGAGATTAGCAAAAGGAGCCCAAAGGGTGCTGCGCTTGGTTCTGAACTGGCCTTTTCTAGTCTCGTCGTACGTGCTTGACGTTACCGCGTTGTTGTCGATCGGAAATTCCGACAACTTTGTGCGACCGTGTGTAGGCAAAACAAGTTTGAGCCAACATCCGTCGGAAAAAATCCGAGGATTTTGTTGTCGGAATGTCCGAACAAAGTCCGACCGTGTGTACGGGGCATTATAGTTGCTTAACTTTTTTGCGTCTACTCGCTGGTTTTCTTGAAGGCATTGATGACGTAACCCCAACCACACAGATTCTCCCTGGGAATGCAACGTCATCGTTGCCAACCTAATCTGTGAGATCTTGCAGTATTATTGTAGCACTCTCTAGTCCAGGGGTTTCCAAACTTTCCAAAGGGCCAGTTTACTGTCCTTCAGACTTTAGGGGGCTGAACTGTGGCCATTGGGAGTCAAAATCGCCTTACATCAGAAGTATTCTATATTACCAAAAATATTGGGACGCCTGCCTTTACACGCACATAAACTTTAATGGCATCCCAGTCTTAGTCCGTAGGGTTCAATATTGAGTTGGCCCACCCTTTGCAGCTATAACAGCTTCAACTCTCCTGGGAAGGCTGTCCACAAGGTTTAGGAGTGTGTCAATGGGTTTGACCATTCTTCCAGAAGTGCATTTGTGAGGTCAGGCACTGATGTGGACTAGAAGGCCTGGCTCGCAGTCTCTCCGCTCTAATTCATCCCAAAGGTGCTCTATCGGGTTGAGGTCAGGACTCTGTGCAGGACAGTCAAGTTCCTCCACCCCAAACTCACTCATCCATGTCTTTTTGGACCTTGCTTTGTACACTGGTCCAAATCCTTCGGTGGAGGGGGATTATGGTGTGGGGTTGTTTTTCAGGGGTTGGGCTTGGCCCCTTAGTTCCAGTGAAGGGAACTCTTAACCCGTCAGCATACCAAGACATTTTGGACAATTTCATGCTCCCAACTTTGTTGTCCCCTTCCTGTTCTAACATGACTGCTCACCAGTGCAAATAGCAAGGTCCATAAAGAGATGGATGAGTGAGTTTGGGGTGGAGGAACTTGACTGGTCTGCACAGAGTCCTGACCTCAACCCGATAGAACACCTTTGGGATGAATTAGAGCAGAGACTCTACGACTAAGACTGGGATGCCATTAAAGTTCATATGAGTAAAGGCAGGTGTCCCAATACTTTTGGTAATATAGTGTATGTGTGCAGGATCTGTGTGACTAGGAACCATAAAGGATATGTAACGGGAAACAGAAAAAAAAATCACCATATTATGTAAAAATAATTTCACCTTTAACCACTTGCCTACCAGGCCATTTCTGACATTTCTCTCCTACATGTAAAAATTATAATTTTTTTGCTAGAAAATTACATAGAACCCCCAAACATTATATATGTTTTTTAGCAGAGACCCTAGAGAATACAATGGCGGTCATTGCAACTTTTTATCTAGCACAGGAATTTGCGCAGCAATTTTTCGAATGCATTTTTTTGGGTAAAAAAACAGTTTTGGGCTTTAAAAAAAAAACAAAACAAGAAAGTTAGCCCAATGTTTTTGCATAATGTGAAAGATGAAGTTATGCCGAGTAAATAGATACCCAACATGTCACGCTTCAAAATTGCACACGCTCGTGGAATGGCGCCAAACTTCGCTATTTAAAAATCCCCTTAGGCGACGCTTTAAAATTTTTTACTGGTTATATGTTTTGAGTTACAGAGGAGTTCTAGGGCCAAAATTATTGCTCTCGCTCTAACGTTCGCAGCTACGCCTCACATGTGTGGTTTGAACACCGTTTTCATATGTGGGCGGACTTATGTATGCGTTCGCTTCTGCGTGTGAGCACATGGGGACAGGGGCTCTTTAAAAAAAAATTTTTGTTTTATTATTAATTTTACTTTTTTATTTTAGCTTGACACTTTTTCTCAAAAAAATTTTTTTGATCACTTTTGTTTCTATTACAAGGAATGTAAACATCCCTTATAATAGGAATAAGCATGACAGGTGCTCTTTACAGTGAGATGTGGGGTCAATAAGACACATCTCACCTCTAGGCTTAGAAGCATGAAATAAAAAAAAACAAAAAACGATCACCGCTTCCCAGCCACCGTTTTTTTTTAATACAGAGGCCGGGCGTGACGTCATAACATCGCGCCCGGCCTACGAACGATCATAGAGACTCCGGCGACCATCTGGTCCGCCGAAAATCTCTATGCTAAACATTCGGGGTTGGCGGATCCTGTGACCGACTCACCGATCGTAGCGGTGAGTCGGTACAAGCACTGGAGGGCGGCGGAAGGGGGGGCGTCCGAGGACGTCATTTGCCGTACGGCGGGCGGGAAGTGTTTAAAGAGGAAGTAAACCCCGATGGGTTTTACTACCTCTTTCGCATACTAGCCCATTATACAACACCTACCTGCAAATGAAGCCCGCGCTGTCCCCTGAGTAGGCTGCGTCCCATTTCACCCCTCTTCTTTCCGGGACTCCGGCTCTGTGACTGACTGGAGTCGCGTGACATCATGCATGCGCGCGGGAGCCGTCAGTCATGGCACAGTGGTCCGTTTCTTCACAGCGCATGCGCCGATGACGACATCAGCGCACTACAAGTGAAATATCTCCTAAACGGTACACGTTTAGGAGGTATTTCCACTTCCTATAGGTAGGCCTTATTCTAGGCTTACCTATAGGTAAAATTCAACAAAAAGGGTTTACAACCACTTTAAAGTGTATGTCATGAATCAAATATACAGTATATATGGTATATCTTAATGATACGTACATGTTTCCCAATTTAATATTATATTAAAAACCCTCTAAGTACAGAAAAATGTGTTGATGCGCCAGAAATTTTCTCAGCTCCTAATTTTTGTTGTGGGTTGACAACACAATATAAACACTAATCTGTAGTCCAAGATAAGTGGGAGGGCTAATCAGACTCCTGATATAACACAGATATGACATGATCAATCATTTTAATGGTATATCTAACCGTCCAAAAGGAAGCAAACAAGAGACGTTTTTGGTTTGGATTTATATACATTTTAATAATTAAAATAATAATAATAATAATTAAGTTGAAGTATATTAATGGATATTTTATTTTACTTTTGTAAAGTTGTTTTAAGGGCTCCTTCTTTTTCTCGGGGGGAGCCTGGTACTGCGGCAAATGGCTCTTGGAGGGACTGTAGCATCCCTGCTACTAATGAACTCAGAAGCAACATGTATTATGTCACTTCTAGAGGTCACAGATGTCATTCCTTAGCTACTGCAGACAAGAAATCAGCTACAATCTGTGCTTAAATTGTTGCAGTGAAGTGTAGGGGAAACACTGGTGTTTAATAGACCTCTGATGTCTCCATAAGGACCTGCCACCTGCTCATGCTATTACATTGTAGGCTTGCTAGCCCTGCCCCCTCCGGCATACATGCAAATTTAAGTGTGTGCATAGGTCTCCTGCGTGTTCGTAAACAGGGATTGCACCACACATGTTAAGTATCTCTACAAAAGTTGGGGGGAGAACAACAGTTCTAGGGCTGTAATTCTTGGTTAACTATAAAGTGTTAACCCGAAAAGGCGTTTTTAGTGTCAATTATGTTAAATTTTAGGTACCGTTGTCTGTTGCTATTTCATGGGTACACAGCATTTGCGTCGGCGCAATGGCACGGCTGGGCAAATGGGCATACAGGTACGTCCCGTTTAAATCGCGGCATTGTGGGCGCGCGCGCGACGTGTACTATGTGACGTGCCCACGGGTCCCGCGGACTCGATGTCCGCAGGGGGCCCACGATCTTGTCATGGAGCGGAAGAATGGGGAGATGCCAATGTAAACAAGGCATTTCCCTGATCTGTCTAGTGACATGACAGAGATCTACTGCTACCTGTGATCGGGAGCAGTGATCGCTGTCATGTCAGTGGAAGCCCACCCCCCCACAGTTACAATCACTCCCTAGGACACACTTAACCCCTTGATCGCCCCCTAGTGTTTAACCCCTTCCCTGCCAGTGTCATTTACACAGTAATCAGTGCACTTTTATAGCACTGATTGCTGTATAAATGACAATGGTCCCAAAATGGTGTCAAAAGTGTCCAATGTGTCCGCCATAATGTTGCAGTCACAATTAAAATCACAGAGTGCTGCCATTACTAATAAAAAAAATTAATAATAAAAATGCCATAAATCTTTCCCCTATTTTGTAGACACTATAACTTGCGCAAACCAATCAATATACACTTATTGCAATTTTTTTTTTACCAAAAATATGTAGAAGAATACATATCGGCCTAAACTGAGAAAGAAATTTGTTTTTTTAATATATTTTTGGGGGATATTTATTATATCAAAAAGTAAAAAATATTGCGCCAGATGACGTCTCATTGACAAAACGCACAGGGAGGGACTATACAGCGTCATTGCATCACTTCCGGTTTCGAGCCGTGGAGCGTAGATCGCTCCAGTTTCCTGTTTTTAAACACTGCTTTCCCTTTTAATGATTATTATTAAATGGGAGTACCCATCAGTACTATTAATACATTTTTGGATATTTGTACGGTATCACACTATGGAGTCTCTTTCCTCTCTACATCTCGGCAACATCTAAGAGGTTAACAGTGAGGAGACCACTTCCAGACAAGGAGGCACTTGGAGAACACAGGACAGGAAGTTTCCTCCCACTCCACAGGCTGCACAGTGGCTCATACTGTAAAGGTGAAATAATATGGGTGAATGCGTTTCTTATGGGGCACTGTTTTCCAAGAAGCACAGAACAATTTGAAGGAGCACATTGTCACTTTATTGGACTTTTTTTTTATACACCAGGGTTTAAGGACAGTATATACATATTTCTGAACCCAGTTTCACGGCAACAATATACACCAGTCATATATGTTGGATTTTTTTGCACAGAAATGTCACTTTGAATTGCAGGGTTTGCACAGGATTGTGTTTATTTTATTTTGAACATAACAAAATATATATTATATTTATAAGCAGTTAGGAAGTTTACACAGTAGGATTTTTTTTGTGGATTTTTGTGAATATACAAATATTTATCGTCTGCACTTTTATTGTGACTTTTTGCACTAAATGCACCTGTGACACACACCCCTCAATTATGTAGAGGTTGTAGGTCACCTCTTCATAAGAGCAGCGCCATACCTATCCCCTCTTTTTCACATTAAACATTTTAGACAAGATCAGCCCTAGTCAATGTTTTATTGTTTTTCTTTACAAGATCAACTAACTACTGATAAATTAACTTTCTTGAGGGGGAAAGGGGGATTTATGGAGCCTTAATATAATCCATTCAGGTGGTTAAGCAGGCGTTCTACAGCATGCTGGGTGATGTAATAAACACAATGATTCCAATGCTAAATATATGTTTTGTTTTGTTTTTTTACCTGTAAATAATGAGCTCTCAGTGTGAGATACATTAATAAGAGAATCTGCAGACAGTAAGAGGTAGGTGGATGCTTAGTAATTACGCTGGAGCTTAAAGGCTAATGAATCACTTTTACAATTCCCTGTTGTAAAATAATAAGCATGAAATCACTATGACAATGTCGAAAATAAAAGAAACACATGTAATTTATTCCTATTGATAAACGGGCAAGCATGACAATGGCCCATTTGTCTAAAAGCAAAGTGAAAATGTTCTTTCCAGGATAAACAAATTCCAACTGTGTTTTTGAGAGCAGGATTAAACTTGGAGTGTACTTGTATGTATAGCCAAAACTTGTTGTTACTTTAGTTTTGGATAGAATAGAGAATGGTTCAAACCCGTTTTTACTGTTATGACTTTTAAATGGTGACTATGCTGTTCCCTTTTACTAACACCCAGCAATATAGCATACAATGCAAATTACTGGAAATTGTGCAAAATACAAAAAAAGCATAAATAGTCCAATTCATAAATTGTCTTAAAAAAAACAATGTACATATGTTGTAAATACCATGCAAAAAATATCACCAAATTCATAAAGTGTCCAGTGCTATAATTTCATATATTAAAGTGTTCTGTGCAGTCAGATTCATATATTCAATAAAATATCCAGTTCATACCAATGAGGAGGGGCTTTGCTAGATCTACAAAAGATCTCGGGCTAGAGCCCATAGCAGCGTAATAAAGAAAGTCATACGTTTGGGCGGGCATACACATGTATATACAGTAATATACGTGTGTGTGTGTATATCCCCAGAGAGCCCCCCACTTACATCAGGGTCCCCAGAGAGCCCCCCCTTGCATCAGGGTCCCCAGAGAGCCCCCTCTTACATCAGGGTCCCCAGAGAGCCCCCCCTTACATCAGGGTCCGCAAAGAGCCTCCCCCTTGCATCAGGGTCCCCAGAGAGCCCCCACTTACATCAGGTTTCCCAGAGAGCCCCCCTTACATTAGGGTCCCTAAATAGTCCTCCCCCTTAAATCAGAGTCCCAGGAGAGTCTCCCCCTTAAAATCAGGGTCCCCAGAGAGCCTCCCCTCCCCTTGGGGACCCCTGCAGAGACTCGGGGCTATGGGCCCAAGATTCGGGGCTATAGCCCCAAAAGCCACCCCCTAGTGACGCCACTGCCAATGAGTAAAGTGTCCCATACAGTTAAACAAATTCAGGTGCAACAAAATCCATGTGTAGATAAAGTTCATCCAAGAAAAAGTGCTTGTGTTTCAAAATGAGTCTCTCCTCCAATCCAGGTGTCTACGTTGTGATCTCCTCCATCAAAAACATTAACTACTCACCAAGCACTAATCAGCAGTAAACTTTCGATGTGTCTTGCCCACGACACCTAGGTTAATATTGCATGTGTTTAATGGTACTGTAGGCTCCAGCTGCACACAACAAGCTTTGAGCAGACAGACTCTCTGTGTGGGATGACCTCACTCCAAAACTAATCCCCAGCCATAGGTGTGCACAGCCTATTGCATTAGGGTGTGCACCCTTAAGCTCAAACACACATGCGTGTGCGGGTGTCTACATATATATGACTCCTGCACATTGATCTCCCTGCCGGCACAGTGAAAGAGAAGAGCATAAACACTTCTCTTATGGCAGAGTCGGCAAGAGGGAGATCTTTCCCCTGTTTCTGCTGCTACACAGAGCGATAACACTAATGTGCACGGGGTGATTAGGGTGTGCCTGGGCACACCCGACACACCCTGTGGGCATGAATATGTCCCCAGCCTACGTGTTTCGCTCTTCCAGCATCTTCAGGGACAGAAGACTAGAGGGGGACAGCGCAGTCAGCATTTATAAGTCATATTCTGAGAGTTTTCTAACTTTTTAGTGACAATAGCCTTTCCCACTTACAGACGTTTGTTTAAATAATTCTTTTTCCACGTGGCGCAGACTATTGGTTGGTCTCTAGGTCTTTACTAGGTTGTCCCTGTTGAGATTTTCACCAACATAGAAAGAGATGGAAATCCAAATTTAAAATTTTCACAAGAACAGTTTAAGGAAAAGCTTTCGAATGGGACAGCTGTCCAAAAAAGGATCTAACCCTTTCTTTGTCAAGATATTCTCTTACTGACTGTTGAGTCCACAGGGAAGTGAAGGGATATCCCTCCCAAAGGGACAAAAGTAAAAAAAAAAAAAGCTGTCAGGGAATGTAACCATTTTCTACTATATCTATCACTACCAGGCAAATTCTGACATTTCTCTCCTACATGTAAAAATCATATTTTTTTTTGCTAGAAAATTACAGAGAACCCATAGGCGACGCTTTAATTTTTTTTACTGGTTACATGTTTTGAGTTAAAGAGGAAGTCTAGGGCTGGAATTATTTCTCTCACTCTAACGCTCAAGGCAATACCTCACATGTGTGATTTGAACACAGTTTACATATGTGGGCTTACGTATGCGTTCGCTTCTGCGTGAGAGCACAAGATGACAGAGGTACTTTAATTTTTTTTTTATTGTTAATCTTACTTTTATTTTTCTAGTTTGACACTTTTTTTTACATTTTTTTTATCACTTTAATTCCTATTACAAGGAATGTAAACATCCCTTGTAATAGGAATAAGCATGACAGGTCCTATTTACAGTGAGATATGGGTTTAATAAGTATAAGTCCCCACATCTCACCTCTAGGCTGGGAAGCCTGAAATTAAAAAAAAAAAAAAAGATCCCAGCTTCCCAGCCGAGGCGGCACCGTTTTTTTTAATGCAGAGGCCGGGCGTGTTGTCATAACATCGTGCCCAGCCTCCGAACGATCATAGAGACTCTGGGGACCATCTGGTCCACCGAAAATCTCTATGGTCAGGATCTGGGGGCGGCGGATCCCTTATTCAGTTCGCCGATGGCAACGGCGAGCACGGAGAAGCATCGGAGGGTGGCGGGGGCTGTCCCCTCTCGCCACCTGTAAGAACGATCAAGCAGCTAAACAGCCACTATGATCATTCTTATGGTGTAGGGAATCGCTGGCTGAAAAATAAGATATCTGAATGATTTTTTATAACTGCAGGCATCATTCAGATATCACCACTCAAACCCAAGGACGTCATATGACGCGGGAAGCGGTTAAAGAGCGTATCTGAAAAAAACATTGACAATGTTGACACCTTCCTTCAACCTAGGTCTATAAAACAGCATTAGAAAAATGGAGGAGTAGTGATAGAACCCTAGGAGTATCCTATTAATATGAGAGTTTCAGCAATATTTAGACAGGGGATATGGATTCTTGACTGTCAGCTTCTCCACACCAAAGAATATCCAGAGTTTCCTTGATTTGTACCTGAAAGAATCAGAGATTGAAGTGCCAAACCAAGAATAAATTGTCCAGATAAGAATTTATTCTGATATAAGATCAGATGATAGACTTTGTCACAAAGCCAGCCTGTTTTATGGTCCAGCAATCACCTTCTTCCTCCGGGCTTCCAGATCGTGGGGTTGCTCCAACGAGCTTCTGATGACCTAATTTCTTCAGTTAAAATACTGCATAGTTTATTTATTTTTTATTCAATGCTGTACATAAAAGTCAATGCTGGAGCCCATACATATTTTACAAAGTCTATTTATTAAAAAACAAGTGGTCCAGTCTAAAGCATGAAGCTAACACGTTTCGGCTTGCAAATCCAAAACATGTTTGCTTTCTACTGTGTACTGGACCACTTGATTTTTTTTAAAATAACATCTGGAGACTATGTATGTACTCAAGCATTGGCTTTTTCAAGTATCAAGTAGATGGGGCTGATGAGAGCCCAGAGGCTGACATTCGCTGCATGATGATAACAACCAGGAGACTGAGCTAAGGTCATTTGTTGGGTTAGTGCCATACATGCTTTTTGCCATCTTCAAGCCCCAATGAAGGGGGTTATTTCTGGACACCAGAACAAATTGGCTCTGTCAACCACAACCAGTCCCCTGCCCAGCAGCAGTAAAGTGGGACTGTTGCTCTCTGTGTGGAAGCAGTGGTCTCATTGCAGAAATCTGATGCACGTTCTATGCTTCACTAGCTTCAATGGAGGACAGGTGAGGCATCGTTGGTCAAAAAAATGCCTGGAACACTAACATTCTGCTTTTCAAGCATAGGTCCCTGGGCACATACTGCCCTAAAAGCAAGTTCCTCTTATTGCACCATCCAGCTCCATGACTGCAGCAGCTGGTTCTCATAGACTTTTACAGATTGTTGGCAGCAAGGCTGGATGGTGCACCTGTGCCTTTCACTCACATCTAAATGCCAGAGTCTCATGCACTGAGGCTAAACATTGCTAAGAACTAGAAAAATTCTGAAGAAACTGAAAACTAAAGAGAACTCGGGAGTTTCAATTACCAGTGAATAATAAGAAATATATTTATTTTACAAAGTATTTATGAGAATTTTGTAACAAGAAAGCAGACATACAGGCCTGTTACAGACGAGAGATACCTGGATTAAGGCGCACATGGCAAATGTCCAAAGTCAGACTAGCGGTGTACCAATAGATAAATGCTCCCGATACTCATAATGAGATAGTAGTCATGGTAAGCAAGGCATGGTCCTCTTCCAAAAAAATAAACCAACGTAAGTGGGGAAAGAGGAAAGGGAGAGGGAGGAGAGACCTGTATGGTTCCTAAGAGAGAGTAAGAGCAAAGAAGGAACAGTAAGATAAGTAGGAGTAAAGAAAGGACAGGGAGAGGAGGTCCCGCAGAACTTTTTTCAGGGGGGGCATCATTTAAGGTCACCAATGCTCTGCTCCTTTTCCACAATGTCATGAAGGGGAGGGGCTTAGACATTATCACATAAAGTGCAAGCATGCAAAGGTTTGAGAAACCTGATGCAAAAGCTTAATAGAAGGATCAAGCTGTCATTGTCTGATTAGCATTTTCTAATCTGTGTTTATGTTAACACTGTTGAATGCACCCCATTATTCATACACACATGATCAAGGCTCTACAGCTGAATTATAAAAAAACACGTGTAGAATCTGCATTTGGTCCCCCATATAGATCCCCCTTTAGAGCAGGCCAGGCCAGGCCAGAGTCCCCCATATTGATCCCCCTTTAGAGCCGGCCATGGCAAGTCCCCCCTAGATCCCCCTTTAGAGTAGGCCAGAGCAGGGTCCCCCATAGATCCCCCTTTAGAGCAGGCCAGGCCAGGGTCCCCCATATAGATCCCCCTTCAGAGCAGGCCAGGGTCCCCCATATAGATCCCCCTTTAGAGCAGTCCAGGCCATGGCAGGTCCCCCATAGAAAAGATCCCCTTTACTTAATCTTCTTACTCTTACCTTTATTTCACCTGTTTATAGAATAGAATCTTCAGGTTTTCCTACAGCACCACACTCCAGGCTCTCCAGCCTCTCCTCCTGCAAAGGGTATATTACATATATATATTTTCCACTACACAAGTCCTCCTTGCTTCCACCTCCTCCTCAGCTCATGCTGCCTGACTGTTCTGCGGTTCTTTCTCCAATGCTGGGCGGCTGCTGCACAGCACAGTCCCTCCTCCAGACAGTCCCACAGATCACTATGCACGCAGGCAGGACTCCACCACCACTCCACTTGAATGGACGGCGCTGGTACCATGCAGGCCGGATCTACATCTCTCTCTACACGGTACACAGAAGGGACTGGAGCCGAGCAGCCGAGCCGAGGCCCGAGCCATTGCATCGGGGGTGAGGGAGGGATGGTCTCAGTAAGTCAGAGAGCAGCAGACTCAGAAATAAGTCAGCGGCAGCAGTGGCAGTCCGGGGGGGGGCCCCCCTTGCAGACGCCCATGGACAGAGGTCTAAGAGCGCACTAGGGGCCTATTCAGACCAAAAGCAGGATGCGGTCTAAGTTCAGGCCATCAATGTATATTGTAATATCGGGGACCATTAGCTCTCGTGGCAGATGCGTTGTCAGTGATTCAAGCCAGTCAGGAACTATATTTAAGGGCATGGTAGCTCATTTTTTATTAAAAAGGCAAATAAAAGTCCGAAACATAAAGGGTTCCCACGCAGGGCTTCATCTCCAGCAAATAAACACAATATAAAATGCTAGCCCACCTGGCTCTCTTTAGCAGTACCTCTGCTCTTTATCCTGGTCACACAGACCACAGGATTCCTCAATGTGGATAGCTTCACTTTAGCGCCCACAGCTCCGCTTTGGCCTTAGTCCTCACGCCGTTCTACTGCCTCTTGCAGTCAAACGTTCTGGCTGCCTCCTGTAGCCCCTCTGACTCCTGAAGACATCCTGTCTCTCTGGGTTTGGAGCAGTCTCCAACTGGGAGCCATGAGGTCTTCCCATACCCTCATTATAAGTGCTGTGCTCACCTGAGCACACACCCTGCTGGTAATCTACAAAGTCTGGACACAGGGTTGGAGATCCCGTCCCACCCAAGACACTATGGAATCTCCAAACTACAGAGCCCCATGACCGAATACCAAAACCTGGAGAAAGCTGCGAAAGCAGTTTTCTCCAGTCCACATTTATGCTCTGTAGCCTTGCACCAAGCAAATGTGCATACCCTGTGTCCCCCAAACTATAAATTTTACCTTGACAGCATCTCCTACTGTCACAATATCTATGGGTCCCATACTTATAGGAACTTAAAAATAGTCACAAACACAACTTCTCCTGCGTTTGGGAGTGGACTCGCTCGGGAAGGATATGCTATATCTCCCTCTTGGTTATATAAAGATAAGCCACATCTTGCTGCCCTCTAAAGACTGGGGGAGTCTGAAACTACAAGAAAAAGAAAGGTCACACCGATCTAATGCATTATCCTAAAAACATATTTTATTATTAAAAAATGGTAAGTAATATACTCACAAATTTACAATTGGATAAAAGCTCATCACAAGGTGCAGCATCAAGATTCCTCACATAGTACGAATGTGACGTTCAGTCCATAGTCCAACAAATTGCAAAACAGGAGGTGAAGAGCCAATAGGCTAACACGTTTCAAGGTTCAACCTCTTTCTCAGAGCCAAGAAGATTATTACTCTCACCCCACTTATAAAGCAAATGACATAACCAGTGCCCTGAAATGGGTGTTTATCCCACGTCCCTTGGGGATGGGGAATGCTCTTTCATCTGTCATCTGATCTGCATTCTACCAATATTTCCATCCTATGCTTTATATGAAGATATACAGATAACCATATAAGCATATGTTTGTGACAATAATAAAAATGAAAAGTATATGATTCTAAGCTTCATTTTCATTTTTATTATTGTCACAATTTTACTCTTAGAAACCCAGCATGGGTATCGTTCAAGATTGAGGTAAACTTTTCATGAACCATAGTCCCCATGAGTCTAGGCTATAAGCGTTCTGGGGTCATGTACATTAAATACATTTTCCAGGGCAAAGATGTTCAGGGAGCATTTAGAAGTGGCAAACCAAATACAGGTCCACGCCTCTGGGTGCCCAACTCTTCCTCCCACTTCCCCACATAAGGGAGTTTGCCTGAGTTCATGGAGTTTACAAAAGAAGCGTAAAGGTAGAACACAAGGCTTTTTGGAATGTGGGTCTTTACAGCAGCAATGTTCAACGTCCTTGCAGCTTTGTTTTTTTATTTTTTTATTTAGCGGAATTGAACTTGGATGGGAAAGGGTGCATATGGGATGCCCATTTGATCAATGAAAATCTGTAGGGACGGGGGCGCGCGCGAGCGAAGGGAATGGCTGTGTGATTCCTCCGCTCCGCGCTGACGGGATCTTTAACCCGGCCCGACACCGAGCAGAAACAGCGGGGCCGCAGCACACATAGCAATCCGGACTCCGGAACATCTCGGGACTCTGCCGGTGATGCTCCGGTCCGGAAAGCACAAACAAAAAGCCAGGCAGCCCCAGAAATCCTCTACAGCGCCAGGCAAGGGGAAATCCAATATGGCGCTTAAGCCTCCAGAACGGGAAGACGCTGCACACATCTCAGATGATAATCTTGCATCTCCTACAGACAGCTTACAACAGTTCCCTACAGACCTGGTAAGCCCTCTACCCCTGGACTCTGACAATCTTTTGGCAAGATTTCGTAGTATTGTAAGGGATGAAATTACTGTGGCACCACGCAAACTTTCCTCAGATCTAGTGCGGGGCCTTAAAGAGATAGGCCACTGCACTAATCAATTAGAGCAGCACATGGATTTGGCAACCACAGTCTTAGAGGGCCATGAGGAAGAGTTAGAAAAACTAACAACAGAGTTAGAGTCCCTGAGAGACAAATTAGAAGACGCAGAAAATAGGGCCCGCAGGGACAACTTACGCATCCGCGGTATCCCAGAAACAGTGAACGACCTGCAGGGCACGGCAACGACTTTCTTTCAGGAACCTGCCCCGGAGATCCCTGTGGACAGGCTTGAGTTCGATCGCATACATAGATCTCTGGCCCCTAAACCCATGGATGGTCCCCCGAGAGATGTCATCATAAAGTTCCATTATTACCGTACTAAAGAAAAGCTTTTGCAGGCGGCAAGAGAACAACAAAATCTCTCATTTCAGGGAAATTCCCTTCAATTGTTCGTCGATCTCTCGCCGGTCACGATTGCTAGACGGCGGGGTCTCAAACCATACTTGCAAATACTGCAAACCCAGGGGATCAAATACAGATGGGGTTTCCCCTTCAAAATATCTTTCTCCCATTTGGGTCGCCAATTTCAGGCTACTTCTCCAGCGGAGCTAAAGCGTCATTTCCAGGATCTGCAGCTGGACCTTCCTTCCTCCCAGATGGAGGCGGCGTCCTCCTCCTCCTCCAGACCAGGACCCTCCAGACCTCCTCGACAAAGCTCCCAACGTTCGCAACCCGGATCCCAAGCTCTGCGAGAATTACAGTCCCAGAAGTTCCATAAATCTAACAAAGGTTGAAGGTACTTTGTTTTGTTTGTTTTCAACGACATCTAGCCCCCTTCTGTTGCCCAATCCCGGGCCACGGTCATCCCTTTTTGTTTTCTGCTTTTACACCTGGAACTTTTAAGTGTACTGGGTAAGGAGTTACTGGTCCCCACTACACGTAGTCTGGTCCTATGCTCTAATAACTTTAAAGGACACCTCACTAAGGTCCGCCCCATTAGTGAGATGGCGGTGTGAGGTGCAAGAAGCGACATTGAAGATAGGCAAATGGACATTCACTAGCATGTTTCCAGGAAGAAGACTACCCACGTTTAAAGAAGGATTATTTTTTATATTTCTTCTAATTTTTCTCTTTTTCTTTTTGCCTTTTATTTTATTTTTAGGTTAAGTCTTCAGGATAATTTCATCCATTCAATGCAGGAATGTGACTTTAACAACTCTGTTTTTTCTAGGGTTTGACCTGGTGGGGGGAGGGAGAAACTGCAGCTGCAGGAGTGCCCTTGTGAGGTGTTCCGTTGCGGCGCGGGCAGTTGTTTCCGTGCCCTGCACCGCTGCCTCCGTAGGGGGGGCGGGGGGGGGTGCGGAGGGGCTGGATCAATCTCCCCGGTGGTCAGGGGTTTGGAGGCCTTTCGGCCTTCGGGTCCGGGCCATCGGGGACAAAGTTTTGGTTGTACCTTCATGTACTATATTGTTTCATCAAAAATTGTTTAGTTCTGTTGTTTTAAACTTATCTTCACTAAACCTGAGTTTAAAGATTTCTAGTTTCTGCTCTCACCGTACACTTACAAGTTCGGATTGATAAATGATAGGCCGGTGGTCCCGTTGGACCAATGCTACCCCCGATGTGTCAGCACTTGACCGAGACGGCGGTCTCGGCCAATGTCTTACTCGAATGTGGGTCTTCCAGCCCACAAGATAAAGCAATCAAGGTATTGTTGTTTATCCAAATTCAAGATTTTCTTACTACCTCTACCTTACCTGCTTCTCTTTTTGAAAAACTCTAGTGGGGAATGTGGCGCTGTTCATAAGGTGTGTATTGGTAGGGAGTGTATAGTAATAATATTAAGATAATATTATGAAAAAAACTATAAATGGATATAAAACAAAACCTATCAAGTGCATATCTTAATTGTCAAGCATCATATAATGTGAAAGGCAGAGGTGCAAAATATGTGATGGATAACCATATGGGAAATACGTGCAATCAAAAAATATTAAATTGTACCAACGGGTGACTGTGCGTGTTGGTGACGTGAGTAGGCAAAAATGCAAAAAAAAAAAAAAACGCATAAAAATGTCAGAATAATGCACAAATAACAACAATGGTGTGGTGAATAATAATACACCAAAATATTCATAAATCAAGTCCAAATGATGTGAGTGTCCAAAACTAAAAAACAGTGTAGAAAATCTTGGCAATTCAAAAGAACAAAAAAATAAAGTATATATATATGTGATGATCGTGGTTTGTGACTCTTCTTCTGGAACCCCCACTTGTGTCCCCACTCACCGAAATATTATCTTAATATTATTACTATACACTCCCTACCAATACACACCTTATGAACAGCGCCACATTCCCCACTAGAGTTTTTCATTTTCCTTTGGATTACACTTCGGTGTTTGTCCATTTTTTGGGGGGGCTGCAGTTCTCCTTTACTTACCGTCCTAAGCACGGAAGATTTTAGTCTATATCTGCTTCTCTTTTTCTCTGGTGCCCTTTGCTTGTCCCCCTTCTTCTTTCCCCTTCCCCTAGGTCCGCGGGATGTCTGACTGGAACTTTATATAGGAGAAACCCTCTGATCCCATGACCCTTAATTAGCTTACCCTGAATGTTCAGGGTATGAATTCCCCCCAGAAAAGGGTCAAGATCTTCAAATATCTAAAACAACAAAAAATAGACATCGCTTGTTTACAAGAAACGCATTTTTCTACCACTTCTTGCCCTAAATACTTTGCGGCACAATACCCACAGGTATTTCTAGCGAATGCATCTACTAAACACAGAGGTGTTCTGATCGCCATAAGCAAAACGGTTCCATTTATTTGCAGTAAGCAGATAGCTGACCCAAATGGTAGAGTTTTAATTTTGCAAGGCACGATTCAGGATAATGAGATAACAATCATGTCCTATTATGCTCCGAATACTAACCCAGGGCCCTTTCTTACCCATGTCTGCTCTCTGATACGATCTCACCAAAAAGGTACCCTATTGATGGCAGGAGACTCTAATGTAGCGTTAAAGCCCTCCCTTGACAAGTACCCACCGGACCATAAACCCCCCTCGGCGGCTGCCAACTCCTTTTTATTCTCCCTACAGAACTCTGATCTAATAGACATATGGCGGGAACTCCATCCCCTGAGTAGGGATTATACCCATTATTCACACCCTCACCACTCTCACTCTAGGATCGACCATATGTTCGTACTTCGCAAACATCTTCCCTTAATAGAATCAATCTCTATCCTTGCAGCCCCATAGTCAGATCACGATCCCATCCTAACGGTTTGTCGTTCTTTACTGAGTAAATCACAATTCTCCCCTTGGGTGATGAATGATTCTCTTCTATCCCACAAAGAGATTCTTGCCGACATCCATGATGCTTCAGCAGAATATTTTAGAATTAACACAGTACAATCCCCAATTACACTGTGGGAAGCCTATAAAGCGGTCCTCAGAGGACACGTTATCCGTATAGCGTCTAGACGGAAAAAAGAAAGGGCAAAGGCTCGACAAGAACTTGAATTAAATTTAAAGACCGCGACCAAGACCTTCAAACTAAAACCTACCCCCACTAACCGCAAACTCTTAGATAAAGCCCGCACAGACTTAGACTTATGCCTGACTGACGAAGCAGAACGAATTCTACGATGGGCCAGACAAAAGTGGTATATTAAAGCGAATAAACCTAATACAATGTTAGCTAATAGACTACGCACCTTCGCCCCGAAATTTACTCCTATTACTCTTCGCACCCGCTACAATTCCCTAACAGGTAACCCCCAAAAAATCCTGGAGGGATTTAGACACCGCCTCACTAAACTTTACTCGGAACCGGATCATCTTTCAACCCAAGGCCTAGATACCTTTCTTAAGAATTTAACATTACCATCCTTGTCTGAAACTCATACATCCCTGATGGACCGTGATATACAGGTCTCAGAAGTACTCCAATGTATTAAGGAGTTGAAGGTGGGCAAGAAACCGGGCCCAGACGGCTTAACGGCACTTTATTACCGGAAAATGGCAGATATCATTGCTCCACATTTAACTAAGATGTATAATTCAGTCAAGGATGGTTGTCACTTTACACCTAATCAACTGACCGCCAACATAGTCATGATTCCTAAGCCAGATAAGGACCATTCATCATGGGCTAACTTCCGGCCCATATCACTCATTAACATCGACATGAAAATTTTAACAAAGATCCTGGCCACCCGCCTCAACTCCTTCCTTCCACGCCTAATAAAAAATGAGCAAGTGGGATTTGTCCCACGGAGACAGGCAGGGGACGCAATAAGACGTCTTCTCCAAATACAACATATTGTTCATAATAGAGCCATTGAAACTATGTTCTTATCATTGGACATCCACAAAGCCTTTGATACACTGTCCTGGCCTTACCTGATTCAAACGTTGAAGCACTTTGGTTTTGGCACTTCTTTTATGGGCTGGATCTCAGCTATCTGTAACTCCCCTCAAGCCAAGGTGAAGTACTACGGGTTTGAATCCTACATCTTCCCAATTAGAAGGGGCACTCGCCAGGGATGCCCACTCTCTCCATTGCTATTCATTTTAGCATTGGAACCCCTAGCGGAAGCCATTAGATCTCATCCTGATATAACTGGCGTGGAAATAGCAGGAACCCCGCATAAACTGTCTATGTTCGTGGATGACATTTTATTGACCATTACTAAACCAAGAATCACACTCCCTAACCTGCTAACTCTTCTGGAAACCTTTGCCACCTTTTCGGGCCTTTCGGTCAATTCCGCTAAATCCAAAGCAATGTCAATAAACCTCTCCCCATCTGAATTAGATTCCCTACAGTCACACTTTTCTTTCCAATGGCTGAATTCTTTACCTTATCTTGGTATTCTACTCACCCCAAAATACTCAGGTTTATTCCAAGCTAATTTCCCCCCATTGTTTAGAAATCTCACTAAAATGCTCTCCTCATGGTCCACTCTCCCGTTATCCTGGTTCGGTAGGATAACTACCATCCGCATGTCCTACCTCCCAAAATTGCTTTATTACTACAGGGTTCTCCCGGTTCAGGTCCCCTCCCATATTCTCCGTATACATCAGCACAAGATTATGCAGTTTATTTGGGGCCCTAAGAAACCCAGGATTAATAAGCAGGTATTATTTGCTTGAAAAATTAATGGAGGTTTATCTGTACCCAACCTACAAGCTTATTACCTAGCTGCAGCCATAGCTCCATTATCTCATCTCCATGAGAAAACTCAGATGCCATTATGGGCCGCTATGGATATGGTAGACTCTCACTCGATACCTTTGGCTTCTCTTCCATGGCTTCCTCTAGAACATCGCCCTAGTGCTATGGGCCCATGTCTGGCCCATTCACTACGGTTATGGGATTCTGTCAAATATTCTGCAGCCTTAATCTCCCCACATCTTCCTCTACTCTCCCTTCTTCACTGCCCATTGTTTCCACCAGGACAAGATAATCCGCAACAGTTTCGGTGGTGGACAGAGCAAGGCTTTGTGGATGTCCACTCAATGCTTTCTCCAACTAGGATCACAACATTTGCGGCTTTACGCTCCTCACATGACATCCCCCTAAGGGAGCATTTTAGATATATGCAAATACGACATTTCCTATTAACCCTTATAAAATCTCATGACCCCCCTTATACACTAACCCCCTTTGAACATCTTTGCAGATCACGACCCCAGTCCCCAGGTCTGATTTAATTAATTTACGCAGCCATTATTGGCTCAACAAAACCGCCCACAAGACCATATCATCTTCATTGGGAAGCGGAGCTGGGTAAAAAAGTTGACCCGGAGGACTGGCAGGCCATGACAATTTCATTATCCAAGTGCTCCAACAATGTTTTGTTCTTGGAAAATGCTTACAAAATTTTTAAAAGATGGTACTACACCCCTGCCAGAATAGCGAGGTTCATCCCATCATATTCCCCTTTATGTTTTCGAGGATGCTCACAGGAGGGCACGATGGCACATATTTGGTGGAAGTGTCCTAAGGTATGCAGACTGTGGATCAGAGTGTATACACTTCTCCGAAACCTTTTCAATACTACTATAAAGAGGGACCCTTTTGAGGCCCTGTTGGGGAAACCAATCATTGAACTGTTGCGTCCAGAGCGTCAGCTTGCATCCCATATACTTACTGCAACTAAATTAACTATTGCAAAATCATGGAAAACTCCAGCCCTAAGTTTTGAAGCAGTTAAAAATCGCATGAATGATACCATGGTTAATGAAAAGCTGACAGCAATTTTATCAGATACACATGACAAATTTCTCTGAATATGGCAACCATGGGTAAACTATGCCCACCCCTCCAGATTCGACTCGGCACTACTCTCCTTGTAATGAGATCACAGGCACCCCATCCCGCGGACCTCTCCCCCCTCCCCCCTACCTTTCTGCTCCTCCCACTTTTTTCTCTTCTATTTTTCCTCTGTTCTTTCTTTTACTTACTCATTCTGTCAGTCCCTTTTTACTCCCATGTTTCATCTCCATTTTTTGGAAAAAATTTTTTTTCCTTTTAGCTTTAAATCCGCAGGTTTACCCCTGACGGAGATAAAGTATAGGCTGACAAATGCTTAGGCACTTTTTGCCTCCTAAGTGCTTTATGTATTGTTACATGATTTTGTGATATGATGCCTGTTTCCATTTCCTATTATTTCTTTTTTTTTTCTGTACCAAGACTACGTAGACATGTATCCACATAATGCACACTTATATGTTTCTCCCATTGTACTGTTAATGATTTTTCCTTTATGTTCAATAAAGCCTTTTGTACAAGAAAATCTGTAGGGACTTGAACGATATACATTTCAGTATATATATTATTATTATACAGGATTTATATAGAGCAGACAGTTTACGCAGCGCTTTACAACATTAGGGCAGACAGTACAAGTACAATACAATTCAATACAGGAGGAATCAGAGGGCCCTGCTCGTTAGAGCTTACAATCTAGGAGGGAGGGTCAAGTTATACAAAAGGGTAATAGCTGTGGGGGATGAGCTAATGGAGAAAATAGTACAGTTGTTAGATGGAGGCAGGATAGGCTTCTCTAAAGAGGAAAGTTTTCAGGGATCGCCTAAAAGTGGATACATTTTGAGACAGTCTGACAGATTGGGGTAGGGAATTCCAGAGGATGGGCGAGGCTCAGGAGAAATTATCTTCTCTTCTACCTGCAGCACACACTTGCTTGCAGACTATCACTCCTAGTACCAGCTAGCACAGGTTTCAGACTCAGCACAATCTCAGCTGGGTCTGGATGAATGCCCTTTGCAGGCAGGGACCACGGGCCCCTATGGTGTAGCAAAAATGAAAGTCTTTAGTGCTAGCTGTCCTATCTGTGGCTACTGCTCCAAGTACCACTTCTTCAGGCACTGCCAGCCCTCCTGGCTGGCGCTGCCCCTTTCCACAGCCCGTGCCACCACCTTCCTCCTAACACTCCATCTCCAGCTTCCACCCAAACTCTCCTCCCCAGCTGAGCTGAACCAGAGTATTTAAGGGGGCCTGCCAACCCAAGTTGGGGATTGGTCAGGGCCCTCAGAATACTCCAGGCAGCTCCACCTTACTTCCCCTTTTATTCTTCTGGAAGGTTCCAGTACATTCTAGAAGTAGAGGTGAAATCTCAGTGATGCTGCCTGTGAGTCATCCAGCTCTCCCTGGATCTCTGCCCAACTCAGGAAAAACACAGACAGGCTTAGCTGCCAACGAAGCCTGCACAAATATACCTAAACTAAACAAAAACATCTATTTACACTTCTAGCACACTAGAGGGTGCTACACGTAGGATCTTGCATTGCCTGATACACAAAGACGTAATTCTGTATCTGAACTGGCAGGCCCCTGAAAAAGAATAAAAGTTCAGTATTAGATGAAAAGGAAGAACATTCATGTACATGTGGTTTAGCAGAGTACATCCAATTTGAAAATAGCCCAAAACTTGCAAACAGTAAGTCTGTGCCGGATTTGAATTGCATTATTTGGCCCACTGGTTTATACGTCTACATTCTAAAAACTGTGTGCTACATTACATTGCACTCCCTGCAGTGCAAAAAACCAGAAAGGCAAGAGTAGATTGCGTGCATTATTACTGCAGTTAACATATTGACGGAGTTCTCCTTTATTGTAGAAAAAGGGAAGATGTTGCTGATATCATCTTAGCGGGTGGTGTGAGTCACATTACGCAGAGGAGAAAATAGCGCTTGAAGATCAAGTGCTTTCAATTAGTACGTCTGTATTTGTTGTCGTACATGACAGCCCCCACAAGTCATCTCAACGCAAGAAGTATTTGTTGAAATGGAGCAGTAGATCATCGAGTCAATTTTGCTGAGATTAAGCTTGACGTTAATCGAGAATGAACAGAAAATTATGATTGATGCCACGAAGGTTAAAATGATAGTCTCAAGCTCTGTGTCATGGCAACATAAAACTTATACAATATGTCACTAGTCATTCGAGAAGATTACACTGCTGTTTTCAAAGCTAGGGAAGAAGTATACTATATACTTTTCAAGTACAGTCAATATAAAAGGAGCAATGACAACGAGTTCACTGGTGTTTTTTGGTTCAGTTTACATTGTCACTCTGCTGGAGCAATAATACATTAAAAACTGATATATAATTTCTATAAGCCCGTAAAGTATGTGTACTGCTAACCCCCCCCCCCCCCCCTGCAGGATCCACTGGTGAATGCAATATCTCCCACCCTGTACAGCCAGGCACACAGAATTTTCCACAGTACTCTGGAGTCAAGAAACAGTCTTTGCAGCTTTGTTTTTGTATTTTATTAGGGGTGTTGAACTTGGATAGGGTTTAGGGTACTATGGTATGCAGTGGCGGCTGGTGAAGTTTTAGGATGGGGGGGCGCCAGACCCCGCCCTTACTTTTTGACCCCACCCACTTGGTGAAAATGGGCGTGGTTTAAGCAAAATAGTGGGCGTGACTCTAAGGTGGTGTGGTTAGCGTCTGAGATGAACGAGGGATGGAGGGAGAGGGAGAGAGGGATGGAGGGACAGCAGGCCCAGATTCTACACAACAATAGAAATATGTGTATTCTAGAAAGTTTAACAATCAGCAGATAAAGATACTCCAAATACCTGGTGTTAGCACTTCAATCATCCCGGCACCATGGTTGTTATGGCATCAGGTTGATTGAAGCTCATTATTTCTATTATTACATTGTAATATAAAATGAAATCATTCAACTCATCATAATGCAGAATCAGTGGGAGCCCTGAGCGTGTTGCCCGCCACCGGATGCCATCAGGTGTCCCCAGCGGAGTCCGGCCTTACATCAGGTGCCCCCAGCAGAGTCCGTCCTTACATCAGGTGGGCCCAGCAAAGTCCCCTTCCCCTGTGCTGTTCCTCCTCATTTATCGACCACCAAAACGAAACCCATCATTTATCACTGAGATGTCAAATCTTCTTACAACTTTCTGCACATCCTCTGCCGATGTTATAATTTTGGGTGATATGAACATTTACGTTGCCACCCCCTCCTGCTGTTTTGCAGCAGAATTTTTTCAACTACTGGATTGCTTCAATTTAAAACAACTTGTTGATGTCTCCACACACACCAGGGGGCATACCTTGGATCCGATCATTACAAACTCTGCTCCTCTCACCAACCTGCAGGTGTATGACCTAGGTGTGTCTGATCACAAGGCCATTTCCATGGATTTGCCATCCTCATCCAGCTTCTACAAGCCTAAGCGGAATATCTATTTCAGAAACCTAAAAAACATAAACTCAGAACTCTTGGCAGCAGACCTTCAACATCTTTCCACACACTTTTCATCAGCCGACGAAGCAGTGGATTACTACAACAGCCAACTTAGCAGCCTCTTGGACCTCCATGCCTCTGTTAAAATAAGAACAGTCACCTTCACCCGCTCAGCTCCCTGGTTCACAGTAAGATGAAGGCAGCAGGGTGGGTCCTTGAGCGGCGCTTCAAAGCCTCTGGCCTCACTGTCCACAAACAAATTTACCGTGAGCAACAACAAAAATATGCACAGTCCCTCAAAGAGGCAAGGTCACAGTTTTACTCCAATGCCATCAGAAATAGCCCAGGAAATTCCAAGCCGCTTTTCTCCACTCCAAACCACCTTCTTAAACCAAAATCCCCTCCACTTACTGCCCTTACAGAAGAGCAGTGCAATAAATTCATGGATTTTTTCACATCAAAAATTGCACATATTCGCTCTGCCCTTTCTGGTCCTCTCATCCAAATTGTTCCCCCAACATATATCGTCTCCCAACCCCTAAACTGCTTTCCTGAGGTGTCATCAGAAGAGGTGCAGAATATAGCAGGAAGATGAAACCCTCCACCTGTCCCCCGGACCCTCTCCTAACCTCTCTGGTAAAAACTCATATCACTGTCCTAAGTCCCCTGATCACCGCTGCTATAAATCATTCCCTCCAAACTGGTCACATTTCCCCTGTTTTAAAAAATGCTGTTATCAGACCTTTGCTCAAAAAACCCACTCTTGATCTGGAAGTCATATCCAACTATAATCCCATCTCCAATCTCCCCTTCATATCGAAAGTACTTGAGAAAGCAGTTGCCACTTACCTTCAGGATCACCTCAAACATAATAACCTCAACAACCTCCTCATATCATCCGATGCTGGCTCTCCTTCCCTCCTCATCCACCTGGACCTTTCAGCTGAATTTGATACTGTTGACCATGGCATTCTTTTAAACCGGCTTCACCTCACCATTGGACTCAATGACACAGCCCTCAGTTGGTTGAAATCATACCTCACAAACCGGATAAAATATATCTCCCTAGGCAACTTCAAATCGAATCCACATACAGTTACTTGCGGTGTCCCCCAAGGGTCAGTCCTTGGCCCCATACTCTTCATCCTCTATCTCACCCCACTTGGCCAAATTATCAACCGTCACAAAATTTAATTCCACTGCTATATGTAAATGCAACAGCTGAAACGTCACCTTCACAGTCATCCTTATCAGTACTCACCACCTGTCTGGAGGAGATAAAGGTATGGATGGAGCACATCTTTCTTCAATTAAATAGTTCCAAAACTGAAGTCATCCTGATTGGCACTCCTTACCAGACCAAATCATCATTCATAACCAGTATCACCTTTTCTGGTTCTAACATCCCCCTCTCATCAACAGTCACAAATCTTGGTGTAAAAATGGACTCCCAACTCACTTTTGAAGCCCATATAAATCACCTATGCAAGACCTCTTTCTACCACCTCCGTAACATCTCTAAACTCCGTCCCATTCTTTTCCTCTCAGATGCCGAAAAGCTGGTTCATGCTTTTGTCTCCTCCAGACTGGACTACTGTAATGCACTTCTCATTGGGATTCCTAGAAAGAGTCTGCAGAGGCTTCAGTACATCCAAAACTCTGCAGTAAGGATCCTGATGAGAGTGCGGAAACATGAGCACATTATCCCCATTCTCCACTCACTCCACTGGCTTCCTGTCTACACCAGGATTGAGTACAAGGTTTCCCTCCTCACACATCAATGTAACCATGGACATGCCCCCCTCTACCTCAAAGAACTTCTCAAACCACAAAACACAACACGTCCCCTCTGCTCTATTCACTTAAACCTTCTCCATATACCCAGAACTAAAGTCAGGACAATGGGAGACAGGGCCTTTTGTGCAGCTGCCCCACGCCTGTGGAATGCCCTACCTGATACCTTGAGGGCTCCTCAATCCACTGATTGTTTTAAAAAAGGTCTTAAGACATTTCTTTTTAGCAAAGCTTTTTGTCTCTTTTAGATGTTTGTTTCATTGTATAAACTGCTCATTTTTCTTTTTTTGTATTTAACCTGTAGCACTTTGAGATCTTTTGATGAAAAGAGCACTATAAATAAAATGTATTATTATTATTATTATTACAATTACATCAGGTGCCCCCAGCAGAGTCCCTCCTTACATCAGGTGCCCCCAGCAGAGTCCCTCCTTACATCAGGTGCCCCAGCAGAGTCCCTCCTTACATCAGGTGCCCCCAGCGGAGTCCCTCCATACATCAGGTGCCCCCAGCAGAGTCCCTCCATAGATCAGGTGCCCCCAGCAAAGTCCCTCCTTACATCAAGTGCCCCCAGCAGAGTCCCTCCTTACATCAGGTGCCCCCAGCGGAGTCCCTCCTTACATCAGGTGCCCCCAGCAGAGTCCGTCCTTACATCAGATGCCCCCAGCAGAGTCCGTCCTTACATCAGATGCCCCCAGCGGAGTCCCTCATTACATCAGGTGCCCACAGCTGAGTCCCTCCTTACATCAGGTGCCCCCAGCGGAGTCCCTCCTTACATGCAGCCTGTGTCCCATCAAATGCAGCCTGTGTCACATCAAATGCAGCCTGTGTCCCATCAAATGCATCCTGTGTCCCATCAAATGCAGCCTGTGTCACATCAAATGCAGCCTGGCGGAAGCTGCTTGGCACTTCAGAAAGCACCTCAAGGTGGGACAAAAGCCCGCAAATGAAGCGCCGTATCTGCAATCTCGTGATTGCATAGACGTGGCGCTTCCCATAGTGCACAGTGTCCGACGTCCGAATACAGTGCACTTAAAGACCTTTTTTGTTATTTTTTTTTTTTAAAGGGCTAGTTTTCAAAAATGTATTTATTTATTTATTTATTTTTGTGACTACCTGGAGGGGGGGGCAGCGCCCATGCGACCCCTATGGACGGGCCGCCACTGATGGGATGCCCACTTGATCAAAGTAGTAGAACTCTTCAGGAACACAACTGTAGTGCTGCCCCCACAGGAGCCGCTTGAATATTTGTGCACAGGTCTCCCTGATTAATCCGCAGCCAGTCACATTTTCGCACAGTCAGGTGCACACACTCTTCTGCTTGTTGTCTCCAATGACCAGCCTAGGGGATTTATTTTTGTGTTTTATTTGGAAAACTTGGATAGGAGGAGGGATTTAGTAGGATACTCCAAATTAACTATTCACAGGTGAGGACAACTTTCTCAATAGAATTGTGTAGCAGATCAGTAGTTCCATACAGCATCAGTACGATATGAACAAGTCCCTTTGAAGCAGAAAGAACTCAGTAAACTTTGCCTCTTCAAGACACTAGCCAGTGTCCCCTTTAGCTTACACCCAGCATATGACTTCTAGCACCAAGAGGGGGATCAAGCTGCACAAGTCCCAGGGATCCCTTGTGGGGAGTCTGTACTCACAAGGCTCCTGAAGCACCAGCGGCAGCCTTCCTCAGTAGTACCAAACAGGATCCGCGGACATCCTCCCTCGGTCAGCTCTCACAAGAACCATGGGTTGCAGCTTTAATGTTTCAGGCCCTCTGGTTTCCCACCTGAGGCCGCATGGCAGCCTGCGCTGAGGAGGGGCTGTTTCCCCCTCCCCACCTGAACCTCTCTCACTAAAGGAAGACCCAGAGCCCATGTGCTCATGAAATATAGATACAGCCACCCAGCATGCATTGGGGCACATCCCTTTCTAATTGGCCAGGGCTGTATGGACATTCATGCTCTCATCTGCATTGTTCCCACCCATTGTCCAGTACATTCCATAGCTACTTGACCAGTGTGAAACTTCTCAAGACAGCATGAGCAGCACCAGAGCACATTGAGCAGACCCTGCTGAACAAGCACAGCCTCTGTTAAGCAGACAGCATATACATTTGCCTAGCAGTCTCCCTGTTGAGCAGAGAAACCAAAAACTATATACACCCACTCTAGCACCTACCTAAGAGGGCATTACACAACTATATACAGTCTGTATGTAAACTTCTCCTCTACCTCCAGCACAATCATGCTTATAGAACTACATTAGACCAATAGCAAATGCCTTTTACAGGCAGGGACCAGGGCCCATTTGGTAGTGTAGCAAAAAGTCCTAGTGCTCAGCTGTCCTTCTGCTGTGGCTACTGAATCCCGGCACCACCTCTTCAGGCATTGTCAGCCCACCTGACTGCAGCTGCCCCTTTCACTAGCCCTCCTGGCTAAGACTCCACAGTCCTCCCAGACTGACTCTGCATCCATCCCAGACTGCTTTCCTCAATCCTCTCAGGCATGCCTCTCAGTCCTTCTGACTTTAACACTGGCCAGCCCACCTGGCTGTCCTCTTCCCTGGAGATTTGCCCAGCAGTGTTCTCCTGCTGTCCTCCACTTGCCCCTGTGCCTCTGGTCAGGACACTTCTGAGTGTCGTGAAGAAGGTCACTTCCGCACCTGAGCCCAGGCCAGCCAAGCCAAACAATTTACCTACTCTGACAAACAATAAATCCTAGTACTCTAGCAACACAACTAGGGGGTGCTACATATTCAAAACTTAAACCAAACCTAAAGCAAAAATTAAAGTTCCTTAGCTTAAGACAGTGTGCCCAGTGATTTAAAATTCTCAAAACGCTGAATGTTCATTGGTGTGTTTAAGCTCAACTGGAATCTTGCACTACTTTTTTCTCTTTTAGCCTGTATCCCTCAGGCTTCATGTTATAATTTTTCACAAATTTGTCTTGAAAATGCCTTAAAATACCTTTTCTCGTACTGCAAATATGCTACCTGTCCTGCCACACCAGTGCTTTGTGCTGACAAAATGAGTACCAGCCACACACATACTTGTGGAGAAATACTGGGGGTGTATGTGCAAAAAATGTGTTTTTTTTTTTTTATTATTAGGGATGCACCGATACCTGTTTTTTTACCGGTGAGTACAAGTACCAATATTTGTTCTCAAAAGTAAATTTGAGTTCATACAAAAGTAATGGGTTTAAATTATACTGCAAAGAATTGAATGCGATTTTAGCGGTAATGCGGCACGATTCCTGTCCAAATAACATGCAGTTTTCCGCACCGCTCCTATGTGAACCCAGGCTGAAGTCACTATGGCAAGCCTGGGTTCACACAGGAGCAGTGCGGGAAACTGCATGTGATTAAGACAGTATCGCACCGCATTCCTGTTCAATTCACATGCGATTCTTTGCAGTGCGATTTGAGCCCATTCAATTTGTATGGGCTCAAAGGTATCAGTTTTAGGTATCGGCTCAACCTCTTTTTTTTTATTTTTACATTGTATTGTGTTCTATGGGCCCATCCTTTGGAAATGGAATACGCTAGGTGGCTTCTTCCTTGAGAAAACACTTATATCCTAGCAACAGATCATTCTGGGCAGCTTCCTTGAGAAGTAACCTATGTACTAGCAACTGAGGATGTTAGGCGGCCTTCTTGAGAGGCTACCTGATTCCTAGCAATGGGGGACACTAGATGTAATTAGCTGTCTGTGTCCTAGCAATGGAATACACAAGGTGGCAATAGCTGCCTGTGTCCTAACAAGGGAGGATACTAGGTGGCTTTTTTGAGAAGCCACTTGCCTGTGGGCAGGTGACCTACTATATTGTATGTTTAGTTAGCACTTGGTTGCCAGGTCAGTGGGAAAGTGTTATTGTTTCTTGCCGCCTTCCCTGAGTGTGTTTGCTGGCTTTTTCTGGGGCCCAGCCTCCCTCCAATGTGTTATAAAAGGAAAAAGGTCCAAATTAAAGGGGGCTTAAGAAAGAATGGAACACGTGCAGAGGCTTGCTGGGACCTTTGGTCCACTTTGGAGCTCCAATCCATCGTAACACCAAGAACATGGACTTCTCCATTTGAACTTCACCCAAATAAATAGGCTCTCCCAGCAGGCCAAGGGGCTAAAGAAACCCCCGCCAATTGGCAGGGACACCCCATCCATTCATAACCTGACCCTGTTAAGCCCTTGTCTATCTGATGTCACCAGCATAACACCACCTAGCGACAAGAGAGAGGGTTCAGCAAGTCCAGAACTAGAGAGGAATCAGTGGATCTACTAACAATTAACCAAGGCAAGTACCGCCTGGTAAACTAAATTTACTAGCAACCCTGCCTAAACACCAGGGTTCTACATCCTCCCCCTGCCTAGGAAACAACATCTTGGAGTTGCAAGAAAAGAATTTAGCTCTCAAGCCTGGGAGTGGATGTCCTGGCAAAACTGGGATGGGTGGGGAAACAAGGAGAGAAGAAAAAAAAGTAATTACAAGGCATGTGGCATACCACATGAAATAAACAACAGTGTATATACATAGGGGGGTGCAGGAAAACCTGAAAGAGAAAATAGACAGCATAGAAATACATCCTATCCCTACAATAACACACACTTTATAGATATATAGTGAGTGTTGAGTAAACATTAATTACCCTCAGCCAAGAGCAGCAAAGCAGTGTAAATACACCTTACGACATATCTAAACATGAGTACAGATGAAAACTCAATCCGAGGGTGCCACCCCTTTTTCATAACAGACTTAATGAAACTTTCCAATTCCTATAAAACAGTTGTATAATGTGAACAATGTCTCACTCAGGCTGGCACTCTCACGAGACCTGGTGGCCAGCATATTCAAAAACAGTCCTTGTGTACTTTTCAGTCCATTATTCAATTTTAAGGTGAGAACTTGCCCTCTTTGCCACAGCTTTTTCTACCTAACTGACTAAACACCCCAGTGTCTTTGGAGCCCCAAAGTCCATCAATCCTTCACTCAGGATGGAACAACATGTCCCAGCAGTTTCCCTTCTTCCTAGGGACAACTCCGGGCACAGAATGCATGGCTGCAATCAAACAACAAGCAGCCATGCCATGGTACAAGGCACCACACTTCTTAAAATAGGTCCCCCTGCAATGGTAATCTCAGTCTGTCCACACAACAGCCGAGGACTGAGAAAAGATTTCTTCACTTGCTGAAGAACAAACACGCTGACCGTAAGATCAAACTGTTACTTTTCTGTTACTAGCGAGTCCAGAACACTAGCCAGTGTGATTCAAGTAGGCACTCCTTGCAACTGCCGGCAGAACACATTCCCAGCAGTATAGCCAAACAAGAGTGTTCCCACTAGCAAAATTTCTGCAAAGAAGGTGGAGTGGCTTACAGCATTGCGTCCTGACTCCACAAAGCACACATTTGTAATTCACTCAGTTTCAGTAAAGGAACACAATTGTGTCATTTACCAGTAATACCTGGGATCTGGTAACTGCAGGGTTTCCTCTCTTGTATTTACAGTGGTAATGTAGTGATAGATGTCCTTCTTGTTCGGGCAGCGAATAGTAACATTATCTGAGTTAATTTTGCGACCACAGCACCAAGTTTGTAGCACCGAAGTATATCTCTCAGCTATCTTGGGTGACAACTTTTGAAAATGTAATCATAAAGGGATCCGAAGAAAACTCTACACAGCTTAATCTACCCATTCTGTATTGTTATCCTGGATCTTTTCCTCTAGAGGTATATAGGGATACAGGTAGCCATACTCCTCAGCCACTTTCTTAATGATTATGTGCTGTGTCTTGGACAGCCTAGGCAGTGTTTTAGGGTTTCCATACCTGGTTAGGACCCGTGCATCTGGTACACGTTGAACTGGGTATCCTGCAATAATGTCTAGTTTACAATCAAACTTGGTCAACTGGATTGGCTTAGTCAATGCAACTTTAGGAACCCATCTTGCCCAATGATCCTCCTGAAAGGATTTGGCAATGCATAAGGAGGGAGCTGCACTGGCAGACAATTCAATTTTGACACTGGCCACTGGCACAGAGGGAACCTTATCCTCCTCTAGGTCACACAATAGCTCCTCGTCACTATCAGTCCACTTCCCAGTCCATGATAAAGTATCTGAAAACAGTTGAGAGACCCGATCGGATGGGATATCCAAATCTGAGATAGTGGAGTATTCTTCAGCTGGGAGCTAGTTCCGCGTGGAGCTGGCTTTGATTGGCACAACAGCATTGTCTCCCTAAATGGCCACAGGTATCACCTCCCCCACTGGTACACTACTTTTACCCTTTGCAGGCTTATCCGGCTCTGGCACCTTTTTCCCCGGTGCTTCCGCCATCAAGGAGAGCAGGTGGGCCCGACCACGGCCTCGAGGGATAGCCGGAGCACTGGGTCCTGGAGCAGCTACAGAAACAAGAGGAGCAGCCTCTCCCACCAGCCAGGTAATAGCAGGAGGACTCCCAATGCCATTCCCTGCCGGGATGGCAACATTTCCTGTTCCAATCCACCTGTAGTGTCTGCGGAGTTTGGGATGATGAGAATACCTCAAGCAGGGGTTCCATGCAGCGTCCACAGACAATCCAAGGCCACACATACGTGGCCAGGCCGGAACATGTGTGGCCAGGCTGGAACACTTCCCGCAAATCAGTCCCAAGGCTTCATAGCCTCCTGTCGTATACAGGGCAAGACTACCTCTAGGTGTATACCGCACTCTGGTATCGGTCAGAATGCCCTTGAACCCGCCCAGACCAGAGCTAACACCCAGAACGTACATCTTCCTGTCAGACATCGCACCACCAAACTGCGCCATCTTCTCCATTCTACCACCCAGCACACATGGCAGCACTTCCTTATCCTCCTCTGTAGAGCGGGGGCTCCTCCCCCTGCCTAAGGATTGGTGCACATACTTTCTGTAAACTTCAATGCCCACCTCTTTCCTTTCAGGGGGCGCGCCAAATCTTTAATGGAGTCCCTTGCAGCTCTGGCGTAAAGTGTCAAAAGATCAGGCTGATACTCTCTCATGAGCAATGGGACATGTTGGTTCTTCCCCACATTGTTGTCTATATGAAGTAAAGCTGTTACTTGCCACTTTCCCATGGAGCCAGATGAAATCCTGATGTGGCTGTAGCCGGTTGCTATGGGCGACTGCTGCAGGATCAACGCCTTTGCCCTGCATTGGGCGCCAAATGTCCAGCACCTCTAGCGCCTTAAAGTGGTTGTAAACCCTTTTGTGTGACTTTTAGGCCCGGTTCATCACTGTGCTGTGATTTTGTTCCACGATTTTACCACGAATTTCAGGGGTTGGACATAGCTGCGATTGATATTTTAGCCAATGGAATCATAGTGTAAAAAAAAAAAAAAAAAAGGTGTTAACTTCCTGTGTACTTCCTGGTTTTTGTGGGGAAGAGTGTGGTGGAATTCGCACATATGTGAACCATCAATGTGATTCAAGAACGATTTACATTGATGTCTATAGACACTAAATTTGCAACGCAGTAAACTCGCACAAGACCCTTTTCTTAATCGCATTGCATTCGTAGAGGAATCGCAACGCATGTATGTGAATGACCGTCATTGAAAACAATTACTTTAAGGATGACATGCGAATTTAAAGTGTTTTTGACGCATCACATTCGTCATGAACTCGCATCAGTGTGAACCGGGCCTTACCTATAGGTAAGTCTAGAATAAGGCTTACCTATAGGTAGTGGAAATATCTTCTAAACGTGCACCGTTTAGGAGATTTTTCACTTGTAGTGCGCCAATGTCGTCATCGGCGCAAGTGCTGTGCTGTGAAGAAACGGACCATTGTGCCGTTTCTTCCCCCACCATGTGCCGTGACTGACGGCTCCTGCACGCATGCGCGGGAGTGAGATCACGCGACTCCAGCCAGTCACAGAGCTGGAGTCCGTGGCCCCGGAAGGAAGAGGGGCAAAGATGGACGCGGCCTGCACAGGGGACATCGTGGGCTTCATTTGCAGGTAAGTGTCATATAATGGGCTAGTATGCAATGCATACTAGCCCATTATGCTTTTAATTTACAGGCCTTGCGGGGAGCAAAAGAGGAAGTCTTTTCTCTTTAAGTAGATGCGATGACAATTGGCAGACTCTGAGACTTCTATAGGTAGTCAGCTATACAGTGGAAGGCCTCCGGCCGGACACCATTTCTGTATAGGTAGGACCGCTGTCTCCTATGGCAACAAATCTTGTAACAGTCACTAACGGTAGTTGTATTTAACTATTGGTGATACAAATAGTCCTCCTCGCACTCTAGAATCTCTCACTGTAGGTCTTCACTCACCGAGCTCCCAGTCTCTCACTAGACTCTCAGAACCAATTGCCACTGGATCCCCTGAGCTCTTCCAATTTCATAACTCAGTATCTTCCTCAAGCATCACCCCCGCTTCCCTGCTGGGTCCCTGGCTTGACACTCACTGATGTTCCTCAATCGTCACCTCTGCTGAAGTTTTCCCAGTTCTTCACCGCCCCCGGCTGCTGAGAAGACTGCTCTGGTACTGGCTCCAGATTACTCACAGTGGTCTCCGGTAATAAGGTTGATGGTCCCTTAGTGGCGACAGCTTCGCCTCCACCGCTGACCACAACTGGTTCCACGTCCGGCTGAACCGTTACTCTCGGTTGGACTCCAATCCTGCAGTCCCAACCCTGCGCTGCTTCTCCTGCTTCTGAATAGGCCCTCAGACAGCCTAGCAGCCAGGGGTAGCATAACACATATCCACCCAGACAGCCACCCAGGTGGCACAGAACCCCAATCACCTTACTCCACCCAAATAAATAGGCTCTCCCAGCAGGCCATGGAGCTAAAGAAACCCCCGCCAATTGGCTGAGACACCCCATCCATTCATAACCTGAGCCCTTGTCTATCTAATGTCACCAGCATAACGCCACCTAGCGACAAAAGAGAGAAAGTGTAGTAAGTCCAGAACTAGAGAGGAATCAGTGAATCTACTAACAATTAACCAGGGCAACTACCGCCTGGCAAACTAAATTTACTAGCAACCCTGCCTAAACACCAGGGTGCTACATCTGTTTCAACTGCTTTGAGCCTGGTCTGAAGTTATTCAAGGAGTGCATGTTGGGTCTTGGCGCATTCCTAAAGAACCTGGGTCTGTAATAGCACTATGAGGTGGGACACCTATAAGCATAAGGGACACCTATAAGCATAAAGTGTGAAGGCACAGGACACACCCCCTGACACAACCCTTAAAGGAGAAATATACAAAAAAAAGTTAATTTAGTTAAAGAGTAACTCCACTTTTGTTGAGAAAAAAAAACAAACCCCTTTGGGTGATCTATGTACATTACAAGGATTTAACAAACATTGTTGCAGATTCCTACCTTTTGTTATTCTGAAGTAATCCCTGTGTGTTAGTCTATACCCATGTTCTGTGCTATCTCTACCTCTGGACCCTCCACCCCGTCGCCTAGTTTAAAAATCCATTTAACTTTTTGGCCAACTTTACTCCCAGCAGATCTGCACCCTCCTCATTTAGGTGCAGTCCGTCCCTTCTATAGTACTGGTGATCGACTGAGAAGTCGGCCCAGTCCTCCAGGAACCCAAACCCCTCCTTACTACACCAGCTCCGCAGCCACTTGTTTACTTCCCTAATCTTCCTCTGCCTTTCTGGTGTGGCTCGAGGTACCGGTAGTATTCCTGAGAATACTACCTTGGAGGTCCTTTTCCTCAATATAGCTCCCAAGTCCCTAAAATTATTCTTTAGGACACTCCATCTGCCTCCGACTTTGTCATTGGTGCCAACATGCACCATGACAGCTGGGTCTTCCCCAGCCCCTCCCAGTAATCTGTCCACCAGATCCATGATGTGCCAAACCCGCACTTCCCCCTCTATCCTTCCTAACTGTCACCCATTTACTCTTTTCTGGTGCCTGCACCTCTTTGTCTCCACCTGCCTCTGTGCTGACCCCTGCAGGCACCTGCCGGGTACCTTCTCGGCTCTCCTTTAGTATGGTGGGTCTTCTCAGTGCTGACAGTTGCTTCCCTGGATTCAGAACCTGAGCTTCCAGGGAAACAATATGCTTACATTTTGCACAGCAGTATTCATCCACTTCTATCAGATAATCAAGGAACGCATACATGTCGCAAGAGGTACACCGCACCCGCATCGTACCTACCAATTTAATGAGGATTGGGATTATACCCTGTCCAAATTACCTAACAACCAGCTTCCTGACACTACTACTCAACAAGACCATACACAGGTACTTGCTGACCAGGTGCACCCGCAGACCCATGTGCACTCGCAGACCCACGTGCACTCGCAGCCTAAGTGCACTCACAGACCCACGTGCACTCGCAGACTCACGTGCACTCGCAGACCGCATGCACTCGCAGACAACGTGCACTCGCAATACACAGGTACACACAACACTACTCAGACAACACTCAGGTTGCCATATTGCATTTTACAGAAAATTACTGCAGATTGAAAAGGAAAACGATCAATTACAATATGACTTGTGTTGCAATTGTATACGCTATATTGTTTTTTTTTTTTGTTTTGTTTTTTCCCACAAAAGTGGCTTAACCCTTTAAACCAAATGATTTTTTTTTTTTTACCACTACTATTCCTTTATACTGGCTTCTGAAATTTACAAATGCAGACATTTAGAATTTGGATGAAAGGTTTAACACTGTGAAAAACTTTTTGAAAGATAAATAGTGCATTTTACAGTATATACAACTATATAGATCAGACCAAAATAAGGGACAAATTAGGAGGGAAGAGGGAGAGAGGGACATTGTTCCAAATCAAGGACAGTCCCTCCAACTCAGGGACAGTTGAGAGCTATGGTAACATCACTACAAGAGGTTAACCTGCATGGCTAAGAAGAGGAAGTAGTTGCCACATGTAACTGAAAGGAAGGATAGTACAGCAACCAATCGTTAGCGTGGTACCTGGTTAGGTGACAGAGCCTCCGGTAGTGAGGGGGTTGGTGCTCTGACTCCCTCCCTAGCTGTCCATCTCCTCCGGTCACTGGGAGCAGACAGCAATGGAGATCTAAGGCCTGATCACTAGGTGCGGGAAAGGAACACGTTAACTAGGACATGCATGGAACCCGTGTTATGTGTCTGGCGGTGTTCCATTACCTTATTTAGAGTGAGGTAGCGGAGGTACGCTGGACTGGTGAAGTGGGCAAGGGCTCTACATGTCCCTCTGAACGCAAAACATACATCATATACAAGTGTGTAGTGACATGGGATGAAACATCTTATGGGGGAACACCGTACATTATTGCTGCACATAAGTGGCTCATCCCTGAGTCGGGGACTGCCTTAATGTTTGATTCTTCATGACCACAACCTCCACCTTGTCCCAGGCATTGGTGAGCATACCTTTGGGCGAATTGTTACCCCACTTGCATGGGTGTAGAAGATCCCACCCACATGCCTCCTAGGAAAAGTGCCATTTTTGCGGCAACACTGTATGTTACATATGTACAGTATACAAAGCACTTTTCAGCTTCTGCCAGCAAAATCCTGCAGTTGCTGTATTTTTAAAAAGTCTTCCGCATGAGCCCTTAAAGTGCACAAGACAGCATGTTCAGACTCTAGTGCCTACTGGACTGCACAGTCACACTTGGGTAAATTCCATAGCTGCTATGATGTAAAAAGGTTATTAAGCCTAAGAAATTTGTGGTTTCTAGCATAATATCTATTTGGCTGCATATTTGCTTCCGTGACTTTAGTTGGGCATGAAAATGGAACTAAAGTCAAAAATTGCCAGCAGCCAAGTTTGTTTGGTAGAAGAGGCATGCAAAGTCTATTTTGCCAAAAAATAAAAAATGTCCTCATGCCCCTAGCAATCTTTGACTGTCTATGTACACTCCATTGTGCATAAAGGTTAATTTTTGCTATGCTGCAGTGCCATGGACGATCTAGTAGTAGGGTTGATGTAACTTCTGTGCGCATATGCAAACGTTACATCATCAATGGCAACCCATTGGCCAAACAGTTCCTGGAGAAAAATGACAGTAATGACCGGAGCTTTGACATGTTTTCGCTGGATGAGGGCACACTAGGAGGCAGAGCTGCAATCATGTGCAAATATGTTGTGCATACTTGTACGTTATGGCAAGAGCCTTTCCCAGTCAGCAAGATTTTGTTCTGTTTTAAATATCTACCTCTTTATTGATCCCAACGAGGCACCTGGCAGACTGGAGGGGAACCCTCAATCACCAGCCTCCATTTTGGTCCTGTATCATGTAACATAAGGATGGCTTTCCTTCAGTCCATTCCATACTGATACAAATATACAGAGAATGAATTAGTATTACCTTTGTAAGCACTCACTGCAGAGATGTTGGTAGCATGATACAATACCTTACAATGACCAATCATAGCAATAATGTCAACAATGTACAACTAATGAGAATGTGTTGAAGGCTTACGATCCTGGACATCTGCCAGGAGGTTCCTCAGGTACCTGGACCTGTCAAATCCACTGGCCACTGCTCAATAAAATTGCGTTAACCTGGCTTCATTACATTTCTCCAATTCATAAATGGCTTTTAGTTTTGTGTGTGTTGGCGACTGAGGTGCTCTTCATGATGGGTTAATACTTTACCAGTACAATTGGTTCCTTCTAAGATAAATATTCCCAGGCCAGCAGATTCAGAATCATCAGAGTAGCTCCAATCCTAAAAATTGATCTAAAATTAAAGGTCAGGAAAAGTTTAATGATGATATGTATGCAGGTGTATATCTCTTCGATTAGACCTCTCTGGGAAATTGGTCCAAGTTTAGCTGTAAAAGGCAGATTTAGATGGGTCAGTAACGGGCTGAATCTAAAGTGCTTTCTTCCTTGGTGAGTTTTATTAAAACTTCTTCAGCTTTGACAAGCGATAAATGTTAAAATGTCTGATTTATGATGTTGGTTTTTAATTGTAAAGCTAAAAGCAGCATCTCAAAAAACAATTACAGATATGAATGACATGACCAACAAATTGCTTTGAAATGTTAGCCAGTCGATCTTATTAAAACAATTAAGCAAAATATGTATTATTTTTATTACATTAATGATACAGTATACTATCCCCCTCCTTATTACTTGGATGTAAAGTACAATAAAGTACAATACAGTAAAACAATAATGCACTTTTAACTGGTTTCAAAGCATACAGCATATTGGTTTGTTAGAGTCACACAAGAATGCTTCTGCACATTTGGTGATGTCACATGAAGTCGCATGAGCAAGTGCAATAGATGCATTGGAAAATGTCCATGGGCAGTTTTTTGGGGAAGGATCATGTCATGTCTACTTGGCATTAATTTGACCCCAGTAGGGCAAAAGGAGCTGCTGAGGTGGAGGAATCAGGTAATTGTGGAGTCACTGCAACTGAGGATCACAGTTGTTCTACATCAGGCCAGTCCAATCCACTGAAATCTGCAGCTGGTGCGTGCAGGCATCTAGAGGCACTTATACCCAGTTAGAAGCTTTATTGTTTTTTGTTCTTTTAATTATTATTTAAAGTCACGTAAAGTAAATCTGTTGCCAGGCTATAGGAACTCAAATGTTTAATATTCTTAACAGGCAGTAAAAAAAAGTTTGAAACAAACCCTCACTGACCCTTGTATTGGCAGGCACTGTGGAGCAATTCATCCTCAAAGTGTATGTAAAAACCAAAGCCTTTTTTGGATAGAACGGAGAACCATTATCTAACAAATCGTGATTTAATTCTGCTAAATAACATGCTGGTTTTTGGATTGTGAAACCTTGTCATATGGAAATAGAGGCCCACCCAAGATAGTTGGCATTATGGGTTGTCCACGTGGCATAATAAAATAATCCAGCCCGCTCACAATCCACCCCTTAGACCCTTTTAAAGGGTGAGGTTAGTTCTTCAACACCTTCTCCAGGGACAAGAAAAAGCTGCTGCACTTTATCATTAGAATTATTAAAGCTGAAGTGTATGTTTTGTTTTTTGTTTTTTTGGTATTCTACACCAGGGACATAACATACCTATAATATACAGTGTCCAGCTGGCTGTATTTTAAGGTAGACATCTTCCCTTAACTGATGTTGGATTCTGCTTGCTGAAGGCTTTCCAGCGTTGCATGAGATAAGAAATGCATATGTGGCTGTGAAAGTCTTCCACCTTTACAGTTGCTTATAATACCTTTTCTGTAAATATGTTGTGCACGTTTTTCTTTCCTTTCATTAACGTAATATGCTTTTCATTAAAGTAATAAGACTCCTGAATCTCCTAATTCTGTAACTAGAAATTAAGAACACTGCCTCTCTGAAGAAGCTACCATAGTGTAAACTCTGTTAAATTCCTGTCTGGGTGTGGCAGCGAGTGATACATTTTTTTAAAGGTCAGAATTGCAACTGAAAATGCTGTAACCAGTGCGTGTTTCCATTAAAACATGTGGTGAAGGCTAGCCGGTATGCGTAAAGGCTTAACTGTTCAGTTCACCTATTCCAAGTGACAGTTACTCCCAGTCTGCTGGCATTTAGGGTGAACTGAGATTGTGTACATCACAGTTAAGGTGACTGTAACCCTTTTTACTTTTTAATTTACAGTGTCCCATCAGGGAGATATCTTTATATTTTCTGTCCTGGAGACTAAAGCACATAAACCCAAGGTAAGTATAGTAACAATACCTAGTTGCAATCTCAGAACACCCAATAAGAGGATAGTATGCGACCGGTCTAAACTACGTGGCATGTTCAACTCACCAATGCCAGGAGCCTGGCGGAGAAGATGGGTGAACTAGAGATACTGTTGTACAAGGAGGATTTGGATTTTGAGGGAATTTCAGAGACCTGATTCAACAGCTCTCATAATTGGCTGGCAACCACCACAGGGATAGAGAGGGTAACAAAGGGGGAGAGGTATGCCTATATATCAAGACTAATGTACAAGTGAATGTGAGAGATGAAATCCCTAAGGGAGCTAGGGAGGAGGTGGAATCCTTATGGGTAGAGCTCCAAAGGGATGAAGCTAAGAGGAAAATATTATTGGGAGTATGCTATAGGCCCCCTAACCTGAGTGAGGAGGGGGAGACGGATCTCCTATCACAAGTTGGGTTCGCAGCAAGGATGGGAAGTGTTATCATAATGGGGGATTTTAATTATTCAGACATAGACTGGGCGGAGGGTACTGTACCATGCATTGGTCTAAGGCTCGCCAGTTCCTAAATGTCTTGCAGGATAATTTCATGGTTCAGATGGTAGATGCACCAACTAGAAATAAAGCATTACTGGATCTACTGATTACCAACAATACAGACCTGATCACGCATGTGGAAATAAGGGGCAATTTAGGAAACAGCGATTACAGGTCAATTGGCTTTAGTATAAATCACACAAATAGGAAACATAAGGGGAAAACAAAGACACTGAATTTCAAAATAGCCAACTTCCCTAAACTACGAACCTCCTTAGAAGGCATGAATTGGGATAAAATCTTAGGAACAAAGAACACGGAGGAGAGATGGGTTTGCTTTAAGAGCATATTAAATAAGGGCAGTAGCCAATGCATACCATTGGGTAATACATTTAAAAGAGCAAACAAAAGTCCTGGATGACTTAACTCCAATGTAAAAATGCATATAAAAGCAAAGGAGAAGTCCTTTAAAAAATATAAGGTTGAGGGATCATCATCAGCATTCAGACTTTATAAAGAATGCAACAAGAAATGTAAGGGTGCAATTAGGGCAGCTAAGATAGAACACGAAAGACACATAGCAAGGAGAGGAGGAGAGCAAAAAAAATCCCAAGAAATTCTTTAAGTACCGTACTGTATGTAAACAGTAAAAAAGGGAGGACAGACGATATTGGCCCCATAAAGAATGAGCTAGGACATCTGGTTACAAAGGATGGGGAGATGGCGAAGGTATTGAATTTATTCTTCTCCTCAGTCTTCACGAGGGAATCAGGGGGCTTCATTAACCAAAACTGTTTATCCTCATGACACATCACAGGAAGCACCTCCATGGTTAACAGAGGAGATAATTAAAATTAGACTCGGGAAACTTAACATTAATAAATCACTGGCACCAGATGGCTTGCATCCGAGGGTACTTAAGGAACTCAGTCAAGTAATTGCCAGACCATTGTTCCAAATTTTTTACTGGCAATCTACTGACTGGAATGGTACCAGGTGATTGGAGAAAAGCCAATGTAGCACCAATATTTAAAAAGGGCCCAAAATACATCCCTAGGAATTACAGACCAGTTAGCCTAACATCAATAGTATGCAAGCTCTTGGAGGGGATGATAAGGGACTATATACAAGATTTTAGTAACGAGAACGGTATCATTAGCAGTAATCAGCATGGATTCATGAACACACCTAAGGCCCGTTTCACACTGGGGCGTTTTTCAGGCGCTATAGCGCTAAAATTAGCGCCATGAAAAATGCCCTAAAGAAGTGGCTCCATTCACTCCAGTGTGAAAGCCCGAGGGCTTTTACACTGGATCGGTGCACTAGCAGGACAGTAAGGCCCCTTTCACACTGGGGCGGTGGGGGCATCTGCGGTAAAGGGGCGCTATTTTTAGCGCCATGTTACTGTCATTTTAGCGGCGTTATTCGGCTGCTAGCGGGGCGGTTTTAACCCCCCGCTAGCGGCCGAAAAGGGGTTAAATCCGCCCGCAAAATGCCGCTGGAACTGGAGCAGACCTGTCATTTGCCTACTCAGCGGGGATCGACAGAGCGATCCCCCGCTAAGCAGAGTGGGCTCCGTACAGGGACACGTTCGTGTGAATGAACCGTAAGGCCAACGCCCTTTGTACAAAAATCCATGGGAACGTTTGTAGAAAGTTCCATCGTGTGTATAAGGCTTAAACACCAGAAATTCAAGTTTTCATATCTTTAAAGTCACCATACACTGGCCAATCAGTTAGATCTTCCATAAATTAGATTCAGTGCAAGAGCCTGTTTGATTTTCTACAATTAGAAGTAATTCTTACAGTGCATCTTCTTATTACCACTTTATCCTAATGCTCTGTTTCCACTATTTCAACCCCAAAGCTGCGTGATTTACAATGTGCTTTTTCGGATTGTTTTCCACTATTGCGACTTGTCATGCCACTTGGGACTGAAAAGTTGCATCACAATTTCTACCCCATGATTTACAATGAGTACCATTCATATGTGTGTGACTTCAACTTGCAGCAACTTCAAAGTAGTCCCTGCACTACTTTGGTCCCACTTTGATGCGACTTGAGGTCCATAGACCTCAAAAATACACAGGCATTGCTTCAAGTTTCGGCAAAAAGTTGCGGGAAACTCGTGGCAAAAAACACGCAACTTTGGGCTTGCAATAGTGGAAACCAAGCCTTAATGCCATGTCATGCGACTAGTTCAAAACATCGGAGAAAAAGTTGCACTGAAGTTGGAACAAAGTAGTGCAAGAACTTTTTTTGGAGTTGCACCAATTAGAACGGGGGAACATTGAAATACATGTGTTTTGACTTGTCCTGCGACTTCTCATGTGTCAAGTCGCACAACAACTCGCAGTAGTGGAAAGAGAGCCTAAGGCCACTTCGGACTGAAAAGTTGCATCACAAATTATACCCCATGATTTACAATGAGTACCATTCATATGTGTGCGACTTGCTTACGCCCATGCCGTATACACAGCGGGCACACATCTTTATTACAGAAATCCATATTTGGCATGGAAATTAACCACTTGCTTACTGGGCACTTAAACCCCCTGCTGTTCAGACCAATTTTCAGCGCTGATGCACTTTGAATGACAATTGCGCGGTCATACTTAGCCAAATGTTTTTTTTTAAAGTTCCCACAAATAAAGCATTCTTTTGGTGGTATTTGATGACCTGTTTTTTTCTTTTGTTCAAAAAAAAAAGAAAAGACAGATTTTTATAAATAATTTTGTATATTTTTAGATACCGGTATTTTGGCATTAAATTTTGCAAACAGGTAATTTTTCCCCTTCATTGATGTACGCTGATGAGGCGGCACTGATGGGCGCTGATTGATTACACTGATAGGCAGCACTGCTTGGGACCACTGGTGGGCATTGATAGGTGGCACTGGTTGGCACAGATGAGGCAGAATTGTCCCTTCGGGACCAATGTCCCTTGCACCTAAGCCGGTGATCAGCTTTTATTTTTATCCTCATGCTGTCAGCGTGAGGAGAAAAAATAAACAATTACTGAGCTTCAGTTTACATAATGTGATCAGCTGTCATTGGCTGACAGCTAATCGCATGGTAAGGGGCCAGGATCGGACCTTACTTCGATCTGTGATCACCCGAGTCTCCTATGACAGCCTCCCAGAAATTCATGTCCACGCTGTGGCCGTCGTTTGGCTATAGCACAGACACCAAGTGGTTAATAGAAAAACAGATGCAGATTTCTAGGACTGGCCAAAAATAATGTTTAGAGTCAAAGGCAACTGATGACTTTCTATTAAAGGTTTAAATGGGCCATTAACATGCATCACAATTGAACTTAGGAATGTGTCTTTGCAAAGTTAAACTAATTAAAATCCTTTCTTATTTTTGCTTGGAGATAGACTGCAGAGGGATTAGAAGTTTTTTTAGATGTCTACACCCCTGATAACTCCCAAATTTTGCCAATTTCTCATTCAAAATTATTCACTTCCTGTCACATAGCCAAACAGGAAGTGAGGGTAAAACCCTACCAATGTATGTCCTTGGAGACACACAGGTCAGTATAAATAGTTTCCTCATTCGGGAAATTGCACTCTAGCATTTTGCCATGTACATCCCAAATTATTATGTATCTTGGGGTTTATTTACTAAAGGGTAAATCCACTTTGCACTACAAGTGCACTTAGAAGTGCAGTTGCTGGAGATCCAAAGGGGACATGCAAGGAAAAGAAAAAAACAGCATCTTTGCTTCTACATGATTGGATGATAAAATCCCCCAGTGCTTCCCCTCTGATTTTCATCAACTACACTTGTATTGCAGAAAGGATTTGCCTTTAATAAACCCCAAAATACCTAATAATTTGGGGTGTACACAATAAAGTGCTAGAGTGCAATTTGCAAAATGGGGACACTAGTTAGATTGACCTGTGTGTCCCCAAAGAAAAATATTATTAGGGTTTGACTCTGACTTCCTGTTTGGCTATGTGACAGGAAGCGAAGCCAATTTTAAGAAAAGGGACACAAAGCCCAACCAAAAAAAAAATAAATGATTTCCCTCAAATGTCCACAATTAGACTAGGATTGTCTTCAGCTTGATTTTAGTTCAGCGCTCTAAATCAGTGCTTCTCAACCCTGTCCTCAAGTACCCCCCAACAGGCCATGTTTGCAGGTTTTCCTTCATCTTGCACAGGTGCTTGAAATCAAAGTCAATGGCTTTGTATTTTGGACAGCTATTCTAGATAAGATAAATTTCCTAAACATGTCCTGTTGGGGGGTACTTGAGGACTGAGGCTGAAAACCACTGCTCAAAAAGAAAATTGAATGCTTACCTCTCTGAAATGTTACTTTCCTGGTCACTATCCATGGCAGCATACGCACAATCAATGCATGTGCTACCATGAAGGCACCAGGAAAGTAACTTAAAACTAAAAAAAAATTAAAAAAGGGATTTGTCTAAGACATGCCAATCAGCCTAGTTAAGCTGCAGCTGGGCAATCCGTTGCATGAAAAGAACACACATAAAACATTAAAAAAAAAAAAATTTGAAAATTTTGTTGGTCCAAAAAACACAGGACTTGGAAAAGAAGCAAGGAAAGCAAAATACACACATGTATGTTAATTTGAGACACTAACAGAATATGTTTGAGGTTTGACCCTTTTGCACTGTAAATTAACAGGAGTTAAAAGGAGTGCACCCACAAATGGACATCTATTAAGGATTAAAACAACATTAGGCACAACATCTTGAGAAAGAATTTTAAGAAAATGCAGCACAGACAGTTAAATCAAAGTGAACAATGTAAAAACAACAAAAATTGCCAACATAGAAAAAGATTTCATGGTAAAATAACCACCACCCAAAAAATACAACAAACCAAAGTAACAAATAAATTGCATAAAAACACATCTGTTTTGCAACAGCATAACAAAATACAAATAGAAAATACATGTGTTAGAAACTCGATAAGGACACCCAAATGTACTCTCTTGCTGGACACAGACACACACAATCTTGGCTCTTTTCAGGGAAAAGTAAAGAATGCTATCTGCAAGCTTTATATAACATAGGTTTGTGTGCTAATGAGGCAATTGCAAACACATGCACAGTCCATGAAACACACAAAATGCAAGTTCACCCAATGTAGAGAGAACTTAAAAGTGGGTACACCTGTTAAGGATGTCCTTAAATTGCTAACCCAAAAAACACACTCTGAGCATGCCCAGAAACATCCAAGTGCTGTTCACACCACAAAAAAAAAAAACAGTCCCTAAGCATGCCCAGACCAACCCAAATGCAGCTAGCACAAAATAAGCCACCCCCTGTCCAAAATTAAGCACATTATCCAGCATGCACCAAAATTACAGATGGGACAAAACACCCCCCAGTCCAGGGGGGCAACTAAAGAGCCTAACGTGCAAAAGTTATACAACAAATACCATTGCAATCTAGGGGAACTGACTTGGCAATTTTACTAGTCCCCACTTGGCTGGCTTATCTTCTAGTTATTGGCATTAAAATGGGTATGGGGCCCAGGTCCCCCCCTAAGGCTTGATTCACACCTATGCATTTTTCGTGCATTTTGAATTTTGCAGATTTGCTCTACAGAACGTGTTCTATAGGAAACCATGGTAAATGGGCTGTAGTGCAAATCTGCAAAATGCAAAAAGCACTAAAAATGCATAGGTGTGAATCAGGCCTTAGGGACATATATCAATGTCACCAATTGGACAACCCCAAAAATGAAACAAGGAGAAATGCCTTTAAATATGCCAAATTGCTTAAGGGCCAGTTCACACCAATGCAGTCCAGGTCATATTTTATGCATCAAAAATGCATGGAAAGTCGGTTATATGGTTTTCAATCAAACACAGTAAAAATCTCTCCTGCACTCAGGTGTCCAGGAACTGAACATGTGGTGCGACCACCTAAAAAAGGTATTGCTTAATGTCTGTCAGAAAAGAGCCTGTCAACATCGGAAAGTTCCTGTGCGTTTGCGCGGCGGAGCCGCGCTTCGGCGCATGCGCGTTAGCCAAGTAGCGGCACACACGGGTTCACTACACGGCGTGACGGCGTAATGGCGTACGAACGTTCGCTCGTCAGCATCATGCCCCCTTTTCTGGCCTATATAAGGACTGACTTGTGCCCTGTTTAATTGCTGGTTTGTCTTTCAGCTTCCAGTGTTCCGTTCCTGTTTCCTGCTTCCTGTGTTTACCTGTTTGACCTGGATTTGCCTGACCTACCTTGTCTCTCTCCAGCACGTTGACCTCGGCTTGTTTAAAAGGACTTCCCCACGATCTGCTTCCAGTGTGTGACCCTCTGCCTGTCTCCGGATTCTCCTGCCTTCTTGTGTATGACCCCGGCTTGTCTAACGGACTTCTCTGCTGACATCTCCAATCCTCTACCTCTGGCTTGCCTTCAGGATTCCTCTACTATCTGCTGTGTTTGACCCTCGGCCTACTCCAAGGACTTCCTCATCTGCCAGTCTCCAGTATAAGTTATCGGTCTGCATCATAGACTCTCCACCACTGGGTTCCCTGTGCCTGATCTCCTGCACTCCTCCCAGCTCCCCTTGTGTTGGCGGGTTAGAGCCCCGGCCGGGTCTTCTTCTCCAGCTCCGGGTCAGAGCCTCCGTAGCTCTCATCACTGCGTGACTGAAGTCCTCCTCCCAAGAGCTTCCTGCCTGCAGGCAACCCGTGCCTCTCTGTGCCCTACACCCTCTGTACCACTACCAGGGGTGTGGTGCGCTTAGCCGCAAGGGAAGCCACTCCCAGCATCTCGGCCTCGGTGAGTACCCGTGATAGTACAAACCAGCCAGATGTCTGAGGCCGACAGAGTGGGTTCCCCTCTCGAAGCTCTATGCCAGCAGGTAACGACCCTTACACAAGCAGTCCAGAGGCTACAAGATGGCTATTTTCAACTAGAAGGTCGTCTCCAGCACCTGGTGTTGTCTCCCGGGGATGCAACTTCCACATCCCCCAGTGGGGCCAGCTCTTCACAAGATCACTCCAGCACAGCTCCTGCAGTTGTTATGACTCTCCCAGAACCTAGGGTGCCCACACCCGAACGATTTTCCGGAAACCGGAAGAGGTTTAGAGCATTTAAGAACGCTTGCTTGTTATACCTGGCCCTCCAACCTAAGACTTTCAGCTCTGAGACAGTAAAAGTAGGGTTCATTATTTCCTTGTTGTCTGAAGAACCCCAAGCTTGGGCTCACAACCTCCTGGAGCAGAAAAGTCCCCTACTAAACTCAGTGGAAACCTTCTTTGAGGCCATGGGAAGATTATATGATGATCCCCAACGTATAGCCACGGCCGAGTCCATCTTACATACCTTAGTCCAGGGAAAAAGACCGGTGGAGGACTATACGGTCGAATTTCGGAAATGGTCAGGGGACACTGGATGGAATGAGGCGGCTCTCAAATACCAGTACCGCCAGGGACTCTCAGAGACTCTCAAAGATGAATTGGCACGTGTTGATTCTCCTTCCACCCTGGAGGAGTTGATCCAGCTAGCCATAAAATTAGACCGACGTCTACGGGAACGACGTGCTGAACGTCTTCAATCTCCTCGGCCTACATGGATGCTACCCAGGGTCCCCACAGGTCATCCTCTTCCTGCAGTCCCTTCCTCCTCTACCTTGGAGAGCGAGCCAATGCAACTGGGACTGATCCGGGCTCCACTTACACCTGATGAGAAACAACGCCGGCGGGAGGCCAATCTCTGCCTATACTGTGGAGGGTCAGGCCATTTTTTGCGCAACTGTCCTATAAGACCCAGTAAGTCCCAATTACAAACAGCTATGAACTTTCAAGTCAATGGTTCAAGTTCAACTCATCTTGTCCTTCCTGTCTCCCTACAGGTGGCAGGCGAGGAGATCCGGCTACCAGCCATTATTGATTCTGGCGCCTGCAGCTGCTTCCTAGATACATCCCTAGCTCGAAGTTTACGTATCCCTCTGCAAAACAAAAGACAAAGGCTCCAAATCCACCTGGCCGATGGGTCATCCCCCTGTTCCGGGCCTGTTACCCAAGAAACTAAACCCACTCTCACCATCACAGATTCAGGACATCAAGAATTTCTGTGCTTTGACATCATCTGCTCCCCCATGTTCCCTATCATCCTGGGACTTCCATGGCTACAAGCTCACGACCCCCATATCAATTGGAGTGAGAAGAAGATCTCCTTCTCTTCGGCTTACTGCTCCCAGCACTGCTTCACCTCTGGTCCTGTCTGCACAGCTTCCTGTCTAACTGTCCAACCAGTGCCTGATCACCTTCAGCACGTCCCTGCAGCCTACCGTGAATTCATGGACATTTTTGACAAAAGGAGAGCTGACAGTTTGCCTCCTCACCGACCATACGACTGTCCCATTGATCTCTTACCTGGCTCCGAGATTCCTTTTGGTCGTATATTCCCCCTATCAGAAAAGGAGTTGGAGGCTCTGCGGTCATACATCAACGAAAACCTGGAAAAGGGATTCATTCGTCCTTCCTCTTCTCCGGCTGGAGCGGGGATTTTCTTCGTTGAAAAAAAAGATGGTACATTAAGGCCTTGTGTGGACTACAGGGAAATCAACAAGATCACCATCAAGAACCGTTATCCGCTTCCCCTCATCCCAGAACTATTCCAACGGTTTCGAACCGCACGAGTTTTTTCTAAACTTGACCTAAGGAGCGCCTACAACTTGGTGCGGATACGCCCAGGGGATGAGTGGAAAACGGCTTTTAGGTCTAGATTCGGACATTTTGAATATCTAGTGATGCCATTCGGTCTGTGCAATGCCCCAGCTACATTCCAACACCTAGTAAATGATATTTTTCGTGAATACCTAGATGACTTTGTGATTGTTTACCTTGACGATATTCTGATTTTCTCTACAACCATTGAGCAGCACCAAGTCCATGTGAAGAAGGTACTCACGGTCCTCAGGAAGCACGGACTTTACCTAAAGGGAGAGAAATGCGAATTTGAAAAAACAGTGGTCCAATTTCTAGGGTTCATTATCTCCACTGAAGGGGTCTCAATGGACCCTCAGAAAGTGAAGTCTATCCAAGAATGGCCAGCCCCTACAGACAAAAAGGGGGTCCAACGATTTGTGGGTTTTGCCAACTTTTATCGCAGGTTCATAAAAGGATTTTCATTGATTATTTCTCCCATAACCCAACTGACTCGCCAGCAAAGCCGATTCCAGTGGTCCTCAGAAACTCAGGAAGCATTTGATAAACTGAAGAGTCTATTTACTTCTGCCCCGGTACTACTGCATCCAGACCCCGCTCTTCCTTATGTGTTGGAAGTAGACGCCTCAGAAACCGCTTTAGGAGCAATTCTATCCCAAAGACGAGGCCAGAAGGCCCTTCTTCATCCTGTGGCATTTGCCTCCCGGAAACTGTCCCCGCCAGAAAGGAACTATGACGTGGGGGAGCGTGAACTACTGGCCATCAAATTTGCTCTCGAGGAGTGGAGATATCTTTTGGAAGGTGCTTCTCACCCCATTATGATCTTCACAGATCACAAGAACCTGGAGTACCTTAGGACAGCAAAACGCCTCAGACGCCGGCAAGCCCGCTGGGCTTTGTTCTTCTCCAGGTTCAACTTTCACATTTCCTATCGGCCTGGTTCCAAGAATGGGAAAGCGGACGCCCTATCTCGGATGTTCCCAGAAACCTCTCAAACAGCAGAACCTGGTACTATTCTATCCTCACAGAATTTTCTTTGTTTAATCCAGCCGGATCTAAGAACTGTCATTGAACAGGCCTCCAGCCAATGCTCAAAACCTGAAGTACCCACACTGAGGAAACAGGATGGTTTACTATGGGCCCAAAACAAAATATTTGTTCCAGCGCAAGTAAGACCCTTGGTACTAAAAACATTTCATGATAACAAATTTGCAGGACATTTCGGGGTACAAAAGACCTCGGAACTAATACATCGTTCATTCTGGTGGCCAGGGTGGAGTCAGGACTGTAAAAACTACGTAAATTCTTGTACTATTTGCCAACGCAACAAGGGATCCAATGCAAAAGCCTGGGGTCTATTGAGACCATTACCCATTCCGGAGCAACCCTGGAAAGAAGTGGCCATGGACTTTATCGTTGACCTACCACCTGCTGAGGGATTCTCCACCATTCTGGTAGTAGTCGACCGCCTTTCAAAAATGGCCCATTTCTTACCCATGAAGGGCACACCCTCTGCCTCAGATACCGCGGATATATTCATCAAGGAGGTGGTTAGGCTACATGGAGTACCCGTTAGCATTGTGTCTGACAGAGGGGTCCAGTTCACCTCAAAATTTTGGAGAGATCCTTGTAAATCCCTGGAAATCAAGGTATGCATATCCTCAGCATATCATCCTCAAAGTAATGGCCAAACAGAAAGGACGAACCAAACGCTGGAACAGTATCTGCGCTGTTTCTGCTCATGCTCTCAAGACAACTGGGTTTCACTCCTCCCCTGTGCAGAATTTGCCTACAATAATTCCATACATACAGCAACCAATCAAACTCCTTTCTGGGCTAATTATGGATTTCACCCCTCTTTTTTGCCTAATGCTTTTTCAGAAGTATCAGTTCCTGCGGTGCAAGACCGAATAAATTCCATTCAAGCCAATTTTCAAATAATTCAGGAAACTATGAAGAAGGCTCAGGACAGCTACAAGAAATACTATGACAGAGGGAGGAGGAGCAACCCAATTTTCAAGATTGGGGATGAAGTCTGGCTATCTGCAACAAACCTCAAACTTTCTTGTCCTTCACGCAAATTAGGTCCAAAATTTATTGGTCCCTTCAAGATAAAGAGAGTAGTAAACCCCGTGGCCTTTGAACTCTCTTTACCCAGCTCTTACAGAATTCATCCTGTCTTTCATACTTCCCTTCTGAAACCAGTAACTCCCAGTTCTTTCCCAGGAAGGGAGGAGTTGCCACCTCCTCCAATTAATATTGAAGGCGAAGATGAATTCGAGGTTGAGGCTATAATGGACTGTAGAAGGAGGGGGGGTCATATCCAGTACCTGGTCAAGTGGAAGGGGTACCCCCCAGAAGATAATTCTTGGGAACCCTCCTCCAATATACACGCCCCACGGTTAATACAAACATTCCACAAGAAATATCCGGGAGCACTGGCCAGATTGGGCACCCGGAGGTTGCCCGTTGGGGGGGGGCACTGTCAGAAAAGAGCCTGTCAACATCGGAAAGTTCCCGTGCGTTTGCGCGGCGGAGCCGCGCTTCGGCGCATGCGCGTTAGCCAAGTAGCGGCACACACGGGTTCACTACACGGCGTGACGGCGTAACGGCGTAATGGCGTACGAACGTTCGCTCGTCAGCATCACGCCCCCTTTTCTGGCCTATATAAGGACTGACTTGTGCCCTGTTTAATTGCTGGTTTGTCTTTCAGCTTCCAGTGTTCCGTTCCTGTTTCCTGCTTCCTGTGTTTACCTGTTTGACCTGGATTTGCCTGACCTACCTTGTCTCTCTCCAGCACGTTGACCTCGGCTTGTTTAAAAGGACTTCCCCACGATCTGCTTCCAGTGTGTGACCCTCTGCCTGTCTCCGGATTCTCCTGCCTTCTTGTGTATGACCCCGGCTTGTCTAACGGACTTCTCTGCTGACATCTCCAATCCTCTACCTCTGGCTTGCCTTCAGGATTCCTCTACTATCTGCTGTGTTTGACCCTCGGCCTGCTCCAAGGACTTCCTCATCTGCCAGTCTCCAGTATAAGTTATCGGTCTGCATCATAGACTCTCCACCACTGGGTTCCCTGTGCCTGATCTCCTGCACTCCTCCCAGCTCCCCTTGTGTTGGCGGGTTAGAGCCCCGGCCGGGTCTTCTTCTCCAGCTCCGGGTCAGAGCCTCCGTAGCTCTCATCACTGCGTGACTGAAGTCCTCCTCCCAAGAGCTTCCTGCCTGCAGGCGACCCGTGCCTCTCTGTGCCCTACACCCTCTGTACCACTACCAGGGGTGTGGTGCGCTTAGCCGCAAGGGAAGCCACTCCCAGCATCTCGGCCTCGGTGAGTACCCGTGATAATGTCTTGCAGCCCTCCTTTGAACAATGGGTATTCAAGCTAGAAAAAAACAGAAAAGAAGGAGGGCGCACTAACCTAGTGCATTACCGCTGATAAACTTTAATGCAGCATAAAAACAGCAAAAATTATACTCACAAACGAGCTAACAAAACCAGCTTTGAAAAGGGCGCAAATGCGTTGTTCTGTGAATCGACACACCAGGACCTATTGCCAAGAGGGTCGGACCGGTGCAAATGGCCAATGGCTAACGCGTTTCGGGGGAGCACCCCTTTCTTCAGAGCCTGAGCGGGCAATGGCTGGAGACCAGCTCTGAAGAAAGGGGTGCTCCCCCGAAACGCGTTAGCCATTGGCCATTTGCACCGGTCCGACCCTCTTGGCAATAGGTCCTGGTGTGTCGATTCACAGAACAGCGCATTTGCGCCCTTTTCAAAGCTGGTTTTGTTAGCTCGTTTGTGAGTATAATTTTTGCTGATTTTATGCTGCATTAAAGTTTATCAGTGGTAATGCACTAGGTTGGTGCGCCCTCCTTCTTTTCTGTTCTTTTCTGTTTTTTTATATGGTTTTCAATGGCATAGTTCACACCAGTGCTTGCAGTTCCAGTGCGTTCCAGTTCCAGAAAAAATAGTAGAACATGCTGCATTTTTTTTGCACTGGACTGTACTGGAAAGCTGTAAAACGCATCAAAAACGCACTGAAACGCACTTGTCCTTATTTAAGGTTAAGAAAAAAGAGGGGTGAAAAAAAGCACCAAAAATGCATCAAAAACGCATTGAAACGCATCAAAAACGCACCTACTTGCACCAAAAAACACACTGCAACACACTTGTCCCTATTTAAGCACCTGGAACGTGTCTGGATTGCGTTTCTATGGTGTGAACTGGCCCTAAGGGGATTCGGCCAATCCCCAGAAGACGTCTGTTCGTGACAAAACGCGTAGGGTGGGGCCTCGGACGGTGACGTCATCACGCCAGCCTTCCGCGATGGGGGTGAGACGAACGCTTTGGCAATAGGGAGAAGCGAATAGAGACACCGCAGCTTTATATGAGACACAACCGTTTTTGATGACACATCATTTTTGTAAGTGCAAACCTTTCTTTTAATAAACAAGACAGAATTGATATACTGCACTATGGAAGTTTCTATTTTCTATTTCTGAGCAATAATAGAAAAAAACGGCTGATCCGGAGGATTATAAGTTCTGGGGAGACTTCCAAATTCCCTGTGCTGGGAGACACTGCTAGCAGCGGTCATGGCTTTTTGGTAAGCAAGCTACGTCACTTTTGGGTGTTGTCCTGAATACACGCTGGTTTGCATTAAGAAGATTGGTGTCGGGGGCGTGGCTTGATGGTGGAGCGAGCGGCCGCATAGTTACAGCGCTCCGGCTCTCAACAACCATCCTACAGGCATCCTGAGTCCTATCTCCTCACCGAAGGTCTCAATTTGTTCCCCGCGGCGGTGGGCACGAAGCAGGCTGGCTACCATGGTGAAATACGGGCCGGCTTGGCCCCCATCTACGTCGGACTGTCTGGCAGGATTCCGGAGGCAAGATGGCGCCGGGACACAGGCCTCTCAGGCAGCCATGCTGCAGGCGAATATGTCTGAGGACCGGAGCTCTGCTAGTGGGGTGAGTGCCTCTACTCCTGCTATCTTCCGTACACAGTTTGTCTCCCAGTTATCACAAGACCCCCAGACAACCCAGGACCCCCAGCAATCCACTGATGATGATGGAGAGCTGAATCCCCCTGCTGAACCAACCCTAGCCACCATTTTGCTGGCTATACAAGATTGTAAGGCCTCCCTCACTACTCAAATAGCCTCCATAAGAATGGATTTCTCACTCCTCAAGCAGGATGTCCAAAACCTCCGTGACAGGGCTGGGGATATGGAGGAACGTATTAGTTCCGTGGAGGACACTATGCACCCCCTAACTGTTAAAGTGAGAGATAATACTGGGGAACTAGCAGCTCTCCGCGCCAAAATTGAAAGATTTGGAGAATCGTTCTAGAAGGAACAATCTACGTTTTGTTGGATTCCCTGAACGCGCGGAAGGCTCTCACCCTGAAAAATTCCTTTACTCCTGGCTGCGGGATATCTTTGGCACTGATGCGCCATCGTTTTCATATGTGATTGAGAGGGCACACTGTACACCCCCGCGTCCTCCCCCAGAGGGAGCACCCCCACGCTCAATCATCGCCCGCATCCTTAATTTCCAGGATAAAATGGCCATTTTACGAATAGCAAGAGAGAAAGGTCCGCTTAAATACAACGGCAACAATATCTCTATTTATCCTGACTTCTCTGCTGAGGTGCAGCGCCAGCGCATATCATTCTCAGCAGTGAAGAGTCGTTTACGTGAGGAAGGATTGAAATATGCCATGCTGTTTCCTGCCAAGCTCCGCATCATATTCGATGGTAAAGCTCACTTTTACTCCAGCCCTAAAGAAGCCATGGCTTGGCTAAATGACCGCTATGGGCCCGCAGACAGGCGCAGAGGACACTGACAGCTTCCCCTGTGTAATGTTCCCCTTGGCAGAACTCTTTCTGGATGAAACCATGCAGTCCCCCATCCACTACAGGCCTACTTCATCATATGGGACTACTCGCCTATACCTGAGGTCTTATAATGAAGGGAAAAGGAGAGAGGAGAAGGAAGAAAGATCTATAATCCTGCAACAATCTTTAACATTTCTGCTTGGCCTGTCATTTCAACTTCTTTTTCTTCCTCTTGCTAGTAAGAAGGACTGATCCTGAATCAGGACATAACTTTATTTATTTTTTTCTACTATCAGTTGAGAGCCACACTGATCTCCACGTTACCTCCCCACCAGATAGTGGTGTGACCACGGAATAGTTGGACCCTCAATAACACTTCCTTTCCCCCTTTTTTACGGGGTAGGAGGGGTCTATTTGGGTTTTGGGATCCAAGGCTCGCTAAGTTGGGGATGGCCGAGCGGGGCGGGGGTTATGGGTTTTTCAAACACGGTTTGCACCTTTTTGTGCTCTTTTGTACTTTTTTTTGCTTTTTTTCCTCTTTTTTCTTTTTTGCAATTTATATAGATGCTGCTCGGAACGGTTTATTGGCTTACTCGGGCCTGTATATTGACGGTACAGACTCGAGTAAACATAGGTATTTGAAATGTGTTATACATATCATTGAATGCATGTGGCCTGGCGCGGCCTGTGAGGTACTAGATGAGTATGTGCTTATTTGTCCTTATGATCATGATATATTGTTTGGCATACAATGTCGGGGTCCTTAAAAATAGTATCATGGAATACTAGAGGTTTGAATGCCCCCCAAAAACGAGCTCTCGTTTTTTCAGTCCTAAAGAAATGTTGCCCTCATGTGGTGTGTCTACAGGAGACCCACCTAACTGACACGAAGGTGAGGGCCCTTAGGCGTCCATGGCTGGCTCGGGGTTATCGTGCTACGCACACAAATTACTCTAGGGGAGTTTCCATCTTAGTGGCTAAATCCCTCCCAGCCAAGTCAAGACAGATCCAAATGGGAGATATGTCGTACTTACTCTACAAATCTCCTCAATAACGTTTACTATTGTTAACCTCTATATTCCTCCACCCTTTTCGGCAGAGGTATTATTGAAATTGTCACGGCACTTATTGGATAGACCCCCCGGACCTCTCCTTTACATCGGTGATTTTAATGCTGTACTTGACCCAGCCGTGGATCGCTTGGGGGGTGGGGGTAGACCCTTTCCCTCCCTTTTGAACTGGATGCAGGTTTATGACCTTACTGAATTATGGCGCTGGAAACACCCAGATGATAGTCAGTTTTCTTGTCATTCAGACTCATTTCACACCATGTCTCGAATTGATATGGCCTTTGCCCCAGCAGACACCCTCCCCTTTGTCGCTGCAACTTCCTACTTACCTAGAGGGGTTTCAGACAATGCGCCCCTTTCTGTGGACCTCACCATCCTCCCAGGATCTACCCCCTCCATTTGGAGGTTGAATTCTTACTGGCTGGAGGATGAGGTGGTGCAGGGAACATGTAAACAAGGTATCAAGGAATACTGGAGAGACAATGTGGGGACAGTGGACCCTTCTATAGAGTGGGAGGCCTTTAAGGCCTCATTGAGGGGCACCTTTATGTCCATCACTGGAGTCTTGAGAAAAAATAACCAACAGCATACGGCAGAACTTGAAACTGCCATGGTACAAGCGGAGTCTGTATATACCTCTGATCCAACTCCAGACACAAGAGAAACATGGCTATTGAAACGTAGGGAGTATGAAATACGTCTTTAGACCTTACAAAAAAGAAATTGTTACACACGGCACAGAAATCATTTGAACATGGTAACAAGGCTGGACGCCTTTTAGCATATCTGACAAGGCCTGATCACCCTCCAGTATCTATTCCTCGTATCTATACTAAGACAGGCCAAATGAGTGAGGTCCCTGGGGATATTATGGAAACTTTTCTAAACTTCTACACAGAACTTTACACTTCTAGAGCTGAGTACACTGAACCCCAGCTAAACGAATACCTTGCTGACATATCTCTCCCCTCCATTTCCACTGAGGGGAGGGAGATGTTAGACGCTCCCATCTCGGTTGAAGAGATTGCAGTAGCCATTACTCAAATGCCAGCCCACAAGACTCCTGGGCTGGATGGTTATCCCACTGAATGGTATTCACAATTTAAGGATTTACTGTGCCCATTTCTGCTACGTACATATAATAAGGCTTTGGATGCTGGTATCCTTCCCCCCACCATGCGAGAGGCCTTGATCGTGCTCCTGCTGAAACCCCGCAAAGATCCACTTAAATGTGAATCATACCGCCCAATATCCCTCATAAATGTGGATGTTAAGATCCTAGCAAAAGTGCTTGCAAATCGCCTAAATACTGTAGTTACGTCCCTGGTCAATAGTGACCAAGGGGGTTTTATACCTGGGCGGTCCACAAGAATGAATATCCGCAGACTATTCCAAAACCTGCAATACCCTCATGAATGTCCCCGTACCCGTGCCATTGTGTCTTTGGACACATGCAAAGCATTTGATAGTGTGGAGTGGCCGTATCTCTTTCGTGTGCTGCTGGTGTATGGTTTCGGTCCTCGCGTGGTGGCATGGATTAGGCTACTTTACACATCCCCCCAAGCCCGAGTGCGCGTTAATTCCTCCATCACTAAATCATTCTCCATTACAAGGGGCACGAGGCAGGGATGTCCTTTATCCCCGCTTCTGTTCGCCTTGGCTATGGAGCCGCTGGCGGCTCGAATACGTACATCCCCCTCCATCAAAGGCCTGCCTATTGCTACCATTGAGGAACGTATTTCGTTGTATGCAGACGACACTTTGGTGTATCTGGCAGATACTAATGCATCACTTCGGTCGCTATTGGCTGAGATTAATAGGTTTGGAGATTTCTCTGGATTCCGGGTGAACTGGGACAAATCCAGCCTGTTCCCTTTGGATTCAGCGGCAATCTCCCAGAGCCACCCGGACTCCAACTTACACGTAGTAACTTCCTTTCGATACCTTGGGGTATTGGTACAATCGCCTCTATCCACCTACATTACTAATAACTTAGACCCCATACTGAATAGACTACAGGAACAAATTAAACAGTGGATGGACTTGCCCCTAGATCTTATGGGAAGAGCAAGCCTCCTTAAAATGATCTACTTACCGAAACTACTATACGTACTGGCTAACTCCCCTTGCAAAATCCCCAAATCTGTTTTTAAAAGGATAGATACGATCTGTACAACGTTCCTGTGGAGTGGGGGGACCCCCAGGGTGGCACTGGAGACGTTAAGGCTGCCATCACATATGGCGGGGTTGGCGTTTTCAAACTTTTTTCTTTATTACTTAGCATTACAGTTAGTGCATGTGCATGATTGGCTATGTCCGGTCCCGGCAAATGCATGTACTACCACCGAGGGTGCCATTGCGTCTTCCATGGAAACTCTACATAACATTGTTTATAGAGGTAGGGTTCCAAGTCGACCAGGCACCTCCATGCTAGCAACTTCTCTTTTACTTTTTCGATATATCATTACAAAAATATCTAAATCTTCCTGGTCCACATCCCCAAACAATCCCCTGTGGTTCAACCCTACTCTGCAGGAACTACACTCATTGCCCGACACTCAGAGATGGTACTCTAAGGGAATAAAATACTTATGTCATCTGTATGATGCCCAGGGGTTTAAAACTTTTCAACAGCTGAGACTGGACTTTGACCTACCACGCTCCTATTTGTTCCACTACTATCAACTTAGGCATGCTATACGAGCTCAGTTTGGCTCCTTAAAGAATCCCATTAATTTGCCCCCACTAGAGAGACTACTAAGACAACCGGACCCTAATAAGCTTATTTCAACTTATTATGAGGCCCTAATGACGGACGTTAACCCCCTCGATTTAATAAAGCACAGGAAAAATGGACATCCATGAACATCTCATTTACTGAGGAAGACTGGACTGAATTTAGAGACACATATAAAGCAACGGTCATTTCATCTAGAGATAGAGTTATACAGATTAAATTTTTTCACCATTCTCATCTTACCCCGGCCAGACTACGCAAAATGGGGCTGAAGACCTCCGCTGAGTGCTTTCGTGGTTGTGGAGGGAGTGCTGATTTCATGCACTGCTTCTGGAACTGCCCGGTGGTTCAGGATTTCTGGGTGGAAGTAGGCTCCTTCATTTCCTCAGCTCTAGGCCTTCCCAATATCATCCACCCAAAAAATGGTCTGTTGGGGTTCTTTGGAGACTTACAGATATCAACACAGGCCAAAAGACTACTACGAATCCTCTACTTTTATGTTAGAAAGACCATCCTGTTGTCATGGAAGGGTGTATCAACACCCTTGAAATCCCTATGGCTAAAACTAATCAATGATGTGATACCACTGTATAGACTTACTTTCGAACTAAGAAAGCGGACAAAAACATTCCATAAAATTTGGGGTAGATGGCTTGCTAGCCCTCTGACCCTCACCTTGTAGAATATGTAGCTAGGGTATTTACAGGTCGCGCCAGGATAGCATATAATTTATGCAAACTATTGGTACCGTTATATACAGACGAAATGCTTGTATGAGTTGTTACGTGCAAATATTAGCAGATGTACCAATGTCTATCTCTGTTTATATGAGCTACATGTTATTGCTGTTTACCAATGACTGACCGAGCATACTAAGTGGATGTTTGTTGTGCTTGTTTTGTACAACTGATTTATACAATTAATAAAAAAATATCTTTAAAAAAAAAAAAAAAGAAGATTGGTGTCACAGCTCTGTTTCCTGCAATTCACCTTTTCTCCTGTGGAGGCATATTACCTATGGATTCTCTCATTGATCACTATGGGACATTTCTTTAGTTTTCTTTTCTCCTATTTTTTCTTTTTTTGAATATTTTCTTTTTTTATGCAATTATTGGTATTTTTTAATTTCACATATTACTTTAGGCATCATTTTTTGAGTATTTCATAATTTCACTGTTTGAGGATTTCATAATTTTTAAGTATTTTTATAATTTGTTATCTTAATTGATATCCTATTTCACATCTTTTAGCGCTGCACTTACCGTGTTGTTTATTGATCCAAAGTATGTTGATCAAGCTCGTCTAGACCGGGTTTTGTAAGGGGCGCAGCCAAACCATCCCATCGTATTAAAGTTGTTATTGAAGAGAGCCTGTCAGGAAAGGTCTGCTGGGAGTCGCAGTCCCACACAAGTGAGAAAGCATGATTACCGGCACCAGGGGCGCTATTTAAACTCTGCTGTGATGATGAAACCCTGCTGTCTGATCTACAGCATTCCCTAAGAGTAATCTGTGTATCCTGACCTGTTCCTGTGATATCCCGGCTTTCCTTGTGACTACCCTTGCCACCCGCCTGCACCTGACCTTGGACTGTCCACAACCTCACATCTGTCTTATCCTCTCTCTCATCCGAACCTGCCTGTTACCGACCTGGCTTGTCCTGTGACTCTTCTTCAGCCTCAGCTGCTCTAGTCCTGCTAAGCTTGTGAATGATTTGGCCTGCCTGACCTTCCAGTGTTCCAATCTCTGGGACCATCTTCCTGTTTGCTTTGAGTGTCTCCTGATACCTGCCTACTCCAGCTTCCTGTCTGCTGCATCCAGCCTGCTGTTTCAGTTTTACCTCAGCACTATCCGGAGCTCCAGACCAGATCCTGTCAGGCACTCGTGCTACCTTGTACTCCTGTGCTTCCTGTTCACTATATCAGGGCCTGTGAGTCAGGGATGCAAGAGAGAGGCCTCCCTCTGCATATCGGGCTCATCCACCAGGGAAGGGGCAGAACCAAGGTGGTGCCTATGTATCCTGAATTGATAAGAGAAGCACAAGAAGAGGAGGCCCTATTAGAAGAGAAAAGCCAAAGGTCGAGAGAATCAAGCTCTATCACTGAAAATAGAGAGAAAGTGGTGGCTCGTGCTGTTCATACGAAGATGGATTTCTCAGATGAGGATAGTGAAACTGAGTCTGAGCCGGCAGGACTGGCCATTCCTGACACTAATAAGCCAGTAAGTGAAATTGGGCCAACTGAACTGATGGCCCAGGTAGCTCTGGCCCAAACCCAGATGTATAATGCTTTAATGCGAGTGATAGAGACCCAAGCGAAGGTTCAAGAACAAGGGACTCGTCAAAGGGAGTCAAAACTTTACCAAGGGCGAGAAAAGAGATGTTATGGATGTGGAGAAGGTGGACACTTTCGAGCTGAGTGTCCCAAGACCAGCATCAACCCTCAATTACACACAGAGTTTCTGAAAGCCTTACAGAAGTTACTCTTCCCAAAGCCGGCAGGAAACTTCAGGGGACCTCAGTGAAGGAGATAGTTGAGAGTCCCAAGAGAAAACTGTGCACCAAAGTCAAGAGAAGATCTAAGAAGAAAAGGAGGTGCAAGCCACCTTTTCCCCTCAGTTACCGAGAAAACCAAAATAAACAAATCCCTCGAGGAGGGAAAGACGGGGCAAGAAATCAATGCACAGCTTACTGGGCAAATGGTTAGACCAACCCCATTGCCTTCAAGGAGGCTGATTAGAACACAAACTATAGAGTCGCTGAGAACCTGCCAAAGAACTTAGTGGGACCTTCCCCTATAGTCTCAATACAAGTAGAGTGTATCTACACTCAAGCTCCACTGGATACTGGAGCCCAGGTGACATTGCTGTACCGAGACTTTTACCACAAATACTTGGGACACATCCCTTTGTGCAAACTCGAGGAGTTGGAGATTTGGGGCAAAGGGACCCATATGACAGATACATACCCATCAAGATAACATTTGACACCGCCTTGGCTGGAAAACCAGAGACTTTTGATATGTTGCCAGTTGTCTGCCCCCGACCTCCTGGAGCAGGCCGAAATTCTTTTTTGATAGGCACCAAAATTAATCTGGTGAGAAGACTACTCACTCCACTGGCCTTAGAGGGTGCCCCAGTCAGAAAGATCCATCCTCAGCTGTGGCAGGCTTTCCAAAGAGTGTTGCAAATGAAGAAGGCCCCTGAGGAAAGAGTGGGAAGGCTGTGGCGATTGGATGCCTGTGAAAGGGTGTTGCAGCCAGGCGAGAGAGCCTGCCTGAGATCCATGGTAAAGCTGTCCTGGGACCATCCGGGTCCCTATGTTGTGGCACAAGCTGATTCAACATAAGAGGAAGTTGGAATAGAGGTGGTCCCAGAGATCATACCCCCTAGGGCCTTACTGAGAAGCAGGGGGCGAATTCCTGTCAGTGTGAGGAATGTCACCAGTCATCCAATCAGCCTAAAGCCCGGGATGGTAATTGGGAACGTGAGTGCTGCCACCCCTGTGACAGGAGATTTGACATGAGCTAGTCGAAAAGGGAGAGGGAAGAGAGACTACAGTCCACTGCCCAAATCTACACTCCAGATGGGAGAAGAGGATCAAAGCTCAAATAGCCTGATGGGAGAAAATGTTCTCCAAGAATGACTTTGATGTGGACTGTGTCCGGAGTGCTCAACATCGAATTTGACTAACTGAAGATAAGCCTTTTCAGGAAAGAGCTAGGCGAATCCCTTTATGTGATCTGGAGGGTCTTCGAGAGAAGTTGGCTGAACTGAAGAGGTCAGGGATCATCAAAGAGTCCAGGAGCCCTTATGCTTTCCCAATAGTGGTAGTGAGAAAGAAGAATGGGTCTCTATGGATGTGTATTGACTACGGAACCTTGAACTGGAGGACGATTCCAGATCAGTACACAACAGCCCGCATAGAAGAGGCCCTACAATGCTTATCGGGGGCCAAATGGTTCAGTGTGCTGGATCTGAACAGTGGATACTACCAAATACCCATGCATCCAGATGACCGAGAGAAGACGGCCTTCATCAGCCTGCTAGGGTTTTTTGAATTCAACCGAATGCCACAAGGATTAACAGGGGCTCCAGCCACTTTCCAGAGACTGATGTAAAATACTGTTGGTGATATGAACTCTGTAGAAGTGCTAGTGTACCTTGATGATATCATCGTGTTCGGCAGAACGTTGGAGGAGCATGAGGCTCGGCTGGAGAAAGTTTTACAACGATTACACACAGAGGGGTTGAAGCTGTCACTAGAGAAGTGTCAGCTCTACCAGACTTCAGTCACATATCTCGGACATGTGGTATCAGTCGAGGGGATAGCAACTGACCCCCAGAAGTTGGAGGCTGTTACTTCCTGGCCTTGCCCAAGCACCGTCACTAAGTTGAGGTCAATTTTGGGTTTCTGCTCCTACTATAGAAGATTTGTATAGAACTTCTCACATATTGCCCAGTCATTTAACAAACTTTTACAGAAAGAGACCAGCAGAAAACCCAGAAGGGAGGTCCCAGGAAGCCTTCAGAATCTATCCAACAGCAATGGATGATGAACTGTGAAAGGGCTTTTGAACAACTCAAGAGGAGAATTGTTGAAGCACCGGTGCTGGCTTGTGCTGATTTATCTAAACCTTATGAATTGCACGTGGATGCCAGTAGAGATGGCCTTGGGGGAGGGTTGTATCAAGAGTCGGAGGGGAGACTTTGCCCAGTGGCCTATGTGGGTCGCAGTCTCACTAACCCCCCCCCGAGAAGAACTATCCTGTACACAAATTGGAGTTCTTGGCCTTCAAGTGGGCTGTGGTAGATAAACTACGTGATTATCTTTACGGGGCTACCTTTGTGGTGAAAACTGACAACAATCCCTTGACTTACCGTATTTATCGGCGTATAACACGCGCCGGCGTATAACACGCACCCCAAGTTTAGGAGAGAATTTTAAGGAAAAAAACTTTTAGGAGGGAAGTTTAAGGAAAAGAAACTTACCTTAAAATGCCCATCAATGCAGCCTCATCAGTGTTCATCTGCAGCCTTGTTAGTGTCATTGCAGCCTTTTCAGTGTCAGTGCAGCCTTGCCCCAGTGCAGCCTTGTCCCCAGTGCAGCCTTGTCAGTGCAGCCTTGTCAATGCAGCCTTGTCCCCAGTGCAGCCTTATTAATGCAGCCTTGTCCCCAGTGCAGCCTTATTAATGCAGCCTTGTCCCCAGTGCAGCCTTATCAATGCAGCCTTGTCCCCAGTGCAGCCTTATCAATGCAGCCTTGTCCCCAGTGCAGCCTAGTGTCCATGCCTCCTGCCTCCTGCCGCCGCCGCCGCCATACACATAGTAGTAGTTTTAAATATGGCGCCGCGGAGTTCGGAGAGACTCGGCGCCGGCGGAAGTGAACGAACGCCGCCGAGATACACATAGCCGAGGGTTCTCGGCTCTTTCCGGCGCCGCTCACAGTCCCGCCCAGTCCCGCCCTATGATGGACATAACACAGGTCCAATGGCGGGACTGGGCGTGACAGTGAGCGGCGCCGGAAAGAGCCGAATACACCCGACTATGTGTATCTCGGCTCTGTGATTTCGGCGGCGCTCGTTCAGCACCGCCGAGTCCTTCCGAAGTCCGCGGCGCCATATTTGAAACTACTCGCTATGTAAATGTCGGCGGCGATCGCCGACATTCACATAGCGATAGCGGGGATCGGCGTATAACACGCACCCACGACTTTCCCCCGATTTTAAGGGGAAAAAAGTGCGTGTTATACGCCGATAAATACGGTACTTACTGTTCACTGCCAAGTTGGATACCACTGGGCATCGGTGGTTGGCTGCACTGTCCGAATTCCAGTTCAGTTTGAAATGCCGACCAGGAGTAGGTTATTGAGACGCTGATGCTCTTTCCCGAAGGCCCCACTTCACCAACGCTGGCCAGAAGAGTTAGGTTTATTTACCCTTGAAAGGAGTACGGGCTGTATGTCAAGGAGTAGAGCATAAACACCGAGGGGCCATAGGGGCCAAAGCTGTGGAAGTCACCCCGGCGGCAGCCACCCTCAAGGGAACCCACAACCTAAGCATTTCAACTGAACCCTGCTGAACATGTTGGGAACCCTTCCCTTGGAGAAGAAGCAGCACTGGGGAGACCATAAAGCTGCAGTGGTTTCATGCTTACCAAATAGCACCTCAAATGATTCTACTGGATACTCCCCCTATATGTGCGGAAGAGAGGCTCTATTACCAGTGGATCTGGTCTTTGGAACATCGTTAGACCATACTTCTCAGGCTTCCTATCGGGGGTATCTTGACAGACTTTGGAAGAATCTAAAAGTGGCCTACGAGAAAGCCAAGGAAGCCTCTAACATCAGAGAACAGAGGAAGGAGAAAAATTTTGATCACAGAGTAAGGGATCAGGATCTTCAACCTGAAGAGACCGAGTGTTGTTGCGCAATCTAGGGGTGCCTGGGAAACATAAACTCGCTGATCGATGGTGCTCTCAACCCTACATTGTCTGTAAGCAATTACCTGGGCTCCCTGTGTATCAAATTTGGCCTGAAGGGAAGACTTGCCCTCTGAAGACTTGGCATCTAAATCATTTGCTGCCTATATCCGAGGCTGTCTGTGTACCCCCATCCTCTTGCTCAGAGACTTACTAAACCGAGGCCTAGGGCCAGGAAAACCTGAGGTGGGGAGCGATGAAGAGGAATTAATTCTTGATTGGTTGAGGGTTTCCCCTCATGAAGACAATCCCCTCATTCCTGGAACCAGTGAGGAAGATAGTCAGGGGACACCCTTTATACAGTGGACAGGCCCCCCACTGCAAGAAGTGGAAGTAACAGATCTTCACCCACTAAGGTGAGATGAGGAAGTCAAGGTGGAATCCGATGAAGTATCTGATGTGATGGGAACGCACACTTACTCTACTAATGAAGCAGAAAGAGAGACCTTCCTGAATCAGAGCCTGAACCCGAGTCTGAACCAGAGCCTGAACCCAAGTCTGAACCAGGGCCTGAGCCAGAGCCTGAACCTGAATCCGCATGTAGTTTCTGGGGAACAGATCGAGGACTGGAGCCGTTGGAAAATATCTACTCTAGGTTGAGACAGAAAATATGCTCTCCAAAAAGACTGACGTATGATATCTTTGGGGAGAATTCTGATGAACTCATTCCTACCGCCCAATGTTCTAGTCAAGCACTCACCTCCTTTATTGAACCTTTAGTAAAGGATGACCTTGATCCACCCCCTGACACTGCTGGGTGGGCCACTGACTTGTTACTGGCCTGTCACAAGATTAATAGGACTTCGCCTCACAATGTATTTAATTTACTGTTAGAAGATCCTTCTTTGGGTCAGTTGCTGGCTGTTACAACTTCTGGTTTGTCATGCAATTAACCATTCATTTCTTATGATACAGTAGAAGTGATCCCACAGGTTGTGTTCTATCTTCAGGGACCAAAGACTTTCAAGTGAGGGGAGGATGTAGCAATGTGGACTACAATTGCAAAGCATGGCGATTCCCCATCATTTCTATGTACTGTATTGTCTCTCTAGTGCCCAGCATCACTGACATCACATCTGTGAGCCGACCCAAAGGGATTGTGGGATTAGTAGTTCCTCAGAATGACAATTACTCTGTATGACTATGCACCCGGACTTCATATCCCAGGGATCTTTGCTATCATAGGGGAGAATGCTGGGAAGAGCATAAAAGAGACCAGAGACACGTGTTACACTCTCTTCCTCCTGGGCCTGGTGTAGGACGGACCTCCCTCTTCCGAGAGGGTAAGGTCACAGCCTACCAGTACAAGATTCCAACATGGCCGAGAAGGGCCCATCCCTGCTTGTTGATCTTCAGGCATCTATCCAGCCTCTATCCAGCATTACCCGGATAGTTCAACAACCTGCGCTTTGTGCTGTTCATTGGATGATCGTTGCGAGTGGAGCCGCTACAGGGACGCCTCTTTGCTGTTTAGAAGGCATTGAATCAGCCTGGTCGTTGGTGAGAGGGCATTTGCCCGCCTTTACAAATCTTCCTTTGTTGCTTCACTAGGACACTGTGCACAGACAGCTTTACCCTAGGGAAACACTTTACTGCATCACTACTTGACCATTATACTGTGTGTATATATATATATATATATATATATATATATATATATATATATATATACACACACACACACACACACACCTGTCGCATCAGCCTTACCAAGAAATACCATTGCCTTGTTACTGTACCTTACTGGATATAGTTAACAAGCTCCAACTGTTAGCGAAGACCCTCAGGCCTACAACTGGGACATTACTGCCTTTTCTACTTAAAGAGCCCTCATACTGTTCTTGTTCAATTGATCTCTCATTAGGATTAAAGTTGAATAGGCCAGCCTGGGTTTTCCCTTTAGAAGTCTTGCCAGAAATAATGTCCTAGTTCTTGCTTATCCTTTCAGGTCATGTTCAAGTGGTACTCCATTGTACATATGTGTATATAAGACACTGTTATCTTCAGATTGTTTTATTTTGTATTGTTGTGGAGGAATTCTTCTGTACTAGGACTGTTATCCGAAGTTCAGTGGATCTATTACCTGCTTGTGCAACAAAATCTTCCTTGAGTTATTCAGTAAACGTTAATAGAATATAAACTCATTGAGTGGATTGACTTATTACTTTAAAGTAATAATCTGGACCCCTTTACATTATACAGCCCCCGCACTTCTGGACCCCTTTACATTACACAGCCCCCGCACTTCTGGACCCCTTTACATTACGCAGCCCCCCGCACTTCTGGACCCCTTTACATTACACAGCCCCTGTACCTCTGGACCCCTTTACATTACGCAGCCCCCCGCAGCCCCCCGCACTTATGGACCCCTTTTCATTACACAGCCCCCGTACCTCTGGACCCCTTTACATTACACAGCCCCCGCACTTCTTTACCCCTTTACATTACACAGCCCGCACCTCTGGACCTCCTTACATTACACAGCCCCCGTACCTCTGGACTCCTTTACATTACACAGCCCCCCTGCACATCACACAGCCCCCCTACCTACCCCCGACCTGCATTTTCCACAGCCCTCCCCCCATGTTATGCTTTAAAATTGTGTGCACTCGTTGAATAGTGACAAATTACAGTACTTAAAAATCTCCATAGGCGAAGCTTTAAAAATTTCTACAGTTTAGAGTTACAGAGGAGGTCTTGTGCTAGAATTATTGCTCTCGCTCTAACTATCATGGCGATAGTGGTTTGGTTTACATTTGTAGCCATTACTTATGTATGCTTTACATTTTTTTTTACTTTATTTTATTTCTTTTTTTTTTATTTTACACTGTTCCTTTAAAAAAAAAAAAATTCTGATCACTTTTATTGCTGTCAGAAGGAATGTAAACATCATTTGTGACAGGAATATACAGTGACAGGTACTCTTTATGGAGAAATCTGGGAACTTTAAGACCCCAAATCCCTCCTTTGCACTTAAAAGCATTTAAAACGCCAAGTTTGGCTGTTTTGAATACTGTCTTTTAATTTTCATTTGGTGCCTTTAAGTCTTCTGTAAACCGAAAGTGATATCATGACATAGTTTCCGGGTTACTACATCCTAGACCCAATTAAAGTCAATTGCGGCTTCGTTCGGGTCTCCGGCCAGCCAGCTGACTTGCAGGCTGGTCGCTCGGGCCTCCCGGAGGGATGGGAGAGCCGGGACAAGCCGCGGAGGGGGGGACGTCCCTTCCCGCTGCTTGGGATAACAGCCAAGCGGCTTCTTAGCCGCATCGGTTGTTATCCCAAGAAAGCTGACCGGGGGTTAAAATGTTTGTGGCCTGGTTGCACATGAACTCATCACGTGCAATGACGGGCAGGACATTTAGCGGTGGGCCGGGTGCGGCCCGCGGACCATAAGTTGCCGACCCCTGACCTAGAAGAAACCCATGCAAGCACAGGGAGAGCATGCAAACTCTGTACAAACCGTTTCCTGGTTTCCGATTTGAACCAAGGACCCCAGTGCTTCATGGAAGGACTCCCAACCACTAAACCCCTGTACTGCCTGATCAATAAGATTGTAACACATTTCTAAAGTAGGGAAGATCCTCACCATGCTAACATCCAAAATATATATTCAAGGATTGACCAAGTCAAAAAATTAACGGACTTTTTGGGCACAAAGTCCGTTAATTTTTTGACTTGGTCAATCCTTAAATATAACACATTTCTAACCTTTCCTAGCAACATTTCCCTGTGGCACAAGTTATAAGACCAGTGCATAGATATAGGATCAGCTCAAAATATAGCAGGAAAAGGGCAGTTTTTAGAAGACCCAAGAAAAGGAAATGCGCATATAACAATCTTTTTATATTTACTCCAAAAAAATGGTGTCATGAAAAAAACACAAAGCTGGATGCCCTTTAAGCAAACATCTCTAAGAGAATAGGCTGTGAATAATACATAAATGCTGGTGGCAGTGGCATTAGCAGGTAATGTAGTTGGCGTATATTCCAATTTCAGGCAAACAACACCGGTCGCCCTGACGTCTTCAGCCTCACAGACGCTGGTTAAGGATATTAAGTTTTAAGAACTTTCTCTGACATTTAAATAATCCTTATAAGAAGTGAATTAAAACACTGACGAGACTCAGTCATTTCTAGGTATTATACTTTAGCTTAGCCATGTTCATTTAGAGTTTTTTTTTTCCTCTTCTTTATCCCAAGGTTCCTCTAGTGTCCTACCGATTGCCTGGAACTGCAGTGACTGACTTTCAATTCTACCTTGCCTTGAGCAAAGATTAACTTTTGTGCTGTGCTCATGACAGCCAATTGGATGTGCTCCAGTGTTGCCCTCTCTGTAACAATGCACATCTCGGCTTTATTTCACCCCGGATGCCATCCAGTTAAACCTGAATTGCAAAGAGATATTTAAGTAGAGGGATGTTATAGTGTATTTTAGGAGCATATACTTTTTAGGTTATTCATGTAAAGTTAAAACCCCTTTGAACCTTCAGTTTAACCTCTTTCAATGTAAAGCATATATGATGCGGCAATAAAGGTGGGCTTTAAAGCTTAGCTACTGCACATATGCATCAATGGCGGCATGAGGTTGTGTACACAGAGAGCCCTCACTGCGTGCTCCCAGCACACTGACTGAGCTGTCACTGACGTCCTTACAGGATGTCTCCAACTTACAAGCATACCTCAATGCACTGTTTAATTGGGCAACTATGTGGCAGATGAGGTTTAATGTTGATAAATGTAAAGTTAGGCACTTGGGGGCTAAGAATATGCATGCATCATACATGCTAAGAGGAGAACAGCCGGGGCAGTCAAGGATAGGGAAGGATCTGGGGGTTTTGGTAGATCATAAGCTTAATAGCAGCATACAATTCCAAGCTGCAGTTTCCAAAGCGAACAAAATCTTTTCTTGTATTAGGAGAGGTATGGACTCCAGAGAGAGAGAGAGAGAGATCATTTTGCCCCTGTACAAATCATTAGTAAGACATCATCTGGAACACGTAGTTCTGTTTTGGGCACCAGTTCTCAAAAAGGATATCGGGGAACTGGAGAAAGTGCAGAAAAGGACAACCAAACCGATAAGACGCATGAAGGAGCTCAGCTATGAGGAAAGATTAGAGGAACTGAATGTATTCTATCTTGAGAAGAAGAGATTAAGGGGGATATGATCAACATGTATAAATATATAAGTGATCCATATAGTGAACTTGGTGTTGAGTTGTTCACTTTAAGGTCATCACAGAGGACAAGGGGGCACTCTTTATGTCTGGAGGAAAAGAGATTTTATCTCCAAATATGGAAAGGTTTCTTCACAAAAAAGCTGTGAAAATGTCGAATAGCCTCCCTCCAGAGGTGGTTCTGGCCAGCTCAGTATATTGTTTTAAGAAAGGCCTGGATTATTTACTGGATACACATAATATAACTGGATACTAATACTTATAGGTAAAGTTGATCCTTGTGGGATCAGGAAGGATTTTTTCCCCTGCTGGAGTAATTTGGATCATGCTCTATTGGGGTTTTTTTCCCTTCTTTTGGTTGAACTGGATGAACCAAATGTGAAAAAAGTAGTGCAGGTGCGATTTTCCAAGTCGCACCAAACTAAACCACATAGCACTGCTGTACCATGTGTTTTCGTGGGCACAAATGCAACCGTGTTTGCTAAATGCATGAGGGTGCCATTAAGAATTCCCGCTCTGAAACTGGTTTTAATTTTTTTTTTTTAAACAGCTACAGCATGAGTAGAAAAGCCTGTCCCCTGCCAGGGGATGCTTGCTCTTTGTTGGAAAGCAGGGGTCCCTCTGCAGAGGTTAAAGTTAGAGCTTTCCAATCAACAAAACACATGTCCCCAGCTGATCGGAGCACTCTGACTCAGCGGGGGGGGGGGGGGGGGGGGTGTCGAATCTCTGCAAAGGGAACACTGCTTCCCCACAGAGAATAAAGGTCCCACTTTATAATATACTGGCAGGGGACAGGCTTTTCTTTTCAGCTGTGGCTGATTTTTAAAGGAAAAAAGACATAAGACTTTGCACACTTATTTTTTTTTTTTTTTTATTCAATATGGGTTTATTAAAGTTTTATACAAGCTACAAAGAAAAAAAGAAACAGCCAGTAAAGACCACATACAATAAGGACCACAGTAAAATTTGAAATACAGTAGAAGAGTACAAGCTTGGGTAGAGGGGAGGGAGGACAAAAAAAAGGGAATTACAATAATAATCAAGGCAAACAAACATTAAAGAATGACCCGGGACTGGGCAATGACAGTATCCAGTACAGAATACAAGACCCGCGACCATACATAAAATAAAATATACATAGATAAATAGGCCCATCAGAAGCAAAAAGGACAATGAAATACTGTAGTAGCTAAACTGGTAAGACCAAACAAGGTGGGCATATGAAGACTAGGCCTGAGGGAAGATGAATGGGGCCTGCTGAGGAGGACTGCCTTACCGCCCCTGCACACTTTTTTCTTAGATGCAGCTAGAATATATATTTTTTGACCAAATGTTTTATTTGCCTACTTTGTAGTATTTTCATATCAATTCTATAGTTTTCCTCTGTCGGTCATATATACTGTAATTCAGGCTGTACAGTCATTAACTTTGCTGAACAACTGCAGACAACAAATCAATGACATGGTAAGCCACATAGAAATTCTGTTTTAAACAATTCTTTATGGGCCTAAACTTGAAATAAGCAGAATAGGAAAGCAAATTCGCTGGGCAGCATTACTAACCAGGAAGGACAGCCTGCATAACTAAGAAAGCTAAATCAGTTGCCTCCAGACATACTGTATATAACTGTAAACTATAGGCAGAAACACCAAAAATGTAAAACATTAAAGAGAACCAGTCAGAGATGGGCATTTATAATGCTGATTATATTATTATAAAAATGGGGCCTTTGCTCAGGCCTTAAGCTGGCCATACATTATACAATTTTATTATTCAATTCCCTTTAGATTTACCTTTAACTATGTAGTTCAAGAGCCTGCCTGATTGCATACAAATTGAAAGTGTTTAAGTTTGACCTTATATTATACAGGTTTGGTAAATCTAAAGGAATACTGTACAAGAAAAGTGTATAATGTATGGCCAGCCTTACTTGATGTTCACGTTTAACTGCTTCCGGACCGCCCATCGTACATATACTGTGGCAGGGCAGCCGTGCAAAAATCACATACCTGTGATTGGACACAGCGGGAGCTAATCAGCGATGGCCGCCGTGACCTGCCGATCGTTCACAGGATCTAACAGTGAGGAAAAGAGAGATCCTCTGTTTCAGCTAAGCTGAAACACGATTTCTGTTTTCCTCCAGTGTAACACTCCCCCCCACAGTTAGAAAGCACCTCCCTAGGACACACTTAACCCTTTGATCACCCCTAGTGTTAACCCCTTCCCTGCCAGTGTCATTCATACAGGGAACTGTGCATATTTTTTAGCACTGATAACTTTATTGGTGTCACTGGTCCCCAAAAAATGTCATTAGGGTCAGATTTGTCCGTCACAATGTTGCAGTCCCGCTAAAAATCACTGATCGCCGCCATTACTAGTTAAAAAAAAAAAGAATAAACAAAAATGCCATAAATCTAACCCATATATTGTAGACACGATAACTTTGCGCAAACCAATCAATAAACTCTTATTGGGATTTTTTTTACCAAAAATATGTAGCAGAATACATATTGCCTAAACTGATGAAGAAATTAGATTTTTTAATTTTTTTATTGGGAATGTATTATAGCAAAAAGTAGGGAATATTGTTTTTTTATTTTCAAAATTGCTGCTCTGTTTTTGTTTATAGCGCAAAAAATAAAAACTGCAGAGGTGAACAAATACCACCATAAGAAAGCTCTATTTGGGGGAAAAAATACATCAATTTTATTTGTTTACAGCGTTGCATGACTGCGCAATTGTCAGTTAAAGCAAAGCAGTGCCGTATTGCAAAAAATGGCGGGGTCAGAAAGTGGGTAAAACCTTCCTGGGCTGAAGTGGTTAAAATGTCGCGCAAAAATTTTCCTCCAGTTTTGAAAGGTGTAAGGAAGGAACAGAACCCTTGTCAGGTTTTTATTGCTGTCTATGTCCCTGTTGGAGATTCACTCTCTCTCTATTTAGTTAGTTATATTAAAAAAAGACACCAGTCCATCTAGTTCAACTAACAGAAAAAATGAAAATAAATTGAAAACCTCCATATACAAAACCCTATACCCACAGGTGAACCAGTGGAAGGCAAAAACACCATTAAACATGCTCTAATTTACTCCACCAAGAGAAAAAAAAAATCTTGCTTATTTCCTATGGCAGCCTTTCTCAACTATGGTTCCTCCAGAGGTTGCTAGGGGTTTCTTGGGGTGTAGTTGATTGACCTCCCATCTGATAGTACCTTTATAGTTCTGGAGCCTATGCTACTTGGCAGAGCCAGCTGCATGGGAACAATGGTCTTTTTAACTGTCTGTAATGGTTGCATTCTGACCACAACTGTGAGGAGGGAATTCTTTCCCTTGGCCACAAACGTAAAGGGCAATTTCCCCACTAGCCTCCAATAAATTGGCTGTAAGAGATGTTCCCCATGTCCTGAAAATATTTCAAGGGTTCCTCTGAGATAAACAGGTTGAGAAAGGCTGCTCTAAACACAAATAAAAAATGTCTGAATCAACAATATCTGGTGTTATGTGTTCTCATGACTATAGTCATTGAAACACAAAGCGATGGAAAATTTCCCTTGGAGGCCATCCTGGGTCAGCGGAGTCTTTTTAAGCGAGTAGGTAGTGTAGGGGCAGGTACCTGTCTGTCACAAACAGTACTAGAGGCAGAAAAAGGTTCCAGTTGAGGAGGAAAAGCATAGGGTTTGCAACTTCTCTGGACATCTTCCCTTTTGGGCATGAAATGGCTAGGCCGCATTCTGCCCCTCCTAACAGGTGCTGTCAGTTCAGATGAAAACTGCTTCACTGCACGATGTTGGCAGATGCAGGAGAAATCACACTAGTGTGAACAGGGCTTGGGGCCTTAGTTTAATTGGGCTTGAAGAATCCCTGGGCTGAGAGGGAGTTATGAAGGCAGCCCTCCATTGTACATGGTTCTGAACTGGGTGTGCTTTATGCTTAGTAGGCAAAATCTTTGGGCTTGCCCTGATGGATTGAGCCAGGGGGAGGCCATTAATATCTACAAGTAATACCTGGTTTGAGTGCGATGTGAAACCAGTGCACTAGGAAATTTAATCTGGGGACATTTACTTTCCACATTCCGTATATTGTATTTACCTAGAATGGTGGACTCTTCTATTTAATCTAAGTGGCCAATACCAAACTTGTAGCCTGATTTCTTTGTTATTTGCCTAAAAAGCTTACTGGGACTTGAAAAAAGGATTTTCAATCTAAATAACATCTTGTAGGCAAAGCCATTAAAACATAGGCATATTGTTTCATTCCTGGGTACCATTAAGAGGCCTAATTTCACATTAGTGCGAGTACCCACTCCCAGAAGGAGCAAAATAGGAATACATTCACCAGCATGTGGAGAGATACAGCATGGTGCAGTGCAGTTAACACGTAGAGTTCAGTTGCAGAGAACAGAACTTGTATTAATGCAGAATCCAGTAATTCACAACAACCCTGGTGAGAAGGCACCTGACCGGGAACACTCACGGTCTTGGGGGGAGGAATGAGCCAGAAGGATGGTGTGTCCCTACATGACCCATATGCTAACCCATATGCAAAATGTGTGCCAAGCCTGGGAGCCAGGGTCTTAAAGATCCAAAGATCTTAAAGATCTTAAGGATCCAAGATGGCTGCTAGAGTAACATGGACCAGCAGCATCCAATCAGATAGCTTCCCCAGTAACAGTAGAAACCATAGATAAACCACGTTCCTCTTAACTTTCTCTCCCCTGCTATGCCACTTCGGCTGAAAAGAGAAAATAGACTGCATCTGCCTACAAGCACATGTAAATTACCAATCCCGACACTTCAGTTCACATTCATCCCATTTATAGCTCAAAGGATAGGCCATAGATAACATGAAGAGGCTAGGAAATCATTTTTGAAAACTTTACTTTTACAACTTCGAGGAAGACAACTTCAGAGCATACAGCTTCTCACCAATTCTGGTAGCAGGAGCCAGAACTTTATCTCTGCAGAAAGGGTCCCACCAAATCCTATGGGGGGCAACCAAAGAATCTAACTCCTGACTTCTTAGGCTCTCTACCTGAACTCCCGAACTTTCTGACTTAACCCACTCTTTCTAATCCTTGAGAAATATGCAACCTAGTGTCCAAACTAGTAACTATTCTAGCACCCCCTTACAATCTAAGATACTAGAACCAGGTACATGCTTGAAAGAAGTAAAATAAAGTAACAAAGAGCACCAATAACAGCAGCATCCATATTGACCAAAATCTCTAACTGGTGCAGACACTGCAATACAGCATCTCCTGCAACGTCAAATTATTTTTTCTGCAGCTCAGTATAACCTGCTACCCCCTACTAAAGCTCCTGATCTGTGTGTACAATAAAAATTAGAAAGCTGGAAAGCAGCTGAGTTAGCAATGAGAGAAGGGGGCAGTGGGAGCTGATCCTCTGAGTCACCACTGGGAGGTGGGAACAGGGGGAGCTTAGCTGGTAAGTTACTGTTGGAAGGGGGGGCTGAGCTGTTGGGTCACTACTGGGAGATAGGAGTAGAGAGAGTTGAGATGCTAAATTACTGCTGGGAGGGGGAGGCCAAGGTAAGTTAGCAACTGAGCCAGTGTAGGTAGGGAGAGTGGCCAAAACTGAGCTGCCGTGAGAACAAATTGAACAACTTTGTTGCTTCAGCTGTGAATTTGGAAAACAAATATTTTATATCTACAGAGATCACGGATGGCTTCTTTTAAAGCTCATCTACTGTTTGCTAAGAAAATTCAACTTGATTGTCGATAGTCTGGCCACATATTCTCTTTAATCTTGTTTCTGCTATTAATACGCCCATACAATAGCATTTCCTTGTTCTGACAACCATTATTTGGACCCCTTTTGGCATTTATCTTAAGGCCACATATAGACTAAATTATAGCCTGGCATCTGGCCTACGAAATATATCTCTGATTAGTTTTCCCAAAGACAGCAATGTCCTTGTACAAATTGCAAAATCCCATCCCTCTCTCTACAGGAAGACTCTATAAGCTGGACAATTTCTGGGGCCTCTGTGTAATGTCAGAATGAAATGTTGAAACCTTGTGACCTTTCATGGAAAGGCTTCTCTTTGAACTTTCCAGCAGTTGTGTATAGACAACGTGTTTTTGTTTCATGTGGCTTCACATTAAGGAGGTTATCCAACTTAAGCTATCTGTGTGTCCTTGGGAAGGCGAGAATTGTGTAAGCCTAAGATGGCGGATAGCGAATGTCATCAGCAAGGCTTAGCTCATCTGCCTAGCAGGGAGGCTTAAGTCTGATTGTCAGTGGCATTATGAATGTGTCATTTGCTTCAAACACTGTATTTTTAAGGGGATTAGCATGGTTTGATAGAACACAGAAGAAATTCAGCTTACATTCTGCTTTTGGGAAAGAAAAGATTTGGAATCATAGATTTTCTTAAACTACGTCAATAGTGACTTTTGTGCTCATACAATTTGCCAGAAAACTCTGATCATTCACAAAAAGCAAAACAAGTGTATTTCCCCTGCTGTTTATTTAAAGGTCACCCCTATGTAACACTCATAATTCAGCTTTGCATAGTAGCTGAAATGCCTTTTCAGTGCCTAGACATTTTGAGATAATAATATAAACTTGACCAAAAAAAGTAATATTCAATGTGACTATTACATTTTTACTTGATTTGTGCTCTATTTTTCCATTACTGTATTGCATAAACAGTCCCCCTCCAGTAAATATCTGTAAGTGTAGTCTTAGACAGGTAGGTATTATGATAAGGGGTTGTTCTGGTTTCCCAGCAAGATGCTGGCTGTACCCAGACTGGTGGATTTATCATCAACTGTGAGGATGAGGACAGCATCTTCATACCCTTGTGGAAACCTTTATTATCTTCACATGTAGTCTGTTCCTCTCTGACTTCTACATGGCAGATGCACTTTTTTGAGCATGCTAAGAAAACTAAACTGCAAAAAGATGTACTTACTACTGGGACTTATGGTTAGACAAGTAAAGATATACTTTCAGCACACAAAACTCTCAATAGTATCTTTAGAAAACCAAAAGGAATCAAATAAGACAACTTCTTTGGTGGGACTCGAAGCTAAGGGGGGACTGTGATCTAAGGTGGGATATATTAGGTAGCGACAAGTAACCATGTTATCCCTGAAGAAAATGTGTTGAAAGCAAAGAAAATGAGTAAGTGTAAGGATTTGTGTGACTTTGACAAGGGCCACATTGTAATGACTAAATGACTGGGTCAGAACATTTCCAAAACAGCAGCTCTTGTGGGATGTTCCTGATCTGCAGTGGTCAGGACTTACCAAAAGTGGTCCAAGGAAGGAAAACTGGCAAACTGGTGACAGGGTCATGGACATCCAAGACTCATTGATGTATATGAAAAGCAAAGGCTGGCTTGTGTAGTCCTATACAATAGAAGAACTGCTATAACTCAGATTGTTGAAAAAGTTAATGCTGGTTCTGATAGAAAAGTGTCAAAACACACAGTGCATCACAGTTTGTTGTTTATAGGGCTACAAAACTGCATGAAAAAGGTACCCCACATGTATCCTGACTCTTTGTCTCCTACATTACTGTACCCCCCATCTTATTGCCCCCACTATAATTACCAAAAAGTATACTGACACAAAGGTTGGAGTAAAATGGTCATTTTCGGCCTCTTTATTAAAATTAACAATTATGTAAACCAATGTTACAAACAAAAACATACACTTTTCGTTGCCGATCCTTGGAGGCACTAAGTATCAAAATTTTCCCTGTATCTGCATAAACTATTTCCACGGCGCACTGCACCCACTCAGGGACGATACACCATTGTAACTCCCAGTTAACTACCATAACTGGCATTCCACCGGGGACCCATAGCTTAGATGTGTCCCAATTATCTAATACTGCAGGTTATTTAATTAGCCTCCAAAGACCCAACCGCCACAGCGCAAAGTGTGAAGCCTCACACTTTTGTGCCCCGCCAAAAACATAATGTTTGCTGTACCACGTCTTGAAAACCAAGGGACCACAGATCCGTGCCCACCGCATTCAGATGGACCCCCGCACTGCGGAGATATCGCCACGTATCCACCTCTAGCTCCCAATGCCTTACTACTACACCACCGTTCCATGCTATAAACCTCCCAACCTCCTTGTTAACCTTTACTCTGGCCCTGTTCAGTTTTGCTACTGACCTGGCAAGACCCCAGGTCATGCGGCCTACCATGTTGGACCACACCACCACAATATTACGAAAGGCCAACGGCAGCCAGAGCACGTCAAACTTGACGTCCCGTATGAGGTGTCGGCTGGACCTAACCCCCAGATCGTTACCTCCAGTGTGTATGACCAAAATGTTGGGGGGCCTATCCCATTTCACAACCCTATTTACCTCCAGAACCACTCTGCTCCATAACAGCCCTGGAACACCTATCCACCTAAAGCTGGCCTCTGATCTGGGGAGGTATAGCTGATGCCCATTAGCTCTGACATCAGCCCTCTTGGCCGCCAGATGAACAAAGGAGTGTCCCAATATCCACACGAGGCAAGCATGATCTGAAAAGAAAAAGACGACATAACACACAACACAACATAACTACAACAAAGACTACACATGCAATAGGGAAAAACAACAAGACACCCCAGTAAACCCAGGGGTATTAAATCAAGTGTGGGCGAACATAAATTTTGAACCTGTCTAAAGCCCACCTGCCTGTACGTTTTATAACCCACCGGGGATTGACCGTCCATGGCCGCCCCGATGTGGAAAGAATGGGAGGAAAAGCTACTGGTCTCAAGACTGGCAACCGCAAGGCAGTGCCGTAGAACCGACACAAACTGGAAAGTAGACAAAGCTGAACCATCCAAATGGACGAGAAATGAACCAGCCACTATTGGGCGAAGCCGTAAGTACTCCACGCAACGGGCATATGGGCGAACCAGGAATCTGCAGCAACTTAATGTGCGCCCCCTTTCCCCCTTGATCCATCTTAGATCGACAAATAAAAAGCATGACAGAAGAGCCATTGCAGCATACGTCCGCGACTGATAATCCTCCATGGGCAGCCTTGGACGGGCTAACTAGCTCACCCACATTAAGGGCTCCATAAAAGGCCAAAGCAAAAGCCACCTGGAACAGCAAGTTTTCGAAGCTGGATGCACAAACATCATCAACGTCATCATCTACAAAAAGTACGATTGCAGGATAAGAAAAGTAATAGGCCGGCGGCCGTCCGGCCGCCGAGTACCCTTTCGATAACCTCTCAGGGCCTGTCTTAAAAAAAAATCTTTGGTAAAATCGGGAATGCCCCGCAATTTGAAAAGGAAGGCCAGGCCAGCCGCAAGAGAAATACCAAAACGCTGTGCGAGGTGCTGTACCGTAGCCAGCAAAACACCACATAAATTAGAAGATGGAGGGCCAATGCATAGAAAGTCATCCAGGTAATGAATCATCAAGTTGACCTTCTTACCTTAGTGCCATACCCAAAACAGCATCAAACGAGGTATAAGACACCGCACACGCCTCGGGATCAATAGCATCATTAACCGAACCGCCTTTCGGAAAAGAAAGATGGTGGATCAGGCAAAACTTATTGGGCTACTTCTTCGGAACGACACCCAAAGGCGAGACCACCAAATTATCCAAGGGGGGATGAGTAAAAGGGCCGCACATGCGGCCCATTAACACCTCCTTAGCGAGCTTCTCAGAAATCACTTCGGAATGTAACATAGCAGACTGCAAGTTGTCAGCTGAAGGGGGTATCTGAGGAAGGGAGCAAGGGATCAAAAAACCTTACGTGAAACCCGCCTGTAACAACCGAGCTGCCAGCCGATCTGGATATCTACTTAGAAAGGGGGACATCCTGTCCACCCTCACCGGAGCCTGGCCTTTTTCCTGCAGCATCACCAGGACAGGCCTTGCCGGCCTTAAAGCAATGGGACAGGGGGTGAGCCCCCCACAGTGAGAGCATTATTTGTATCGGTAGCTGGTGCCAAACCTGCAAGAACCCTCATTGAACTGCCAACATTAACCCCGCCTTTTTGCGCCTGGTTGTCCGGGGGCGGTCGGACTCCTGCCCCCCGCTGGAAAAAACAAAGTAGAGGCCCATGGAGAGGACATAAGTTCCATCCACAAACTGATGTCCTTATGATCCCAGAGCAGCGAGGTGCTGCATTGCCTTACTTTGATGAAACCACAGCCAAGCCAAGCCCCCATAAACCCTCTGGGCCTCGCTAATGGAATCCAGACAGCAAAAGAGTGATGGAATCAGCCGATAACGACGCTTCTCCTCATCTTCTTTCTTGGACTCTTCCGGTTTCACTCTATCCAAGTTAAACTTTTCCGGGGGGGGAGCAATGTAAAGATCTCCACATACTCCCCCCGCCAAATCTTTTCCACCACCTCAGATTTGAGGTGCGCTCCCAAAGGACCCTGAAAACAGACATACACTCGACCCTGGAACCACTGTATCCCCTGGTGACACTACCGCCACTGACCCCTGACCAGGCACAGGCACCGGAGTCACTGCAACCTGGGTCACTGAACGACCACATCTGGAATCCAAGCCGATACCGGCATAGAGCTCGCTGACGCACCCGTGTCACAGCATTGAACCAAATAATGCAGCCCAATCAAGAGGTTGTGTACGGTCACGGAATCATCCGGCGCGGCCGGCCCTAGGCCCACCGTCCGAGGTGGGGGAGGGGAAGAGGCCCCACCTACTATAGCTGAAGGGATACCAGGACCATCCCCGGGGGCCTGCCCATCCCTAGAACCCGACACAGGGGACACAGAAAGCTGTAAAGAAGGGACAAGATTAGACAAGGACTTACCAGTCCGACCAGGACGAGATCCCACAGCCGCCATTCTGGAATCCACTGCTGACGACCTTCACAGATCGACATCCTCTTCAGCACTGGACAGCTCCCCCTCAGAGCGGGAGGAATCTTGGCGACCATCCGGAGTCTGGACTGGCAAGGATACGCCACCCCCAGAAGGCTCTGGCTGCTCGCCGTCTCTCCTGCGCCTCTGTCCCCCCGGACTAGTGTGCCTGGCCGTTGCTGTGTGGCTCCTCTTCACCCTCCCGCTGGTGGGAGGGGCCCTTCTGCTCTGACCAGTAGTGGAGGCCCTCAGATCCCGACTGGATCCGGGTGTGATGGCGTCTCCGGTTGCGTCACCCGACTGGCCGTGACCCGCAGCACGACTCCTCCCCCGCTGAGCATCCATTCCTGGCGCTATTCCCGCCAGGGATGGGGCCGCACTCTCACAGGTCCTCCTCCTCTCTGGGGATTCCTCCCAGCGCCCGTGCAAGAGCCAGCCAGAGGGGGCTGGGCCAGCTGGGCTGGAGGGTCTGAGTCCAGGATCCCTGCATGGCGTTGAGCTCGTGGGGACTGAGGGGCTGAATCGCTCCAGGGGCGTGCCCGCCGAGCGTGTCTCACCTGTGGACCGGTTGAATTGAAGGCAGTTGTCCCCAGCATGGCTGCGATTTGTCTCTGCAGCCAATCGGTCCCCATGGAATCAGCCATCGAGTGTAGCTGTGCTGCCAGGTCCTGGGAATTGGACATCACGGAGCCGCAGATGAAGGGCACTTGCTCGGAACGTTTCTCCTCCTCGTGTGCTAACTCCATCACTCCTGACTTCTGCAGTCCCTCCCCCATGCAGGCTGCCTAATCCACTGCAGCTCCATGTTTCCTGACAACATATATTAAATCCAACTTGCCTGGCTTCCCTGTGCTCCTGTTCATGATAGCCCTACGCTATTTTTTTTTTTTGCTTCGGGCTATGCTGACCAGTTAGGCTGCCCCTGCTGATTTGTGTCCACAGCCAAAGGCGCCTACAATGAACACATGAGCAACAGTACTGGATTACAGAACAATGGAAAAAGGTGGCCTGGTCAGATGAATTTAAGAATGGTTTGAGCTGTTGACTTGGCCTCCAAAATCTCCAGATCTCAGTCCCATTAAGCATCTGTGAGATGTAATGGAAAAACAGGTCTGATCCATGGAGGCCCCACCTCACAACTTATAGGACTAAAAGGATCTGCTACTGACAGCTTGGTGCCATGTACCACAGCATGCCTTCAGAGGTCTAGTGGAGTCCATGCCTCAGTTATGGTGGGGGGTGTTCTGGAAATTCCATAGATAGGCAACTCCTATCCCAAGAAAAATGTAGCCGGCAACTCCAGAATCCCATGAAAATCTTTATTTGCTAACTCCTATGCTCGTATTGATTAGTGGTTCCAAATTAATAATAACTACTGCAGTAGGTAACAGACACAAAAAAGATACACTCAGCATCTTTCCAATAAAAATGTTTGATGCAATTGACATTTTTTATACACATGATTACGTAGGTATCACATTAATATTACAATTGTACTTTTATGGTAACAAGGGGCGTAACATAGGCAGGCTAAATTCTAATCAAGACATCATGCAAACATGTAATCAAAACATTATAAGTGCCAGGTTCACAATGAGGATAGTGTGCACAACATAGGAAAACCATACAAAACAGAGTACAATTTTATACAGAATTTACCATTTCCTTAAAGTGGGGTTCCACCCAAAAAAACAAAAATGCCTCAAAAATTCTAAAAAACAAAAACAAAAAAACATTTGGATATTATTTTTTTTCACTTACCTCTAAATGCCTGTTGCTAGGTGGTCCCTCGTAGTCTGCCCCTTCCTTTGCCTGGGCTGGTGACATCACTTCCCCCTCGGCACAGGAAGGGCTCCGCTCTGCTCCCTCCCTCCTATCAATCAACTGGGACCCATTACAGGTCCCAGGTGATTGAGCGGCCAATCACGGCGCGCTGCGCCGCTCGCGCATGCGCAGTGGGTGTCAGGCTGTGAAGCCACAGCCCAGCGCCCACAGTTGAAATGCCTGCGCTTCGATCCCCCGCATCGCTGGACCCAGGGACAGGTAAGTGTCCAATTAAAAGTCAGCAGCTGCAGTATTTGTAGCTGCTGACTTTTAATTTTTTTTTTTTTGATGGCCCCCCTGGGTGGAACTCCTCTTTAACTCCCCTCTAATGTTATGGCTGATCTGTGTATATCAGGAGTCACCTCTTACATCAGAGTCTCCCCTTACAGCAGACATTGATGTACATTGAGGATATGCCACTGTCCAGCATCTGTCACTGTTTTCTTTTTAGCTCTGGGATGAGCTGAAACAGAACCTGCGTGGTTCAGAAAATTCTTTTTGACCAGGGACATTTTCGGAAAGTAGTGGGTCTGTTTGCTAAAACATAAGGTTTTATTTACCATTGCACCTTTAAGACTCTCCCACTATTCAAACAATCTGCCCACAGCCACAATTCAAAGTGCTGTTTTGTTACTCAAAATAGTTTTTTGGTATGGGGGGGTACATAATGGTGCCCAACTTATGTTCTTGTACACAATGCCCCTGGTTCCGGACAATAGAAAATGGACACATTTATCCTTATCTGCCATTCTCAGTGAGAAATCTGCCAATTTAAGGCACATGTAACTGTACAGCAGTTCCAAGATGGAGATAAGATAAGCCTGTGTAACAAACAAAAATGGCTGCCCCCATCTATGTAGGTAATTAAAATCTTCACATACAGCAAAATAAAAAGCCACTTAACTTGCTTTTTCCATGCAGGGTAAAACAACTGGTTAATTTAATTGTTAGCTGCTGGATCAAAAAAACTCTGCGAAAACTCTTGTCTAGATTGCCAAATGTGGAATGTTTCCAGATGCATGTGGTTTAGGGGGCGTGCCTAGGTCAGGAGATTTAGATTATTTGCTAGAATTTGTGATAATGTTACATGGAGTAATAAAAACTGTTTCTCCCTACAGGTACAAAGTCAGTGAAAAAAAGATAATGCTGGGATGCATTCTAGAGGGAAAGAGTGAGGTTTTCAGGGACATATTTGGGTAATGTCTGAACAAACCCTTTAAGTAAGTCATCACAAGCATATACTGTATGCCAAAAAAAAAAAACTGAATATTTTTAAAGAGGAATTCCAGGTATGGATTTTTTATACATAGCTACATTTGTAGGCAGGTGCAGGTAGCCTTCCCACCTGTAGAAGGCCTAGTGCCATTATTGCATGAGAAGGGGAGTGTCATAAGTAACTTGGTCCTTAGAGATTCCATACAGTGCCTTGAGAGGAGAAGGTAGTCTGCTTAGACACTGAACTCTCAAGAGACTTTTTCCTCCCAATACAAGGTGCCTAAATCAGGCCCCACCTACACATTGGTCCAGCTTGGACCAATGTAACTATGTAGATACCATACATGTGGGATCCCACTAGAACAGGCTTTCTTAACCTTTTAAATACAGAGGAACCATTGAAAAATATTCCAGTCTCAGGGAACCCCTGCTAAAAATGACTATATCTACATCTAATGATACATGAGTGTGATTGTTAGTGGGAAGAATGCTCCTTACACTTGTGGTCATTGGGAAGAATTAATCCCTTACAGATAGCTAAAAAGACCAATGGTGTCAGTGGGAACTTTCCATGGAACCCTGGTTGAGAAACCTTGGTCTACAAGATGGTAGGCACTGCTACCTTAGTGATCTCTACTAGCTTCTGGATCCCACACTGAGCAGCTGCCCTGCTGCATTCTGAACACAGGAGGTCAGCCGCTTGGCACAGGACCACGACCAGGACCAGAGAATGATCCAAATGAAACTTGCAGTACATCAGTGCACCATTCAGAGGTGTAAAAGCATTATCAAACAGAAGAAAGGGTGCTGCTCACCAACCCAGTGCATTAGTATGTAGATAAATGTGGCCTCAGCTGGCATCACTCCAGACACATTCCCCTAACATGTTTCACCCCGCTCACTGGGGCTTGGTCACAGAGATCAGGACCAGAGAATTCTTTGGATTGGATGAGGTGAATAGGAGGGAGATTGACATCATGCATTCCACCTTGTCCAGAGAAAGCTTTGCATTCATTTAGAAAATGCAAAGCATGCTCCCAATAGTGTCTTTACCAGTTGGCTGACCTTCTGTGTTCAGAATACAGCAGGGCAGCCACTCAGCGCGGGACCCAGAAGGAAGCAGAGATCACTGGAGTAGTGATGTCTAGTTCAGTGATTTCCAGTTTCCAGCGGCATCGGTCAGGTATGGTATATACATAGTTGCATTGGCCCAAGCTGGACCAATGTAACTATGTAGAGAATATCCATACCTGGAATTCCTCTTTAAGAGATTTACGTTCACCTGCACATTACTAAACTGGTTTGTGTCCCATCCTGTCATAAAACCATTTCTGATTTCTGTTCTACCCTTCATATTTCTGGTGCTGCTTTTCATAATGATGCTGCTTCCAATGATAAATGAAATACGTTTTTCCCAGACGAGAGCTGTGAAGGGATCCATCACAACGGAATAAATTATCTTCAGTTTACAGACCTGGGAGATATTGAGCTGTTTATGTTCACAAGATTATGGAGTTTACCACTCCTGATGTTTGTTGTTAACTGGTGGGGAAAAAATGACTTTAATAAAAGTAAAACAATTTGGTAATTCAAATCCCAGAGGCGTAATGAGGTTAAGAAGCCTTGGTTGATGGATGGGACCCGAGGATCTGATCACTGAATGGTAACTAAACCAAGTCGTGTCTTATCAGTTAGATTAGGATTCATGGGCTTTTGACTGTTTTATTTAGTTGAGTGACCTTTGAGTCAAAGAATGAATTCCCTCACGATGGCATAATCATTATTACTTTTCGTTTGTCATGGCAGAAGCCACGTAACAAATGTTCCTTTTAATCCAGAAACAGAAATGAGGCCTGCACAGTGGTACACAAAATCAATAGCGGTTCAACTTCACTCCCATCTGTTATGAAACGAAACTGCTATTGATCGATACGATTTTTCAGGTTTTAATTAGTAACCTTCTGGGAGAGCAGCAGCTGTGACCTTCCACCTCTGGAGCGAGCAAGAAGCTCACAAGTCACCCGTTGGCAGTTTCGGGAGTGCCGCTTGCTAAAAAAAATGAGCCAAATAAAATAATATTTATAAAAAAAATTGTATTTATAAACAAAAATTGCATAGGGATGCACATATGTGCATAAGTTCAGCCTAGTGGCTTGAATAAATGAATATTCTAGCCACTAAAATTCATTTACACTGGGTTTTTGTCAGCTCCTGGCAGTAAGATGAAGCATAAATGGGCGTACTTTAAAGAGTTTTTTTTTGTTGGGGGGGGGGGGGGGGGGGCAAATAAAGAAAAAATAATATTCAATTGCAACACAAGTCATACTGTAATTGAATGTTATTAAAAATTACCTTTCCTTTTCAATCTGCAGCTCTGTAATTTTCTGATAAATGCAATATGGCTACCTACCGATGTACACGGAATGTGCTTCCAGCATTGCTGCAGAGGTTGAATGGGTGGGGGGGGGGGGGTCAGCCTGTCAGTGCTCAGACCATACACCACACACTGCATTAAATGGCTGTTGTCCCAGAAGGAAGCCTCTTCTAAAGATGATGCACAAGAAAGCCGCAGTTTGCTGAAGACAAGCAGACTAAGGACATGGATTACTGGATTACTGGAACCATGTCCTGTGGTCTGATGAGACCAATATAAACTTATTTGGTTCAGGTGTCAAGCGTGTGTGGCGGCAACCAGGTGAGGAGTACAAAGACAAGTGTGTCTTGTCTACAGTCAAGCATGGTGGTGGGAGTGTAATGGTCTGGGGCTGCATGAGTGCTGCCAGGACTGGGGAGCTACAGTTCATTGAGGTGACCATGAATGCCAACATGTACTGTGACATACTGAAGCAGAGCATGATCCCCTCCCTTCGGAGACTGGGCCGCAGGGCAGTATTCCAACATAACGACCCCAACACACACCTCCAAGATGACCACTGCCTTGCTAAAGAAGCTGAGGGTAAAGGTGATGGACTGGCCAAGTATGTCTCCAGAAATAAACTCTATTGAGCATCTGTGGGGCATCCTCAAATAGAAGGTGTAGAAGCGCAAGGTCTCTAACATCCACCAGTTCTGTGATGTCGTCATGGAGGAGTGGAAGAGGATTCCAGTGGCAACCTGTGATGCTCTGGTGAACTCCATGCCCAAGAGGGTTAAGGCAGTGCTGGAAAATAATGGTGGCCACACAAAAGATTGACACTTTGAGCCTAATTTGGACATTTTCACTTAGGGGTGTACTCAATTTTGTTGCCAGCGATTTAGACATTAATGGCTGTGTTGAGTTATTTTGAGGGGACAGCAAATTTACAATGTGAGGGGTGTACTCGCTTTTGTGAGATACTGTGTGTATATATATATATATATATATATATATATATATATATATATATATATATATATACTGTGTGTATGTATTAGAGCTGCACAATTCTGGCCAAAATGAGAATCACAATTTTTTTGCTTAGAATAAAAAGATCACACTTCTCGCAACGTAAAATCTTTCACATTGTACAAAAAATTGGGCTACCTTTACTAGTTAGTTTTTTTTTTTTTTTTTAATTCATTAAAGTAATTTTTTCCAATAAAATTGCATTTGAAAGACGGCTTCGCAAACACAGTGTGACATAAAATATTGCAACAACCACCATTTTATTCTCTAAGGTCTCTACTAAAAAAAATGTATATAATGTTTGGGGGTTCTAAGTAATTTTCTAGCAAAAAAAAAAATGATTTTAACTTGAAACAAACAAATGTAAGATAAAGGTTTAGTGTTTAAGTGGTTAAACTTTCCTCACTAAGACCTCATTCACACGAGGCGAATCCACTCAGCAGAGTCCGCCAGCTCAGCACGAGATCTCTCCGTTGATCTCCGCTGAGCCAGCGGATGAAAGGTCCCTTTCTGCTCACTGAGCGGGGAGGGGCCTGTCAGAGCGCGGCTGATTCCTATGGAGGGATCGGATGAAAATGGACAGCATGTCTGTTTTCATCAGATCTCATCCGATCCAATCCGCCAGGACAGATGCGAACGTATCGCCATACGTCTGATTTTAGCAGATCGGAGCGGAGCGGATCGGATGTCAGCGGACATGGTCACCGCTGACATCTGTCGCTCTATAGACCTGCATGGAGCATCCATTCAGGTCCGCCTAAAAAACCGACAGGCGGACCTGAACGTTCCGTCCATGTGAAAGGGGCCTTACACACGAAGTCTATTCCTTTGACAAATTGTTGCAATGTTTAGACTTAGTTCCGCTGCTAAAGAATGTTGTGATTCTTGGCAGCCTGCCCGTTTTTTTTTTTTCTTCCTTTCTTTTGACAGCTGTGGCTTCAGAAGAGCAGAGAGAATTCTTTGCATAGCAAGAATCATGAAACACTTTTGTCAAGATCGCAACGGGGAAAAAAATAACGATTCTTGACGATTAATCGTGCATCTCTAATATATATATATAGACACATACATACATATTCACACATACATTATAATTAGACATGTGCACACAATATTTTGTTTCGGAATTTCGTTTTTGTCCGAAAAATAAATTTATTTAGTTACTCCCGAAATTCGTTTTTATTTATTTTGTTTCGCTAAAAAAATGCATTCGCCTGAAAATCCAAAATAATCAAGGTCGAATCTGTCATTGAAGGCTTATGGTGTCTGTCGAATGTTCTAAGAAGATTCGACGGAGCAGCTAAACTGTACGACGCCGCAATCGTACATTTCCGGTCGAATGTTCCGCCTACAAGCTATAGTAGAATTCTAATGTTGTATGACACTAGTGATAATTATATTTATTAATTATTATTACTAGTCAACCAACATTAGAATTCTTCTATAGCCTATGGGTGGAGCATTTGACCATAAATGTCCACTCGCGGCGACTGCTTCGTCGAATCTTTTCTCTCTGTCGAATAATCTTGAACTAATAGAGCTAAGGTTAGGCACATTCGACCACAGGTTCGATGGACACAGATCACTATTGTCAGCGCCACGTCGAATCTTCTATCTATATCGAACTGTTGTCACAACGAATATAAAGCATTTGTTTATGACGGATCTTTCAGTTTTCGGATTTTGCACGTTCGTTATCATTTGTTAAAACGATAACGAAAATACCCGAAATTCGGACGAAAATGCATTCGGACGAAAACGAATGCACATGTCAAATTATAATTACCCTTTTTCCCCTTTTTTAAAGGTGATCTCATTCCCTCTGTTCTCAGCTGCATAAGGAACTTAGCGAGCTAGGGGTGGAAAAACAGCAGAACACTGATCTTCCTATTGAATGGGTGTGCAGGGGGATGTCAGGACAAGTCAGATCATTGGAGAAGAGCAGACTGAGTTCATAGCACAGCTAGAAAAATGTGCTGCCATGCCTAGTGTGGTCAGCTTTTTAATAGGAAAACAGAGTCTGGCAGGATCACTAGGTGATCACTATACAAAGAGAACAGGATTACTTTTATGTTATACAAGCACATGGTACAGCAGGTACATACTGTATCAAGAATATGAAATGTTGGGTTTACATATTCTTTAATGTGTGTGTGCATGTAGCCTAGTGTTGGAACTAACTACATTTGGCCACTAGATGGTGCTAGTATCATCGTCATTTTCTGTGATACTTAGCACCATCTATTGGCCAAATGCAGTATTTTCTTGTTTAAATCATTTTACAACATTCTTCCAGCACAGGAAATAGTCATATAACATTTGTTTGTTTTTTTTGCCTCATTCGTACAGAGAAAGTGTACATGCACTATCACTAAGAGAATAGCTATGCAAGTTTGTTTTTCTAAAATACACCCCAAGGCAGATGTTATATTATAGTGTAGCTGTAAGATGCTGGGACTGTACGCTTAACTCTGTATGCACCACAGCGAGTGTACAGATGAAAAAATTGTAACCAGGTAAGTAAAAAACTGTTTTGTCAGAACAGACTTATAATATATTTTTTTAGCAAAATACCCCAAATGATGGCATTTTTTTGGGTTTAATTCCTCTTTAATCAGATATTTATATTCTATCGGTAAGTCTGTTATGATAAAGTTGAAGTACCGTGTGAACTTACAATCTGTAAATACAATTTTTCTGCATCTCCCTGTTCTTTATTTTCTTGCTATTCACTTTTTATTTTGTCTTTTACAACTTTTATTTTCACTAAAATGTTTCAAGTAAAAAGATCCTGGAATTACGCTGCTCTGGGAGGGACCGAGAAGTTGTCAATGAACTCAGTTGTAGTATTGATTTCTCCCTCTGCTCTTTCTCTCTCCTTCCACTTCATTGGATTCTGACAGATGAGCTCTTCAGCTAGGAAAGGCAGAAAACAGGTGGAGATATCTCTGAGGGGGTTACGTGTACAGATGGTCTCAAGCTTGACAACTAATATAGCAGCAAACTTTTTATCTAAAAAGGCTTAGACCCAGCAAGTGTAAACCACAGACATCCAGAGGAGCCTGAACATACAGTGGCTGTACTAGGTTAATTATTATGGCAGTATGTCTAAATGCTCCGATTTGGCAATTTTTCTGGTTCGCCCTTTCCCCCTCTTACATATTTCTATTGGCCAATGAAGCAGCCCATCTTAGTGATGGACCAGTAGAAATGTTAAGGGGGGGGCGGAGGACTTTATACATAGGTGCCTGCACTGTTTATTATCCTCCCCATGTTTCCTAATTCTCACGCATTCCTACTGGTCAAATGAACCAGACCATCTTAATGGTGGACCTGGTGTTGGTGTGCAGAGGACTTTATGCTTAAGTGCCTTCACTTTTCATTAGTCCACCATGCCCGAGTACCTAAATGTTCTGACTGGACCAGTTTTCTGGCTTGCCCTTCCAACCTCTCATACAAGCTATTGGCCAATGGCCATTGAAGTAGTCCATTAGCAATGGAGCAATAGAAATGTGTGGGGGGCAGGCACTTTTTATCTGATAGTATCTGCTTTTTTAAAGCTGACCTTCACCTTAACTTTAACTTTGCCCAGTTTCCTCCCTCTTTTATATTTAGATTTTTTTATTTTTACTTAATGGATTTTTTTTTTGGCTGTAAAGTGGCACTTCTGTATTTATCCCCAAGATGAGAATGACATCCACGGCCCTCTACACTCCCCCCCGCCCCCCGCCACCCCCCTACCCGAATTCTGCATGTGCTGGAGCTGGATTTTATAGTATCACTTAAGGAAGAACTTCAACCCCCTTTCATTTGACTACACTCCCCCTCTGTTCTGCCATTTTCATATTTCTGGCGCATGCATAAATGTGCTGCAAAGTTCTGCTGGGACCCAAAGTCTTGAGGCACATCTGCACCACAAATGTCTTTCTTGCACATCTACGCACACGCGTTTTTCCCCCAGCGCATGCACAAAGACAGGCTGTTATGGAAATTCTGAAACTGCCATGTTTGCAAATGCGCAGAAAATTTACCACGCTTGTGCAGATGTGCCAAAGAGCTCTGCCAGGACAGCATATCTGTGCACATTACAGAAATGTCATAATGGTGGCAACAGAGGGGGGCAGAGCCAAGTGAAAGGGGACCGAAGTTATTACAGGTTAACCATCAGACCACATTGGTACGTATTTATATATACACATATATTTTTGCAGATATATCATGCATCCTCTCCTGAGGAAGTGGAGAGTCCACGAAAGTGTAGAGCTTATTTGACGCCATTATACCGTACAGATACGTATTATTCCATTTAGACTATACTATGTATTATTTAATTTCTGCTACTTTTTGTTATGATATGGAGTACATATTGGCTTACATAGGGGGTTATTTACTAAAGGCAACTCCACTTTGCCCCACTTGAAATTGCACTGAAAGTGCACTTGGAAGTGCAGTCACTGTAAATCTGAGGGGTAGATCTGAAATGAGGGGAAGCTCTGCTGATTTTATTATCCAATCATGTGCAAGCTAAAATGCTGTTTTTTATTTTCCTTGCATGTCCCCCTCGGATCTACTGCAACTGCACTTCCAAGTGTACCTGTAGTGCCATTTCAAGTGCACTTTGCATTTGTAGTTTTCACTTGTAGTGCAAAGTGGATTTGTCATTAGTAAATACCCACCTTTGTCTTACTATGTCATGTGCTATCATGCTCTCTCTGTATTTGTATATTACAAGATGTCATTTGGTGTTTACATTTTACAAGTAATATCAACGTATGTACATATTGCCATGTGTCATGCTGTTTGCAAATAAATATGTTTTTTATTAAGGTTCATATCATGAGCCTAGAGCTGCACAATTCTGGCTAAAATGAGAATCACAATTTTTTTGTTTGGAATAAAGATCACGATTCTCTCACAATTCTTGCGGCATAACATCATCTTTCACATTATACAAAAAAATAGGGCTAACTTTACTGTTTAGGTTTTTTTATGAATCAAAGTGTATTTTTTCCAAAAAAAATGAAATACCGCTGCACAAATACAGTGTGACATCAAATATTGCAACAATCGCCATTTTATTCTCTAGGGTCTCTGCTAAATATATATATATATATATAATGTAATTTTCTATCAAAAATATTGATTTTAACTTGTAAGCAACAAGTATCAGAAAAAGGTTTAGTCTTTAAGTGGTTAAACTGCCCTCATTTACAGACCAAAGCTCATTCCTTTGATCTAAAAGAACTAAATATTGCAATGTTTCTCTTTATATCTGCCTAATAGATCATACACACGATCCGAAAATCAGATGAAAAATACCACTTTAGAAGTGATCGTACGATAATGGGATCGTTAGTACAGAGTTTTCAAGAGCCGATCATGACAGTTCATCTGATATTATCCGATCGGACAAGCATGACTTTTTTTTTTAATTCTGTCATAAGAAAATTTTCGTAACTTTAGTAACCTCTCCATTTTTGATATGCGACTAGCATGCAAGAAATAAAAAAAAACGGACGATGTGTCGTACGATTTTTGGACCATGTGTACGGGCCATAAGTGATGTTGTGATAAACTTGGCAGACTGCCTGTTTTTTTTTTTTTTTTACAGCTGTCAGCTGTGAGCAGAGAACTCTGCACAGAATCAAGGAAATGTTGTTTTAAGATCGTGAGGGGGGAAGAATCGCGATCTAGTTTCTTTAACGATTAATTGTGCAGCTCTACATGTGCCCATATAAAGTCCCGAACTTCTCCCCCTTTTTTATGTCTAGATTAGGGATGGAGGCGTATACTTTGTATGCACTTAAAATCCCCAACCCCCCTTTTGCTATTATGTAGATCCAGATTATTGCAGACACCACTTGCAAACCAATTCTCTTTAAGATGATTACTTTCATATTTATATAAAAAAAAAATACACAAAAGGGAAAATAATCCAGCTTCAGATTACATTGGCCATCCCACATACAATTTTCAAATTTATTTTAATGTACTACAGTATTTTTTTTTTATTTGATTTTTGAGGTGACTGTAGAAAACCCATCCCCACTGGAAGCAACTGAACGGTGAAGTGGCTTTGCCTTAAAGGATAACTAAAGGTTTGTTTTAAAAAAACAACAAAACAAACAAACATGTTATACTTCTACTGTGCAGTTAGTTTTGCACAGAGTGGCCCCGGTTCTCCTCTTCTGGGATCCCTCAGTGGCACTCCTAGCTCTCCCTCTGGGCACTCATGCGGGCGTGCTCCCGTGTCCTGCTACTGCATCTATTGACACAGACAGCACGACTCGGCCCCGCCCCCCGACTCCCACGTTATTGGATTTTATTGACAACAGAGGGAGCCAATGGCTGCGCTGCTATCAATCTATTCAATCAGGACTCGAGAAACCGGCTGGAGCTGGTGTGCTCGTCCTCTTTCGCTGGAAAGACCAGGTTCAGGTAAGTTAAAGGGGGCTCTGGGGGGCTGCTGCATCACAGGAGGCGTTCTACCTTGATTCATAGTATGCATTAAGGTGAAAAACCTTGAGGGTTTACAACCCCTTTATATTAGGAATTATTGAATACAGAAGTGTTCATTAAAATAGAATTGGCTATTTTGTGATTGAGTTTGTACAGTCATTATTTTGTAAAAGTCAACTAACTAAAATGTAGAAAACACCATCTAATGAAGCATTATTCACATCTACACTGGTACCTTTAAGCACTTCAGGCGAGGTCTACCTGTCTAGTGTGGCCCCTTCCAATTTTCTTATACACTTTTTTTTTTTTACAGGTCGGCGGTAGCGGCGGGCATCGAGATTGACGGTGGATTTACACTGGGGGACATTTATTTTTATTTTTTTAATAAAGCACTTGTCAAAAACTGTTGTGTTTTTATTGACTTTTTTTTACACCTTTTTGGGGAAAGAGTAGGGGCACTATGTACCCCATACTCATTCACATGAGGGAGCGGGATCTGGGGGTTCCCTTGTTAACCTCCCTGGCGGTTTTCCCGAGTGTGGCTCGGGGTTAAAATTCAGCACCATTAGCGGTAACCCCAAGCCACACTCGGGATTGCATCGCAGGATCCTGGTGTCTCCTTACTTACCTTGTCCCCCGGATCCTGCGATGTCCCCCGCAGTGTCCGCGGGCTGTGTCCTGTTCCGAAGCCTCTCTGTGCCAGGCTCCGTTCCCTGCGAGCGTCGCGACGCACGGGGGCGGAGCCTGGCGGCAAATTCAAAAAAATGTAAAAAGCATAACACATACAGTACTGTAATCTTACAGATTACAGTACTGTATGAAATTTTTTCACATCCCATTTGTCCCCAGTGCTCTGGCCCATGCCCTGCATGCAGTTTTATATTGCATATACTGTTCTTTCTGCCTGGAAACTGGAGATTGTCCATAGCAACTAAAAAGTGTCCCTTTACGTCAAAAATGGCTTTAGACCAGCTAGAAAACAGCGATAGTAAATTAGAACACTTGCAGAATTGAGCGATAGTAAATCGTGTGGAAATTTATTTTATTACTATTTATTTTTATTTTTTTTAATTATTTTTTTTTTTTTATTATATTATAATTTATGTTTTTGTGTTTCAAACTTTATCATACCCGGGATATCTACTAGACTCTTGTTTGGACAGATTTAAGTGTGTTATTGTTAATAATTACAGACCTACAATATAAAACGCCAAATTTCCATGCAAAATAATTGTACCGCTTTCAGCACCTAAAATCAGAAAGACTCATACCGCCAGGGAGGTTAAAGGGGGCTTCCAGATTCTGATAAGTCACCCCCAACACCACCACAACCACAGGGCTAGGATTGTGGGGAAGAGGCCCCTGTCCTCATCAACCTCACCCCCCACCCCAAAGCACCCCCCCATGTTAAGGGCATGTGGCCTGGTATGATTCAGAGGTGGGGGCTCACTTGTCCCCCCCTTTCCTGGTCTGCCAGGCTGCATGCTCAGGTAAGGGACTGGTATGGATTTTTGGGGGGACCCCCCGCCTTAAATTTTGGTGTGGGGTTCCCCTTAAAATGTGTACCAGACCTAAAGGGCCTGGTATGGATGGGAGGGGGGGTAGCTTGCTGTTTTTTTCTCAAATAATTACCAGCAGTTTTTTAGGAAAAGGGTTAAAAATAAAAATGTCTCAAAGTCGCACTGATATAGACACAGGTGCAACTTCAGTGCGATTTACATTACAGTCTGTGAGAGATAGATCACACTGAAGTCGTGAAAAAATAACACATCAAAATGCACCACTTCAAGTCACAGTTATTAAGACAGAGCCATAGAAATATGATAAAGTGATACAAAATTAAACTCTTGCTTATGGACCATCAAACCTCCACAAGCAATATGTATTGTAGACAAGACTCAAAACTTGAAGTGAGTGAAAAAGTAAATAAAGAATACAAAAAATGTGTGATACTAATTATTATTATTATAAAGGATTTACTAATGTATCAACCTATAAATAACAAGTGTCCAAAAGAGCCATAGAAATACATTAGGAGCAACTTTGGGTGCAATTGCATGCTGCACCTCAAGTTGCATCAGTTTGAATGGGGGCTAAATCCACTTTTGTTAAAGAATAAATTATACGCACATGTCTTTTGTTTACATACGTTAGCCAAGTGATCACATTGTCCTTGTGGCCTAGTGATCATCAATGTTGATAAACTAAATTATCATTATTTTCTTACTGCGAAAAAAAGTAATAATGATATTGTAGTAATAATAACAAAATACCAAAAGTGTAAAAAAAAAACACTTAGGAGGAGCATTTACAACACATAAGTGCTGGGTCACACCAAAATGCAAAATGTTCTGTGCTTGTTTCCCATAACACAGGTGAATGTGCTGTCCTTACAATCTGCATGCAGGTGCTAATGAATTTTTAACAGCATCCAAAACACATCTTGAAAAGGCATCTCGCAGTACTATGTGGTTTGATACAGTGCATTCTGAGCAAGTAATGCTTTTTCCATTTTCTGTCCATTTTGCAACTCATTCAAATGAGTGGGCGGCAAAACTGGACTGCACGGGAATGCACACATTCCAGTGTGAACCGGCCTTAAAGCCTTATAAACCACCTTGAAGCTAAACTCCAGACAAACAACTAAATACATACATGAAATACATATATGGGAGTTGTTTTACCTTCCAGTCTGGCAGGGATGAAGAACTGATTTCTCTCTGGTGCAGTTAAGTAGCAGTTACATGTCTCCTTCCCACCCCGACAGGGGCGGACTGACCATTCGGGCACTCGGGCACTGCCCGAGGGCCCCATGCCACTAAGGGGCCCCATCAGGGTTGCCAGCCTCAATAAAACCAGGGACAGTATGTAAAATGTGGGTGTATGTGTATTCTGTGTGTGTATACTGTGTGTGTATATTGTGTGTCTGTGTGTATACTGTATGTGTGTGTGTGTGTATACTGTGTGGCCCCCATAATCTATTGCCTGGGGGCCCCATAATCTTCTATTGCCCGGGGGCCCCATAATCTTCTCCTATTGCCCGGGGGCCCCATAATCTCCTATTGCCCGGGGGCCCCATGAGTTGTCACTCCGCCCCTGCACCCCGACCATGTGACTGGACAGTGAAAACAGATGTAGAGGTCTGAGCTCTGCTGTACAGGGAATTAAGAAGTCTGATACCAGGTCACACTCTGGTACTTACACTGTTTACATCTTTCCAACTATTAAATCTTCTGCCCTTGTTGTTTTAACTTTGGATAGTATTTTTTTTCTGCCAGTAAATACCTTATACAGCCCACTTCCTGTTTCTTGTCTGGTAAAAAAACCTAAGCTTATGACATCATGCACAGCTCTCTCTCTCACTCTCGTGAGAGTTTGCCAGGAAGGGGGGGGGTGAGTCATAAGAGGGCCAATGAGTGATGCAGAGCTGGAGGTGTGCCTCTGTGTGTCTGTGTAAATCCAGGAAGTGAAAAGGCAGCAGCTTCAGCTGCCCACAGTTAAAATGGCTGCAGCCAGACTTATTGGAGGGAGATTTCTGCAGCATATTTGGCAAGTACAGAATCACAGTATATGTAAAATAATATGCAAAGTGGTTGGAGGGAAGCTTCAGCATAGCAAAGATGTTTTTATTACCAAGTTTGTGAATGTGAACAGACTGCAGTTCCTCTTTAAGGATTATTAATCCTTAGAGCTGCCTTTATTTGTGTCTTTTATAGCTACCTGATGGTCAACATTAATCCACCTTAAAGTGGTAGTAAATACCTTGTGTTTTGTTTTACCTACATACTGTAAATATCTCCTAAACATGCACTGTTTAGGAGATATTTACTTGTGAAGCCGCTGGTGATTCTTAAGGAATGGTATGCCTGTGACGTTCCTTCAGAGCACTGTGCCGCAAACAATGACTCCCATGCACATGGGTTTGGGTGACTTCCTTGCACCTTGTCCATTCAAAGGCCTGTAGCCTGCAAACTGGGAAGGAAGACCTGGTGAAGATGGAAGCCCTGTCAGTGGTGACAGCGCGCCTCTGGAGGGCTTTCTTTTATGGTAAGTTTCAAATAATATGCTAGTATGTGATGCATATTAGCACTTTATCACATTGCCTTTCAGGAGGCCACTTTAATTTTGTCCTCCCTGTTGAGTGTGATGTATTGTATTTCACCAAAATGGCAACATTTTGTGGAAATTTTGGCAAAGCAAAATCTGTCACTTTCATTCATCTTACTGCTTACCTGTCCTTTGGAATAAATCCCTACTTCTTTGTTATATCTATTCATTTAAACAGACCTTTAGACAGCATGTGCCAATAGCATATGCTTCGACCAGAGGTCGTCTCCAATCCAAATAGATAGATCGACAAATACATCCGGGTCATCTGATTGTTTCATGATTTCGATTTTGAGAAGCTCGTTGTTGGTCACCTTGATCTGTCTGTTCAAATAAGCTGTTCAATTTGTAACAGAATTTTCCCCAGAGCTTAGTGAATGAGGTGAAGTTTTGCTAAATTCCATCATCCAATTATGTGCAAGCAAAAAGACTAATTTTTTAAAAATATTCCTGACATATGAATAATATAAGTGTAACTGTGCTATTGGATCAAAATACAATTGTGCCACTACTTAAGCAGAGTAATCAAATTAAAAAAGGTGAAAAAGATAACAAATATACGTTTCACAGTAGTGCACTAATTAAAATCATAAAAAAATCTATTGAACAAAAAAATAAGTGTCCATAAAAAAATGTCCAAAAGAATATGACAATATTGCAACTCAGTGCAAAACATAAAGTCCAACTAAATATAGATATAAAAACATCCGCTGAAACACCAAGATGATAAGTGCCAATTCCACTCCCTTAAGAATGAAGTTCACTGGTGTGGTGACATGGCAACTATACTCTTACGCTGAGATGGTGACCCTGGGCGTGCGAACGATGGGATGGTGAGATCGCAGCATTGTGGAACCCAGCATGGATTCAGATTGTTCAATAGAAAGGCGATTTAGATGGCTTTATGATGTAAGTGCAATTCTTCTAAATAAATGGTTACCTTGAGGTGTTTTACACTATTGGAGGCTCTGTTTAGGCATGGAGGAAGTTTGATGGTCTATAGAGGCTCTTCAATATAACATAAAAAGCTATCTTTGCCCGACACGAGAGTGAATGGCAGCTACACCTGGTGAGCTTTATTCTTAAGGGAGTGGAATTGGCACTTATCACCTTGGTGGAGGATATTTGGTGTTTCAGCGGATGTTTTTTAAACCTACTTCCTCACATTTAGTTGGAGTTGCAATATTGTCATATTTTTTATGGACATATTTTTTTGTTTATTGGATTTTTTCACGATATTTATAAGTGCGCTACTTCTTTTTGCCTGTTATATTTTTCACCTATTTAATTTTGATTCCTGGCATACGATAAGGTATTCTTTGCAAAGTTGAAATTTCACCACATTCACTAAGCTCTGGTGAAAATTTACTTGCAAAGTGCAACTTCACTTGCAAACTGAACAGCCTATTTGCCCCTAGTAAATCAACCCTCATGTATTTATACATTGGAGATATCAGTATATTTCAGCTGCTCCATACGGAGCTCAGCTCTATGTACATAATAACAGCTACACCATCATAATGACACACTTAAGATCTCTGTTATAGTACTGCTTATAAAAATGATTTACCAGCATACACAATGTGCATTTCATTGGTCATTAATGGTCCTCTTTTCACACTGTGATCTCACTTGAAATTGATTTGCCCTACTTGGCTTTAATGCTTTTTTCTGTTTTGTTATGACTGAAGTCACAGAGCAGGAAATAGCAGTTAAGGGGAAAAAAAATGACATTTCAGAATATTAGTTTAGAGGCTGTTAATAAAACAAGAACAATAGGAAGACAGCGCCAAAAAATAGCATTTCTGCACATATTTCTGCCCATATACTGTGCAAATCTACAGTATATGTTTGTAGTGCTTACCTCTGAAATAGGTGGCATTTTCTCAGGTCCCCTGTTCCCAGTGACTGTGACTCTGTAAGCATTGCCATCCTCTCTGACACACCTGAAGAGGGCATATGTATTGCATATTTATTGTGACTATATATATATATATATATGTGTATATATATATATATATATGTAAATATATTGGTGAATAGAATGGGTCCTTCTGTTCTAGGCCTTGAGCTCCTTGGATGTCTCAGCCACGCTGACTGACCTTGTTGGGTGGAGACCTGTATAGCACCAGAAAATCCACTGGGGTAGTGCCTGATGCCCAGCAATGATCTTCCATAAAAACAAGCACCAAATCAAATGGTCAGAGATAACTTTATGTATTGCGAATAAGGTCAATAGATAACCGGGTGAACATAAAAAAGTTCGGACACAGTCTTAACATGGAATGACATGGGGTACCATTAGCAGAATATAAAATAGGGCTCTGTACTTTACCTCCAGATCAGCATAAACCGTAACAGCGCTACCAGCAGTACGACAGTGATCAATGAAGAAATCTGAACTACTAATGAGTGAGACTATTCTGCTAACATGAATTATTGGTAGCTATGCCAGGCCTAAACTGACTGGTTGGGCTTAGACCATAGAAAAATTACTAAATGCTCAAGAAGACTAATCTGTGTATAATGAGTAACGGGGGGGGGGGGGAGTCTCTCACCGGCTACTATTGGGGCCCTTTAGGAACGTTGGTGCACTTGCTGAAAGTCCCCTTTGAAAGCCATCAGGCAGTAAAGAGGCAGTGAATACCAGCTGTTTTTGGTAAAGTCCTCAGTAACTGCATGCAGTTCAATATCCATGCAGCACAAACTCTTTAAGAGAGTTATAGTCCAATATTAATAACAGGGAAGCTGGATTAAGTTATTTGTGGAAGGGTTCTGCTGTCTGAATACCCTGCTTTCAGTGGCTCTTGTGTGTACAAATGGAAAAGAATGTGGACTCACAACCCTCTTACCAACCCCCTGGGCACAGTGTTTTGAACTTTCAAGATGGGGGGGGGGGCTCAGTTCTACTAGGTAGTAACCAAAGTCCAGCAGTCTGTAGCAGTGAACCTGGGTATATTTGACTCTCTCCATGGCAATGAAAAATGAGCTACGTGCAGGCAGGGCTGCCAGAAGTCCTGCTCTCCCGCTGGTTATTGGTTCCAAACCAGACTGTTTCAGCTCCATGAAGGCACGGTCCCATGGATGCGTCTGCCAAGCCTTGAATATGCCAGTCAGTACTGTTCAGTAACTTAATAAGAAGTGGAAAATTTGGGGATCTCTTGATACCAAGCCAGGGTCAGGTAGATCAAGAAAGAGCTGTTTGGCCTGCAATTCTTCCACGAAGACCACTTCTGGCCAGACTTCTCTGGACAGTAGATACGTGTACCTGGGTCTCACTGGTTTCCCCCATTTCTGTGCTGATGGTACTGCTTGACATCTTCCAACATCTAAGGAAAGTCAGAAAGGTGTGTCTTTCATCTGCTGCATTAGGTTTCCTTGACGGACCACTGAGTCTATGGTCCTCAGCATTGCCCATTTCTTTGTGCTTCACCAAAAGAGCTTGAACAGCACATCTTGAAGCCCCAGTCTGCTTTTAAATCTTCGCCTGGGAGAGACCTTGCTGATCCAGTATACCTATCTTGTGTCTTGTTGCTGTGCTGTGTATGGCCTGTGATGTGAAACTGTAGTGAGGTAAAGGAAGGTTCAGAGGAGCTTGGACAGAACAGATAGTAATTAGGCACTCCCAGAAGAGGAGTGGGGTACAACATGCAAGATGGAAAGGGGCTGTGCTAGGGAATTGATTCTCCCCATAGTCAAATTAGCTAGAAAGTTCAAAGACACATTGCAAGTCATTAAAAATCTTTTATGGATAGGAAAAATCGCTACAGTGAAACACTTATTATACTTGAATTTCCTGTGTTTTTAACCAGCATTGGTTGGTGACCCAGCGTGATTACATCATGCTCTCCATTATATTAATAAAGAATTTTTGTATGTAAAATCAGTTATGCTACTTATTATATTAACACAGGTATACTGTAGACTTAGTAAACTCACACGATCACATACCCCACTTTGATCTATTCAGTAACGCCTTCTAACACCTGTAATTAATAGACCTGTACAGATATTGAAATTAATACTCCCATGTTTTTCAGGATGATCTCCTGCACACCATACATCAACCAGAAGAGCCAATCTATCATTAGAACAACGCCTTTCACTATTAACGTGACAGCAGCGCTTACAGCTATAGCATGCAGCCCATCGCCTTGTCACCTTGTTCACTTGTGCACTTAACTGCAATTGATTTTTATTTTTATTTATAGAATGTAATTTACAAAATTTTGTGTTTATTTTGTAAATTAGCACCTTAGTACAGAACTTGACAGATAGCAGATAAAATACTAAAGCAATAGCGGAATTGTGTACATAGCATAGTTGCCAAGAGCCCTGGTTCCCAAGTTTTGAAAGTTGTTCTCTATAAAAGGTTCATCATGTTTTATTCCTAGTTTTCCAAATGGTTTTTGCTTTTAACATGAAGTAAAGCCAAATGTACCTGCTTCTATGGGTTTTAACATCAATTAGCCATTAAACATGAGCATAACACTTACCCCTTCTAACCATCACTGCCCTTATTTAAAGAGTAAGTTCATATTCCAGATGAATCTAAAAGGGGAACACCCTACAGCCACTGCACCCCCCCCCCCACCCCACCCTATCTGGTCCCAATTGTATTTACGTCTGTAGGGAATGAGCTGTCAGTGCCCATGCAGCCATTAAAGCAGTACGGGGATTGGAAATCCTTGCTCTTTTTTCCTCTTCTTTTTGCAGAGCTTCCAGGATGGATCAGAGCAATTCTAATTGGTCACTGCTGGCACAGAGAATCACTCTGATCCATCCCAGAAGCTCTGCAGAAAGAAGGTGGGAGAAGATTGGGGATTTGAGTTCCCCTGACTGCTACACCGACTGTGTGGGCACTGACAGCTCATTACCCATAGAGCTATGTACAATGGGTACAGGGGGATGGGAGGGTGAAATAAAATGCTAAAATTCCTAAACTATTCCTATACTTAGCTAGTCTATTAAAACTCTAATAATGTTACTGTTGATAAGCATAATGATATAAGGTTAGCTATGAAAACAAACACGTCTTATTTATTTTCCAAGAAAATAGGAAAATGTTAACATGAGCATATAACAAAAGAACATTAAAGGTACTTATTGCAAGGCTGCCCTCTAGATATTGTCTCGTCAGCTGGGCTCAAAATGGTAACAGAGAGCCATGAGGCTCAGAGAACCATCAGGCAAGAGCCAAGAGCAAAAAGGGACGATTTTCCTTCTGTGTGCACTTTTTACACATTCCTTCAGACCCACTCGTAACCACACCCCACTAGCCTCCTGTCCAATTGCCAAGAGGCAGCCCTTTTAATATATTAATATTTCTGTCCGTCCTGCTGTATTGGCCTCTAGGAGCAGTATGCGTCCATGGATCATCGCTATGTGACCTGGGTCATCTTCAGTCTTAGCTAGCCCTTTGATCTTCTGTAGCAGGACATTCATCAATCATCTTGTCAGCCATGGTCGTTTTTGAAGCTTGCTTGCAGAGTGCTAATCAAGGTATTCCATCTTATCACACCAGTTGGACAGGAGCCAAGCTTTTGTTCTACAAAGCTTTGATGTGCAACTTGTTACATTCCAAGCATCATTCTAGCGGTATCAACCAGGAAGTGAAACTCCAGAAATATATTAAACCATGTTGCCTTCCAACAGAGGGTGTAGGGCAGGGGTCTCCAAACTGCAGCCCTGGGGCCAGATGCAGCCCTTTGCTTGCCTTAATCTGACCCTTGGGGCACAATTCTACCACCGACACCAGCCATGGGTCATCATTCTTGTTGCTGACACCAACAATGGGGCACTACTCCTCCAATTGACACCATCAAAATGGCACAGTTCCTTCCATTGACAACCAATGGTGGGGCACAATTCTTAGCATTGAAATCAATGGTGGGGCACTAGTCCTCCAATGACACCAAAGATATGGTATTGTTTATATACACTGGACACTTGGATATTTTCTACTCCCAAATGGCTATAGTCCGGCCCCCCTAAAGTCTGAATGACAGTAAACTGGCCCTTTGTTTAGAAAGTTTGGAGACCCCTGGTATAGGGTGTTAGTACCGAGTGTGGCTCGGGGTGAATTTTCATTAGCAAAAGCGGTAACCCTGAGCCACACTCAGGATTGCATGGCAGGATCCAGGCAAAGTTACGTACCTTTTCCCCAGGAACCTGCGATGTCCTCCCACTGTGTGTGTGAGCCGTATCTCCGCTCGATCTATCACAGTACCGGGCTCCGTTTCCTGCGAGCTTTGCGGCGCCAAATTCAAAAATTGAAAAACACATAACACATACAGTAATATAATTGTAAGATTACAGTGTACAGTATCAAATGATTTCACTTCCCTTTTGCCCCTAGTGCTTTGTCCAGTGCCCTGCATGTAGTTTTATATGATATGTTTGTTCCTGGGGGAGACACTGAACATCATGCTACTATGGCCTGTTTAAATATACCTATGGATCCTATATAGTTATACTGACTGTGGGCAGGTATAGGAGAGTTCGATATATCCAGTTTGGAAGGAATATATATCTGTCCATATGGATTATCGTTGAAGCCCCTGTTACTGTGGACTGAAAACAGGTGAAAGGGTGTTGTTTGTTCTACCCTTCTCCCTTCTATATTACTCTCCCCCTTTAATTATCTGGATATCTCCTTTTTCCCCCGGTGAACCATATGAGTTTATATTCATATCTATATATCTTTACGCCATCAGCCCTAATCACAGTCGCTGGTATAAGCAAGAAACTGCCTCCTGCTTTACACAGTGATTCCTGGGTGATCATCTGAGAGCTCTCCATGTGGAGATATTTCTATGCTGACAAGTGAGACCTGTTCCTTCCAACTACCCCCAAATGTGTCCTGACGAAGCAAAACACGTTGACGCACACGGGCTCACTGCCATTTATTTGGTGTCAACTCTCTTGTTTACACTAGATACGCATTACTATCATATGCCTATCGTATGTTTTTAATTCTTTTTTATTGACCTGTTTGATATGACTTATTGTTAATAAAATATATTTTTGTACTATATCATTGTCCATCTTGCCTGTAAAGTCCCAATTAGGGCCCTTTTGCCCTTTTACCTTTCTCTCTTCCAATCAAGTTTACACGGATGTGGCTTTAGGAGTGCTACTTCAATTTTTGTGGTATATTATATATACTGCTCTTTCTGCCTGGAAACTTGAGATTGTCCATGGCAACCAAAAAGCGTCCCTTAACGTCCAAAGCGGTTTTAGACCAGCTAGAAAACAGCGTTATTAAAGTAGAATTACTTGCAGAATTGAGCGATAGTGATTTGTGGGGAAATTCCTCATCAAACACAAATTTTTGAGCAAATTTTTGTGTTTTTGACTTGATTACATTATTTAATACATTTTATTATTATTATTATTATTATATTATTATTTGTTATAATTCGTTATTTCTTATCTTATAATTTATGATTTAGTGTTTCAAACTTTATCATACCCGGGATGTCTACTAGACTCTTGTTTAGACAGATTTAAGTGAGTTATACCTAAGAATTACAGGCTTACAATATAAAACGCCAAATTTCCATGCAAAACAATTGTACCACTTTGAGCATCTAAAATCTGACATAATCAAACCGCCAGGGAGGTTAAAGTACATCTAACTGCTCCTATTTGACAGTTTAGACAAGCACCTAATCCAGTTAGTATGTACTGCCTTACAAATTAAACTAAATATCTCCTTAATTTACCTTCTTTGATGGAGTCGAATCCTCCTTCATTTGCGTCTCACCTGCTCCCCGACCCAGACACTGCAGTGGGAGGGTGTCGGCAACAGAGGCAGAGCTGCCAATCTAGAAAGCAGTGGGGGTGGGGGGATTGGTGTTGTCAGGTGCTGATTGACAAGTCATGTCCCCTGGAACGTCTTCTCATCCAACTTTAGTGGAAGCAGGCACAGCCTACATGATAGTGGCAAATCTTCTCTGAATTCAGGAGCAGTGCAGCATTGTTTTCACACTATCACAAGAAGATACATTAGGTGGATTTCACTAGCAGAACCAATAGGTACTTGTGGAACTTTGCAGGGAAATACAAGAAATGTATAATTTAAGTAGTTGTAAGCATAAAAATACTCCTGTTCTTTTAAAGCACAATAAAGGTCATAGTGCAGTGTAATTTGTCCCTCTCTATGCTGTAAAATGCCAGGTTGATCCTGCTTGTTCCTGTGTCCCCCTATGTGAACTGACCACAGAAATCATGTCCGCTGATCCATGATACCATGGTCAGTTTACATGCCTCTGTCATTCTGCAGTCTCTCCCTCTCTCCCCTCCATCCCTGCCTGTCAGCTTGGTAGTCTGTGTGTGTGAGCCATCTCCTCCCTGCCCCTCCCCTCCCCATCCCTCCTACTGCTATTTCGTTGTGGCTGTAAAGTCACTAATCAAAAATCCACTATATTACAGCAAAGTATACAGTGCAGTTTCTCAGTTTTAAAAAAAACATGCAGCTAAATACCTTATTTTACAGCATCGTTATACAGTCATGTGACCACCAGGCTGACGTCAAAGGGGAATCTTAGCCCCTCCCTCTGTAGTCCTTAGATCAGGAAATCAGGGTGATGGGAGGTCACGTGACTGCGCAGCGGCGCTGTAAAACAGGGTATTTAGCTGCATAATTTTTTTTTTTTGAAACACAGACACTGCACTGTATATTTTGCTGTAAAGAATTCCAGGATATGTGATCAGTGACTTTACAACCGCTTTAAGTGCTGTGGCTAATTTTTTTTTTTTTAGTGGAAGGCCATAGTTCTACTGTAAGCACTGTTGCAAATCAAATCAGACAAAAACACCAGGTATATTAAAATGTTTATTTATTTTTTTTAGAATAAATGTAACATTTATTTCAGAGGATGGGGTTGACTTTTTCCTCAAGTTCTCTTCGCCTGACTGCCTCTTTCCAGACTTTGATTGGTTTTGCACCATCAGGCTGGGTTCACACTGATGCGGCTGCGGGTCACAGCAGGGGGTCCGGTGCGTTCCTGTTCACCGATTCAGGTGCAAAAACTGAGCCAAAGACGCACAGAACCCTTTTCCAATTCAGACCGCTAACACCGCAAAGCTTTGTGAACCGGTTCCATTGAGAGCCGGTCACATTCTCCTGTCATGCAAATTGGATGCAGGGAAACCTGCATCCAATTTGCATCAGTGTGAGCCCAGCATCAGTGTTTCTTCAGCCTTTGTCGACCTTGTAGTTGGTCATGGTGTCTAAGCAGTAATTGGAGTCCACCAAACTGATGCTTGTTGAACAAATTAAATACTCTTTTATCTGGAATATTTTTTCTCATTTTCATTCAGCAGAACCAACAGGAGCACATTCTGTTAAGGCTGCCCACTTTACATGGTGGACCAGGAACTTTTCCTCCTTACCTCAACTCTCTTTGGGAGAAAAACATGAAAATCCTAGGGAGGGACATGGCTCTACTTGGGCTTAACATGGCCTAGGAAAGATGGACCCTAAACATCATCCCTGACATCTTCCCAGCCAGTTTTCTTTGAGAAACTCAAAAACAACTTTACACTATTGATGACTCTGCTAAAATGATATCCTCAGAGGAGTGTTCCTTGTCTTTGATCCGTATACAGTTTACTCAATAAAGCTATCTTGATTTACAACCCTTCCCTCAAATCGTTATTTTTAAAGTAAAGCAAAAGGAATGTTCATTTGCTTTGTATCTTTAAATGTATTCCTATGGACCTGATTACCATAATAACTGAGACAGCTTAGAACATATCAAAATGTTGAAATAGCAGCCACAACTTTGTATTGCTATTCTGCAATCAACTGGTGTCAGATTTGAAGAAAACGGAAAAAAGGAAATTGAGCAACAAAGGAGACACACAAAAGGCGCAGAACAGGGAGAAGTGATTTGGTTACGTCTTTAAAATTCCACAATATTCAGTTTTGCTATCTTGAAAAAGAGACATAATGAAAGCATGCTTCTACAATGTAACAAATATCTGTTACATCTTTGCAAGTGCTATTAATGGAAGCTGAGGACTGGTTGTTCCCTAGCAGAATTCTGTAACTTCTTTTAGGATAGTACATGTATTTGTTTATTAAAATAACAAGTCATTTCCCAGCCAATTTTGTAAAACCGAAGTAATAGGAGTTATAAAGACTGCTCTGAAATAATGATCATGCACACTGACCCCTCAATTCCCTCCACTCACACCCCATGTAAATTGGAAATCATCTACGTTAACTTCCCTCCAAAAATGGCAAAGAACTACAAAAAGATAAGACCTATGAAGAATGATAACCACTCTCACTGCCTCCAGACAGATGACCAATCACAGTCATTGAATAGTCTTATACACATAATATGGGCTGTGTTGTAACCTGTTACATTACTGGAACCTGGCTGGTCCCAGATAGCAAGGGTAACTTGCCACACATTTGTGGCAGTATTGAATTGTAAATCTTGTTAACTTGCTGCCATAGGCGTGCGCACAGGGTGTGCCTGGGCGCACCCTAATTGCCTTGTGTGCTGCATATTCCTCCCTGTTTTGACCACTGATATTTCACCCCCCCCCCCAAAAAAAATGTTACACAAGCCCAAAAATTTGGGGAAAAGAAAATTAACTAAATTACACTGTCCACTGCCCTACTGACACCATCTGTACATATACACATGCATATGTATTTAAGCTTTGGGGTGCACACCCTAATGCAAGAGGCTGCGCACACCTATGCTTGCTGCACATCTTCGCTGGCAAGTTGTACACTTGCCAAGCACTTGAAGCACAAGTTCTAGTTGACACTTTTCCAATTTGTAGCAAATTTGCATGGCAAGTCTCTAGCAAGAGCGAAGTTGCAGTGGTGAGTCTACAGCAAGAGCTCTACAACAATGGCGTCCCTGGGGGGGGGGCCAGAGGGGGCCCTGACCCCCCAACATTATGCTGTGCCCCACCATGTGCCCCCCCCCCCAATAAATTTTTATTTTTTTTTAACAAAAAATCAATGTCTAAGAGGGAGTGAGGCCCCAGTCAGCTCCTGCAGGTGATTCCTCCCCCTCCCTCTTCCCTCTGACACTGCATAATGCGAGCGCTCACACAACCAGGGCTGCCCGAGCTGCTCCTTCCCCTGCATCCTCTTTGGCAGGGAGAAGAGCGAGTTGCAGGAAGGACTCCACCAGGTCTCTCAGTTACTGAAAAAACAGACTGATTTCTCCCATCCTTAGGACAGGAGAACCAGCCTGTAAATTCCAAGAGATGCCAGACCAGCGCTGTCAATAGCAGGGGCAGGACAGCAAGAGGAGGCTGGGGTACCCCACAGTGGCAGAACACCAGGACCCGGTGGCAAGACAACCTTTGCAACCCTGATAGTTCTCCCACTGCTTTGGACCCTTATATTTTCTTGGTATGCCGGTGACATATATCTCTTGTTTTCTGCCACCCTGGGGGGCCTCAATACAGTAGGAAGGGAGCTCACTGCAGAACATGTGAAAGGGCCGTTGTGGGGTCGTAGTAAAGGGCCCCAGGATATATATATATAAATATATATATATATATATATATACAGTGCCTTGCGAAAGTATTCGGCCCCCTTGAACTTTTCAACCTTTTGCCACATTTCAGGCTTCAAACATAAAGATATAAAATTTTTATTTTTTGTGAAGAATCACCAACAAGTGGGACACAATTGTGAAGTGGAACGAAATCTATTGGATTGTTGAAACTTTTTTAACTAATAAAAAAATGAAAAGTGGGGCGTGCAAAATTATTCGGCCCCCTTGCGTTAATACTTTGTAGAGCCACCTTTTGCTGCGATTACAGCTGCAAGTCGCTTGGGGTATGTCTCTATCAGTTTTGCACATCGAGAGACTGAAATTCATTCTTCCTTGCAAAACAGCTCGAGCTCAGTGAGGTTGGATGGAGAGCGTTTGTGAACAGCAGTTTTCAGCTCTTTCCACAGATTCTCGATTGGATTCAGGTCTGGACTTTGACTTGGCCATTCTAACACCTGGATACGTTTATTTGTGAACCATTCCTTTGTAGATTTTGTTTTATGTTTGGGATCATTGTCTTGTTGGAAGATAAATCTCCGTCCCAGTTTCAGGTCTTTTGCAGACTCCAACAGGTTTTAATCCAGAATGGTCCTGTATTTGGCTGCATCCATCTTCCCCTCAATTTTAACCATCTTCCCTGTCCCTGCTGAAGAAAAGCAGGCCCAAACCATGATGCTGCCACCACCATGTTTGACAGTGGGGATGGTGTGTTGAGTGTGATGAGCTGTGTTGCTTTTACGCCAAACATATCTTTTTGCATCGTGGCCAAAAAGTTCGATTTTGGTTTCATCGGACCAGAGCACCTTCTTCCACATGTTTGGTGTGTCTCCCAGGTGGCTTGTGGCAAACTTTAGATGAGACTTTTTATGGATATCTTTGAGAAATGGCTTTCTTCTTGCCACTCTTCCATAAAGGCCAGATTTGTGCAGTGTACGACTGATTGTTGTCCTATGGACAGACTCTCCCACCTCAGCTGTAGTTCTCTGCAATTCATCCAGAGTGATTATGGGCCTCTTGGCTGCATCTCTGATCAGTCTTCTCCTTGTCTGAGCTGAAAGTTTAGAAGGACAGCCAGGTCTTGGTAGATTTGCAGTGGTCTGATACTCCTTCCATTTCAAAATGATCGCTTGCACAGTGCTCCTTGGGATGTTTAAAGCTTGGGAAATCTTTTTGTATCCAAATCCGGCTTTAAACTTCTCCACAACAGTATTACGGACCTGCCTGGTGTGTTCCTTGGTCTTCATGATGCTCTCTGCGCTTTCAACAGAACCCTGAGATTATCACAGAGCAGGTGCATTTATACAGAGACTTGATTACACACAGGTGGATTCTATTCATCACCATCAGTCATTTAGGACAACATTGGATCATTCAGAGATCCTCGCTGAACTTCTGGAGTGAGTTTTCTGCACTGAAAGTAAAGGGGCCGAATAATTTTGCACGCACCACTTTTCAGTTTTTTATTTGCTAAAAAAGTTTAAAACATCCAATAGATTTCGTTCCACTTCACAATTATGTACCACTTGTTGGTGATTCTTCACAAAAAATTACAATTTTATATCTTTATGTTTGAAGCCTGAAATGTGGCAAAAGGTTGAAAAGTTCAAGGGGGCCGAATACTTTTGCAAGGCACTGTATATATATCTATCTATATATAGATATATAGATAGATATATATATCTATATATATATATATATATATCTATATATATATATATATATATATCTATATATATATATATATATATCTATATATATATATATATATATATATATATATATATATAATTGCATTTTATAGTTGTAGTATGTTGGTAGATTTATGTGGGATTTTATATTATTATTATATATATGTACACATACAGTACAAGATTGACCAGGCCAGATTTCAGTTGAAAATGGTTGAGTTGTCCGAGCCAACTCCATTACACATATCAAAGGGGACTTGTTGATCAAAGGGGAAGTGGCCAAACAAGATTTACTCCACATATCAAAGGGGACAGATAGTGACTCTGGGCCATGTTAATGTTAATATGCAAGAATGCAAATTAGTGCAGTTTATGACTGCAGCTGTTTACGGCTAGGGGTCATTGCCTGTCACTCTGAAAGACAGAAGCAGATCAAAGGCCTAATGGGAATGGCCAATCAAATTGCTCAGCCATTAAGTGTATAGGGAATATAACCTGGCGTTTAGTCTTTTCACTCTTTGTGGTTATGAAGGCACAGGTCTAGGAAACATGGGACTCTGAAGGCTAGTATTCATTGTCATATTTACTCTGTTGTATTTTGTCATCTGTTGCAAGACTTTGTTCTGTGTTGATAGTCAATAAAGTGCATCTCTCTGGAATAATGGGGCTGCTGCGGAAGATTACTTACATCATCATTATAATAACTACTAATTAATTATCTACCCACTATACTATATCACTACGGTCTATAGAAAGAGCTCTGCAAGTCTACAGCACGAGCCCTGCAAGTCTACAACAAGAGCTCTGCAAGTCTACAGCACCCTGCAAATCAACAGCAAGAGCTCTGCAAGTCTACAGCATGAGCCCTGCAAGTCTACAGCACGAGCCCTGCAAGTTTACAGCAAGAGCTCTGCAAGTCTACAGCAAGAGCCCCACAGTTCTACAGCAAGAGCTCTGCAAGTCTACAAAAAGAGCTCTGCAAGTCTACAGCACGAGCCCTGCAAGTCTACAGCAAGAGCTCTGCAAGTCTACAGCCCAAGCCCTGCAAGTCTACAGCATGAGCCCTGCAAGTTTACAGCAAGAGCTCTGCAAGTCTAAAGCAAGGGCTCTGCAAGTCTACAGCAAGAGCCCCACAGGTCTACAGCAAGAGCTCCGCAGGTCTACAGCAAGAGCTCCGCAAGTCTACAGCCAGAGCCCCGCAAGTCTACAGCCAGGGTCCGGCTCGGTTCACATATGAGCATGCGGCTCACAGGAGGGGTCCAGTGTGTGCTGGTTCACAGTTTCAGGTCCGTTTTCAGGCCAAATTTTGGGCTGAATTCGCACCTGAAACGGACCAAAAGACGCACAGCGTTTTTCTGCAAAACGCATTGGACCTGCTGCGGAGATATGTGAACCGGCTCCATAGAGAGCCAGTCAAAATCTCCTGCTATTGCGAATTGAATACAATCTGCAATGGTGTGAAGCCAGCCTTATGCAAGTCTACAGCCAGAGTTATGCAAGTCTCCGTTTTTGGCAAGAAAAAATAAGCAATTAGCGCAAATCTATAATCCCACAATCTGGTGATAGTGAACCCACTGCTATTAACCTAATCCCTTACTGTACACATGTGAAATACATTCAATCCAACAATCATATATAATGATAAACCCTGTGTCATTGCATAAAATAATTAATCTATCATGCAAAAATTATTTGTTTCTATGAAACAACCCAGATAGCAAGTAATTGTGCTGCAAGTTTGAAAACGACTTGCTAAGCTATTGCTAGACTTGCCAGGCTTCACAAGTTTGTTGCATAATTGCAGAAATTCCACATTGCATGACTCCAGAGCAGCGACATGCAGTCAGGGGAGGCAGGTGAGGCAGGGCCATGAACATTTAAAAAAAAAAAAAAAAAATCGAGCTTCGAGGGTCTTGTAGCCTAAGTGCTACCCCCACTGGTAACAATTTGGGGCTCCTACGACCTATGGTTCCAGAGATATGGGGCTCCTTCTGCATCTATCTATCTATCTATCTATCTATCTATCTATCTATCTATGAATTGTCACTATGCATTTATTTATTGCACACAAGCACACAAGCACACAATGAATAAATGATAATAAACTGTAATAAATGATATTTATTTATTACAGTTTAAATCATAAGTTCTTTTATATATTGCACTTTGCACCATATATATCCTGGGGCCCTTTACTACGATCCCACAACGGGCCCTTTCACATGTTCTGCAGTGAGCTCCTTCCTACTGTATTGTGGCCCCCCCAGGGTGACAGAAAACAAGAGATATATGTCACCAGCATACCAAGAAAATATAAGAGTCCAAAGCAGTGGGAGAACTATCAGGTTTGCAAAAGTTGTCTTGCCACCGGGCCCTGGTGTTCTGCCACTGTAGGGTTTCCCAGCCTCCCCTTGCTGTCCTGCCCCTGCTATTGACAGTGCTGGTCTGGCATCTCTTGGAATTTACAGGCTGGTTCTCCTGTCCTAAGAAAGGGAGAAATCAGTTTGTTTGTTCAGTAACTGAGAGTCCTGGAGGAGTCCTTCCTGCAACTCGCTCTTCTCCCTGCCAATGAGGATGCAGGGGAAGGAGCAGATCGGGCGGCCGTGGTTGTGTGAGCGCTCGCATAATGCAGTGTCAGCGAGTAGAGGGAGGGGGGAGGAATCACCCACAGGAGCTGACTGGTGATGCTCTCCCTCTCAATAGAGACTGTGTTACTCCAGTGGCAGCCTGAGCAAGATGTGGCGCATCCGCTACGAATGCAAACAAAAAGACATTGCCTTTTTGTAAAAAAAAATGTTTTTTTTTATTTGGGAGGGGCACATGGTGGGGCACAGCATAATGTTGGGGGGTCAGGGTGCCCTCTGGCCCCCCTAGGGACGCCATTGCCCACAATCCCATGTTTTTCCCACACAGTTAAGAGGGAGAATGAGAATCTGCTGCCTGCTGAAAAGGTAGTGTTATATTCAAGCTAAATCATATATTTATATGCTATATGTGATAACATAATAATTTATTATTTATCTATTTACTGTGAAATTACTGGTTGGAAGTTATAACTTCAAACTTCAGTAATTTGTCTGTTAAGCCACCTGCTTGAGTACAGATTTTGAAAATATAGTAAATTACCCTAAAAGCAATATATAATAATTATTTGTATATTACTTATGGTAATTAACCCTTGCCACCCAGGCCAATTCTGACACTTCTCCCCTACATGTAAAAATCATCATTTTTTTGCATAAAATTACTCAGAACCCCCAAACATTATATATATTGTTTTAGCAGACACCCTATGGAATAAAATGGTGGTCATTGCAACATTTTATGTCACATGGTATTTGCGCAGCAATTTTTTTAATAGCGTTTTTTTTGTGTGAAAGATGATATTACGCCGAGTAAATAGATACCTAACATGATACACTTTAACCACTTACGGACCGCCCGCCGTCATTATACGGCGGCTCTTTGAAGTGGAATATCATTGTTATGGCAGCAACTAGCTGCCATAACCCCGGTATCCTCTTCTTCAGCGGGTAGTCCGCTTTCAGATAAAAGTGGTCCCAGCGGCAGATTCGCCGTGAGATCACTTTCACCAGCGGAGGGAAAGGCCCCCCCCCCTCCCTCCGCATTGCGGTGCCCTCTGCCGCTTATGTTTACATTCCTTGTAATAGGAATACAAGTGACACCATTTTTTTTTAAAGAACAGTGTAAAAATAAAAAAGTAAAATAAATAAGAAAAGAATTAAAATTTTAACGCGTCCCGCCCCGATGAGCTCGCATGCAGAAGCGAACGCATACGTGAGTAACGCCTGCATATGAAAACGGTGTTCAAACCACACATGTGAGGTATCACCGTGATCATTAGAGCAATAACTCTAGCCCTAGACCTCCTCTGCAACTCAAAACCTGCAACCTGTAGAACTTTTTAAACGTCGCCTATGGAGATTTTTAAGGGTAAAAGTTTGTCTCTATGTATACATTCCCTATAGCTGGTGGTATTCTGCATTGTTAGTGTATTGCTGGGATTTGTAGTCCTCTATACAGTGGTGGAACCACCATTTTTTTTTGCACCGGGTCTTTGAGGTCTCTATTTCGCATAGCTCCCAACTATCCCTGATTTCGAGGGACTGTCCCTGATTTCGAGGGACTGTCCCTGATTTGGAGCAATGTCCCTCTGTCCCTCGTTCCCCCTCATTTGTTCCTCATTTTGGTCTGATCTATATAGTTCTATATAAAATGCACTTTTTATCTTTCAAAAAGTGTTTCCCAGTGCTAAACCTTTCATCCAAATTCTAAATTGGTGCATTTGTAAATTTTAAAAGCCAATATAAAGGAATAGTAGTGGTAAAAAAAAAGCTCTTGTGGATTTAATGAACCTTTTGTTTTGGTTAGTTCTCCTTCAAGAGGGTGTGGCAGGGGGCGTGTTCTATGCCTACATACGTTTGCTAGTAGGTGTCCCATTATTCCCATCTCAAAATGTTGGGTGGTATGATTTCCATCTCTTGGTAAATACAAACATTTTCTGCTAAATCTCAGCATATAAACAAGGGGAAAAAAACATTCCAAACTGTGTCACACCAATGGGATATTAGGTTAGACACTCCTTGATTTCCACCTGAACTCCATATCAGATCTCAGGATTACCACTCACCTCTGCACATCACACCCAAAGTGATTCTATGGCTGCCCCATAAAGAAAAATCTTTAAAGAAAAACCTCACACACAGCAGGGAGCACTGATGAAAATTCAGTCACAGTGACCCCCTGTGGTGTGATGACTATTACACAACATAACTGAACCAGAACTTGCAGCAAACTTGCAGAATGTTTGCAAAGAAGGTTAATCTGGAATCATGTAATGCGGACTTGCTGCAATCGTGCAACAAACTTGTGAAGCCTGGCAAGTATAGCAATAGTTTAGCAAGTCGTTTTGAAACTTGCAGGACAATTGCTTGCTATCTGGGATATTAGTGAAATTAGACATTTTAAATAAACTGCTAAACAGGGGGTTAAGTGGACCCCTAAAAAAATGTCCTCAGGGAAGGTACAGGCACCTGTTTGTTTCCCATGGGGGGAGGGGCACGTAGGTGGCACATAATTTCACTGCTGGCACCCTTCCTTCTTGGCAATAGAAAAACAACAAAACAAAACAAAAAACACCAAAAAAATGAGAATGAAAAAATGCTAAAAGAATGTGAATGAAAAAATGTGAAAAATATTGGGAACATTTTTTTTTTATATATTTACCAGGTTTATAATGTTTTAAAAAATGTTATATTGTCATCAGTTATATAGTACTCCTTTTAAATTTCCCCTCCTGTGGACATTATGTATTGGGTCAAGTTTCGCCCGCATGTCCCTGCTGTATTGTGGCTTACCATTATGTCTTAGATACTGTATTATTATACGGAGGCGCCCGACCTTGCTACTTCACTGTTTTCCACCAGGGGATCTATTTACATTGGGTTGTTTCCCTCCCTCCCCTTAGCAATTACACACTATCCCTGCTGGGTGGATGGGACGTCACCGTTAGCCTCCTTTGATTGGACATTGCGGCGCCTCCTTGTACTATTTAAGACGTGTGGTGTACCAAGATGGCCGCGCCTCAGATGACGTCTTGATGACGAAACGCGTAAGGCGTGGTCATACGGTACGCACACGTCGCTCCTACGTTCTGACTCTGCACTTCTGGTTTCGGTAGCCAGGCTGGTGGAACGCACGCCGCCACCTCGCTACCCTAGATACCATCCGCTTTTGTTTGCCAGGAGAGCATTGTCAGCTCCCGTTTTTAAACCTAATACTTACTTTTTGACCAATAAACTTTGAGTTTTAACGGACTTACACTATGAGGATTCCTTGTTTCTCCATACATATGGATTTGTTCCGGTGGATACTTATATAAAGAACTACGTGGATCTAGAGGGAAGGAGCTCGCTGAACCTGAGAGGGGGATTCCGGGTCTCCAGGATTCCGGCCGCAGGATCCATTCATGCCCTTCACCCCTGCAGGGGTTGGGCTTTCTGGTGAGTGAGGGCACAAGAGGGGGCCTGCCAAACACGGACACACTATTATTGAAAATTCGCTGGGGATTACATATCTGTTTGATTTACCTACCATTTGTGTAGAGGGATCTCCTTCACCTTCATTGGACAATTTACATTGGACGATCTTGATTGTATCACATACATTAATTTGTTTCTATTTTTTTGATCGCACATATTCATTATTTCATTTTTTTGATTAATCCATCTGCAACATACACATTTTCTATCAGCATTTTTTTCACCATTTATGTCAGAGGGATTACAGATGTTTATTTGGCCCATTTACATGTATTTTTTATGTATTGTTTATGTCACTGGGCACGTGAGTGGGATTTTCAAATGCTGATATAATTTTTTATGTCACTTTCATTCATCTTGTATCATGTATGATTTTGCATTTTTTCACCAATGGTAGTGACTTGCACATTCACATCCCATGTAATACACGTAATGGATTAACCTACAGGATTTTAGCCAGAATCTCTCACTTAGTTTGTTGTGGACTTTGTTGCACACAGCACATTTACTGTTCATTTTTTCTTCCCAATATTTTTCACATTTTTTTATTCACATTCTTTTAGCATTTTTTCATTCTCATTTTTTTGGTGTTTTTTGTTTTGTTTTGTTGTTTTTCTGATTTTTCTATTGTCTGTGAACAGCGCCATTCCCCTATTAGAACACATTGTATTATGTGGATTTCACTTCGGTGTTTCCAGTTTGCTTGGGGGGCTGCAGTTCCTTGTTAATACTGATCCTAAGTGCGGAATATTCGATTTCCACCCTTCCTTCTTGGGCATCAATGGGGATGGCAAGAGCCTGGTGTTCATCAGGATTGAGTACTGGTGCCTTGGCTGGGGTATCTCACTCTCAGAAACCCACCAATGCTCAGGGGCATGTGAGTTGGTATCAACATTGCTGGGAGTTGCATGCTCACTGCCCCTTGCCATGTATATACTGGCAAGCATACCTGGACTGCCCAGCTAGTTCTGGATGAAGGGGTGGGGGGTCATCCTGTATTTTTCTTCTTATGCAAAATGACCAAAACAAAAAAAAAAAAAGAGAGAGAAATGGTGAACCTATGGTGAAAGAAGAGGTTTAGCACTCGCCACAGACAATCATGAAAGTTTATTTTTAAAATACGATGAGTTATGTCGACCCTGGTGAATTGTAATTATAAATATATTAAGTAAAAGTAAATTATTATTATTATTATACACGATTTATATAGCGCCAACAGTTTACGCAGCGCTTTACAATATAGGAGGGGACAGCACAATTACAGTACAGTTCATTACATAAGGGAGCTTACATTCCAAAAGGGAGGGGGTGGTGGTACAAAAGGTAATAGATGCGGGGAATGATTTGATGGGGGTGGCTCGGGTACAGTTAGGTGGGTGTGGGAAAGTCTTCCCTGAATAAGTGAGTTTTCAGGGATCTCCTAAAGGTGGACAGGGTAGGGGCTGATTGGACATACTGGGGCAGGGAGTTCCAGAGGATGGGAAAGGCTCTGGAGAAGTCCTGAAGGCGTGAATGAGAGGAGGTAACAAGGGAACTAGAGAGCAGGAGGTCCTGGGAGGGGCGGAGGGGATGATTTGGGCGATATTTGCAGATGAGGTTGGTGATGTAGCTGGGGGGTGATGTTGTGGATGGCCTTGCATGTTATGGTTAGCATTTTGAATTTTATACGGTGGGGTAGGGGAAGCTAGTGAAGGGATTGGTAGAGAAGGGTCGCAGTCACGGATTGATTAGTGAGGTGTATTAGACTAGAAGCAGCATTTATAATATAATGAAGGGGGGATAGCCTGCGTAAGGGTAGGCCATTAGGGAGAGAGTTGCAGTAGTCAAGGCGGGAAATAAAGGTCCTTCTCCAAATACATAAACTTTTTCCATGCAAGAACAGATATTGCCAAATGTATTTTGTGTTGGGCAATAATGTACATGGAACGGTGCTTTATGAATTCACTTTAAATTCATGTGTCTAGTCCAATTTTATAATCAGATTTATGTAAGATATACAACATAGTGTTTTCATCTTCTTAAAGTGCATCACCCACTGTTCAACTACACTTTGCCTTAATTGTACATGTATCATTTCTTTTGATCTTTTGCCCTGATAAAGGTGGTATTTTCTGACCTCTAAAATGCATTGGATAAACATATGGAATATATTGGACTGTTTTAATCGAATAAACTTCAGTTTGGATTACTTTGGGGTATAGCACTTTATTGATGACCACATGGCTGCAGTACTTTCTGAGTCAATGACCCTGGATAAGTATTCAATATTTTCCTAATCTGTAGACAGAGGGTCAACATCAGTCAGGTAACTACCATTTTCAGAAGGAGATCAGCAATGACAGGGTCTGCATTTCTCCCAGTACAACATTATTTAAACCTAAACGCCAGGCAAACGCAATGAAATACAATTAAGTGAAATAAAACTCCAGGCTAATAAACTACTCTGCTGTATAGGGGATTGTAAATGGGGATACCGAGTCAATTCAGGTACTTACACTGCTTGTATTTAATAAGATACATAAAACTGCTGTTAATAACGACAGGGACATAACTACACATTATAGGGCCACATAGCTAAATATTGATGAGGCCCCCAGTTGCAAGGTCCATAAAGACAGGGATGAACGAGTATGGGGTGGAGGAACTTGACTGGCCTGCACTCAAACCTATAGAACACCTTTGGGATGAATTAGAGCGAAGACTGCGAGCCAGGCCTTCTCATCCAACATCAGTGCCTGACCTCACAAATGCGCTTCTGGAAGAATGGTCAAACATTCCCATAGACACACTCCTAAACCTTGTGGACAGCCTTCCCAGAAGAGTTGAAGCTGTTATAACTGCAAAGGATGGGCCAACTCGTAGAACCCTACGGACCAAGATGCCATTAAAGTTCATGTGCGTGTAAAGGCAGGTGTCCCAATACTTTTGGCAATAGAGTGCATATGCTACACAATGTTGAAATAGTATCAGATTCAGTAGCAGCTGGTACTTATTATTTTGGGAGGGGGGGGCAGCAAACTAATACCAGTTCCCTGGCCAATCGGGTCACAGAAACTGCTTCCTGATTGGTCGGGAGAAGAATCAGGAAGACAATAGCGAATATTAATTTGCTATTCTCACACAAATGGGTGGGCTCACCTTTTTTGAAACCAATTAGAGCCTCAGGCTGTAATGTATGTAGATTAGGGGGGCAGCGCCCATGCGCCCTGCTTTAGTGTCCGCCACTGATCAGATGAACATTTAAAGTTGCAATAGTATCAGTAGTAGGCTCTAACTAAGCAGACAGGGATTGATTTAAAGTGATAGTAAAGTCTGTTTTTTTTCCAATAAAAATAACAAACCTATTAGGCCCCTTTCACACGATTGACCCGCTCGGATCTGCCTGTCCATTTTTAAGGTGGATCCAAGCGGGCCACCCATTGACATCTACGGGCAAGCGGATGTCAGCGGAGATGTGTCCACTGACACCCGCCTGCCATCCGATCCGACAAGATCCACTCAAATCAGACAGATGGCGATATGTTCACCATCCGTCCAGCGGATCGGATCGGATGAAAATGGACAGGTTGTCCGTTTTCATCCGATCTCCCCATAGAGAAAAGCGGGGCTCTGACAGATCTATTCCTGCACAGTGAGCAGAGAGGGACCTGTCATTGGCCTGCCCTAGCGTCCAGCGGATCCGCCCAGGTGAAAGGGGCCTTATCAGTGACGGTGCGACCATAAGGGCACACAGGCGCCGCCCCCTCTTCTCTCCTGCCACCCCCCTTTAGCACCAATAGATAGATTCATGCATTGCATGAATCTATTCATGGCCGCCGCTGCCACCCCCCATAGGCTCTAATAGGCGTCAAAAAAGGTGACCTGCGAGCGCCATGCTGGGCGCTCACAGGTCACTCAGCTGTGTTAGAAAAGCGAATGAATATTCACTTTCCTAACACTAAACCGCCTCTCCGCCAATCAGGTGCTCGGATCTGTTACCCGTCACTTGAAATGACAGGCACTGTGATTGGATGCAAGGCGTCCAATCATAGCAGAGGACAGGAAGAGAGAATGGGAGAAGACATCGAGAAGCTGTCCCACCGAGACAGGTAGGTGCAGACGGCGGGCCAGCTCGGGGCACACTGGCAGCATTTGATATGGCACAGTGGCTGCGTTTGATGGGGCACAGTGGGAGCAAGTAATGGGCACAATGGCAGCAATTGATGTGCACACTGGGAGAAATTGATGGGCACAGTGGTGGCAATTGATGGGCACAGGGGCGGCAATTGATTGGCACAGTGGCTGCTTTTGATGGCATAATGGCTGCGTTTGATGGCACAGTGGCGGCAATTGATGGGCACAGTGGCTGCGTTTGGTGGGCACAGTGGGGGCAATTAATGGGCCAGTGGCGTTTGATGGTACAGTGGCTGCATTTGATGGCACAGTGGCGGCAATTGATGGGCGCAGTGGCTGCGTTTGATGGCACAGTGGCTGCGTTTGATGGCACAGTGGCGGCAATTGATGGGCGCAGTGGCGGCAATTGATGGCACAGTGGCTGCGATTGATTGCACAGTGGTGGCAACTGATGGGCACAGTGGCTGCGTTTGATGGGCACAATGGCGGCAATTGATGGGCCAGTGGCATTTGATGGCACAGTGGCTGCGTTTGATGGCACAGTGGCGGCAATTGATGGGCGCAGTGGCTGCATTTAATGGCACATTGGCTGCGATTGATGGCACAGTGGCGGCAATTGATGGGCACAGTGGCTGCGATTGATGGTACAGCGAGGCTGAAATTGAGGGGGTTTTTTTTCAGAATTTTTCAGTTTGTTTGCGCCCCCCCCCAAAAAAAAATTCTGAGCACCAGCCACCACTGGGCCTTATACTTACCTGCTCTGTGCAGTGGATTTGCACAGGGCAGCCCAGATCCTCCTTTCTCGGGTGCCTCTTTACTGCTCCTGGCCCCTCCCTCCTGTTGAGTGCCCCCACAGCAAGCAGCTTGCTATGGGGGCACCCGAGCCGAGTCACAGCCCCCTATGTCCATTCAGACACAGAGCTGTGGCCCAACCCCACCCCCTCTCTGTTCTGATTGGATGGCTGACTTTGATCGACAGCAGCGGGAGCCAATGGCGCCACTGCTATGTCTCAGCCAATCAGGAGGGCGAGTCTCTGACGGCCAAGACACTCATGAACATCGCTGAACAGAGATGGGGCTCCAGTTAGTATTAGGGGGGCTGAGGAGGGCTGCTGCACACAGAAGGCGTTTTATCTTAATGCATAAAATGCATTCATATAAAAAACCTTCTGCCTTTACAACTCCTTTAACAGCCAAAAAATGACTGTGTTAGGAATTCAGTGGCTGGGCTGTAGGACTGCAATACAGTGCTAGGACATCTAAACAAATTCTTCTATTTGCAGATATAAAACAAAGGGGGTCTGTAACTAATGAAGATCCTGATCACTTCTAGACTTTGTGCCTTACCAACCTCCCTAATGGGGCCCCCTCCCACCCCCAGGCCCCAGAGCAACCACCTGGCCTGCCATATCTATAATTACACCACTGATTAATGAATACAGAGCTGCATTCATTTGTGTCTTTTATAACAGCCTGGAGTCCAGATTTTAAATATTCCAGAAAAATAACTGCTGAAATACTTTCCATCTCACTTCTCCCAAAATTATCCCTGAACCTATTCTGCAAAGAGTTTGTGTCTGTACTGTGTATCTGTTCATAACCTTGTGTGGGAGGCTGTATAATGTTCTCCGGTAATATGGAAATGTTGTCGTTTGTACACCATTTGTAGCTAATTACAATTCAGTGTGAGTCAATTGAATTAATGCAGAGGTTTCCACAACATATTCTTGGCCTTGAGTTTAATACCTGTTTTAAAAGTGAACACTATAATCTGGTTTCCCAATGGTGACTGTAATTTCATTATGCAAAGTATGTTTACACATACTAATTTTACTATAATGAGTTCCCTCTTCATGTTTTCAGTATGCAAATCGTGTGATTTCCCTCTGGTCAAAGCATTCTGATTACCGGAGGTCACAATCATACAGGGAGCTTTAAAAGCAACAACTGCTATTGCTTGGCTCTTTGGTTTAAAAGAGAAAAAAAAAGCAATAAAATTCAAAATGAGAAACAATTAAAGGCCATAGGCTCACCGTCACAGTATTGGTGTTCAGGAAAGTGGGCAAATTACGTGTTTTCATTTCACTCTGACTTTTCTTTTGTGCTTTATTGTCATGAAACTTTATTGTCATGAAACAGGTCAAACAAAGAGTGTTGTCAAATGTTTAGCTTGTAAGAGAATTGTTTTCATAACATAATCAAAGTTACGTATATTAAAGTGGATGTAAACCCTCACATATACCCAGTGAATAGACATGTGCGATTAGTTTCGTACAAATCGAAAATTCGCACGAATTTCCGTAAATTCGTACATTCGGAAGGATCCGAAATACGAATTGCCTTGCTACGAATTTTGTATGAAATACGAAATTTCGTTTACGAATTTCGGATCAAAATTCCTAAAGAACGTTCGTAATTGTTACGAAAAGTTAACGAACCTAAAAGTTAAAAACCCAGGAAGTCAGCAGAGCACAGGGATGGTGGGAGCCCCTCATAATGATAAATTCATCATAATGAACATTCGTAATTGTTACGAAAAAGTTAAAGAACGTACAAATTTTGGACACGAATTACGAAATATGAAATAATTCTAATACGAAACGGAATGGAGTGAAACAAAACTAATTTATTGACAGCGCACATATCTAGAAGTGAACAGCCTCAGATGATACACAGAGATGAAACAAATCCTCCTACACCCCTTCAAAAGTGCAGATCGTGTTAAAAATCTTTCTACATCTGTCAGCGGCACAGAGAGGAGGGGGCGGAGTAACTACAGTTAGAGTGTTAGAGCTGATTGGAGGAAAGGAACACACCCCCTCCACACAGCAGAAGAACGGTGTTGTAAATAGACAAGTTCTATTCTGAGCCACACCCCCCCTCCCTCCCTCCCTCACTCCTGACACAAATTTGATCTCATGTGTCTGGAAAACTTCTCAGAAGTGACTCATGCTGATAACAGAGGAACGAAGCACCAGAGAGGAACAACACTTAGAGCTTTGGAAAGAGATAAGTAAACATTACAGATATATGTGCTTTGCTCAAATTCCATCACTCAGGTTTACAACCACTTTAAGGGTAGCAAATGGTCCCAAAAGACATCAAGGTCTCAGAAACAAAAACAAGAGTCCACCTACCTATAAATGGACTGTGAGACCAGTGGCGGTGCGTCCATAATGGCGCACGAGCGCCGCCCTCTCTCCAGCCACCCCTCTAGCACCAATAGATAGATTCATGCATTGCATAAATCTATCTATGGCCGCCGCTGCCACCCCCCTATTCAGGCGCCCGGCCCCTTTTTGGGCACCGGGCGCCTGAATGACAGGGGCAGGTTCTTTTTTTTGAAGCACCTGATTAGAGCCATAGGCACAGTTTAGGAGATATTTAGTATGCATGAAGCCGATGATGTCATTGGCGCATGCACTCTGAAGGTCCGGCTTACCATGCCGGACCTTCAGAACCAGTGCCGTAAAGGGCCCCCATAAAAACATGGATGAGCAAGTTTGGGGTGGATGAACTTGACTGGCCTGCACAGAGTCCTGACCTGAATTGACCTGAATTAGAGCGGAGATTGCGAGCCAGGCCTTCTCATCCAACATCAGTGCCTGACCTCACAAATACGCTTCTGTAAGAATGGTCAAACATTCCCATAGACACACTCCTATACCTTGTGAACAGCCTTCCCAGAAGAGTTGAAGCTGTTATAGCTGCAAAGGGTGGGCCAACTCAATATTGAACCCTACGGACTAAGACTGGGATGCCATTAAAGATCATGTGCGTGTAAAGGCAGGTGTCCCAATACTTTTGGGAATATAGTGTATTTTGAGTTAGTTCACATTTTCATTAAAAATTACCCTTTAATAATCCACAAACGTTGTTGTCCTCAATGGTGGCCTTCATTTCTGTTCAGTGTATGAAAATGTTTGGCTGCTCCATTTGAGGTCCTGGCCATCCAATCCTTTAGCAGCATTCTCCTTTAATTCTCACAAAAACAACATTCTTCCCTTCTATCCTTTGCTAAGGGGACAGAGAACATCCTGCTCGGTTATAGGTAGTTACTGTTGTGTTCATTCATCAGAGCGTTGTACAAATGTAGAACCAGAAGAATAGTCAGGATTTAAGCCAGGGCTTAGAAAACAAAGCAATAAACCAGAAAGTAAAATCGAAAAGAGCAACCAGGGTCAGAGTTGGAGTACAGGCAGAAGTCAGGATAGGAGGCAATGATCATTAACAAGCAAAGTCACCATCCTACAGAACTCAGAAGTCAAACAACAAGCAAACTATAAAGACAAAAGCTCATTTTTAACCACTTCTAGTCCAGGCCAGTTCTAATAGGGGGTACACACGGTCAGACTTTTTGGCTACAAAAGTGTGACAGGCGCCGACGGACCAAATCCTGTGGACAATCCGATCGTGTGTGGGCTTCCCCCGGACTTTCAGCGGACTTTTCCAGTCGTAAATCTGACAGACTTTAGATTTGGAACATGCTTCAAATCTTTACGTCGTAACTCCGCCGGACCCAGAAATCCGCTCGTCTGTATGCTAGTCCGACGGGCAAAAACACACGCTAGGGCAACTATTGGCTACTGGCTATCAACTTCCTTATTTCAGTCCGGTGTACGTCATCACGTACAAATTCGTCAGACTTTTTGTGTGATCGTGTGTAGGCAAGTCCGTTCGGTAGAAAGTCCGCCGCAAGTCCGCCAAAAGTCAGTCGAAAGTTTGTCGGACGGGCTGTCAGACTTTTGTAGCCGAAAAGTCAGACCGTGTGTACGCCCCATAAGATACCTCTCCTACATGTAAAAACATCATTTTTTTTGCTAGAAAACTACTTAGAACCAGTGGCAGCTGGTGCTCAAAATTTTTGGGAGGGGCGCAAACAAACTGAAAAATCTGTTATTAATGTAGGACTGTAAATAGCCATTTATCAGGTGATTATGTATCTTTACTGCTAGACAAAACTGTGCCCATCATATGCAGCCTCGCTGTGCCCATCAATTTTAGCCTCACTGTGCCCATGAATTGCAGCCTCACTGTGCCAATAAATTGCAGCCTCACTGTGCCTGTCACAGTATGCCAATCACATCTACATTTCAAGTAAAAAGAGAATAAAACAACTTAACATAAGGTGTCCTCATCAGAGCCCCCTTTTACATCAGATGTCCCAAAGAGTCCCCCTTTACAGCAGGTGCCCCCCTTTACTTCAGAAGTCCCAATCAGAGTCCCTCTTTAGAGCAGGTGCCCCCCTTTACTTCAGGTGTCCCAATCAGAGCCCCCTTTACAACAGGTGTCCCAATCAGCATCCCCCTATACATCAGATGTCTCCTCTTTACAGTAGGTGTCCCAATAAGGGTCACCTCTTACAACAAGTGTACCCATCAGCATCCCCCTATAAATCAGGTGTCCCCATCAGAGCTCCCCTTTACATTAGATGTCATCATCAGAGTCCTCCTTTACATTACATGTCCCCATCAGAGCCCCCCTTTTACAGCAGATGTCACCATCAGAGCCCCCCTTTACATTAGATGTCACCATAAGAGTCCTCCTTTACATTAGATGTCACCATCAGAGCCCCCCCCCCCCCTTTACATTAGATGTCACCATCAGAGTTCTCCTTAACATTAGATGTCACCATCAGAGTTCTCCTTAACATTAGATGTCACCATCAGAGCCTCCCTTTACATTAGATGTCACCATCAGAGCCCCCCTTTACATTATCTGTCACCATCAAAGTCCTCATTTACATTAGATGTCACCATCAGAGCCCCTCTTTACATTAGATGTCCCCATCAGAGTCCTCCTTTACATTAGATGTCCCCATCAGAGCCCCCCTTTACATTAGATGTCATCATCAGAGTCCTCCTTTACATCACATGTGACTATCAGAGCCCCCCTTTTCAGCAGATGTCACCATCAGAGCACCCCTTTACAGCAGATGTCCCCCCCACCTCGTACTCACGGCTCTCACACAAGTTGCCTGTTATCCACCTTTGGACTGGCCGAGATGAGTCAGAGAAACCGGAAGTGAAGGCACAGGACCCACCAATCACACACCACAGCATGGAACAATGCTACATAGGGAGTGTTAAGGGTGCAGAGCTCAGCGCCCCGAGGACTTTCTGAAGACAGCCAATAGAGCTTCTTGTTTGCAATCACGTGATTGCAAACACGTTATGCTTCCCATAGCAGCTGTGTGTCCGGCGCCATACACACCTAAAGGGCCTTTTTTTTTTCAGTGATTGCAGCACGTCATGCTTCCCATCATAGGGGTGTGCAGCCTTTTGCATTAGGGTGTGCACCCCCAAGCTCAATCACACATGCGTATAAATATTTATTTACACTATATTACTAAAAGTATTGGAACGCCTGCCTCTACACGCACATGAACTTTAATGGCATCCCAGTCTTAGTCTGTAGGGTTCAATATTGAGTTGGCCCACCCTTTGCAGCTATAACAGCTTCAACTCTTCTGGGAAGGCTGTCCACAAGGTTTAGGAGTGTCTATGGGAATGTTTGACCATTCTTCCAGAAGAGCATTTGTGAGGTCAAGCACTGATGTTGGCTGAGAATGCCTGGCTCACAGTCTCCACTCTAACGTGAAGGCCAGTCAAGTTTCTCTACCCCAAACCTTCACTGTGAACTGCGTGTGAGGGTAGCAGTATGCAAACACGCCTATGTGAGACCAGACCTCCTAGCAGGGCCGTCTTTATTATTGATTGGACCCTGGGCAAAACTTTTCTTGGGGCCCCCCCATGCAGTTTCGCTCTTCACCTGCTCTGAGACATACAATAAATAGCACCTAGATTCAAAATCAGTTTACTGAATCAGATCAGACAGCTATTGCGATTGGTTGCCAGAGGTCACAGTGTATCATTACCACTCACTGACTGGTTGCTAGAGGTTACAGCACACATTACGGCTCACTGATTAGTTGCTAGAGGTTACAGCACATGATTTCTGCTTGTTGATTGGTTGCTACTGATTACTGTGGATATGACCTCAGGGGGACATGATATGCATATCAATGCCGCCGGCCGCCCCTGTTTACATATGAATTTCATTACTATTTACATACGAATGCCGGTAATTTACATGTAAACACAGGGTCTGCAGGTGAGTCATCTGTACACAACAATAGGGCAGAGCTGGGCAGCATTAGTAGCAGCACTTCACACTGAGATATTGGGACACAGCACAGGACTAAAACCTCAAGGGAGGAGGGAATTTAAACCAGGATAGTTGGCAAGTATGAGGCTGCTGCTTTGGGCCCCACAACAATGACAGGGCCCAGGGCAGCTGCCCCTTTTGCCCTGCCTTAAAAACGGCCCTGCCTCCTAGTACAGGAATATGAAGGGTAAATCCACATTCATCCCCACTACAAATGTAGGTAATATCAGATAAATTAAACACTAAATATAAACACAACAGTGAATAAGTAATAATTGGGAGGTGTCCTCCTCTAACGGGTGCTAAACCTATACAAGCAGGTTACATACAAAGTGCACAGAGAATTTTGCAAAAAAAGTGCACAAAAAAAGAATAAAAAAAACAAAAACAAATGCAAAAAAACAACAGTTCCAGTGTGAATGGCGCTAGCAGATTTCAGCAGGTGACTTTCGTGCTCCCCCTCTTGGGTTCCCACTCACCAGCTCCTTTAACCCCTACAGGGGTAGCTCACATATAGATCCAAATCCTTATCGGCTTTAGAATATTGGTCCTCCAAATTGCAGCATCTGCAGGCTCTTAGATCTCCCTTGATAACCAGGCAATTGCAGGTACACTTTAATATGCTCCTCGTGAAAAAGAGATATAGGCTCCTATGGTGTAGTACCAAAAATTATTGTTTATTAAAAGTTAAAAAAAAATTAAAAACAAATCCATACAGCCTAGGTGTTCTAACAAAAAACAACAAACACTCGCTGTAAGATCGCAAAGTATCGGAGCCGGGGATACAGAGCGTGAGCTCCAGCTGCGTTCCACTCAAACTCGCATTACCGGAAGTGATGTATATGGCACTGCCTCAGACGACGTCCATGACGAAACACGTAAGGTGGAGCTACGCACACGCCCACTACGTTACTTCCGGTAATGAGAGTTTGAGTGGAACGCAGCTGGAGCGCACGCTGTGTATCCCCGGCTCCGATACTTTGTGATCTTACAACGAGTGTTTGTTGTTTTTTGTTAGGACAACACCTAGGCTGTATGGATTTGTTTTTAATTTTTTTAAACTTTTGATAAACAATAATTTTTGGTACTACACCATGGGAGCATATTAAAGTGTACCTGCAATTGCCTGGATATCAAGGGAGATCTAAGAGCCTGCAGACGCTGCAATTTGGAGGACCAATCATCTAAAGCCGATAAGGATTTGGATCTATATGTGAGCTACTCCTGGGGGGAGCACAAAAGTCACCTGCTGAAATCTGTAGCACCATTCACACTGGAACTGTTGGTTTTTTGCCTTCGTTTTTTTGTGCACTTTTTTGCACAATTCTCTGTGCACTTTGTATGTAACCTGCTAGTGTTTTTTTTGGACATTTATAGAGCATTAACGCATGGACTGAATATTGCTCAAACACTATATATATATATATAGATATAATTATTCACTTATGACATATGGATGGTCTATATCAGGGATATGCAATTAGCGGACCTCCAGCTGTTGCAGAACTACAAGTCCCATGAGGCATAGCAAGACCCTGACAGCCACAAGCATGACACCCAGAGGCAGAGGCATGATGGGACTTGTAGTTTTGCAACAACTGGGGGTCTGCTAATTGCATATCCCTGGTCTATATGTATTCACTGTTATTATCTACTTTTAGGTCTATAGCACCTGTTAGGGGAGGAGATCTCCCAATCACACTGTTGTGGACATTGCCATTTACCTATCTTTAGGTTTATACGCACCCGTTAGAGGAGGACACCTCCCAATTATTACTTATTCACTGTTGTGTTTATATTTAGTGTTTAATTTATCTGGTATTACCTACATTTGTAGTGGGGGTGAATGTGGATTTACCCTTCATATTCCTGTACAAGGAGGTCTGGTCTCACATAGGCGTGTTTGCATACTGCTACCTTCACACGCAGTTCACAGTGAGGGTTTAGCAGGTAATCACGCCATTGTGAATTTCTTGATCACATCATCTGGTTTGTTACAGCCATATAAATAGAGACCTGATAGATCACTATTCGGGCTATAGGTAGCGCCACTGACCCCTACTTCGGTTCTTCTTCTCTTTATATATACAAAATTGCCCTGATGGGAATATTTTAGGGGAGGCTGCAACCTTAAATAATATAAAAAATGTTTGTCCTAAGCTCGGAACTTTATTATTTTATTTCAGGCAGCACTGATTGGCAGCACTGGTGGGCACTGATTGGTGGCATTGGTTGGCACTGATAGGTGGCAGTGATAGGCACTGATAGGCAACACTGATTGGCCGCACTGATGTGCACTAATAGACGGCACTGATAGGCACTGCTGATGGAAACTGATTGGCACTGATAGGTGGCACTGATTGGAAGCACTGATTGGCACTGATGAGCGGCACTGATAGATTGCATTGGTTGGCACTGATTGGCACTGACAGGTAGCACTGATTGGCACTGACAGGTGGCACTGATAAGAGGCATTGGTTGGCACTGATTGGCACTAATAGGTGTCATTGGTTGGCACTGACAGGTGCCACTGATTGGGTGCATTGGTTGGCACTGATCGGCACTGACAGGTGGCACTGATAGGTGGCATTGGTTGGCACTGACAGGTGGCACTGATTGGCACTGATAGGTGGCATTGGTTGGCACTGATATGTAGCATTTGTTGGCACTGATTGGCACTGACAAGTGGCACTGATAGGTGGAATTCGTTGGCACTGATTGGTACTGATAGGTGGCATTGATTGGCACTGACAGGTGGCACTGATTGGTGGCATTGGTTGGCACTGACAGGTGGCACTGATTGGTGGAATTGGTTGGCGCTGTTTGGCACTGACAGGTTGCACTTATAGTTGGCATTGGTTGGCATTGATTGGCACTGATAGAGGAGAGGGGGAGTTTTACATTAAGCAGATTGCCAGGCTTGTAAGAGACACTAAGTGCGTTAAATTGTCATGTAATGTAACTGCTTTTAGAGACCAGTTGTCAAAACTTGGCGGTGATGTCGGGAGTGGGCGGGACCAAACAGCTATCATACACCAGCCAACGGGATAGTGGTTGGTCCGTGTATGTGGCTCTGCCCCTTACTATCAGCTATCAAACACCAACCAATGATTGGGCTGCTTAAGAAAAAGGCGGAACCACATACATGGAGCGCCCACCCAGCCCCTATCCCGTTGGCTTGTGTTTGATAGGCTAGCTGTTTGGTCCCACCCACCCCCGACATCACCGCCGAGTTTTGACAGCTAGTCTCTGCAAGCAGGGACATTACATGACAGTTTAACCCACTTAGTGGCTCTTAGCCTGGCGATCTGCTCAATGTGAAAGCGTTATACACTCTCTTGCTGCATTTCACAGGAGAGCTCGGGAGACAACTGGCATGTAGCTACACTAACAGGGGGTGATTAGGGTGTGCCCAGGCACATCCGGCACACCGTGTGTGCACGCCTATGCTTCCCATACACCTGTGTGTCCGGCATCCTGCACACACTTAAAGGGCAGTATTTTTTTTTATGATGAGTAGCTTTGGGGAGGGGAGGCACCCCTGCACCCCCTAAGGGCCGTCACTGCTTAGAACCACCAGACATTATATATTTTTTAAGCAGAGGCCCTAGGTGTTGCATATTTTTATGTCACACAATTTTTTTTTGCGCAGCAGTTTTCCAAACGCAAATATTTTGGAAAATTTACACTTTAATAAATTTGAATGCACAAAAACACATAATAATACCCAACTGTCTGCTAAAATATAAAAGATAATGTTATGTCGAGTAAAAAAGATACCAAATATGTCACACTTTATAATTGCGTCCACCCGTGAAATGGCGCCAAACTACGCTACTTAAATATCTCCATGGGCAACACTTTCAAAGCTTTTGCAGATTACCAGTTAAGTCCTCATGCACACGGACGTTTTTACAGCTGCTTTTTTGAGCTTTTTTTGCAGCTTAAAAAGGCCTGTCTATGTTAGTCTATGGCTTCATGTCCACCTAGGCGTTTTTGAGCTGCAAGTGGCATAGGCGTTTTTAAGCTGTAAAAAAAACCCAGGACCAGTGGGTTCTGAAAGACGTTTTTTAGCTGTAAAAACGCTCTAACGCTCAAAAACGCTCAAAAACGCTCAAAAACGTCATTCACCATCGTTTTTTAGCGTTTTTGATCCATTGAAAAAAAAAAAAAAAAAAAATTTGAAAGAAAAAAAAAACGCTCAAAAACGCTAACACGGAAAAACACTCAAAAACGCTCAAAAACGCTATTGCAAAAACGCTGAAAAAAGCTGAAAAAAGTCACTGCAAAGATACTGGCGTTTTCATAACGTTTTTTTTAACAGCCTGTGTGCATGAGGGCTAAGAGTTACAGGAGGACTAGTCCTAGAATTATTGCTCTCATTTTCACGTTCGCTGTGATATATCACATGTGTGGTGCAATCACCGTTTACATACAGTATGTATGTAGCAACGATATCTTGATCATTGCTGCAGCGATGGCTGAGATATCACCCTTCCTATCCAGTGACGTTCCAGTACATCGCTGGACAAGGAGATGTTAAACAGGGAATGTGAGAGCAAGAAAATGCCCTCCTGGCATTTCACAAATGTCCTTATTTTTTGTATGAATCATCTAAATCTAGAAGGAAAGGAGTGGGGCAAGTAGGATTTTTCCAGGTACCATTATAAGACATTAAAACGTTATTAATTTAAATCAATAAAGTTTATTTTACATGTAATCAACATTACACTTTAAAATTGTTGAGCATTACATGGTAGATTCCTCTAAGTGCTCATGACACCTCAATTGGAGGATCACTTAGAGTTGAGGATACCTCCAATCAACATATGAAATAAAATGGTCAAACTCTCAACATATTTCGTGGTTCCCCGCTTCTTCAGGAGAGCAAACAGGAGAACAGAAAGGCTATACACTTGAGGGCTGCGCTAGCAAGCAGAGAAGGCAGTAAGGTAAAAACATCCCTGGGCGAGCATGGGAGCATATCCAAGGGATCCCTACAAGTGCAAACTCAGCTAATTCCAATAGATAAGAATTTCATTCAAAGAAATTGCACATGATAAATAGGCGGTGGGAAGAGTTGGATCCAATTTATTCACTCCCAGGAGGGTTAACAGCAAAGGACCGCCGTTGTAGTATCCATAATGAATCAACTGTGTTCAAGATCCAATAAATAAAAATAGTAGTTGTGCCAAAACAATCTTAATCATCCCAGGGTAAATTCTGAGTGGAGAGGTTCAGCCACGTGCATCCACCGGTGGATGCACGTGGCTGAACCTCTCCACTCAGGATTTACCCTATGATGATTAAGATTGTTTTGGCACAACTACTGAGCTGAGCTTGCACTTGTAGGGATCCCTTGGATTTGCTCTCATGCTCGCCCAGGGATGTTTTGACCTTGATGCCTTCTCTGCTTGCTAGTGCACCCTTCAGGTGTATAGCCCTCCTGGTCTTCTGTTTGCCCTACTGAAGATGCAGGAAACCGCAAAAGATGTTGAGACTTTGACCATTTTATTTCATATGTTGATTGGAGGTATCCTCAACTCTAAGTGATCCCCCAATTGAGGTGTCATGACCACTTAGTGGAATCTACCATGTAATACTCAATGATTTTAAAGTTTAATGTTTTCATCCTATGACGGTACCTGTAAAATCCTACTTGCCCCACTCCTTTCCTTCTAGATTTAAACATATATTTTGGATGTTGGTACCTTTATTTTTTCATTTATAGACATACCTGGGCAGTTATTCTACAACTTGTATGAATCATCCATGAGCATGTCAATGACACCCCCCCCCCCCCGTTTCACCCAATCAGGTATCAGAAATCAGAACCTTGTACATAGGCGTGCGCACAGGGTGTGTCAGGTGTGCCTGGGCACACCCTAATGATGCCTTCCTACACAGATTCCCCCGATGCTTGGCTGCAGAGAAAGGGACTGGGGAATTTCTGTTCTCAATTAGTAAACGATGGTAAGTGCGGCACAATATATATAATAAAATAAAGAAAAGAAATAAGTCTAGTCCAAATGAGTAAAACAATGCTAAATCCAAGAAGGATGGAAGTCAAGATTCCTTGTGACAAAGAGTGAACTAATCCCTCCAAGTGAAAATGGGTGACGATATCCTCCACCATATGAACCAAATTGCGCTTACCAGAAGAGATGGACTTCTTAGTTACAGGAGGTCAGACACGCATGTATCCCACCAGGGATGATGGCATCTCCTGGTACTGCTGTGAAGGACCTTACTCCAACCAAATGAAAGAGATCACCCAGCAGAAGGCATCAGTGTCACCTGGGCACTGATAGGTGACACTGATGGGCATAGATGGACACTGATGGGTGGCACTGATGGAGACTGATAGATGGCAGTGATGAGCATCACTGTAAAGGAGGCACTAGCAGGCATTAGTGATGGGCACGGACAGTGTAAAAATAAAAAAATAAAAAGTAAAATAAATGAAAAAAATGAACTAATTAAAGCGCCCTGTCCCTCCGTGCTGCGCACAGAAGCAAACACATACATAAGGTGCGTCCGCATATGTAAACGGTGTTCAAACCGCACATGTGAGGTATCACTGCAATCATTAGAGCGAGAGCAATAATTCTAGTGCAGGACCTCCTCTGTAACTCTAAAGAGTTAACCAGTAAAAACGTTTACAGCGTCACCTATGGAGATTTTTAAGTACCGTAGTTTTTCGCCAATGTACGGGCATGCGCAATTTCAAAGCATGACATTTTTGCTCAGCGTAATATCATCTTTCACATTATATAAAAAAATTGGGCTAACTTTACTGTTTTGTTTTTTTTTTAAATCAATTAAAGTGTATTTTTTCCCTAAAAAATTGTTTTTGAAAGACCCCTTCGCAAAATCAGTGTGATCTAAAATATTGCAATTTTATTCTCTAGGGTCTTTGCTAAAAAATATATAATGTTTGGGAGTTCTGAGTAATTTTCTAGTAAAAAATGCAAATTTTTACTTGTAAACCATAAATGTCAGAAAAAGGCCTGAGACTTTAAGTGGTTAAGATGAGCAAACATGATTGTAGAGGGCACACCTAGAACATACATGAAGGTAGAAGTGGCAGCAGGTAAGTTTCTCCTGGCATGCCCTTTTGTTCGGGACATTTGAAGTTATGCAAATACAAACCTCAAACCTTTGCCAAAGAAGGTCTCAGATTAGTTTTTCTTCTTTTATGGCCATTTATTATCTAAAGGGCATCTATCAGCAGTCTGAGAATTTAACAGCATATTTTTTTTTTGTAGGGCATCATTACATGTAAATGTATCTCTATCCGGCCCTGTCACATATATCATAACAAGTCTAATGAAGAGCCTCAAACTTTGTAATTTCTCTCTGTTGAAGTCATCGATTTGAAGTTAGTTTTCCTATTTCCTTCTCTATGGAACTCTTTCTTCCAATAAAAATAATAACAGAGATAATAATTGCCGCATTTATAGTAAACAGCAGTGAAGTAATCATTATAGATCAAGGGAAGGAAAACAAGATACGGTACTGTATTAGCACCTCAGTCTGGAAAACATTTCCCGATCAATAGACGATGAGCCCTGGAGGGGGGAGAGAACAATTACTCCACCAGCTCTGCGGCAATCAAGAAATAAATGTAGCACTTTATGACTAATTAGAATTCAGTGGTTGTCGGGCAATTAAAGTGTGGAGGTTTTATAAGTGTAATTTTTTTTGGCTGCAGGTTTAATATCTATTATAAAATGGATATTAACTCCAAGCCTGAGAAGTGTAATTCAGTTTCCTAATGGTAACCATTATAATATTAAGTGGGATTTGTTTACCTGGGTTGTGTACCAATATATTTCTTACACTACGTGACTTAGCTTTTCCATCAGCATTGATGACTATGACTAGTAACATTTTAATGATTTATTTCCCCTATTTAAAAGGAACTGTTTTCAGTTTACTTATTCATGCTTAGGAAAAAACACAAATGTACTAAATGCGCCATAACGGTATGCATAGGTGTGCACACAGTGTGTGCCGGATGTGCCTGGGCACACCCTAATCACCCTGTACGGTGCCGATTCCCCCTGCTTCCTGGCGCCCCCCCTGTCTCCCCCCTGCAGTGCTGCCAGCTTCCCTCCTCTCCTCTCCCACTGGCTGCTGCAGGGAATGTTTAACTTGTTCAGATCCGCGCTATAGCCAAATAACGGCTACAACGTGGATCTGCTTTGCCAGGAGAACGTCTATTGACGTCCTCCCCTTTAAAAGCTGTCCACGTCCCCCTGAAGGGGGCACGCCCCCCGCGCTGTGATCATCTGAGTTAACGAGACTCGGGTGAGCACAGATCCGAGTAAGGGGCCGATCCTGGCCCCTAACCACGTGATCAGCTGTCAGCCAATGATAGCTGATCACGTGATGTAAACAAAAGCTCAGTAATTGTTTTTTTTTTCTTCTCACATTGACAGCGTGAAAAGAAAAAAAGCTGATCGCCGGCATCTGTTTGAAGGGACCGAAGCGGAAGAGGCGAAGCTGCCTCATATGTGTCCACAAGTACTGCCTGCCAGTGCCATGAATCAGTGCTCACCAGTGCCCCCCATCAGTGCCCACAGTAGTAAGTGCCAGTAATAAGGGCCACCTATCAGTACCCACAAGTGCCACCCATCAATGCCCACCAGTGTGCCAATCAGTGCATCATCAGTGCCATCTAGCAGTGCTGCCTATCAATGTCACCTACCAGTGCAGATCAGTGCCCATCAAGGCCATCCATCAGTGTCCATCACTGCCACCCATCAGTGCCCATCAGTGCCAGCTATCAGTGCCAGCTATCAGTGCCAGCTATCAGTGCCACCTATTAGTGCCCGTCAGTGCCACCTATCAATGCCCTTCAGTGCCGTCCATCAGTGCCACCTATCAGTGTCCACCAATGCCACCTCATCAGTGTCCACCAGTGCCACCTCATCAGTGCCCACCAGTGCCGCCTATCAGTGCCTATCAGTGTAGCCTCATCAGCATACATCAATGAAGGAGAAAAATTACCTGTTTGCAAAGTTTATTAACAAAATATAAAACAATTTTGTATTTTTATTTTTTTTAATCTGTCTTTTTTAATTTTTTTAACAAAAAATAAAAAACCCAGAGGTGATCAAATACCACCAAAAGAAAGCTCTATTTGTGGGAAAAAAATAATAAAAAACTTAATTTGGGTACAGTGTTGTATGGCTGCGCAATTGTCGTTCAAAAAGTGACAGCGCTAAAAGCTGAAAATTGGTCTGGACAGGAGGGGGGTTTAGGTGCCCAGTAAGCAAGTGGTTAAAGATGGAGAGTGGGAGATGGGGTCGGTAAATATTTAATTTACTGGAACCTTCCTTTTCTGAATGCCAGTACTGATCACTTCTGTGTTCATTCTTAACTGAAGCTTAGTAAACTATGTTTACTATGCTTCAGTTTGTGAATGAACAGGAAGCCGTTCAGCACGGAGCACTTCCCATTCATTTACTCTCCAGTGCAGCTGAGGCTGCAGAAAAAGGGACTGGGGAATCTCTGTCCTCAGTTTCTTTCTCAAAAGTGAGACATCAGGGGTCTGTGAAGACCCTTGATATTTCACCAAAGCTCCTCAACGGAGCTCATAAAAACCTTGTAAAGAGTTTTTTTGTAAAACATTATTTAAAAAATAATATTGAAGAAAAAAACATAATAATAATAAAGATAAAAAAACTACTGACTCGGTCCACTGTCCTACTGACACCAGTCTCTGCCCCACTGAGGCTGGTCACTGCTCTGCTGATATACACCCATGTGTGTTTGTACCCTGGGGTACACAATCTAATGCAATAAGCTACGCACACCAATTACAATACGCACCTATGCATTTTGTTTTCATTGGCAATACAGATAAAAATGGCTTGCCCTATATCATGAGATCATCATGACACCCCCTCCCAAATATATTGAGAAATAGCTAACCCAACATGTGAGGGGCTTTTTAAGGCATCAGCACTATAAATGTTGAAACATTAACATTGAAAACTAAAACATAACATTTAATTGACAATTTCATATAAAAACATGTATAAAATATATGAATTACTTTAATTGTGGTGTGGAAAATCACAAATACATATAGCGGTTGCTTTACTAAAACTGAAGTGTGCAAAATCTCATGCAGCTGTACATAGGAACCAATCAGCTTCCATGTTTTGTTGTCAAAGCCTAAAATAATACTAAAGTCTCGTTTTATTTTCTTTAAAAAATAACAAACATGTAAGGCCCCTTTCACACGAGGCGGACTCCATTTCTACGGAGCCCGCCTCAGTCCGCCGGCTCAGTGGGAGATCTGTCCGTTGATCTCCGATGAGCCGGCGGATGACAGGTCCCTCGCTGCTCACTGAGCGGGGAGGGGCTTGTCAGGCGCCGCTGCCGCCTATGGAGGGATCGGATGAAAACGGACAGCATGTCCGTTTTCATCAGATCTCACCCGATCCGATCCGCCAGCGACGGACCTGGACGTAGAGCCATCCGTCTGCTTTTAGCGGATCGGATGGGGTCAGATGTCAGCGGACATGTCTCCGCTGACATCCGACGCTTCATAGATTAACATGGAGCACCTGTTCAGGTCCGCCGTCAAAACTGACAGGCGGACCTGAACGGCCTGATCGTGTGAAAGGGGCCTTATACTTACCTACTTTGTGTAATGGTTTTGCACAGAGCAGCCCAGATCGTCCTCTTCTCGGGTCCCTCGCGGCACTCCTGGCTCCTCCCTCCTGCCCCCACAGCAAGCTGCTTGCTATGGGGACACCTGAACCGAGCCGCTGCTCTGTGAGTCCATTCAGACATGGAGTCGTGGCACGGCCCTGCCCCCACTCTCTCCCAATTGGCTCACTGACTTTGATTGACAGCAGTGGGAGCCCACTGCTGTGTCTCAGCCAATCAGGAAGGAGAGTCTCCGCACTTTGGGTAACATTGCTGGATTGAGAGGGAGCTCAGGTAAATATTAGGGGGGCTGAGGGGGGCTGCTGCACACAGAAGATTTTTTATCCTAATGTAAAGAATACATTAAGATAAAAAACCTTCTGCCTTTACAAGCCCTTTAACTGAACAAGCTGAAGTTAGAAACTGGTTGGCTACCATGCAGAGCTCACCTGTTTTAGCAATTCAACCACATACTGTACAGTAATATACATACTGTAAATGTCTAGTATTCCTATACAGTCAGTGGCGTCTCCAGCTTTCATATTTAGGGGGGGCACATGGGGGGACAGGGACAAAAGTAGGGGGGCAACTATAAAATGCAATATATATATATATATATATATATATATATATATATATATATATATATATATATATATATCCTGGGGCCCTTTACTATGACTCCACAAGGGCCCTTTCACATGTTCTGCAGTGAGCTCCCTTCCTACTGTATTGGGGCCCCTCAGGGTGGCAGAAAACAAGAGATATATGTCACCAGCATACCAAGAAAATATAAGGGTCCAAAGCAGTGGGAGAACTATCAGGGTTGCAAAGGTTGTCTTGCCACCGGGTCCTGGTGTTCTGCCACTGTGGGGTTTCCCAGCCTCCTCTTGCTGTCCTGCCCCTGCTATTGACAGAGCTGGTCTGGCATCTCTTGGAATTTACAGGCTGGTTCTCCTGTCCTAAGGAGGGGAGAAATCAGTCTGTTCAGTAACTGAGAGTCCTGGTGGAGTCCTTCCTGCAACTCGCTCTTCTCCCTGCCAATGAGGATGCAGGGGAAGCAGCACACTGGGCGGCTGTGGTTGTGTGAGCGCTCGCATTATGCAGTGTCAGCGAGCAGAGGGAGGGGGAGAAATCACCCGCAGGAGCTGACTGGGGACTCTCTCCCTCTTAGACATTTTTTTTTTTTTTTTACAAAAAATCAATTTTTTTTTAAATTTTTATTGGGGGGGCACATGGGGGGGGCACAGCATAATGTTGGGGGGGGCAGGGCCTCCTCTGGCCCCCCCTAGGGACACCATTGTATACAGTTGCCCTTTACAGTGAGGGGAAAATGTATTTGATCCCCTGCTGATTTTGTACGTTTGTCCACTGACAAAGAAATGATCAGTCTATAATTTTAATGGTAGGTTTATTTTAACAGTGAGAGACAGAATAACAACAAAAAAATCCCCAAAAGTTATAAATTGATTTGCATTTCAATGAGTGAAATACATTTTTGACCCCTTCACAAAACATGACTTAGTACTTGGTGGCAAAACCCTTGTTGGAAATCACAGAGGTCAGACGTTTCTTGTAGTTGGCCACCAGGTTTGCACACATCCCAGGAGGGATTTTGTCCCACTCCTCTTTGTAGATTCTCTCCAAGTGAGTAAGGTTTTGAGGCTGACCTTTGGTAACTCGAACCCTCAGCTCCCTCCACATATTTTCTATGGGATTAAGGTCTGGAGACTGGCTAGGCCACTCCAGGACCTTAATGTGCTTCTTCTTGAGCCACTCCTTTTTTGCCTTGGCCATGTGTTTTGCATCATTGTCATGCTGGAATACCCATCCATGACCCAATTCCCTGGCTTAGGGAAGGAGGTTCTCACCCAAGATTTGATGGTACATGGCCCAGTCCATCGTCCCTTTGATGCAATAAAGTTGTACTGTACCCTTATCAATAAAACACCCCCAAAGCATACTGTTTCCACCTCCATGTTTGACAGTGGGGATGGTGTTCTTGGGGTCATAGGCAGCATTCCTCCTCCTTCCCCAAACACGGTGAGTAGAGTTGATTCCAAAGAGCTCGATTTTGGTCTCATCTGACCCCAACACTTTCACCCAGTTCTCCTCTGAATTATTCAGATTTTCATTAGCAAACTTCAGATGGGCCTATACATGTGCTTTCTTGAGCAGGGGGACCTTGCGGGCGCTGCAGAATTTCAGTCCTTCACAGTGTAGTGTATCAATTATTTTCTTGGTGACTGTGGTCCCAGCTGCCTTAAGATCGTTGACAAGATTCTCTAGTGTAGTTCTGGGCTGATTCCTCATCGTTCTCATGGTCATTGAAACTCCATGAGGTGAGACCTTGAATGGAGCCCCAGACCGAGGGAGATTGACAGTTATTTTGTGTTTCTTCCATTTGTGAATAATCGCACCAACTGTTGTCACCCTCTTACCAGGCTGCTTGGCAATGGTCTTGTAGCCCATTCCAGCCTTGTGTAGGTCTACAATATTGTCCCTGACATCCTTGGACAGCTCTTTGGTCTTGGCCATGGTGGAGAGATTGGAATCTGATTGGTTGCTTCTGTGGACAGGTGTATTTTATACAGGTAACAAGCTGAGATTAGGAGAACTCCCTTTAAGAGAGTGCTTAATCTCAACTGGTTACCTGTACAGAAGACACCTGGGAGCCACAAATCTTGCTGATTGATAGGGTATCAAATACTTATTCCACTCATTAAATGCAAATCTATTCATAACTTTTTTGAAATGTGTTTTTCTGAATATTTATGTTGTTATCCTGTCTCTCACTGTTAAAATAAACCTACCATTAAAATTATAGACTGATCATTTCTTTGTCAGTGGGCAAAGGTACAGAATCAGCAGGGGATCAATTACTTTTTTTCCCTCACTGTATCATTCACCAGCTGGTATCTACACTAATAAAGTGACAATAAAAATATGTGAACCCCTTGGAATTAAAACGTTTGTTACCCCAACACTTAATTTTCCTGATATGTGGCTGCTGTATCATATACTTGTATGAGAAAGTATCCTGTCCTCTTTGTATTGTTTCCTTTGTGTGAAATCCCCGGTGATCCTGCCAGTCCCTCTGCTTTCCATTTAAAAACTGACCACACTAAGCAGGAGAACACAGCGTGGTCAGTTCTCTAGCTATGTTTGGAACTTAGTGTACTCTCCTCCAATGATCAGACTTGTCCTGCCACATCCCCGCTGTACAGACATTAACTGGCAAGCACGGTGTGCTGCTTTTCCTCCCCTAGCTCTTATGTAGCTTAGAACAGAGGGAATGTGATCACTTATAAAAAAAAGTGAAACAAGGTATTTCAAATGTTTTTTTCTATATCTATACAAAAATGTTTTGCCTTTCATTTCTATTTAAAACTGAATAAGTTGTTTTACAAGATGATCGTTTACAATCAATTTAACTGGCTTTCTGCAGTATTTTGCCATAAAATGTGATTTGATCCTCATCTAAGCCACAACAATAGACAAACACAATGTGCTTAAGGTGATAACACACAAATCTATTTAAATGTCTGTGTCTTTATTGGACAGTCACAGTGCTTGAGGAAAAAGTAAGTGGACCCTTGGAGTTAATAGCTGATGAAACCTCCATTGGCAGCCATGATTTCAAACAAAAATTTTCGATAGTTCAGGACTAGATCTGCACAACATTCAGAAGTAATATTTGACGATTCCTCTTTACAAAACTGCCTCAGCTCAGACAAATGTGTAGGATGTCTGGTGTGAACAGCTGTCTTGAGGTCATTCAACAACATCTCTATGGGGGTCACATACTTTTTCTTGCTACTGTATATCCCAACAGACTTTTCTTGCAGAATGTACTGTACTGATAATTGATGGTAAGATGGTGGCAATTTTTTGTGACACACATCTCAGAACTCTTTCTGCTTTTGTCAGACAGTATGGGAAAATATACCCACGTGATCCACTTGAGCAAGTATGACACTGTGCCTAAGCACAAGGTCCTACAAGAGGACTCCAGGATATACAATAGGTGGGGAATGCTCTACCTCCAAAGGCCAACGCCAAGGTGTGCATTTGTATTCAGCCCCCCTGAGTTAATACTTTGTAGAACCACCTTTCGCTGCAATTACAGCTGCAAGTCTTTTTGGGGATGTCTCTACCAGCTTTGCACATCTAGAGAGTGACATTTTTGCTCATTCTTCTTTGCAAAATAGCTCAAGCTCTGTCAGATTAGAAGAAGAATGTCTGTAAACAGCAATTTTCAAGTCTTGCCACAGATTCTCAATTGAATTTAGGTCTGGACTTTGAGTGGGCCATTCTAACACATGAATATGCTTTGATCTAAACCAGTGGTTCTCAACCTTCTAGTGCTGTGGCCCCTTGATAAAATTTCCCAAGTTGTGGGGACCCCTAACAGTAAAATTATTTTCGTAGCATAGGTTGTCAACATGCAAGGCAAGACACCCCTAACCTTTCTTTCCCTTTTATCTCTCTCTATGCTAATGTCTTGTTTTTCCCCCATCCCTCTCTCTAGCCATGTTTCACTTCCTCTCCCTTTTTCTTTGTTCTTCCCCTCTTTTCCTCTCCCTTCCATGTATTCTCTGTTTTTATTCCTTCTCTTACTCCTTAGTAGAGGGGGGGAATGGGATGAGTGGCAGTGCTGCGGGGAGTTCTGATCAGTCAACTTAAGTGCTCTTGATCAAGGTCATCTGCTGATCTGAGAACTGTAGTGGAGACTTTTAATGGCAACTATAATCACAGGTAGTGTTACTCACTGTGTCTCCGGCTTCACTGCGTCTCCGACTTTGTGGTGTCTCGTAGCAGTGACACCTATGCCGAAATCAGGAGATAGGGTCTCCTCCAGCCCCTCCCACTTCACATTCCTCACCAGTCAGCTGACCTCTAGTCTCTGCCCCCCAGCCATGCCGTGAACTAAATGGGCGGCTGCAAAGAGGCTGAGTGGGTGCAAGCTCCAGGAACAGACCAGCTGGGCGCCTGCGAAAAGGTTAGGAGAGCAGCATGGGCTTCAGGAACAGCCCAGGATTCTGTGACCCCTGGCAAATCGTCATTCGACCCTCGAGGGGGTCTTGACCCCCAGGTTGAGAACCACTGATCTAAACCATTCTATAGTCTTTTGCAAACTCTAACAGGTTTTCTTTTAAGATTGCCCTGTATTTGGCTCCATCCATCTTCCCATCAACTCTGACCAGCTTCCCTGTCCCTGCTGGAGAAAAGCATCCCCACAACATGATGCTGCCACCACCATGTTTCACAGTGGGGATGGTGTGTTCAGGGTGATGTGCAGTGTTAGCTTTCCATCACAAATAGCGTTTTCCTTTTAGGCCAAAAAGAGCACCTTCTTCCACATGTTTGCTGTGTCCACATGGCTTCTTGCACACTGCAAATGGGACTTCTGGTGGCTTTCTTTCAGCAATGTCTTTGTTCTTACCACTCTTCCATAAAGGCCAGATTTGTGGAGTGCACGACTAATAGTTGTCCTGTGGACAGATTCTCCCACCTGAGCTGTGGATCTCTGCAGCTCCTCCAGAGTTACCATGGGCCTCCTGGCTGCTTTTCTGATTAATGCTCTCCTTGCCCGGCCTGTCAGTTTAGGTGGACGGTCATGTCTTGGTAGGTTTGCAGTTGTGTCATACTCTCTCCATTTTCAGATGATGGATTGAACAGTGCTCCATGAGATGTTCAAAGCTTGGGATATTTTTTTTTTATAACCTAACCCTACTTTAAACTTCTCCACAACTTTATCCCTGACCTGTCTGGTAAGTTCCTTGGCCTTCATGATGCTGTTTGTTCACTAAGGTCTGAATACAAATGCACACCACACTTTTCATATATTTATTTGGAAAAACGTTTGCCACTTTGTGTTGGTCTGACACAGTGGTTCGCAACACCTGTCCTCAGGACCCACTAACAGATTTTAAGTATTCCCTTGGGGAGATGCAGACTAGAATACTGAAACCACTGAGCAGCAAATGATGTTTGCTCACTAAGGTTCTCAAACAAACCTCTGAGGGCTTCACAAAACATCTGTATTTATACTGAGATTAAATTACACAGAGGTGGACTCTATTTACTAATTAGGTGACTTCAGAAGGCAATTGATTCCACTAGATTTTAGTAAGGGGTATCAGAGTAAATACAAATGCATGCCACACTTTGTAGATACATTTTGAAAACCATTTATCATTTTTCTTCCACATCACAATTATGTGTCAGTTTGTGTTGGTCTATCACATAAAATCCCAATAAAATATATTTGCATTTTTTGCTGTAACATGACAAAATGTGGCACTGTATTTTTCCTGCTTTCCCTGTTGGAGAGTTTTCCTATCAAGTCCTGAAAGTTTTGAAAGGAAACGAGGGGGCATCTCACTGACAAGGACACATATGGTAATAAAAAGCTGACACAGTTTCTAATGCCGCATACAGACGATCGGACATTCCGACAACAAAATCCTGGATTTATTTCCGACGGATGTTGGCTCAAACTTGTCTTGCATACACACGGTCACACAAATGTTGACGGAAATGCTGAACATCAAGAACGCGATGACGTACAACACGTACGAAGAGCCGAGAAAAATTAAGTTCAATAGTCAGTGCGGCTCTTCTGCTTGATTCCGAGCATGCGTGGAATTTTGTGCGTCGGAATTGTGTACACATGCTCGGAAATTTACGAGAACGGATATTGTTGTCGGAAAATTTGAGAATTAGCTCTCAAATTTTGTTTGTCGGAAACTCCGACAAAAAATGTCCGATGGAGCCTACACACGGTCGGAATTTCTGACAACAAGCTCCCATCGAACATTTGTTTCGGAAATTCCGACCGTGTGTACGCGGCATTACTCTTTCTCAATCTAAACAGAAGATGTGCACTGCTCAGGTGAGTATATTTGCTGTGGTCCCATTCAGGTGCACTCCTCGCCTCGCCGCAGTGTGTACTTGAAGAAAAGAAGAGTTAAGGCCGCAGACCACTGCAGGACTTGATCCACACAAAAAAATATTTTATTTCTCCAGTGTCAAGTAGACAGAACAAAGGACCAAGAGCTTGTTAGTCCTTTGTGCTGTCTACTTGACACTGGAGAAATAAAAGATTTTTTTGTTTGGATCAAGTCTTGTGGGTGGTGTGCAAACTTACCTCTTCTTTCTTTTCTCTATCTATCCAAAATGAAGTAAAACATTTTGGTTGGAGTTGGGCTTTAACTGACTCAAAGAGCACTTGTTTATTTTCTAATTTACTGAACTGCAGTTTGTTTCCCTCTTTGGGGATTTGTAACTAGTTCCTCTTACTATGTGACAATGTGACGCCATAAAGCTTGTTCCTCCCACAGGACGGTGTACCTGCCAAGCTTTATTATTTGATAACTTAGTACTTGCCAGGTTTTATTTTTATTAATCTTTTTGTTCCATACGGTTTTATTAATCAATAACCATTTAAAAACAAAAAGCCAAATAAAAAAAATGGAAATGGATTTCTATTGGATGAAATAAAATCCAAAAAGAGTAAGAATCGCTTATAGATTAATTTTTATTAACATTGATGGATTCTCATTTCTTTGGCCTTTTCCTTAGCATACTAGATGTATTTATATGTTTACCTATTTTTTTTTTTTTTCTTTATTTTCTCTTCCTCAATTAAACAATAACTTAGATTTGCTTATGTATTGGTCAAATAGAAGGCATAGTCCAAACTGCAAAGAGAATCTGAGAACTGACCCCTGACATGAACCACCTCCATCCCTAAATAGCAGAGAAACGGACGTCGCCCCTGGGACTTTAAATGAGATGTTCATGGTGATCAAAAGGGTGAACAAGTATAGAAGTAAAAATGATTTATTGAAAATAACAACATCATCCAATAAAAGACATAAGCATGGGGGAATAGGTTCATAAAACAGCAACAATGCATAGTAATCCTGAAACATAGCCACAATATAATAGTAATACATGTGATACAGATATGCATGGTACATCTCTAACCCGAATAGAAGGCATAGTCCAAACTGGGGAGAAGCTTTGGGTTCAGTCCCGATCCGTGCTGGGACTGTATTTTACTTGTTCAGAGATTTGGTGAACAGCTGAAGCGGGAAGTCAAATATTTATTAGCAGTAATACAACCACTGCTAAATATGACCGCTTCCCGCTCAGACAAGTTGCTAGGGAGCCGGCGATCGAGACCAGCGTCCTAACAACCAGTGATGTATCCACGCCGAGGGCATTCAGCTGTCAGCCAGGGATTACAGCTAACAGTTGTATGTAAACAAAGGGATGGAGATGGTGGCTGATGTTAACCACTTCAGCCCCGGAAGGATTTACCCCCTTCCTGATCAGAGCACTTTTTGTGATACGGCACTGCGTCGCTTTAACTGACAATTGCGCGGTCGTGCGACATTGTACCCAAACAAAATTGACGTCCTTTTTTTCCCACAAATAGAGCTTTCTTTTGGTGGTATTTGATCACCTCTGCGGTTTTTATTTTTTGCGCTATAAACAAAAAAAGACCGTCAATTTTGAAAAAAAAAGCAATATTTTTACTTTTTGCTATAATAAATATCCCCAAAAAATATATTAAAAAAACTAACTAAACTATATAAAAAAAAACTAACTAAACTAATTGATAACACAAATTGCTAATCAGCCAACCACATGGCAGCAACTCAATGCATTTAGGCATCTAGACATGGTGAAGACGACTTGCTGAAGTTCAAACCGAGCATCAGAATGGGGAAGAAAGGGGATAAGTGACTTTGAACGTGGCACGGCTGTTGGTGCCAGACGGGCTGGTCTGAGTATTTCAAAAACTGCTGGGATTTTCACTCATAACCATCTCTAGGGTTTACAGAGAATGGTCTGAAAAAAGGGAAAATATCCAGTGAGCGGTAGTTGGGTGGAGGAAACGCCTTATTGATGTCAGAGGTCAGAGGAGAATGGGCAGACTCGTTTGAAATGATAGAAAGGCAACAGTAACGGAAATAACCACTCGTTACAACCAAGGTATGCAGAATACCATGTCTAAACACACAACACATCGAGCCTTGAAGCAGATGGGCTACAGCAGCAGAAGACCACACTAGGTGCTACTCCTGTCAGCTAAGAACAGGAAACTGAGGCTACAATTCACACAGGCTCACCAAAATTGTACAATAGAAGATTGGAAAAATGTTGCCTGATCTGATGAGTCTCGATTTCAGCTGCAGCATTCAGAAGGAAGGGTCAGAATTTGGTGTAAACAACATGAAAGCATGGATCCATCCTGCCTTGTATCAACGGTTCAGGTGGTGGTGGTGTAATGGTGTGGGGGATATTTTCTTGGCACACTTTATGCCCTTCAGTCCCAGTTGAGCATCGATGAAACGCCACGGCCCACCTGAGTATTGTTGCTGACCATGTCCATCGCTTTATAACTAATCTTCTGATGGCCAATTCAAGCAAGAAAGTGTCACAAAACTCATATAATCGCAAACTGGCTTCTTGAACATGACAAGGAGGTCACTGTACTCCAATGACCTCAACAGTCATCAGATCTCAATCCAATAGAGCACCTTTGGAATGTGGTGGAACGGGAGATCATGGATGTGCAGCCGACAAATCTGCAGCAACTGCGTGATGCTATCATGTCAATATGGACCAAAGTCTCGGAGGACAAATCTTTGTTACCAACACCTTATTGAATCTATGCCACAAAGAATTAGGGCAGTTTTGAAGGCAAAAGGGGGTCCAACCTGGTTCTACCAAGGTGTACCTAATAAAGTGTCTGGCGAGGGTATACAGTATATGACTCCATCATTCAATGCTTCCTCAGTTGACAGAGTCAATGCTTGGACCAGTCATTATAGGAGAAGTAGGGCCAAAGCTCTTTTGGCCCTATTTCTCGGGTAGGCCACAGGAGTGCACTTGATGCTGGTCCAGGCATCTGGGAGGATCCCGACTTTAACGTTGAGATCCACCCAGATGCCTTGACCAGCAGCCGGCTCAGCCTCTCAGCAAGCAGCTGACAGTCTGAGCCAGCCGCCCCTGCCCCCTGCACAGCCTGGCATTCCAGTGTGCCCTTAAGGGGTAGGGCAGAGAGCTGGTGATTGACAGTCACTTGCTCTCTGCTCACTGAAGACCGAGAACTGAGCGATCAGCAGTGTTTGATCGTTCAGTTCTCAGTGTAGAGGCCACAGAGGACAGATACAGATAAGGATGCTGCATATACCTAGAGTATGAATGTTGTTTTTTTTTTTATTCACACAGTTTTATTTTTTTACACTTCAGTAGACCTAAAAAAAACATCCTTCTTTGCATCTATTTCTACAGTACTTATCTGACGTAAACCATGCTGGTTTCAACCACTGTGCCTTATTGAAGAGTTAAACTGTCTGTGGATTTTGCCAACTCAGCATGTGGTCATATTGCCCCCACAGACTAAGATCTAAAGAAGTATGTCATTGCATGAAATGCCATTGAAAATGGAACTGTCCCTACCTATGAGTTGTGTTTGCTTTCCATGTCAGAAGTCCCCAGTCCTCCCTTCGCGAAGTCTATTTACAGCCCTCACCTTACTTTACTCTGTCCCCCCTAAAAAAAAAAAAAAAAAAAAAAAGGACTAACATACCAATATTGCTGACAAATACTGATTCATATTGTGAGACGAAGATTTTACACATCTCTCAAAAGCCATATGTATTCTTGAAATATGTTTTCCTTATAATCTGGTATTATAGCGGAAACTTTTTCTGTGTTTCAGCCCATTACGAATACCATCTGGTCTCATAAATCTTTTGTATCTCCCAGCATTGCTTTTAAATCCACGGAATGCATAAGGTTTCTATCGTGTAACATTATATGTACATTGCAGTTCTGCTACAGGCACCAAATAATATACGGATACATACTTTAAATGTCTGAGAAGAGTAAATGGAAATCATTATATATACATTGATTCCCACCTCCTCCCACGTCTCCTCTTTTGATATGTAGTCTCTGTTTTTAGGCTAAAGCCGCGTACACACGATCGGATTTTCCGACGGGAAATGTGTGATGACAGGCTGTTGGCGGAAAATCCGACCGTTTGTACGCTCCATCGGACAATTGTTGTCGGATTTTCTGCGGACAAATGTTGGATGGCAGGCTTTAAAATTTTCCGCAGACAAATGTCTGTTGTCGGATTTTCCGAGCGTGTGTACACAAGTCCGAAGTACAAACATGCATGCTCGGAATCAAGGACAAGCCGGAAGCGGTCGTTTTTGTAAACTAGCGTTCGTAATGGAGAATTAACATTCGTGACGCGGCAAATTATGAAATCTCCAAATGCAGCGCAAAATTCTCTTCTTTAATGGGATAATAATGAAGCTGCTTTGCTGATGATACTGATGGAGTTTTTGCAAACAAATTTTCAAAGGCTTTTTTTTTTCTAGTGATATCATGAATAATATTATTATGCTTGTTATTTTTTAGGGTATCATAACAGCTACACTATATTGTCAAAAGTATTGGGACACCTGCCTTTACACGCACATGAACTTTAATGGCATCCCAGTCATCCCATCCCAGAAAAGTTCTAGTGCTAGCTGTCCCGGTGGCTACCGTTCCCAGCCCCACCACTCTTGGCTACAGCTGCCCCTTTCCACTGCTCCTACCACCACCATCCTCCAGACTGGCTCTGCACACATCCCAGACTGCTGCATCTAAGTCCTCTCAGGCATGCCTCCCAGTCCTCCTGACGGTGTAAACACTCACCAGCCCTCTTGGCTGCCTCTGTGGAACTCCTAGAGACTTGCCCAGCAGTGTTCTCCCGCTGTCCTCTCTTGCTCCTCTTGTGGCTCCTGGTCAGTACACCTCTGTGGGTTGTAAGAGGGTCCCGTCTGCACCAGAGCCTAGGCCCAAGATCACCCCCCCTCAACTCCTCCTCCAGCTGGGCTGACCCTGGGTGTTTAAGGAGGCCTGCCCCCTGCCAATCCATATTGGGGATTGGTCAGGGCTCCGCAAACACCCCAGGTGGTTCCACCTCCCCTCTCCACCTCTCTTTCCAGAAAGTACCAGAAGATTCTTGAAAGAAGTGGGAGGTCCTGGTGACACCACCTGAGAGTCAACCAGCACTACTTTAGGTCACTCCCAACCCAGGTCACCAAACACATCTAAGCCTGGAAATTTACCTATTCTCACAAAAAACTACATTACTCTTCTAGCACACTAGAGGGTGCTATATTTATCGTACATTTTATATGTAAAGAGAACTTAAAGGTAGTTTTCTTTACGTGTAAACATATTTATGCAGATGGGAATAGGGAAAAGTGTCCGTAATATATTACATTTGTTATCCAATCACTTTTTTTTTTCCACAGTTATTCTTTCTATTTTAAGGAGCTTTAATGTCTGATTACGATCAATCCATCAACAACCAACAGCATGACTAATGGACAAATGCATTTAAATTGCCACTTGGATGATTTACAGCACTTCGGCTTGAACCATTAGCTCATGATGCTGCAAAAAATAATTCAGATGTGTATGCAGCGGCTAATTACATATATACATTTGTTATTCATCAAACACTGAGGAGCCCCCACACATATCCAACAATCTATCTTTAGTAATATACTTTGTGCTCCGCAGATTTCCATTCATCATGCTTATGTATTCTAACTGACACCAATGGCAGTGTGTGGCTGCTTTCAAGTTCACCTTAGGCCCAATATACCCGCCCTTTACCATTTCAAGGAGGAACAACAAAATCCATGATTTGTAATATTAATCAATATTAATGATTGATAGTAAACTCTAAAATTAGTTTCCAGCATTATTTTAGCAAACTATGCTCACTTTCAGATCCTTGTTAAAACGTGGACACAGCCATCAAAGGAATATTTGACTTTGCTGAAAACTAGGGAAGAGCTTGGGTTTGGCCAAAACCAATGTTCCTCCAAACATGGAATTAAGATAAGGTGGGGAAAGCCTCAGCTGCAGCTGACTGGCCCAGAACTGACAGCTTACTTACGGGTCTCAAACATGGGTTAGGAGTGAACCCAAGCCAAACCCAAGCTCACCCTCCTGATGACATAGGGACCCATTTATAAAGCAGCAGTGTGCCCTTAAAGTAAAGTCCATTTTTTAACTTGTATATATAGGTAAGCCTATAATATGGCTTACCTGTAGGTACAGTGAATATCTCCTAAACGTGCTCTGTTTAGGAGATATTTACATAGGATGCAGCCGGTGACGTCACCACTGCATGTACTCTGAAGGAACAGCATACCCGTTCTGTACCTTCAGAACTCGGTGTCGCAGCCAGGGCTCCCGCGCTCATGTTCGGGAATATATAGCTGTAGTCTGTGAACCCAAAAGGAAGACTGGGTGAAGATGGAGGCTTTGGAGTTTACTACTATTGCTTTAAAGCAGGGGTGTCAAACTGGCGGCCCTCCAGCTGTTGGGGAACTACAAGTCTCATCATGCCTCTGGCTGTGGAAGTCATGCTTGTAACGGTCAGCGTTGTAATGCTTTGTGGGACTTGTAGTTCTGCTACAACTGGAGGGCCACCAGTCTGACACCTGTGCTTTAAAAGATAGATAAACTTTCTTTTTTGCCCTTTTGCCCCTGACTTAACCAATCCCACCTCCCCCCCCCCCCCCCCCCCCCACAGATGTATATTTACTGAGATTGGGCATTGTTTACATCCAGTGCTACATCAAGTCATCTCTGTCCTGGTCACACCTGCCCATTACAGCCCTACAGACTTCTACAGGGCTGTTTTCCTTCATACAATACTGGTAGTTTCCAAAGATAGTGGATTGGTTCTTTTATCTAAAGATGTGGAGAGGGATTAGATTCCCTGTCAGTTTTATTGCTGTCTGTGCTCCTGTTAGAGAGATTCACCGTCTCTATCTACCATATTTACCATTGTCATTGAACGTTGATTAAACCAAAATCCCAAATCTTGTGTTGTCCCCAGAACACGCATAGAGGGTAAATCTTCCAATGGGGACACATCTGCTTTTTTTTGTTTCACCTTTTCCTCCTCATCGACGTGTAAATGACATTTAAAGAAAAACTTTAGCATTTTCATTCCATACCTTATATAAGACCAAGTGACATCATCACCGGGTCTCTTTGCTTTTTTATGCAGTGAAAGCAGATCATGGCAGGAGGTAGGTCCCAGCAGGGTGCTATACATAGCTTCCTGAAAACATCACATCACTCTGCCTCTCAGTTGTAGTGGGATGACTCTTGGAAGGAGTTATGGAAATTTTAAAATGCCTTGATGGGTGGATATCAGTCTGGAGGAGTGGACATTCAGGGCTATAATAACATGCAGACCTCCATATGAAAAGCCCACATGTGATGTTAAGCCTCCATGACTGAAATAGAGAATAAAAAAGGTCAGACAAGGGACTGTAAGGTTAGGGAGAAAATTGCTAGATGATGCTAGACATCCTCCAGCTTGGAAACAAAGATCAAGTGTAGTACCTATTCTTATCAGCGCCCAGTAAGGGCGCTACGCCATAATTCTGACATTTGGTAAGAATGGCTGGCTGTATAGTATCCCTGCTGGTATGATCGGGGCTCTGAAGGCTAGTACTGGCTGGAACAGAAACTGGCCCACCCCAGGCAGTTGTGGCACAGGAGTAATTTCCCCTGGAATACTGGATGGGCCCAGTTCCTCCTGGTTTGAATGGGTCTACCTTGTGTGGCCAGGGACTGGGAAGGCAGAGAGTCCACAGTGTCTGTGCCCCTGGCACTGGTTGGGGTGCTCTTAGTAACACTTGGGTGTGGGACCCCACTGTGTGAATGGGCACAAGGTCACAGCACTAAATACTGTTTCTGCACTGTGCCTCTATGGGCAAGGCCTTTTGGCTAAGTCTAGGGCAATTATTGCTACCAGGCCTCAGGGCCTAGCCAGTGCACGGCTACTATTTATTTATTTATATTTCCTCACGTTTTATCACTTTTCACTGGATGCAGGGTGAGGTCCTTGGGCCTATCCCCAAGTCTGGGGGGGGGGGATGTGTGGTCATTGGGTTCTTTCCTCCCATGAACTGGGGGGTGTCTCTTAAACTTGTATTCGTTGTTTGGCTTCGGTTAACCAAGAGGAGAGGGGTCCGCCAGACCTTTTGGCTAGGTGAACCAAGTTCCAAACCTTGTCCCTGTCAGGAGCCTTGCACCCCGGGGGGGTTCCGGGAAAGGTCCTACCCCTTCGGGGGTGGATAAAAGCACACCCTTTCTTTTTGTTTTTGCGCACGGCAGGAAAAGAAAAATTAAGCAGACTTTGGCTCACAGTGAGCAGTGAAATCAGAATTCTGTAAGTGCCATTCTGTAAGTGCAGTGTCATGGACCCACCTTCTGTGAGGACATCAGCACGTGCACTGCAGGGAGAGGTGCTGGCACTGTATTATTGAAGGCCACTCAACTCCAGAGAAGATCCAAAGAGGAAGAAGACCCTGTATGCTACATGAAGTGTCTGAAAACAAAGCAAAAAAATACAGCTGGGTGGACCTCGAGTCTAGAGGGTGAGGGGGGCAACTGGAGGAAAGCTCAGAGTTGGGCTTTAAGCTGTACCTTGTACAGTCCAACCAGAAATGTAGTGTGGGGTTTAAGTTTATCCTCTACTAATTTAGATCTGTATCATTTGTCAAGCTTTTACTGTAAATCGTGCTATCTCCCACCTTTACAGCACTGCAGGAAGGTTAAAAAAGACCATTAGATACCGTAAATAATTTAAGAGTGACACTCAAGAGAAGAGTCACACATCAGTAAATTTACTGCTCAATAAATTGCCATAATTAAGTCAGTAAATCAAACAGAAATGGGTGATAACATGTATTATTAATAGGTAAGAGAGCATATATTATGGATCCAGCATATTAATCAAAGCCCATATATCATACTTGACTCAAAAGCAAAAACTCTTTCTTTACCCTGCAGGAGAATCAATCACGGTGGGACAACGAAGAAAACTTCAAGAAGATATTGTGAACTTTTCAACAACACAGCTGAGTACTGTTAGTAATACTTTTTTTTCACTTACAGTTACATTTTCAAGCTTTCAAGGGGTCTACCACTTCTTGGTCCAAGCACTACAAAAAAGAAGGCAGTACACCCCCAAAAACTAAAACTAAATCTGTTAGCGCAAAAACTCAACTGTGTTGTTGCAAAGGCACTAATACAGTTACAATTACCTTAAGGGCTCGTTTACACTTGTGGCAGCTCTTGTCGCCTCACTAAAAAGTGATCCACAGTGAATCACTTTTTATAGGGCAGTTTTAACCCTGAACAGCCCAAACCCCCATGCCCCAACTGTATGCAATGCAGGGTGGTTGCGGCGCAGCCCCATCTACATGAATGGGTTGCACTCTTCAGTGGAAGTGCCTGCTGAACTCAACAGGGAGTATAATTTGGGTTGCACTAGCAAAACCAAGCTTTGCAACCACAGAATACGTACAACAGCATCCAGCCATTGTGTTAACCACTTATTTTTACCACCCCAGCTCTTATGCCCCGTACACACGGTCGGATTTTCCAATGGAAAATGTGTGATAGGACCTTGTTGTCGGAAATTCCGACCGTGTGTAGGCTCCATCACACATTTTCCATCGGATTTTCCGACACACAAAGTTTGAGAGCTTGCTATAAAATTTTCTGTCAACAAAATCCGTTGTCGGAATTTCCGATCGTGTGTACACAAATCCGACGCACAAAGTGCCACGCATACTCAGAATAAATAAAGAGATGAAAGCTTTTGGCTACTGCCCCGTTTATAGTCCTGACGTACGTGTTTTACATCACCGCATTCAGAACGATCGGATTTTCCGACAACTTTGTGTGACCGTGTGTATGCAAGACAAGTTTGAGCCAACATCCGTCGAAAAAAATCCTAGGATTTTGTTGTCGGAATGTCCGATCAATGTCCGACCGTGTGTACGGGGCATTACAGTGAGTTTTTCACATACACTGGCTGGGAATTACAATTTTTTTTTTCGATAGACTTTTCTCAGGATCTCATGTTTTGTTTTTTTTTGTTTTTTTTAAGATGACATTTCTTTAAGAATTGTCTTTAAAGAAAGTTTTGAAATGAAACTTTAAATGAAATTCCATTGTAGCTGCCAACATTTCAAAATCATTTCCAGGAAATCTTGGCTCCCAAACCATTTTGCTTTAGCTACACTGTCAAAGAGGACTGCTCCCAACTAAAATCTTATTAGGTTATATTTAGTAAATTGGGTTATTGGATACAGTATGCATTTTAGTTACTTGTTAATGATAATAAAAGCAATAATAAACAAATAAAAAAATAAATAAAAACTTTTCATTTTAGCACTGTATCACTCTCCCGTTAAGGATAATGCCTAAGTCAGAGTTTCATTTAGCTATTGATGGATTCTGCTACTTTGTCCTTCCCCTTTGAGATCTCACCTGCAGCATTCAGATTGGTCTTTCCCCAGTGAGATCCCACATCCAGTGTAGCGTTACCCCCCACAGGAACCGCTGATTTGTGTCCCAGGTTCTTGGATGTCTCCATCAGACTCAGGCAGACAGTCACTTCTGTGAAACCTCTAGATCAGATCCTCAGTGGAACACCTCATTTTTGCTCCCAAAGAACTTGTAGCAGAATAGGCCCACCAATGCACAGCTGGGACCTCGATAAGACAGGCAGAACCTTCAGCAGGATGACCAATAAGAGCAGAAGCTATTCTGGCTGGGAACCCTCCTCCTTTTGAAGAACCCTGCTCTCTGGGGCTCCAAACTGGGCTCCACCACCATCTGGGCACACCTCCACAGGGATTGGCTGGAGCTGCATAAATATTCAGGCTGCTTATTTCACCCTCTCACCTCCTATATTCTGGAAGTGTCCAGCAAATGGAAAAAAGGGAACCAATCAAAACTTGCAAAGCATTTGTGTGTAAACATGTAACATTATAAATATCCATTTTATATATATATATATATATATATATATAGCAGGAGGCAGAAAAATATAAATACATTGATCTTCCCATTGAAGAGCTGTGCAGGGGGCTGTGTCAGCATAAGTCTTAGCCATTGAAGGACAGGTACAGCCAGAAAACTAACCATGCTGGGAAGGATGTACTTTGATGCACGTTCAGTTCGCAAAAGGAAAGCAGGGGGACTGGCAGGATCACCAGGTATTTCACACAAAGGAAGAAATATAAAGAGAACAGGATACTTTTTTTAAATTACAAGCACATGGTACAACAGACAATATGAAAGGTTGGGGTAACAAACACTTTAAGTTTCTCATGACCTACCATTGTGTAGTCCAGCATTGTATTTGTATGTGTTAGAAAGGGGTGGGTGAAAGAGGGCAATTTAGTGAAAAAAAAGACTAAAAAGGTGTGTAAAAAGAATTTTATTTTAATATGCCCCTTTAATCCCCTCCCACTATTAGCGCAAATTAGCCACACCTACAATTTGGTGCGCCGCTTGCATCCATTTATAGTGCACTGCCAAAAGTTAGGCTAAATTTCCTTTTTGGCTCTACTGTACTCAGTGAAGTAGTGATTTGTTTTTGGTTTGGTCAGGTTTCCCTAAGCTTAATTATTCCTGCCTGCTTTTAGAAGAAGATTCCAGAATAAAGAGTAGGAGTAGTTATCAGGCCAATCCCAGGGGGCACCCAGAAGGTGGCTAAGGGAGGTGATAAATGTTTGGGTGGTCTGCTCAGAGTATTCTTGTCCTGGGGCTGCTGCCCTTTGGATGCCCGGATGCCTGTCTGGAGTTGCTATTTGGGCCTCAGCAGGTGTTAGGATGAGGGCCTGGAAAAGTTATGCTAAAAGGATTTTGGCTAAAGGGCACCATCTTGGAGTCTGGTCTGGAGATGGAGGTTTGTCTCCCTCACTGAAGATTGTCTCATGGAAACTGGGTGGCAGATAGCTGTCCTTGGACATTGTAAGACCCGGTTTTGGACTCCCAAGTATGCCTGTGCTAGAGGGAACTGAGTGCAAGAGGTTATTGGATGGACTGGGTCTGCACTTATAGAGACTTAAAATTACTGGCCATTTCCTATTACCGCCAGTCTGTTTCAATAAGATTTAAAAAAAAATGTTTTTGCTCCTGTTGGTTTCTGCTATTGTTATGGAATATCCTGAATAGGGATGAGCTTCGTGTTCGAGTCGAACCCATGTTCGACTCGAACATCGGCTGTTCGGTCGTTCGCCGAATTGCGAACGATATGGGCAGTGTCATTTGATTTGAGTTAGATAGATTAGGCAGAACAGTCAGTCAGTTAGCTGCACTTACAGTGTATTGTGTATATATATGCATCCCAGGTGTTGCATATATATATATACACTGTATTCAGTTTAGCTAGATCCGTTCCTGTTATCTTCTATCTAGACTATTTACATTTAGTGCAGTGCGTCCTGCTCACAGTGTTCAGCCAGATCCGTTCCTGTTATTTACATTTAGTGCAGTGCGTCCTGCTCACAGTGTTCAGCTAGATCCGTTCCTGCTATTTACATTTAGTGCAGTGCGTCCTGCTCACAGTGTTCAGCTAGATCCGTTCCTGCTATTTACATTTAGTGCAGTTCGTCCTGCTCACAGTGTTCAGCTAGATCCGTTCCTGCTATTTACATTTAGTGCAGTTCGTCCTGCTCACAGTGTTCAGCTAGATCCGTTCCTGCTATTTACATTTAGTGCAGTGCGTCCTGCTCACAGTGTTCAGCTAGATCCGTTCCTGCTATTTACATTTAGTGCAGTGCGTCCTGCTCACAGTGTTCAGCTAGATCCGTTCCTGCTATTTACATTTAGTGCAGTGCGTCCTGCTCACAGTGTTCAGCTAGATCTGTTCCTGCTATTTACATTTAGTGCAGTGTGTCCTGCTCACAGTGTTCAGCTAGATCCGTTCCTGCTATTTACATTTAGTGCAGTGCGTCCTGCTCACAGTGTTCAGCTAGATCCGTTCCTGCTATTTACATTTAGTGCAGTGCGTCCTGCTCACAGTGTTCAGCTAGATCCGTTCCTGCTATTTACATTTAGTGCAGTGCGTCCTGCTCACAGTGTTCAGCTAGATCCGTTCCTGTTATTTACATTTAGTGCAGTGCGTCCTGCTCACAGTGTTCAGCTAGATCCGTTCCTGCTATTTACATTTAGTGCAGTGCGTCCTGCTCACAGTGTTCAGCTAGATCCGTTCCTGCTATTTACATTTAGTGCAGTGCGTCCTGCTCACAGTGTTCAGCTAGATCCGTTCCTGTTATCTTCCTACTGACAGGCAGGCTTGTCTGGTTACAGTATATAAAGCTACCTGAAGAAAATTACAGGTGTTCTATCCCAGCTTAGTGCAGCTACAGGCCATTAGTATGTCTGGAAGGCCAAGAAGGAGAGGCAGACAGTCACAAGCCAATAAGAGAGGGCAAGCAGGCTCTGTGTATAGTGCTGGTCGTGGAGACGGTGCATCCTCATCAGCACGTGGCCATGGGACACGCTTGGCCTTTTTTTCGGCAGCTGGCCGTGTTGAGCCGCAACATGCGGAAGACTTGGTCGAGTGGATGACCAAGCCGTCCTCATCCTCCTCATCCTCTCTCACCCATGCCCATGGTGCTTTGTCTGGCAAAGCAGCGGCCTCTTCCCTCAGCTCAATGTCATCAGTGACTCCTTCCCTAGCTCCACCATGTCCTCCTGAGGATTCCCTCGAACTGTTTGACCACAGTGTTGGGTACATGCTCCAGGAGGATGCCCAGCGTTTGGAAGGCTCTGATGATGATACTGAGCTCGATGAAGGCAGTAACATGAGCACGGACAGAGGGGGTTCCCAAGAAGGACAGCAATCTGGCAGTCATGCTCCCCCTGCTGCAGCATACTGCCAGGTTTGCTCCAGTGATGAGGAGGGAGGGGATGATGAGGTCACTGACTCAACGTGGGTGCCTGATAGGAGAGAGGAGGAGGAGGAGGAGGAGGAGGCGGCACATCACCAACGAGGCAGGATGCCCTCCAGGGGCCAGCCTAAGGGCAGCACATTGACTGCATCACACCCCAAAGCTCCACATGTGCAGGGCGCTGCAGTCTCTGCGCGTTATTCAAAAAGTTCTTTGGTGTGGGCCTTTTTTGAGACGAGTGCATCAGATCGCACCGCTGCTGTTTGCAACATATGTCTCAAGCGTATCTCGCGTGGCCAAAACATCTCCCGCTTGGGTACCACATGCTTGACCAGACATATGTTGACCTGCCATGCAGTTCGTTGGCAAGCGTATCTAAAAGACCCACACCAAAGAACAAAGAGGATCTCTCCTTGCTCCTCATCAGCTGAGATTTCCAACCCCACTAGACCTTCAGTCCTCTCTGAGACCTGCAGTGAGAGGAATGAAGGTGTAGAATTAGGTGTGTCACAGCCAAGTACTTGTGGGAAATCTGCTTTTGGTACACCGACGTCAGATTGTACCAGGCAAATTTCCCTGCCCCAGCTGCTGCACCGCCGAAAGAAGTTTGCTCCCAGCCATCCCCATGCCCAGCGGTTGAATGCTAGCTTGGCAAAATTGCTAGCACTTCAACTGCTGCCTTTTCAGTTGGTAGACTCTGCCCCCTTCCGTGAGTTTGTGGAATGTGCGGTTCCTCAGTGGCAGGTACCCAAACGCCACTTTTTCTCACGGAAGGCGATTCCGGCTCTCTACCGGCATGTGGAAGGCAATGTCCATGCCTCGCTGGACAGGGCGGTCAGCGGTAAGGTGCATATTACCGCTGACTCATGGTCCAGCAGGCATGGACAGGGACGTTACCTAAGTTTCACGGCGCATTGGGTGACTCTGCTGGCAGCTGGGAAGGATGCAGGACAAGGTGCAGTAGTGTTGGAGGTTGTTCCGCCACCACGCCTCCAAAATGCTGATTGTGACACACCTCTCTCCTCCACCCCCTCCTCTTCTTCTTCCTCCATGGCCTCTTCCTCGGAACCAGCGGTGCTCCGTAGGCGTTCAAGGGGCTACGCAAGTACGCAGGCCAAAAGATGCCATGCGGTGCTTGAGCTGGTGTGCTTGGGGGACAGGAGCCACACTGGGGCAGAGGTTCTGTCAGCTCTGCAGGGGCAGGTTCAGAGGTGGTTGACGCCACGCCAACTTAAGGCAGGAATGGTGGTTTGCGACAATGGCACCAACCTCCTCTCTGCCCTCCGACAGGGACAACTGACCCATGTGCCCTGTTTGGCTCACGTCCTTAACTTGGTGGTGCAGCGGTTCTTGGGCAGGTACCCGGGCTTACAGGATGTCCTGAGGCAGGCCAGGAAAGTCTGTGTGCATTTCCGCCGGTCATATAATGCCAGTGCTCGGCTGACGGACCTCCAAAAGGAGTTTAACCTGCCCAAGAACCGCCTAATCTGTGACATGCCCACCAGGTGGAACTCAACGTTGGCCATGCTGCAGCGGCTGCACACGCAGCAGAGGGCCATCAATGAGTACCTGTGCGACTATGGCACCAGGACAGGGTCAGGGGAGCTTGTTTTTTTTTCCCCACGCCAGTGGGCCATGATCAGGGATGCATGCACTGTCCTGTCACCATTCGAGGAGGCCACGAGGATGGTGAGCACTGACAGTGCATGCATCAGTGACACTGTCCCCCTTGTCCACCTGTTGGAGCACACGCTGCGTGGAATAATGGACAGGGCACTTGAGGCAGAACAGAGGCAGGAAGAGGAGGACTTCCTTAGCTCTCAAGGCCCCCTTTATCCAGACAGTGTTCCTGCGTGCCCGCCGATCACACAGGAAGAGGACGAGGAGGAGGAGGAGGAGGAGGAAGATTGTGTCAGTATGGAGGTGGAGCCTGGCACTCAGCATCAGCAGCAGTCTTTAAGGGATCAGTCCCAAGGAACGCATGGACTTGTACGTGGCTGGGAGGAGGTGGCTGCGGACGTTGTTGTCCTTAGTGACCCAGAGGACTCCGGACCGAATGCCTCAGCAAACCTACGCTGCATGGCCTCCCTGATCCTGCAAAGCCTGCGTAAGGATCCTCGTATTCGTGGTATCAAGGAGAAGGACCAATACTGGCTGGCAACCCTCCTTGATCCACGTTACAAGGGTAAGGTTGCGGACCTTATCTTGCCATCGCAGAGGGAGCAGAGGATGAAACATCTTCGGGAGGCCTTGCAGAAAGGTCTGTGCAACGCGTTCCCAGAGACTGGGAGGTTACAAACTCCTGTTTCTGGACAACGTGTTGCTGAGGCTTCGGTCAGTCAAAGAAGGAGCGGTGGAGAAGGTGGCCGTCTGACCGATGCGTTCAGACAATTTTTTGGTCCGCAGCCCCAAGGTATGATCGGTTCCAGGAACCATCGCCAGCGTCTGTTTTACATGGTGCAGGAATACCTAGGGGCAAGATCAGACTTGGACACCTTTCCCACCGAAAATCCTCTGGGTTACTGGGTCTTGAGGATGGATCATTGGCCAGAGCTTGCACAGTATGCAATTGAGCTACTGGCCTGTCCTGCATCCAGCGTTCTTTCGGAACGCACATTCAGTGCTGCTGGAGGCGTGGTAACCGATCACAGGGTGCGTCTGTCCACCGACTCGGTCGATCGGCTGACCTTCATAAAAATGAATCAGTCTTGGATCACCACCAGCTACCAAGCACCTGATGCTGATGTAACCGAATAATTTTTTTTGAAATCTCAGATCCCTTCAAAGACTGCCTATGCTGATGCTGAGTGACTATCCCTGAGTAATTATCCTCTTCCTCCTCAATCATCACGCTGATAGCTTGTAAGAACATTTTTGGTTCTGGGCGCCACCACCAGTGCCTAAGGCACAATTTTTCAGCCCCTGTTTAACAGGGGCGTGTAATTACAATTTTTGATGTAATACTTTGCAGCAGGGCTCATTCCTGCATTCCAACTAGAGTGTCTGTGAGGGGTTGCAGTGTTGTGGCACCAGCACCAGTGCCTAAGGCCCAATTTTTCTGCCCCTGTCTAACAGGGGCGTGTAATTACAATTTTTGATGCAATACTTTGCAGCAGGGCTCGTTCCTGCGTTCCAACTAGAGTGTCTGTGAGGGGTTGCAGTGTTGTGGCACCAGCACCAGTGCCTAAGGCCCAATTTTTCTGCCCCTGTCTAACAGGGGCGTGTAAATACAATTTTTGAAGCAATACTTTGCAGCAGGGCTCGTTCCTGCGTTCCAACTAGAGTGTCTGTGAGGGGTTGCAGTGTTGTGGCACCAGTACCAGTGCCTAAGGCCCAATTTTTCTGCCCCTGTCTAACAGGGGCGTGTAATTACAATTTTTGAAGCAATACTTTGCAGCAGGGCTCGTTCCTGCGTTCCAACTAGAGTGTCTGTGAGGGGTTGCAGTGTTGTGGCACCAGCACCAGTGCCTAAGGCCTAATTTTTCAGCTCCTGTTCAACAGGGGCATGTAATTACAATTCTTGATCTAATATTTCACAGCAGGGCCCTGTGAGGGCTTACAGTGTTGTGGCCACAGCAACACCTAAGGCCCAAATTTCTGCTGAGTATATAGGGCAGGACCCTACTTTCAAACATCTAACTTACAAACGACTCCTACTTGCAAACGGAAGGAGACAACAGGAAGTGAGATGAAATCTACCCCTAGGAAGGGAAATTCTCTCCTGTAAGAGTTAATATGGGAAAACAATTTCTCCTTTCCACTGATGCTTTCCAATCCTTGTTCCACAAAAAAACCCAAATTTTCAAAAAACATTTTTCATTGGGACAAAAAAGTGAGGTGAAATCTTCTGAAGAGGAGGAAAGACAGCAAAACAAATGTCACAGGGGTGATAACCCTTCCCTATGTTTTCCAAAAAGCTTAAAAAAGATTTTTTGGCTGGAGCTAAACACGTTAAAAATGTACCCGTTCAAAATTACAAAGAGATTCTACTTAACAACAAACCTACAGTCCCTGTCTTGTTTGCACCGCCTGTATACTGCTGTTCAGAGTATATAGGGCCTTTCCTTATTTTAATTTGGGTGCGGGGTTCCCCTTAATATCCATACAGGACCCAAAGGGCCTGGTAATGGACTGGGGGGGTACCCATGCCGTTTGTCTCACTGATTTTCATCCATATTGCCATGACCCGACATGACATTAAACCCGCAAGCAGTTTTAAATGAGATTTTTTCCTTTAAAAATGACATTTGGTGCAGGGACTGTTCTAAACATGGGAAACACGCGTCACTTTACAGGCATACTATAGACCAGTGTTTCTCAACTCCAGTCCTCAAGGCACACCAACAGGTCATGTTTTCAGGTTTTCCCTCAGATGAAACTGCTGTGGTAATTACTAAGGCAGTGAAAACTGATCAAATCACCTGTGCAAAATAGTGGAAATCCTGAAAACATGACCTGTTGGTGCGCCTTGAGGACTGGAGTTGAGAAACACTGCTATAGACACCCCCCAGGTACGATATTTAAAGGAATATTTCACTATTTTTTTTTTACTTTAAGCATCATTAAAATCACTGCTCCCGAAAAAACGGCCGTTTTTAAAAGTTTTTTTTGCATTGATACATGTCCCCTGGGGTAGGACCCGGGTCCCCAAACCCTTTTTAGGACAATACCATGCAAATTAGCCTTTAAAATGAGCACTTTTGATTTCGAACGTTTGAGTCCCATAGACGTCAATGGGGTTCTAACGTTCGTGCGAACTTTCGGTCCGTTCGCGGGTTCTGGTGCGAACCGAACCGGGGGGTGTTCGGCTCATCCCTAATCCTGAACCCTTAAATCCCCTCATGTTCAAGTTTCTGCAAAAAAACATCCTCTAGACCTAGCCTCTGTGCTTGGAACTGTAACTGTGAGAGGCAGCCTCTGTACTAGCGAGGGAGACCTGGCCATCTTCTTAGCGGCCCCTCCGGGGGTAAGCACTACACCTGTCTCTGGGATGCAACTGGCAACTATGATTTCTAGCACAGCTTTGTGCTCTAGTCATTTCTACATTTTGATCATAGCACTAGTTTAAACTAAGATTTCACAGTAGGTGATATACAGCTGGGGGAGGCAGATTTATTTGCAGGGCAGCAGGTTGACTCTAAGAAGACTAGGCAGTTTTTTCATGTATTTGATGGGTCAGCTGGGACCCGCAAAACGTATCAATTGCAATTGACTTGTGGGGGTCCCTTTAATTTGCCTACTGGCTCTACTTTGGTTATTAAAGCGGTTCTTTAACCTGAAAGCAATAAAATTAAAAGTCAGCAGCTACAAAAACTATAGCTGTTGACTTTTAATAATGGGACACTTACCAACCCAGCCGCTGTGCTCCCCCTAGCTGGCTCTTTGGCTGTCATTGTGTCCAGGCTCCGGCATTTTTACTTTAAGAAGCCAGCTGTGACCCCTTGTGGCTTCACAGCCAGCTTCTCACTGCACATGCTCAAGCCACTTTGCACTTTGGGAATGGTCCCGCAGCTTTGTGGGACCTGTGATATGTCCCAGAAGGCTGCGAGGGAAGGAAAAGGGCAAAACTTCTGCTCAGATCGCTGCGACGATCCAATCAGAAGTGGAAGCGGGTACTTGTCACAACCAGGTACTTGCTCCGCCCTAAAAAAAAATTAAGTGCCAAAACTTAAAGGAGGGGATGGAGGAGGCAGAAAAGTAGAACTTCCCATTTTGGGTGAAGTTTCACTTTAAATTACAGTAAGCTTAAATTGCATATGGCTTTTGCGCATCCTCTTGGATCTGAGAAGATTTTTTCATGTATACCTCATAAATCTTATCACTACAGTATAGATTTGATAAACAGTAGGAAGATTTGCATTATTACCTTTACTGCTTAATAATTTTCTGTAATTACACCTGTAAATCAAATGGAAGTTGGAGATATAACGTGTTATTGATAGGTAAGACTGCATTTAGTATGAAACTGGAATACTAATCAAAGTCCATACATCCTACTTGACTCAGAAGCAAAAATGTTGCTATCCTCTAGGATCAATCATGGTTGGATTAAAATCTCAAAGACATTGGTGAACTTTCTACAAACAGTGGCTTGCTTGTTTTAAAGGGATACATGACAATTTTTAAAGGGATATATTAAAGGTTATACAGTGCCTTGAAAAAGTATTCATATCCTTGGCATTTTCCACATTTTGCCATGTTACAACCAAAATTGTAAATGTATTTTATTGGGATTTGATGTGATAGACCAACACAAAGTGGCACATCTTCCCATCAACTCTGACCAGCTTCCCTGTCCCAAAATGTGAAAAACTTCAAGGGGTATAAATACTTTTTCAAGGCACTGTATATGCAACCTGCAATCTGTTTTTAGTTTTGGATAGAGAAATTTAAAAACTCCATCAATTTATTTTTTGCTGTCTGTGTTTCTTTGGTGGGGGTTCAACCTTCACTTCCTATTGATGGAACAGGGAGTGAGTAATCTCTACACATTGAGGGGAAGTTCCCTCTTAGATAGTTGTCCCCAGAACAAGGGTCCCCATTGGAAGAATTTCCCTCTATTCCTGTTCTGGGGACAACTGTAGAATTTTGATTTTCCCATCATTTTCTATTTAGGTGACAATAGCCTATAGGACAAGTAGAAAGGTTCAATTTCCCCTATGGGCACACAGCAATAAAAACGTGACAGGGGTTCTTATCCTTTCCTAGTCTAGCCAAAACTATAAATAAAGTTTTGGCTATGCAAGCACTTCAAACAGCATATTTTTCCTGGTGTTTGTAACAGATTTTAATTGGCTTTTTATCAGATAAGTACACATATATACCCTGTTTCCCTGAAAATAAGACCTTTGTCATTGTCGGTGATTGCTGCAATACAATCCCTACCCCCCAAATAAGCCCTAGTTAAAGTCCTTGTAGGTCTTATTTTCAGGGTAGGGCTTATTTTCGGGGAAACAGGGTAGGGCTTATTTGGGGGGTAGGGATTATATTGCAGCCATCACCGACAATCACGCTAGGTCTTATTTTCGGGGAAACAGGGTATGTGGGAACTGTTATACCTGCCAAAGGATGTGTAACTCTGTGCCACCATTCTTGTAGTCCAGACACCCATGACAGAGAGCTCAGCCAGGTCCTCAAAGTCCTAAGGAGCAGCTTAGTCAAAAAAAACATCACAAATAACAGAAAATTTCCCTCCACATTTAGCAGTTAGCCTGCAAAATAACAAATTGACAATGTCCAACAATTCACATTAAATACAGAGGTTTTAGTTGCATACATTTGCAAGATGTGAAAGCACAGTGCCTCGCCAAGGCTCCTCTGTATAGTGTGTGTGGTCCTAACTCTATAATTTTCAGAGTCTCCAAGTTGGAGCACATACAGTGCCTTGAAAAAGTATTCATACCGCTTGAATTTTTCCACATTTTGTCATATTAGAACCAAAAACGTAAATATATTTTTATTGGGATTTTATGTAACAGACCAACACAAAGTGGCACATCATTATGAAGTAGAAGGAAAAATATAAATGATTTTCAAAATGTTTTACAAATAAATATCTGAAAGGTGTGGCGTGCATTTGTATTCAGCCTTTGTACTTTGTAGAACCACCTTTCGCTGCAATTACATCTGCAAGTCTTTTTGGGGATGTCTCTACCAGCTTTACTAAAGAGTGACATTTTTGCCCATTCTTCTTTGCAAAATAGCTCAAGCTCTGTCAGATTGGATGGAGAACGTCTGTGAACAACAATCTTCAAGTCTTGCCACAGATTCTCAATTGGATTTAGGTCTGGACTTTGACTGGACCTTCTAACACACACTGGGCCTTCTGCTTTGATCTAAACCATTCCATTGTAGCTCTGGCTGTATGTTTGGGGTCGTTGCCCTGCTGGAAGGTGAACCTCCGCCCCAGTCTCAAGTCTTTTGCAGACTATAGGTTTTCTTCTAAGATTGTCCTGTATTTGGCTCCATCCATCTTCCTATCAACTCTGCCCAGCTTCCCTGTCCCTGCTGAAGGAAAGCATCCCCACAACATGATGCTGCCACCACCATGTTCCAAGGTGGGGGATGGTGTGTTCAGGGTGATGTGCAGTGTTAGTTTTCTGCCACACATAGGGTTTTGCTTTTAGGCCAAAAAGTTCAATTTTGGTCTCATCTGACCTGAGCACCTTCTTCCACGTGTCTGCTGTGTCCCCCACATGGCTTCTCGCTGCAAACGGGACTTCTTATGGCTTTCTTTCAACAATGGCTTTCTTCTTGCCACTCTTTCATAAAGGCCAGATTTGTGGAGTGCACGACTAATTGTTGTCCTGTGGACAGATTCTCCCACCTGAGCTGTGGATCTCTGCAGCTCCTCCAGAGTTACCATGGGCCTCTTGGCTGCTTCTCTGATTAATGCTCTCCTTGCCCGGCCTGTCAGTTTAGGTGGATGGCCATGTCTTTGTAGGTGTGCAGTTGTGTCATACTCTTTCCATTTTCGGATGATGGATTGAACAGTGCTCTGTGAGATGTTCAAAGCTTGGGAATTTTTTTATACCCTAACCCTGCTTTAAACTTCTCCACAGCTTTATCCCTTACCTGTCTGGTGTGTTCATTGGCCTTCATGATGCTGTTTGTTTACTAAAGTTCTCTAACAAACCTCTGAGGGCTTCACAGGACAGCTGTATTTATACTGAGATTAAATTACACACAGGTGGACTCTATTTACTAATTAGGTGACTTTTGAAGGCAATTGGTTCCACTAGATTTTGTTAGGGGTATCGGAGTAAAGGGGGCTGCATAGAAATGCATGCCACACTTTTCAGATATTTATTTGTAAAAAAATTTGAAAACCATTTATCATTTTCCTGCCACTTCAGAGTTATGTGCTACTTTGTGTTGGTCTATCACATAAAATCCCAATAAAATAAATTCACGTTTTTGATTGTAACATGACAAAATGTGGAAAATTTCAAGGGAGAAGAAAACTTTTTCAAGGCACTGTATAGCAGTAAATAATTTGAGAGAAGGTTTGCCTGGAGGGAGCCCATTCCTCCCTAAAGTGATAATGAACACACACTATTTAATTCACATTATCCCTTCTATTTATGTATGTGGATGATGGCACTGTAATTAATTTAATAAAAACAAAATCTAGTTTCTCATTTTTCCTAATTGATATACAGCTGTCACATGATCCAGATCTTTCCCAGCTGTCTGTAGGGAGACAGTGGCAGGAGGGGCTTCTAGTCCTCTGCTGACCACATGTTCCATAAAATAAAAAATAAAAAAAACAGCCTTTGGGATACAGAGTAAAAAGAAATAATTAATATCAGTAAACTGTTTTAAATTGGCATACAAATATATATTTGAAAGCAGATCTTTATTATTTTTGACAATCACATGATTGGAGCTTACGTCTTAGAATAACAGGAGGGAGAAGCCTCCATCAATCAAGATGTAATATCTCACCACTATTGTGTTTAGCTGGTTAGTGGTCATAGAGGTGGAGGGAAGGAGGGGAGTGTCATATACCACTGTGTATACTCCCACATGTGTGACTCTATAGTCACATGGGCTGCTCAGATGTGATGGCGAGGAAATGCTCAGCATAGAAACTCACTGAAAACTGAGAATGTGCCCTAGCTGCCAACACTGCTCTACAAAATCCCTGACTGCATTGGGGACATGGGCAGCAGGGGGAAATAGAGAACAACAGGATCAACCAGATTTTTTGCAGAATACAGAAAACAAATCCCATAGTGACTGAGTATGAACAGCACGTAATACACCATTTATTGATCGTTTTTAATATGCAGGTCTAATGACACTTTAAAGGCACAAGGACACATTATGGGCTTGATTTACTAAACGTAAATAGACTGTGCACTTTGCAAAGTGCAGTTGCATTCTGCAACAGAAATCTGCTGACTTCCATCATCCAATCGTGTGCAAGCAAAATGTATTTATTTTATTTTTTCCTTGCGTTTGATTGGGTATTATTTGAATAGTGAAGCTTTACCTCATTTACTAAGCTCTGGAGCAAATGCACTTGCCTTTACTAAATCAACCACATTGGATGCCCAGCAAGCGCACAATGGTGGCTGAAAGCATCCAATGGGGTTGATTTACTAAAGGCAAATCCACTTTGCACTGCAAGTGCACTTGGAAGTGCAGTTGCTGTAGATCTGAGGGGGGACATGCAAGGAAAATAAAAAACAGCATTTTTGCTTGTACATGATTGGATGATAAAATCAGCAGAGCTTTACCTCATTTTAGATCTTCCCCTCAGATCTAAAGCGACTGCACTTCCAAGTGCACTTGTAGTGCAAAGTGGATTTGCCTTTAATAAATCAACCCCAATGTGTATAACCCTTACTTGAGCAACTTACTGCAAAGCAGTGTTGCCAACCGCCCGTTAATTTACGGTCAGCCCGTGAATTTCAGCCCATTTTTGGGCTGGCCGTGAATGCCCTACACGGGCAGCATTGCCAGTAAAAATGATGGCTGCAGGCTGACAGTGCTACTGCGCATGCGCCGTCACGAAGCCTGCCAGGCTCGAGAAATCTCGCCCATTTTCCGCCAGGCGGGCGCATGCGCAGTGATGCAGCCCCATTGTTTGAATGGAATATTCATCACCGCCGCCATCAGTAGCTCTCTCCTTTGAGTCCTCTCTGCTTCCTGTCTGGTATTGTGCGGGAGAGCGGATGTGTGCATCGCCCACAGGTGTGCCTGGCTCTGCTCATTGATTGGAGAGGTGGGGGTGGGAGGCTCACACATGGTTGCTGAGGGCTGGACCACGGGGGGCACTGATAGGGGACAGCCCGTCATTGACTGCAACTTGGGTGAATGTCTGTGTGAGAGAGTGAGGGGGCACCTGTTGGAGAGGAGAAGCTCCCTCATTCCTCACCTCACCACACTGGGCAGTCTCTCTGATATCTCCTGTATCCTGTCCGCATGACCATCTTCTGTCTGCATGACCATCTCCTGTCCGCATGAACATCGCCTGTCCGCATGACCATCGCCTGTCCACAGGAACACTGCCTGTCCGCATGACCATCGCCTGTCCGCATAAACATCGCCTGTCCGCATGACCATCTCCTTTCCGCATGACCATCTCCTGTCCGCATGACCATTGCCTGTCTGCATGACCATTGCCTGTCCACATGAACATCGCCTGTCCACATGAACATCGCCTGTCCGCATGAACATTGCCTGTCCACATGACCATCTCCTGTCCACATGACCATTGCCTGTCCACATGCCCAGTGCCTGTCCACATGAACATCGCCTGTCCACATGAACATCGCCTGTCCGCATGAACATCGCCTGTCCGCATGACCATCGCCTGTCCGCATGAACATCGCCTGTCTGCATGAACATCACCTGTCCACATGAACATCGCCTGTCCGCATGAACATTGCCTGTCCACATGACCATCTCCTGTCCGCATGACCATCTCCTGTCCGCATGACCATTGCCTGTCCACATGAACATCGCCTGTCTGCATGAACATCACCTGTCCACATGAACATCGCCTGTCCGCATGAACATTGCCTGTCCACATGACCATCTCCTGTCCGCATGACCATTGCCTGTCCACATGAACATCGCCTGTCCACATGAACATCGCCTGTCCACATGAACATCGCCTGTCCGCATGAACATCGCCTGTCCGCATGAACATCGCCTGTCCGCATGACCATCGCCTGTCCACATGAACATCGCCTGTCCGCATGAACATCGCCTGTCCACATGAACATCGCCTGTCCGCATGAACATCGCCTGTCCACATGAACATCGCCTGTCCGCATGAACATCGCCTGTCCACATGAACATCGCCTGTCCGCATGAACATTGCCTGTCCACATGAACATTGCCTGTCCACATGACCATCTCCTGTCCGCATGACCATTGCCTGTCCACATGAACATCGCCTGTCCACATGAACATCACCTGTCCACATGAACATCGCCTGTCCGCATGAACATTGCCTGTCCACATGACCATCTCCTGTCCGCATGACCATTGCCTGTCCACATGAACATCGCCTGTCCACATGAACATCGCCTGTCCACATGAACATCGCCTGTCCGCATGACCATCGCCTGTCCACATGAACATCGCCTGTCCGCATGAACATTGCCTGTCCACATGACCATCTCCTGTCCGCATGACCATCGCCTGTCCACATGAACATCGCCTGTCCACATGAACATCACCTGTCCACATGACCATCGCCTGTCCACATGAACATCGCCTGTCCGCATGAACATTGCCTGTCCACATGACCATCTCCTGTCCGCATGAACATTGCCTGTCCACATGACCATCTCCTCTCCGCATGAACATTGCCTGTCCACATGACCATCTCCTGTCCGCATGAACATTGCCTGTCCACATGACCATCTCCTGTCCGCATGACCATTGCCTGTCCACATGAACATCGCCTGTCCACATGAACATCACCTGTCCACATGAACATTGCCTGTCCGCATGAACATTGCCTGTCCACATGACCATCTCCTGTCCGCATGACCATCTCCTGTCCGCATGACCATTGCCTGTCCACATGAACATCGCCTGTCCACATGAACATCGCCTGTCCACATGAACATCGCCTGTCCGCATGACCATCACCTGTCCACATGAACATTGACTGTCCGCATGAACATTGCCTGTCCACATGACCATCTCCTGTCCGCATGACCATCGCCTGTCCACATGAACATCGCCTGTCCACATGAACATCACCTGTCCACATGACCATCGCCTGTCCGCATGAACATCGCCTGTCCGCATGAACATTGCCTGTCCACATGACCATCTCCTGTCCGCATGACCATCTCCTGTCCGCATGAACATTGCCTGTCCGCATGAACATTGCCTGTCCACATGACCATCTCCTGTCCGCATGACCATTGCCTGTCCACATGAACATCGCCTGTCCACATGAACATCGCCTGTCCACATGAACATCGCCTGTCCACATGAACATCGCCTGTCCGCATGACCATCGCCTGTCCACATGAACATCGCCTGTCCGCATGAACATCACCTGTCCACATGACCATCTCCTGTCCGCATGACCATCTCCTGTCCGCATGACCATCTCCTGTATCCTGTCCGCATGACCATCTCCTGTCCGCATGACCATCTCCTGTATCCTGTCCTCATGACCTTCTCCTGTCTGCATGACCATCACCTGTATTCTGTCTGCATGACCATCTCCTGTCCGCATGACCATCTCCTGTATCCTGTCCTCATGACCATCTCCTGTCCGCATGACCATCTCCTGTATTCTGTCTGCATGACCATCTCCTGTTCGCATAACCATCGCCTGTATTCTGTTCGCATGACCATCTCCTGTATCCTGGTATCCTGTCCGCATGACCATCTCCTGTCCGCATGACCATCTCCTGTATCCTGTCCACATGACTGTATCCTGTCCGCAGCCTCTAACCATCTCCTGTATCCTGTTCATATTCTTTGACCATCTGTGCCATGCCCATATCCTCTGACCAGAGGCGGCTCTAGGCTTTGTGAGGCCTTAGGCAAAACTTGGACATGAGGCCCCACTCACGCCCATAATGGCAAAAATAATTCAAGCGATAAAAAATGACGGTGTGCCCCCCTACAGCGCTACCGACTTCCCTCCTCTGCTCTCCCACTGACTGCTGTGGGGGATATTGAGGATGGAGGCAGGAAAAAGGGTCTGGTAAATGTCGTTTACCAGCCCCTATCTTTACTAAAAGAACGCAGTGAGTTATCGGCACTGATCACTTACTGTGTTCATTCATAACTGCAGCACAGTAAACTGTGTTTACTATGCTTTAGTTTATGAATTAACAGGAGCCTCTGTCTCCTGTTGATCCATCCGCAGTGCAGCTGAGGTTACAGAGAAAGGAACTGGGGAATGTGTTTCCTCAGTCCCTTTCTCTATCTCAATAGTGAGACTTCAGGGGTCCGTTTAGACCCCTGATATCTCACTAAAGAAACCAAAAGGGGTGCGGAGTGTATGGAGGTGGGTGGTATGTTCATGAGAGAGGTGCGGAGTGTATGGAGGTGGGTGGTATGTACATGAGAGGGGTGCGGAGTGTATGGAGGTGGGTAGTATGTGCATGAGAGGGGTGTGGAGTGCATGGAGGTGGGTGGTATGTACATGAGAGGGGTGCGGAGTGTATGGAGGTGGGTGGTATGTACCTGAGAGGGGTGCGGAGTGTATGGAGGTGGGTGGTATGTACATGAGAGGGGTGCGGAGTGTATGGAGGTGGGTGGTATGTACATGAGAGGGGTGCAGAGTGTATGGAGGTGGGTGGTATGTACATGAGAGGGGTGCGGAGTGTATGGAGGTGGGTGGTATGTACCTGAGAGGGGTGCGGAGTGTATGGAGGTGGGTAGTATGTACATGAGAGGGGTGTGGAGTGCATGGAGGTGGGTGGTATGTACATGAGAGGGGTGCGAAGTGTATGGAGGTGGGTGGTATCTACCTGAGAGGGGTGCGGAGTGTATGGAGGTGGGTAGTATGTACATGAGAGGGGTGTGGAGTGCATGGAGGTTGGTGGTATGTACATGAGAGGGGTGCGGAGTGTATGGAGGTGGGTGGTATGTACATGAGAGGGGTGCGGAGTGTATGGAGGTGGGTAGTATGTGCATGAGAGGGGTGTGGAGTGCATGGAGGTGGGTGGTATGTACATGACAGGGGTGCGGAGTGTATGGAGGTGGGTGGTATGTACCTGAGAGGGGTGCGGAGTGTATGGAGGTGGGTGGTATGTACATGAGAGGGGTGCGGAGAGTATGGAGGTGGGTAGTATGTACATGAGAGGGGTGCGGAGTGTATGGAGGTGGGTGGTATGTACCTGAGAGGGGTGCGGAGTGTATGGAGGTGGGTGGTATGTACATGAGAGGGGTGTGGAGTGTATGGAGGTGGGTGGTATGTACATGAGAGGGGTGAGGAGTGTATGGAGGTGGGTGGTATGTACCTGAGAGGGGTGCGGAGTGTATGGAGGTGGGTAGTATGTACATGAGAGGGGTGTGGAGTGCATGGAGGTTGGTGGTATGTACATGAGAGGGGTGCGGAGTGTATGGAGGTGGGTGGTATGTACCTGAGAGGGGTGCGGAGTGTATAGAGGTGGGTAGTATGTACATGAGAGGGGTGTGGAGTGCATGGAGGTGGGTGGTATGTACATATGAGGGGTGCGGAGTGTATGGAGGTGGGTGGTATGTACCTGAGAGGGGTGTGGAGTGTATGGAGGTGGGTAGTATGTACATGCGAGGGGTGTGGAGTGCATGGAGGTGGGTGGTATGTACATGAGAGCGGTGCGGAGTGTATGAGAGGTGGGCAGTATCAAATACACCACTGGTCACTGATGCATTAGTGACCAGTGGCAGTTAATTAACCCCTTGTGCTGCATTAGTGGCACCAGTATCAGTGTTTATGAATCCTTTCATGCTGCACCAAATAGGGGTTAATTAACACTGACACTGGTGTCACTAATGCAGCACAAATGGGTTAATTAACTGCCACTGGTCACTAATGCATCAGTGACCAGTGGCAGTACATTAACCCCCTCCATGCTGCATATTAAAAATACCATTGCAAATTACCCCCCACCCCCCTCCCCACCACAGAGTTACTCACTTCAGGCAGTTAACACAGCAAAGCCACTGTAACAACACTACCTTAGGTTAGGTTTTTAGCCTCTGAAAACTTACTTGCACTTTTGCATGGCGCTTCACTGGCTCCTCGCAGGTCTTTGCAGCAGCAATCTCCAGACTCCCGCCTCCCAGTCTGTGAATGACATCACCCCGGGTGGGACTAGGAAGCTTCTGTCTGGCGGATCTCCGCCCGACGGGGAACACAGTGAATGGATGGGTTCGGTTGGACTCATGTCATATCACTAAGCATACTCGCACGGTCGCACCGCTCTGCTGCAAATATAACCCATACAGTGTAGCAGTGCCCGGCGAGTGTCATGGCTGTCTGCTGCAGTATGGAGTAAGCGCATTTTTACGAGGTTTCCCCTGCCCCCAGACAAGTCTGCCCCTACCTCCTGGCGGATTCAGCAGCGGCCGACAGCTCCGCCTCCACCTCCTTGGCGATCATTTACCAGTCTGCTCACCCTGCCTGCTTGGGGACACTGACCAGGGACATTTCCTCCCATTCTCCCATGCACAAATCAGGCAAATTAGGCAGCCACGAGGCCCCTGGGAGCGTGAGGCCTTAGGCGACCGCCTTTTTTGCCTAATTAGAGAGCCGCCTCTACCTCTGACCATGTCCTATGCCATGTCTGTATCCCCTGACCATCTCCTGTATCATGTCTGCAATCTCTGACCATCTCCTGTACCATGTCTGCAATCTCTGACCATGTCTGCAATCTCTGACCATCTCTTATCTTTTATTATGTCTGCAATCTTTGACCACCTCATCTTTTATCATGTCTGAAGTCTCAGAGGGGGGAGCCTGGAGAGGAGTCAAGAGTGGGAGTGCCGCCAGATTGTGGATCACGAGAGAAGTCAGATGTGTGTGGACTGTTAGAGGAGATTATAGGATAAAACCAGAGCCGCCAAGCTGGAGTTGCCTGACCAAGCCCTGCACGGTGCACCTGAGAGGAGGTCAGTCCGAGGAGGGGTCACTGATGTAAGGGGGGGGGGGGGGGGGGGGGTGAACACAATAATGTAAGGGGGCATTGAAATATCGGTTCCCCCTTAAATCAGTAACCTCCCTTACCTTAGTGTATTCACTCTGCGGAAGGTAATCTCTGGTCACCGGAGTCCCCCCTTATTAGCCTTCCCAATGTTCCCCTTTACATCAGAGTCTGCAGGATTTCCTCTTACAGTGCAAGGGAGAACTCTGCAGACCCTGATGTAAAGGACAATGCAGCAGACCCTGATGTAAGTGGGAACTCTGATGAAAAGGGGAGCGCAGAACCCCCCTTACATCAGAGTTCCCCCTTAGATCATGATCTGTGGCATTGTCCTTTACATCAGGGTGCGCAGAGATCTCCCTTGAACTGTAAGGGGGAACTCTGTGCTGGCTTGGTTATATTAACCTGACCTTCATGTAAATAAAGAAATTTGTTTTTTGACTTTTGTTTAACTTAAACACATTGATAATAGCACTAGCTACATGCTCATAGTTTAACCACCTCCGGACCGCCCGCTGTATATTGACGTCCTTTTTTTAAAGATGGATATCTCGGTAACGGCAGCAGCTGCTGCCACAACCGAGGTATCCATCTTTAGGGCAGCCGGTTCTGTACATGATAATGGTGGTCTCTGCGGCGGGTTCGCCGCGAGATCACCGTTATCGGCGGCGGGAGAGGTGCCACCCCCCCTCCCGCCGCTCTCCTGCACCCTCCGCCGCTACCGACGGGTCCGGTAAGCGGCGGAGGGTGCAGGAGAGCGACGGGAGGGGGGGTGGCACCTCTCCCGCCGCCGATAACGGTGATCTCACGGCGAACCCGCCGCAGAGACCACCATTATCATGTACAGAACCGGCTGCCCTAAAGAGATCGGGTCCTGTCAGTGCTTCGGTATAGAGATGAGTGAGGCCAAGATGGCCCCCGCCCGTCTCTATACCATGTGACGGCCGGAGCGACGTCATTACGACGGCTCCGCCCACTTCTCTTAAAGGCACAATTTTTTTTGTGTCATTTTTTTAAACGACTTTTTTTTTTTTTTTTGCATTTTAGTCTAAATATGAGATCTGAGGACTTTTTGACCTCAGATCTCATATTTAAGAGGACCTGTCATGCTTTTTTCTATTACAAGGGATGTTTACATTCCTTGTAATAGGAATAAAAGTGATCCAATTTTTTTTTTTTTTTAAAAATAAATAAAATAAGGTAAAATAAATAATAAAAAAAAAATAATAATTTTTTAAAGCGCCCTGTCCCGACGAGCTCGCGCGCAGAAGCGAACGCATACGTGAGTAGCGCCCGCATATGAAAACGGTGGTCAAACCACACATGTGAGGTATCGCCGCGACCGGTAGAGTGAAAGCAATAATTCTAACCCTAGACCTCCTCTGTAACGCAAAACATGCAATCTGTAGAATTTTTTAAACGTCGCCTATGGAGATTTTTAAGGGTAAAAGTTTGACGCCATTCCACGAGCGGGCGCAATTTTAAAGCGTGACATGATGGGTATCAATTTACTTGGCGTAACATTATATTTCACAATATAAAAAAAATTGGGTTAACTTTACTGTTGTCTTATTTTTTTTTTCAAAAAAGTGAATTTTTTCCAAAAAAAGTGCGATTAGAAGACCGCTGCGCAAATACGGTGCAAAAAAAAGTATTGCAATGACCGCTATTTTATTCTCTAGGGTGTTAGAAAAAAAACAATATATAATGTTTGGGGGTTCTAAGTAATTTTCTAGCAAAAAAACCTGTTTTAAACTTGTAAACACCTAAAATCCAAAACGAGGCTGGTTTTAAAGTGGTTAAATACTAATAGTTGCAGAGTTTAGCACCGAAAACAGCCATTTTAGGTACTTTTTTGCAGTGGCAGTAAAAAATTGGTGCTGTTTGTAAAATTTTAGCGTCTTGCCAGTAAATTTCACTTGGGGGGGGGGGGGGGTTGGAAACACTGCTGCAAAGGCTAGTTATAGATGGGCCAAAAACCCCAGCCTGTTAACTGGACAATGAAAGATTAGCAGCATGACAGATAAAGTCAGCACTCTGGTCACTTTGCATTCTCCTCGTGTCTGCAGAGTCCCTGCCAGCACATGTTCACTGCAGCTTAGCCTGATTGGCTCCTAGTGCTGTCCCTCCCTCTCCCAGTGCTTTTTTGTTTTTGAGAATACATAACTTTATTTTTTTATATCTGCTAGTAGTCTAGTTTTAAATAAAATTCTTCTTATGTCCATCAAAACTATAACACAGACAATATTTTTGGGCAAGGGTCAATTCCTTTACAATACTCAATAGACAATGCAGAATATACTGTTAGAACTTAATTTTTCCCATGCTTCCCTTTGAGGACAATATTATAAGTATGCTTCTCTGACTTTACAAAATTGCTAGAAGTAAAACTTTAAGCAAACTTTTTTATTTATTGTGGGAAAGCTGTGAACACGGAAAATGCCATGGTCTATGGCTCTAAACTTTCTTGGGAAAACACAGAAGCATGTCAGTGCCTCCATCCCATTCATACATAATCTTCTGCTATAAGCAACGAGCCACCTGGGAATTACTGTACAATAAGTGACAGCTTGGTTCTACACACGGATTAAAAAGTACCCCATTGGATAATTAATTTTAATAGAAACGGTTCCAGGGGGTAAAACAGCCAATGGCAGTGAAGGTCAAAATCATTTCGGATGCATTTTATTAATTCAATCCCCTCTGCTACGGAAGGAGAAGAGGAGAATGGGATAAATACTAGAAAAATGAACCTGATTTACTCCGAACAGACTCAACCTTGACAAGGTCGTATTCCATAAACTACTTCCATCAGATAAGCCAAGACTGGGGGAATGAAATGAAAAACATCAACGCACAAGTCAACTATATTATTTATTACCGAAATCATAAAGTGTAAATAAAGGTGTATCATTCATGACAGTAGCGGTTTGGTTATCTGAAGATGTAACCAGACAGGCTCGATAATGAAAGTTTTGCTTCAAATGAGAGCTCTGAGAAGACCACGAAACCTTGTTCATTAAAGAGAACCTGTCACAATTGGGATTGTAATTTTCACAATTAAATGGTTATAATTGTCCAGGCTTACAAAGATTTATATTTGCTCATTAATTAGCCATGAGTACTTATTGAGGATAACTGTGGAGGGGAGGATCAGAGCTGGGTGCCACCTTCCCCTTCCGAAGTTTGACAGCTGCTGCCCTTGCAACTCCTTGACTTCAGGTTGATAATATAAACTGTATCCTAGCTTCAGAGTTTGCATAACAATATCAAATTACAGCACTATGTTTGTTTCTATTGCCCTTAACCCCGGCAACACTTTAGGTAGATATTTACATTCGGTGGGGCAGGAAGGGCTTCAGGATCACCTGACCAATGTGGTTGGCTGTCACAGTGGTCACTTATTCTAGAGCCAGTCCTGCCGACTCCCGATCATTACTACCCTGTTTCCCCTAAAATAAGACCTAGCGTGATTGTCGCTGATGGCTGCAATAAAAACCCTACCCGCCAAATAAGCCCTAGTTAAAGTCCTTGTAGCTGTCACTTATTGTACAGTAATTCCCAGGTGGCTCATTGCTTATAGCAGAATATTATGTATGAAAGGGATGGAGGCACTGACATGCTTCTGTGTTTTCCCAAGAAAGTTTAGAGCCATAGACCATGGCATTTTCCGTGTTCACAGCTTTCCCACAATTTCCCACTTATTTTCAGGGTAGGGCTTATTTTCGGGGAGGGTAGGGCTTATTTGGGGGGTAGGGCTTATATTGCAGTCATCACCGACAATCACGCTAGGTCTTATTTTCGGGGAAACAGGGTAGCATACCTCCCATCTTTTTGAGATGGGAACAAAGGACACCTATTAGAAAAAGTATGTAGGCATAGGACACACACACATCCTGCCGTGCCCCCTTAAAGGGATATTATACAAAAAAAAATATTCGTTAAACCCACAAGTGCGTTTTTTATATCGCTACTATTATATTGGCTTTTGAAATTTACTAATGCAGCAATTTAGAAATTGGATGAAAGGCTTAGTATTGGGAAAAACTTTTTGAAAGATAAAAAGTGCATGGTATTTACAATTATATAGATCAGACCAAAATGAGGGAAAAATGAGGGGAAAAGAGGGACAGAGGGACTTTTTTTCCAAATCAGGGACAGTTGGTAGCTATGATTACTAGAGAATGGAAGCTGTCTAAGACAGCTTGGTCATTGTGCCAGGAGCGCAAAGTGGGTGCATTTCTAGCACAGAAACCTTGGCCATACATGGAGGTGTATGCAGGGCCGGATTAACATAGGGGCTGATGGAGCTGCAGCTCCAGGCCCCTGCCTTAAAATCGGCCCTCCCAGCCAGCAGTATAAGCCCGGTTTCTTCTGTCCATAAACTTCTATGGGACAGGAGAAGCTGTGTGTAAATGTAGGGGTGTCTGGCTGCATCTGTGTTGGCTCACTGTGGTTATTACAGTGTCACAGTGCACAGTTCCCCCCCTACACAAATGGCTCTGCCTTCCCCCTCCCCTCTCTCCTCTCTCTGTGTGCAGTGAAGGAGCCATGTGGGCTGGGAAATTGTGAACAGAGCAGCCGGCAGATAGAAGGTGAACACATATGTGAGTGATGAGCTTCCGACCATCCAAGTGTGAGCTCAGTGACTGGACTCTTATCTCCCTTCTCTCCCCCTCTTTTACCTTTATCTTCAGCAATGGCTCTTATAACTGCAGTCCATATGTAGACTTGGCTCCTTGTGCTTTTAGGTTGGTTCACACTGCTTTGCTGTGTTTTGGCCCATTGCTGGTGTATCCGCAGTTTTCCTGCGTTTTACCCACAGTCCTATTGATTTCTATTAGGTTGCATGTTTTTTGTGAAAGCGCACCAAAATTCTAGCGTGCTGCATTTTATCTTTGGCGCACTGTCAGAAAATGCAGCAAAAATATGCAACCTGATATAAAGCAATAGGTCTGCAGCTAAAACTGCAGATACACAAGCAGTGCGCCCAAACTGCAGCACACCAGTGTGAGCCCAAAGGCTTGTACCGTCCCCCCCTCTATAGAACTTGGTCTGATCAATACTGCTGGCATTCATTTTACACACAACCATACCATCCCAGATGAGGAGGGGTTGGGGCTCCAGGGATTTGTTTGACTATGCAGGCCCTGTCCCTTCTTTCCATCCTGGAAGAGTCCTGGAGGGAGTGGCAGGCTGCTGGTGGCAAGTGACACGCTGTATCTGGGGTCAGGCTGCTGGTGGCAAGTGGCACATTGCATCTGATGGCAAGTTGCACACTGTATGTGGTGGCACGTTGCTAGTGGCAGGCTGCTGGTGGCAAGTGACACGCTGTATCTGGTGACAGGCTGTCAGTGGCAAGTGGCACACTGTATCTGGTGAAAGGCTGCTGGTGGCAAGTGGCACACTGTATCTGGTGGCAGGCTGCTAGTGGCAAGTGGCACACTGTATCTGGTGAAAGGCTGCTGGTGGCAAATAGCACACTGTAACTGGTGGCAGGCTGCTAGTGGCAAGTGGCACACTGTATCTGGTGGCAGGCTGCTAGTGGCAAATGGCACACTGTAACTGGTGGCAGGCTGCTAGTGGCAAGTGGCACACTGTATCTGGTGGCAGGCTGCTAGTGGCAAGTGGCACACTGTATCTGGTGACAGGCTGTCAGTGGCAAGTGGCACACTGTATCTGGTGGCAGGCTGCTAGTGGCAAGTGACACGCTGTATCTGGTGACAGGCTGTCAGTGGCAAGTGGCACACTGTATCTGGTGAAAGGCTGCTGGTGGCAAATGGCACACTGTAACTGGTGGCAGGCTGCTAGTGGCAAGTGGCACACTGTATCTGGTGGCAGGCTGCTAGTGGCAAATGGCACACTGTAACTGGTGGCAGGCTGCTAGTGGCAAGTGGCACACTGTATCTGGTGGCAGGCTGCTAGTGGCAAGTGGCACATTGCATCTGATGGCAAGTTGCACACTGTATGTGGTGGCACGTTGCTAGTGGCAGGCTGCTGGTGGCAAGTGACACGCTGTATCTGGTGACAGGCTGTCAGTGGCAAGTGGCACACTGTATCTGGTGAAAGGCTGCTGGTGGCAAGTGGCACACTGTATCTGGTGGCAGGCTGCTAGTGGCAAGTGGCACACTGTATCTGGTGAAAGGCTGCTGGTGGCAAATAGCACACTGTAACTGGTGGCAGGCTGCTAGTGGCAAGTGGCACACTGTATCTGGTGGCAGGCTGCTAGTGGCAAATGGCACACTGTAACTGGTGGCAGGCTGCTAGTGGCAAGTGGCACACTGTATCTGGTGGCAGGCTGCTAGTGGCAAGTGGCACACTGTATCTGGTGACAGGCTGTCAGTGGCAAGTGGCACACTGTATCTGGTGGCAGGCTGCTAGTGGCAAGTGACACGCTGTATCTGGTGACAGGCTGTCAGTGGCAAGTGGCACACTGTATCTGGTGAAAGGCTGCTGGTGGCAAATGGCACACTGTAACTGGTGGCAGGCTGCTAGTGGCAAGTGGCACACTGTATCTGGTGGCAGGCTGCTAGTGGCAAATGGCACACTGTAACTGGTGGCAGGCTGCTAGTGGCAAGTGGCACACTGTATCTGGTGGCAGGCTGCTAGTGGCAAGTGGCACATTGTATCTGGTGGCAAGTGGCACACTGTATCTGGTGGAAGGCTGCTGGTGGCAAGTGACACTGTATCTGGTGGCAGGCTGCTGGTGGCAAGTGGCACACTGTATCTGGTGGCAGTCTGTGGTTGGAAAGTGGCACACTGTATCTGATGGAAGGCTGCTGGTGGCAAGTGACACACTGTATCTGGTGGCAGGGTGCTGGTGGCAAGTGGCACACTGTATCTGGTGGCAAGTGGCACACTGTATCTGGTGGCAGGCTGCTGATAGCAAGTGGCACACTGTATCTGGTGAAAGGCTGCTTCTGGCAAGTGGCACACTGTATCTGGTGGCAAGTGGCACACTATCTGGTGGCAAGCTGCTGGTGGCAAGTGGCACACTGTATCTGGTGGCAGGCTGCAGGTGACAAGTGGCACACTGTATCTGGTGGCAGGCTGCTAGTGCCAAGTGGCACACTGTATCTGGTGGCAGGCTGCTGGTGGCAAGTGGCACACTGTATCTGGTGGCAGGCTGCTGGTGGCAAGTGGCACACTGTATCTGGTGGCAGGCTGCTGGTGGCAAGTGGCACACTCTATCTGGTGGAAGGCTGCTGGTGGCAAGTGACACTGTATCTGGTGGCAGGCTGCTGGTGGCAAGTGGCACACTGTATCTGGTGGCAGGGTGCTGGTGACAAGTGGCACACTATCTGGTGGCAGGCTGCTGGTAGCAAGTGACACACTGTATCTGGTGGCAGGCTGCTGGTGGCAAGTGGCACACTGTATCTGGTGGCAAGTGGCACAATGTACAGTGGCTTGCGAAAGTATTCGGCCCCCTTGAACTTTTCAACCTTTTGCCACATTTCAGGCTTCAAACATAAAGATATAAAATTTTAATTTTTTGTGAAGAACCACCAACAAGTGGGACACAATTGTGAAGTGGAACAAAATCTATTGGATATTTTAAACTTTTTTAGCAATTAAAAAACTGAAAAGTGGTGCGTGCAAAATTATTCGGCCCCTTTACTTTCAGTGCAGAAAACTCACTCCAGAAGTTCAGCGAGGATCTCTGAATGATCCAATGTTGTCCTAAATGACTGATGGTGATAAATAGAATCCACCTGTGTGTAATCAAGTCTCTGTATAAATGCACCTGCTCTGTGATAGTCTCAGGGTTCTGTTGAAAGCGCAGAGAGCATCATGAAGACCAAGGAACACACCAGGCAGGTCCGTAATACTGTTGTGGAGAAGTTTAAAGCCGGATTTGGATACAAAAAGATTTCCCAAGCTTTAAACATCCCAAGGAGCACTGTGCAAGCGATCATTTTGAAATGGAAGGAGTATCAGACCACTGCAAATCTACCAAGACCTGGCTGCCCCTCTAAACTTTCAGCTCAAACAAGGAGAAGACTGATCAGAGATGCAGCCAGGAGGCCCATGATCACTCTGGATGAACTGCAGAGAACTACAGCTGAGGTGGGAGAGTCTGTCCATAGGACAACAATCAGTCGTACACTGCACAAATCTGGCCTTTATGGAAGAGTGGCAAGAAGAAAGCCATTTCTCAAAGATATCCATAAAAAGTCTCGTCTAAAGTTTGCCACAAGCCACCTGGGAGACACACCAAACATGTGGAAGAAGGTGCTCTGGTCCGATGAAACCAAAATCCAACTTTTTGGCCACAATGCAAAACGATATGTTTGGCGTAAAAGCAACACAGCTCATCACCCTCAACACACCATCCCCACCGTGAAACATGGTGGTGGCAGCATCATGGTTTGGGCCTGCTTCTCTTCAGCAGGGACAGGGAAGATGGTTAAAATTGAGGGGAAGATGGATGCAGCCAAATACAGGACCATTCTGGATAAAAACCTGTTGGAGTCTGCAAAAGACCTGAAATTGGGACGGAGATTTATCCTCCAACAAGACAATGATCCCAAACATACAGCAAAATCTACAAAGGAATGGTTCACAAATAAACGTATCCAGGTGTTAGAATGGCCAAGTCAAAGTCCAGACCTGAATCCAATCGAGAATCTGTGGAAAGAGCTGAAAACTGCTGTTCAAAAACGCTCTCCATCCAACCTCACTGAGCTCGAGCTGTTTTGCAAGGAAGAATGGGCAAGAATTTCAGTCTCTCGATGTGCAAAACTGATAGAGACATACCCCAAGCGACTTGCAGCTGTAATCGCAGCAAAAGGTGGCTCTACAAAGTATTAACGCAAGGGGGCCGAATAATTTTGCACGCCCCACTTTTCATTTTTTTATTAGTTAAAAAAGTTTCAAAAATCCAAAAGATTTCGTTCCACTTCACAATTGTGTCCCACTTGTTGGTGATTCTTCACAAAAAATAAAAATTTTATATCTTTATGTTTGAAGCCTGAAATGTGGCAAAAGGTTGAAAAGTTCAAGGGGGCCGAATACTTTCGCAAGCCACTGTATATGGTGACAGGCTGGTGGTAGCATGTGAAACACTGTATCTGGTGGCAGGCTGCTGGTGGCAAGTGGCACACTGTATCTGGTGGCAAGTGGCACAATGTATCTGGTGACAGGCTGCTGGTGGCAAGTGACACACTGTATCTGGTGGCAGGCTGCTGGTGGCAAGTGGCACACTGTATCTGGTGGCAGGATGTCGGTAGCAAGTGGCACACTGTATCTGGTGACAGGCTGTGGTTGGCAAGTGGCGCACTGTATCTGGTGAAAGGCTGCTGGTGGCAAGTGGCCCACTGTATCTGGTGGCATGCTGCTGGTGGCAAGTGGCCCACTGTATCTGGTGGCAGGCTGGTGGTGGCAAGTGGCATGCTGTATCTGGTGGCAGGCTGCTAGTGGCAAGTAGCACACTGTATCTGTGGCAGGCTGTGGGTAGCAAGTGGCACACTGTATCTGTGGCAGGCTGTGGGTAGCAAGTGGCACACTGTATCTGGTTGCAAGTGGCACACTGTATCTGGTTGCAAGTGGCACACTGTATCTGGTGGCAGGCTGCTGGTGGCAAGTGACATGCTGCATCTAGCGGCAGGCAACTGTGGAAAGTGATACGCTACATCTGGTGGCAGGCTATGGGTGGCAAGTGACAAGCTGCATCTGGTAGCAAGTGACAAGCTCAGGTTCCCACTGATTCTGCATGATGGTGAGTTGAACTATTTCACTATATATTACAATGTAGTAACTGAAATAATGGAATTTGATCATCCTGACACCATATCAAGCATGGTGTCAGGATGATTGATTTTAAGTACTAACACCAGCCATTTGCCTGACAAATCACCTCCACTGCCGATTTCCCTGCCAACCCCAAGACTACATCCTCCACCCTCATCTTTTTTTGGGAAGAGGGGGTTGTCCCTAAATGACAGTTTGGAAATGTGGTCTCCCCATGTTGCTGCTGGTGAGAGACTGCATAGCAGGTGGTATTGCTGCTGCTCAGAGGCTGCACGGCTGGTATTACTGGTGAGAGTATATTTAATTTGTTTTAGCGAAAAATTGTTTGCATTTTCATTTTGTTTCCATAAAAAGGCCCACCAAAATCCTCAGCACCAGGCCCATGATGCTCTTAATCTGGCCCTGGGTGTATGTGCAGCACGTGGGCATTAAAACCCATCCTCTTTGCCATATATGAGTTACATGGACATCAAGAGGTCAAAGTATAATTTAAGGCAAAACATTGTTTTTAGTTTAGGATCACCATCAACATAACAAGTGCCTCCAAGGAGCATTGGAACAGTTGACAGGGCAGGAAGTCTCACCCCACTGACTTTAATATCCTCAAACAAGGCTTTAGGATCAACATTATTTAAAGTATAACAAAAGGCAAAACTTTTTTTTTTAGACTAGACTAGACTAGAACACCTGTCAGGTTTTTATTGCTATCTGTGTCCCCATCAGTGAGATATATCCCTCTATTTGTCCTGGTGACCATCAGAACAGAAAGTGAAAAGAAAATCCTAAATTGTGAGTGGTCACCAGAACATAGAGAGGACATTTTGGGTGACCACCAAGAATTCCCTCTCTCTCCTGTTTGGCTATGAAGCAGGAAGTGAAGGGAAATCAATGGGACACAAATAGCAAAAAAAAATAAAAAATTTGACAGGGGTTATAACCCTCCCTTACTTTATCCAAAATGAAAAAAAAAAATGTTTTGCCTCACTTTAACCACTTGACCTCCGGAAGATTTACACCCTTCATGACCAGGCCATTTTTTGCTAAACGGCACTGCGTTACTTTAACATCTAGGGCAATCGAAGGGTTAAATGTATTCCTAGCCAGTGTTTTGGTGTACTGTAGAAGGTGCTTTAACTAGGGAAAGTAATAGATGTTATTCCCTACTTTGGGGGAAAAGAAAATCCCCTAACCGGAAGTATCAGATCACTTACTAGGTATATGATCTGGCGCAGCCTCCGTATATCTAGGTTATATGGTCGGCAAGTGGTTAATTATGGGGCTCTGGTGATACATACAACAACAGTAATAATGACATTCATAATCAACCACTTGCCGCCCACCATATAACAAAATGACGTCGGCAAAGTGGTTGCGATATTCTGACCGGACGTCATATGACATCTTTCAGGATATCAAGCCGCTGTGCTCCCCCGGGGGCGCGCATTGTGGCAATTGTTGTTGCAGCGTGTCAGTCTGACACACCGCAACTACGATCTAGGTATCACGGCTGATCACCATGTATACAGGAAGAGCCGTTGACCGACTTTTTCTCACTCGCGTCTGACAGACGCGAGTAGAGGAGAGCGGCTGCTCTCCTGACAGAGATTGTTTATCAGAGCAGCCCCCCTCAGATGCCCGCCCAGGACCACCAGGATGCCGCCAGCACCACCAGGGATGGCCACCACACTGGTCCACCAGGTGTGCCACCCTAGACCACCAGGGAAATGCCAATCAGTGCCCAGACAGCTACCAATCAGTGCCAAAGTAAAATGCCTGCCAGTGCCAGCAGTGATGCCTATCGGTTAAAGCTATCAGTGCTACCCATCAGTGTCCATCAGTGCCCCCTTTCAGTGCCCATCAGTGCAGCCTATTAGTTCTCATCAGTGCCCAGCAGTGCCGTCTATCAGTGCCACCCTTAAGTACCCATCAGTGCAGCCTTTCAGTGCCCATCAGTGCCACCCATGAGTGCCCATCAGTGCCGCCTATCAATGCCCATCAGTGCCGCATATCAGTGGCCATCAGTGCCTCCTATCAGTGCCCATCCTCAGTCCCACCTTATCAGTGCCACCTCATCGGTGCCACCTTATCAATGCCCATCAGTGCAGCTTATCAGTGCCCATCAGTGAAGGAGAAAACTTACTTAGTTACAAAATTTAATAACAAAAACAAAGAAAAACTTTTCTTTTCAAAATTTTCGGTCTTTTTTTATTCATTTAGCAAAAAATAAAAACCGCAGAGGTGATCAAATACCACCAAAAGAAAGCTCTATTTGTGGGAACAAAATGATAATGATTTGGGTACAGTGTAGCATGACCGTGCAATTGTCATTTAAAAAGTGACAGCGCTGAAAGCTGAAAACTGGCCTGGGCAGGAAAGTGTGAAAGTGCCCGGTATTGAAGTGGTTAAAAGTGTAATTAGTTTTTTACTTAAGCTATAGGCTTAATTGTAGATTCTGAACAGGTTCGCTTCAAAATAACAAATTCAAAGAAAATTAGCTTTTTAATTTGGTTGGAGCACTTTAAGCCTCTCCCCTGAGCAGTCACTTTTGTACAGGATCCCAGGGGATATATCTACTCCTACCCTATCACATCTGTGGCAGGTTTGTAATCAGGGGTTAGTACCCCTTTTCCTAAGAACCCATACACTAATTGATGCAATTGGGTGGCGTATGTACCCCTTTATAATCTGGTGTGGGTGGAGTCTTGGACAGAAGGTGGATGGTAACAGGCTACCACAGATATAAAAAAATGGAGGTCTATAGCCTGGACAGGAGAGGGCCCTTTGGGACTAGGCTGCATAGAGACATTAGATGAGGACCCAATATACAGTGAGAGAAAAAAAAATATTTGGTCCCCTGCTGATTTTGTACGTTTGCCCAGTGACAAAGAAATGATCAGTCTATAATTTTAATGGTAGGTTTATTTTAACAGTGAGAGACAGAATAACAACAAAAAAATCCAGAAAATGCATTTCAAAGAAATTAGAAAGTTAGAAAAAAGATTTGTATTTTAATGAGTGAAATAAGTATTTGATCTCCTATTAATCAGCAATATTTCTAGCTCCCAGGTGTCTTCTATATAGCTAAAGAGCTGAGATTAGGAGCACTCTCTTAAAGGGAGTGCTCCTAATCTCAGCGTGTTACCTGTATAAAAGACACCTGTCCACAGAGGCAATAAATCAATCAGATTCCAATCTCTCCACCTGTCAGGGCTGGGCTCAGCCCTTCCTTCTCTGAGCTGGCCGCTCAGCTGTCGGCTAATTAATTGCCAGCTCCCATCTCTCTCCACAGATCCTACTCGTCAGTCTTGCCTACTTAAGCCGTCCAGTCCAGAGGAGCTCTGCCTTCGCCTTGGTCACATCACAAGAAACTTTCTCCTGCGTTCCTGTTTAAATACTGGCTTTGCTGACATCCCTTCTGGCTCCAGATTCTGCTTGCTGTTCCACTACATTGATCTCTGACTTCTGGCTTGGCTGACTATCCATTCCGGTTACTGAACTTTGGCTATGTTTTGACTACGTTTGCTTTTTTTATTTTTATTATTAAACAAGTGTGATTTAACTGTACTTCTGTTTCGGTTTGATTTCATGGTTACTGACACCACCATGGCCAACACCAAAGAGCTGTCCAAGGATGTCAGGGACAAGATTGTAGACCTACACAAGGCTGGATTAGGCTACAAGACCATCGCCAAGCAGCGGTCAGCAGGGGATCAAATACTTTTTTCCCTCACTGTAAGGGGACTCAAAGTGGAGAGTGTGGGGGATATGGCTGGACTATTAATTTCACGTTTATTGCACTATTGTGAACTGTGCTACTGATCTGTAATGTGGAGATGAAGAAGCTGTTTTACAGAAATACTGTCAGGTTTTCTCACAGTAAATTGTTACAAGGCTACTCGTGTGGACAATCCTTTATTCATGAAGGTTGGCCTAAGGCCAGGGGGATGTGAGTACACCATAGCTGAGTCTCTCTCTTTTCAGGTGCGTGCATAACCTATTCCAGGAAGAAGAGGGAAGGTGCCCATGGCCAGCTTGGTGAGCCAAAGCATCTTACAAGATGTTGGAGTTTTATCCTCAAATCCTATAGAGAATCCAATAGAGGGCATACTGTATATACTTCTGTGCTCTACTTCCCTTAGTGGAATCTACATTGTAATGCCTCGTACACACGAGCGGACTTGCCAACGGGCTAAACTCCGTCTGCATTTCCGACGGAAAGATTTAGATGTTACATGTTCTATATCTGAGTCCGTCGGAAATGCCGGCAGAAAAAAGTCCGATGGGGCATACACACGATCGGACTGTCCGACCAAAAGCTTCCATCAGACTTTTTCTGTCGGGATGTCCGCCCTGAAGCCGCAGTGATTCAGGATATGGAAACGTACCCGCTCTACCTGAAAAACAAAATATGTTTTTAGTAGCTATCAAATATAGCTCACATTAATTTGAGCAAAACAAACCAAAACCTATTCTAGGAAAGTGAAATCAGGGTGTGAAATTTAAGCTCTCATCGCTACAAGGGCAGATGTAAGAAAAAAAAAATTATACTTCTGTTAGCTGTGCAATTATCCATGCTGTATGCAGCAGATCAGATTAATTTGCACATCAGCAGAATCTCTCCACAAAGCTCTTGATATGCAGAGATAGATATAGCACTTCAAATCAATTGAAACCATTGAATTTTTATCATAATTTCTACAGCACAACCCCAGGCTGTTTGCTTGCACAATATTTGACGTTAACTGCCTGGTTCACAGTCAATGCACCGGATATTATATTATATATTATATGAAAGTGAATATATTGTCTGTTTTTTAATGAATAAAAAGAATGGGAAAAATTAAAGGAGAATGGCAAGCAAGTCATGGAACTCAGTAAAAAAATATAACTCCTGTGAATCTGATTCCTGTCCTGGCTCCATCCCCAACTAGTGTTACCTTCTGTTCCTTGCCAGTTCTCCTGATTCTGCTGCCCATACCTGCTTCCTATGTACCTGATCCCATTCCAAAATGTAGATATTTGCCAGCACACCATGGCTCTTCAGAATAATGCCCCGTTCACACGGTCGGACATTGATCGGACATTCTGACGACAAAATCCATGGATTTTTTCCGAAGGATGTTGTCTCAAACTTGTCTTGCATACACACGGTCACACAAAGTTGGTCGGAAATTGCGAACGTCAAGAACGCGGTGAGGTACAACACCTACGAGAAGCCGAGAAAAATGAAGTTCAATAGCCAGTGCGGCTCTTCTGCTTGATTCCGTGCATGCGTGGAACTTTGTGCGTCGAATTGTGTACACACGATCGGAATTTCCGACAACGGATTTTGTTGTCGGAAAATTTGAGAACCAGGTCTCAAATTTTGTGTGACGGAAAATCAGATGGAAAATGTGTGATGGAGCCTACACACGGTCGGAATTTCCGACAAAAAGCTCCCATCGAACATTTTCAATCGGAAAATCCGACCGTGTGTACAGGGCAGAAGTCTAAACATTTTTTCATGAAAGAATGATCATATCAAGAACAAGAAAGTGCAACGTTTTGGAGCCACGCCAGACTCCTTCGTTGGGCATGTGATCATCACATGGCTGACGAAGGGGTCCTGCGTGGCTCCAAAATGTTGCACTTTGTTCTTGATGTGATTATTCTCCAATAAAAAAAATTGGACTTAATCTGAAGATCCATGGTGTGCTGGTAAATATCTATGCTTGACTGTGCATGTTCCAATTCCCAGCTGGAGGTTGCTGCAGCACCCATCATCTTAGAGCTCATTCCTGGAATGGGAATATGGAAGATTGATCCCAATTCGTGACCTACCTGCTATTCCATTACCACCTGTCTTACCCTGATTCCTTCTGCTACTTATATATAGCCTAGGTAGGTAGTTTTTTTTTACAGTTTAGGTATTTTGCATTTATTTATAGCTTAGGTAGTTTGTTAGTCAGTTAGGTAGTTTTCTTTTGTTCACATAAAACATATTTTTTTATAGGTTGCTGGGTTTATGTTTTTTGTCACCAGTGTTGTGTTCCTATTAAACTTCACTTCTTCTTTTAGAACTTGTTTACACGGGAAGCCAGTGGGTGGAAAATCAGGCAGATGACCCCCGGTTTTACTGCCCCTTGACCTCCCACCTAAAAACAAAGACACGCAACCTCTTAGGACAGAAATTAAGCCCCCTGTCACATTCGGCGGGCAATACCACCATCAAACACGACCCACTAAAGTTAATGGAGGCACACCACATCCACCCTGCAACCATGTGCAATATGGCACAGTGGTTTGGCTTTTTTTGGGGTTACAGCAAGCTGTGAAGAGGTGACATATTGCATATCCTGCATGCTAAGAACTTTTGATTTAGTAGTTTGTTTCATCATTTGTTTTTGGTTATATATAGCTCTCTTCAGCCAACCATTTTGTCCAAGATGGTTTCACATGAATTATAAGAAGAGAAATCCAATGAATGAATTTGATTTTAAAAGATGGCTCTTGTGGGATGTGAGACATGTTTTAGTGACACATCAAAAGGGATTCTGAGGATGGGATTGCTTGAGATGGGTAACAAGAAAATTAGCTAACAAAGAAAAATAAAATCAAGGTGGGGGGATGATAGGGATGAAAATGGAAGAAGGTTTAGTAGGTCCATTTGGTGGAGGGTGCTGGATTATTCACTTTGCTGCCTGCAGGGAAGTGAACTTTTTTAGGTTGTGCATAGGCGGTATTAGCTTTAAATAAATGTTCCACCATACTTGATCTACAGTAGACCAGCATCAATGTACAGCTGCAAGCTGCCATATTAGGTCCCCAGCACAAATAAGATTTCACAAGACTCACTGATGTGAAGCCCACATCCTTCCAAGTCCACACCTTGTCCTGCAACCTGGTATCTGATTCACCACCATTGTATAACATTGTAGAAAATATGTGAATTGTCATTCCCATCCATCAGAGACAAAAACTGACATGAGTCAGTAAAAAGTAAAACCAATTCGGAAAGGGACACATAAATCTTTATTGGCAATAAAGGTAATTGCAGGCATCTTTGGGTATCTGCTCTAAGCACTTTTATGTTTAAAATGGAGTCAGGTTCACGTTAATGATCTTCTATTTAACTAACATTCATATCCACTTTTCACTGCATGTCAGACTATCTGGTCCCCAGTAGGAGCCATTCATTGCTATTTGTCTCTGTATTTATTACCCATGTGGCATTAAGGATGGTGAATTAATAAGACAGTCAATTCTCAACCTTTCCTGAAATGCCAGTCATATGATAATTGATAGTAGCAATCTCCCTTCGGCCATTGTTTGTCCAATTGCAGTCTCATAATATTTCAGCAGTAGCAAGGGCAGTGAGTAATAAGTATGTAAGTTTATGCTATGCACAGTGTCTATTTGTATGGTGGCTCCAGAATACAATTTAATAAGGAAAAGCAAAGATATCAAATAAAAGGCACTCATGCTATTGCTAACATCTCTGATACAGAATCATATAATTTAAATTGAATATTATGCAGAGGTAGTGCCTTCTTCTCTTGTAATATGATCATCAAAAAAGGAAACCTCTGGAGGCAGATAGGATTAAGCTCTGCTTTAGAAGGGAAATTAGAGATTTTGATATAAGCTCAACTGATTATATTTTTGGATCTGCTGAGCTTTTGGTACTAGGTCTGCATAGAAGGTAACCTCTGCTTGTGCTTGTTTTTCTCATAGGCTATATTGGAATGCCCAGGTTTGTGCCATATACCTTCTTTTAGTTCTTGGATGCATTCAAAACCTGTGCCATATATTTTTTGGGACGTTGAACGAAAAAATGGCCATTTCTATCAGGTCTATCAGATGCGATGACTGTTTGGTATCGCCACTGCACTCAGGCATCTATGGGTGCCGACAATAGCCACCGAGGAAGACTCCTCCATCCACGCTGTTAGCATGGAAGGGGGAATTAATCGATTTTCCCTCCTTATGCCCTCAGGCTGAACTAGAGAAAATTGAGCTATATATAATGGCCTTAGGATGTTGACTTGTGACTGAATCTCTCACTTCTAAACCACATATGCAATTACCAAATTCCTTTACACCCACACACAAGCAAATCTTTTATAGTGCTCTCCATATGACAACGTATGGGCCTGCTGATAGGTCCTTCAAGTATTGGGCTTTACACTGTGGGACAAAGGTGGTGGGCATGCCTAATCTCCATTATTAGAATGTGAAGTACCTGCTGGACTCTTTAAAGAGGTTTTAAATCACATAACAGTTACTTGTATCCTCCCTGTTTTAGCACTATATAGTGCAGTGTGTGTGTTTCTTTAAAATTTAAAATTCCTAAATACCTTTTTGCACAGCTCCACTGTGCAGTCACATGATCTCCCATTGCTCTCCTTCCTCGATCTAAGAAGAGCAGTGGGATAGGCCGAGATTCCCCACAGCCAGCCAGCAGAGGGAGGTCATGTGACCGCACAGAGGAGCTGTGCAAAAAGATATTTGGGATTGTAATTTTAACATACCGGTACTTTACTAAAACAAAGAGCATACAAGTAATTGTGTTATGTATTACTTTGGAATAGCGGCAGGAGGAGATGAGAGGGGTGGGGAGGAGATCGGCTCTCACACGCAGACTAGGAAATAACAGGCAGGAAGGGAGGGGGAGAGAGAGAGACTGAGTACACACAGTGGGATGAAGCAGGCACGTATACTGACCATGGTATCATGGATCAGCAGACATGATGACTGTGATTCGCACACACAGGGGGACACATGAACAGGCAGGATCAACAAGGTATTTTAGATCAAAGAAAAGAACAATTACACTGCAACAGCACAGCTTTTTTTTTTTTTTTTTTTTTAGGGTTACAACCACTTTAAGTGGTACTGGAATAGAAGATTTAACCAACAGAGGTATTGTATGTGGTGTAAGGGACAATCCCTTAAATTGTGAGGGCTAATTCTCCTCCTGGTGCTAGGGGTAAGGCCCTTGGAAAAGAGTTCCAAATTGAGAAGTTCTGTACTGTCGCTGGTACTGTTGTGCTGTGCACGGTTGAGACGTCATGTGATATGTCTAATGCCTCGTGCACACGATCAGAAATTCCTCCAGCAAAAAGTCCGATGTGAGCTTTTGGTCGGAATTTCCGACCATGTGTATGCTCCATCGGACTTTTGCTGGCGGAATTTCCGCCAGCAAAAGATTGAGAGCAGGTTCTCTATTTTTCCGAGGGAAAAAGTTCCTATCGGAAATTCCGATCGTCTGTTGCAATTCCAATGCGCAAAATTCCTATGCATGCTCGGAAACATATCGACGCATGCTCGGAAGCATTGAACTTCATTTTCTCGGCTCGGCGTAGTGTTGTACGTCACCGCATTCTTGACGGTCGAAAGTTTAGAGAACTTTTGTGTGATCGTGTGTATGCAAGGCAAGCTTGAGCGTAATTTTGTCGGAAAAACCATCCAAGGTTTTTCCGTTGGAAAATCCTATCGTGTGTACGGGGCATTAATGTTAAAAAGACTCTGTGAAAATGTTCCTGTTCAACAAATTTTTAGTAAATGTTATTTCTTGCAAGGACTGGTCTCCCATTCTTTCTAAGAAGTTAATGTTACAGCCAATACCTCAGGAACAGTGAAATTTAGCAGCTGGTTTAGCGTATGATTGCATGATGGTTTAGTATCAAAGGGTTCCTCAGTGGTGGCGTCAGTGGCTTTCTGAACACCCGTGTCTCATGGGCCTCAGAAGTTGAATGGGATTCCACTATGGACTAAACCTGGAACTACAAAATACTGTAGTTGAGGCCTGTGTTGCTATGGCTTTTTTAGTGATTTTTATAGCATTAATATGAAGTAACATTTTTAAGACCATGTATTGTTTAGAGTAGGGTTGCACCAATAACACTTTTCTAAGACCGAGTACGAATACAGATACCTTTTTTTAAGTACTGACAGTGCCACTAATATGCAGCTTTAATGGGCACTGATAGGTGGCACTGATGGGCATTGATGAGGCGTGGACTGTGTCAGTAGTTTTTTATTTTTGTTTTATTTTTTTTTTACAATTTTATATTTTACAATTTTATTTATTTTTAATTATTTTTTACAATTTATATATTTTTGTTATTTTTTTTTTTTACAATGCTTTCTTTTTTTCTTGGGGGGGCCACCCCTGCACCGATCATCTGTGAGGCTGCCCAGCCCCCGCTACACTGAGGATGTCGGGTGTACTGGCCTCCTGCCAGGTATCGGGTCAAGCATCGAAGCATTTGCACGAGAACAAGAACTCATGCAAAGGTATCGGCACCAATACTAGTATCGGTATCGGTGTCACCCTAGTTTAGAGGCTAAAACTCCCCCTATTCATATGCTAACGAACCTGTTGGACTGCATCATGAGCTCAGAACAGGAAATGGTGCTACAGGAAGTAGGGGAAGGGGAAAGAGGAATTGAACAAGCCATGTGCTGAGCAACAAAGTGACAGTCTTACTGGAGGACTGTGGGAAGGAGGAGCAGTAAAAATACTCCATCTCCAGGAAGAACCAATTTAACCACTTCAGCTCTGCAAAGGTTTACCCCCCTTCATAACCAGGCCATTTTTCGCGATACGGCACTGCAATACTTAAACTAACAATTGCACGGTTGTGCAACGCTGTACCCAAATGAAATCTATGTCATTTTTTCCCCACAAATAGAGCTTTCTTTTGGTGGTATTTGATCACCTCTGTAGTTTCTATTTTTTGTGCTATAAACAACAAAAAATTTGAATCAAAAAGCAAAGAAAATAAAGTACACTGAAATAATATATAATTCCTATATAATAAAGAAAATCCAATAGTGACACATACAACAAAAAGTCTCTGTGAAGTGAAAAAAGTGAATGAAAGTAACTTTATAGGATATAGGAGGTTATTTACGAAAGGCAAATCCACTTTGCACTACAAGTGCAAACTACAAGTGCAAAGTGCACTTGAAATTGCACTGAAAGTGCACTTGGAAGTGCATTCGCTGTAAATCTGAGGGGTAGATCTGAAATGAGGGGAAACTCTGCTGTGCAAGCTAAAATGCTGTTTTTTATTTTCCTTGCATGTCCCCCTTGGATTTACCGCGACTGCACTTCCAAGTGCACTTTCAGTGCAATTTCAAATGCACTTTGCACTTGTAGTTTGCACTTGTAGTTTGCACTTGTAGTGCAAAGTGGATTTTCCTTTTGTAAATAACCCCCATAGTCTCTCTAAAGATGGTAGGTATATCAAGCTCTGCGGTGATACAAATCTGAAGAGAGGGGAAGAATTCTCTGAGTTTCCAGCTGTCACCAAGAGAAAGGGTAGAATCCCTCCGTGGTGCGAGGGGCAGAAGAAATAAATACTCTTACCAGAAGATGTGGACCTCCTATTATAGCAAGGTCATGTGCGCCAGCAGATATAGCCCTCTGCAGGCTCTGAGATGGATCCTGGACCAAGATGTATAAATGAGCCACGGACATCCTCCTCACTCACTGGCCACTATCTGCCCGCTTTCTTCCAAAAATATCAATCCACTGCTTGGACTCCATTAGATGATAACACTGTCAAACCACCTGGAGTCAGGTGTGTCCAGGCACTGTCTTCCCTTCTCCCCAGATATCCAGCTCCCTCTCCAACCGGTGTTGGATGTACGGCTGCGCTACCGTAGCCGTTGAGAGATCCATTGACTTGTCTAAATGCTGGCACACGTGACCTCGCTATAATAGGAGGTCCACATCTTCTGGTAAGAGTTATTTCTTCTGCCACCCGCACCATGGAGGGATTCTACCCTTTCTCTTGATGGCAGCTGGAAACTCAGAGGATTCTTCCCCTCTCTTCAGATTTGTATCACTGCAGAGCTTGATATACCTACCATCTTTAGAGAGACTATATCCTATAAAGTTAATTTCATTCACTTTTTTCACTTCACAGAGACTTTTTGTTGTATGTGTCATTATTGCATTGTCTTTATTATATAGGATTTATATATTATTTCAATGTACTTTATTTTGTTTGCTTTTTGATTCAAATTTTTTTTGCACCGTTTATTAGCGCGACTATTTCTACTTACCAAGTTTTGTACATGATTGTATCGCATGTTTGTGTCGCTGCTTTTTTCTTTTCACAGGTTTGTTGTCACTCAATAATATCAATAGCACAGCATATACACTTTGAACTATAAACAAAAAAGACCGTCAATTTTGAAAAAAAAAAACAATATTTCTTACTTTCTGCTATAAAACATATTGTTGGAATTCAACATGAATATCAGATTTCTGGATTTTGTACATATATTTCCTTACTCACGAGAGAAGCCAGACTCCCATGGTTTTTGAAAGAATGAAAGTTTCACACTTCCGGGAGGACAGGATGCTGCCCCCCAGGTTGGAATAGAGCCCGTTAAAAAAAAAAAATTAAAAGGCAGCAGCTACAAATACTGCAGCTGCTGACTTTTAATACATGGCCACTTACCTGTCCCAGGGTCCAGCGATGTCGGCAGCTGACGCCGATGAATCGCTCGACTCTCGGCAGCTGCCGCCGCCATCCTAGGTGAGGGAATCAGGAAGTGAGGTGTTGCGGCTTCACTTCCCGGTTCCCTACTGCGCATGCGCGAGTCGCACTGCGCATCGTAACTGGTCACCGCTATCTCCTGGGACCTGGACTCCCATGGGAGTCTATGCCGGAAGTGGGTGCAAATACCTGTCTTAGACAGGTATCTGCACCCCCTCCCCCCTGAAAGGTGCCAAATGTGACACCGGAGGGGGGGGGGTTCCGAAAAGCGGAAGTTCCATTTTTGTGTGGAACTCCGCTTTAAGCTTCTAGCTGCGCATGACAATGCTGGCTCCGATCTGTCTATGAGAATTTCCTGATTAGCTGCTATGCAAGCGAACTTCAAAGAGAACCTAACTGACAGGGATGATAAATGAGTTGGGATACAGGAAATCAAGAACCCAGGTATGTGGAAGTTGACACCAGTTGGATGATGGCAGTTCATGGACAAACACTGCCCCCAGAGGCCAGTTATGGCAAGACGGTCAATGATATAACCTGCTGAGGAAACACCCCAGAGATACTGTGATTCGTCCAAAGGCAAAGTTGGGCAGGCAATGGGAGGGGTTTCTGGATGAGGTGTGTTTGTAAAAAAGGAATGTTTGCAGGCAGAGCTCCCTCTTTGCAACACCTGGAGACCAGCCGATAGGATGTGTTAAGTATAAGTCTTGTATTGTGTACTGATTGTAAGCTTTGTAACATTGAAATTTCTTGTAATACCTTTATGTTAGTTTCCTAATTCCTTGGGAAATAAATAAGATATTGCTTTACTAGCAGCACCGTGTGTTTGGTTTCATAGCTAACCTGGTATTATTGTGATATTAACAATAACATGTGCTCAGAGTATAATAGACTAACTAATTATAGGGACTAGACAAATTAATACACAGATATAATATTAATTATTATATCGTTTACTTCACATATCCAATAAAAAAATGTAAAAAATCGAATTTCTTCATCAATTTAGGCCAATACTGTATGCATTCTGCTACATATTTTTGGTAAAAAAAAAAACAATAAGCATATATTGATTGGTTTACGCAAAAGTTATAGCGTCTACAAACTAAGGGATATCTTTATGGAATTTTAATTAAAACATTTTTTTTTACTAGTAATGGTGGTGATCAGCGACTTATAGCGGGACTGCGATATTGCGGCAAACAAATTGGACACTAATGCCGCGTACACACGGTCGGACTTTCTAGAAAGCTAGGTCTGACGTACTTGCCGCCAGACTTCCGGCGGACCACCGCCGGACTTTCTGAACGGCCGGACTTGCCTACACACGGCCGGACTTTCCGGAATCCGGTCTTCCCGACGGACTTCCGCCGGACTTTCAGAACGAACGGACTTTCCCACACACGGACAAGTCCGTTCATTTTGAACGTGACTTTGGTACGACGGGACTAGAAAAGGAATTCAATCTCGCCGCTTTTTTTGGCGAGATTGAAACCTTGCGAGCCCCGTCGCAGGCCCTTAGGTCTGGTATGGATTATAAAGGGGAACCCCTACGCCGAAAAAATGGCGTGGGGTCCCCCTAAAATCCATACCAGACCCCGATCCGAGCACGCAGCCTGGCCGGTCAGGAAAGGGGGTGGGGACGAGCGAGCGCCCCCCCCCCTCCTGAACCGTACCAGGCCGCATGCCCTCAACATGGGGGGGTGGGTGCTTTGGGGGAGGGGGGCGCCCTGCGCCCCCCCCCCAAAGCACCTTGTCCCCATGTTGATGAGGACAAGGGCCTCTTCCCGACAACCCTGGCCGTTGGTTGTCGGGGTCTGCGGGCGGGGGCTTATCGGAATCTGGGAGCCCCCTTTAATAAGGGGGCCCCCAGATCCCGGCCCCCCACCCTATGTAAATGAGTATGGGGTACATGGTACCCCTACCCATTTACCTAGGTAAAAAGTGTCAGTAATAAAACACAACACAGGTTTTTAAAATAATTTATTAAACAGCTCCGGGGGGGGGTCTTCTTCCGTCTTCGGGGGTCCCTCCGGTTCATCTTCTCCCGGCGTCCGGTTGGTTCTTCTCCGCTCTCCGGCCTCTTCTCCCGGTGTCCCAGGTCTTCGGCCGGCCCCTCCGCTTTCTTCAGGTAGCTCTATTGCCAGCGGAGGTCCGGACTTCTGGGCTTCTTGGCTTCTTGTGTTCTCTTCTCTTCTCTTCCCCCAGATGTTGACACGACGCTCTCTCCGGCTGGACTGGTCTCTGAGGGCTGCGTTGTGGCTTATATAGGCGGAGACCCCGCCCCCATATGATGTCACAGTCCCTGGGCAGTCCCTGGGCATGCTGGGACTGTGACGTTTTAGGGGGCGTGGTGTGTGTTTTATTACTTACACTTTTTACCTAGGTAAATGGGTAGGGGTACCATGTACCCCATACTCATTTACATAGGGTGGGGGGCCGGGATCTGGGGGCCCCCTTATTAAAGGGGGCTCCCAGATTCCGATAAGCCCCCGCCCGCAGACCCCGACAACCAACGGCCAGGGTTGTCGGGAAGAGGCCCTTGTCCTCATCAACATGGGGACAAGGTGCTTTGGGGGGGGCGCAGGGCGCCCCCCTCCCCCAAAGCACCCACCCCCCCATGTTGAGGGCATGCGGCCTGGTACGGTTCAGGAGGGGGGGGGGGCGCTCGCTCGTCCCCACCCCCTTTCCTGACCGGCCAGGCTGCGTGCTCGGATCGGGGTCTGGTATGGATTTTAGGGGGACCCCACGCCGTTTTTTCGGCGTAGGGGTTCCCCTTTATAATCCATACCAGACCTAAGGGCCTGGTATGCCCCGCGCTCGCCGCAATAGGAAGATTTGTTTTTCCTATTGCAGCGAGCGCGAGATGCAGTAACCTGCTCCTCCGTCGTATCTGGTCCTTCGGACTAGCATACAGACGAACGGGCTTTCCGTCAGGAACTGAGTCCGGCGGAGGTACGACGTAAAGATTTGAAGCAGGCTTCAAATCTAAAGTACGTCGGATTTCCGCAAAAATCCGACCGAAACGGTCCGTCGGAAGTCCGATGGAGACCACACACGGTCGGACTTTCCGCCGGACTTTGTCCGGCGGCGTCCGTCGGACTTTTGCAGGTGAAAAGTCCGACCGTGTGTACGCGGCATTAGGAGTTGATTTACTAAAGGCAAACAGACTGTGCACTTTGAAAAGTACAGCTGGCTACAAGGGCGTGTTCAGAGGGTGGTGATAAATGGGGAGTACTCAGAATGGTCAGGGGTGGGTAGTGGGGTTCCCCAGGGTTCTGTGCTGGGACCAATCCTATTTAATTTGTTCATAAACGACCTGGAGGATGGGATAAAGAGTTCAATCTCTGTATTTGCAGACGATACTAAGCTAAGCAGGGCAATAACTTCTCTGCAGGATGTGGAAATCTTGCAAAAAGACCTGAACAAATTAATGGGGTGGGCGACTACATGGCAAATGAGGTTCAATGTAGAAAAATGTAAAATAATGCATTTGGGTGGCAAAAATATGAATGCAATCTATACACTGGGGGGAGAACCTCTGGGGGAATCTAGGATGGAAAAGGACCTGGGGGTCCTAGTGGATGATAGGCTCAGCAATGGCATGCAATGCCAAGCTGCTGCTAATAAAGCAAACAGAATATTGGCATGCATTAAAAGGGGGATCAACTGCAGAGATAAAACGATAATTCTCCCGCTCTACAAGACTCTGGTCCGGCCGCACCTGGAGTATGCTGTCCAGTTCTGGGCACCAGTCCTCAGGAGGGACGTACTGGAAATGGAGCGAGTACAAAGAAGGGCAACAAAGCTAATAAAGGGTCTGGAGGATCTTAGTTATGAGGAAAGGTTGCAAGCACTGAACTTATTCTCTCTGGAGAAGAGACGCTTGAGAGGGGATATGATTTCAATTTACAAATACTGTACTGGTGACCCCACAATAGGGATAAAACTTTTTCGCAGAAGAGAGTTTAATAAGACTCGTGGCCACTCATTACAATTAGAAGAAAAGAGGTTTAACCTTAAACTACGTAGAGGGTTCTTTACTGTAAGAACGGTAAGGATGTGGAATTCCCTTCCACAGGCGGTGGTCTCAGCGGGGAGCATTGATAGCTTCAAGAAACTATTAGATAATCACCTGAATGACCGCAATATACAGGGATATGTAATGTAATACTGACACATTATCACACACATAGGTTGGACTTGATGGACTTGTGTCTTTTTTCAACCTCACCTACTATGTAACTATGTACAGTTGCACTCTGCAAGTGCAGTTGCTCCAGAGCTTAGTAAAGGAGGTAAAGCTTTATTTTACAAAGAATACCCAATCACATGCAAAGAAAATAACAAAACAGCATTTTTTGCTTGTATATGATTGGATAATGAAAGTCAGCAAAGCTTCTGCTCATTTACTAAGCTCTGGGGCAACTGCTCTTGCAGAGTGTAACTTCACTTTGCAAAGTGCACAGTCAATTTGCCTTTAGTAAATCAACAACTAAGAGACACTTTTTTTGGGACCAGTGACACCAATACAGTGATCAATGCTAAAAAATGCACTGCACTGTACTACTAATGACACTGACAGGGAAGGGGTTAACATCAGGGGCGATCAAAGGGTTATATGTGTACACTGGGAGTGCTTTCCATATCTGTTGGAGGTGCTTAGCAGAAACACAAGATCACTGCTTTTCCCTGCCATAGAGCGGCGATCTGCCTTGTTTACATAGGCAGATCGCCGTTCTACCTGTTTCCCGAACGATCGCTGGGTCTGCCGGACCCGTTGATTGGCTCCCGCTGTGTCCAATCACAGCAAGAGCGGGTTGCCAGTGATGCGCGTGCGCCCCAGACCGGGAAGAGCAGAATCACAAACAGGTACTATACATGATTCTGCCTGTAGGAGCCGCCGCCCTGCAGTACATGTATGTGGGGCGGTCGGCAACAGGTTTAGTAACCGTTTAGTGTATGCCCATCACATACATTGTACACGCTTGTTTGCAAGGAGGATAGATAGCTTGTGCATTTTGTAGTCATATTTTATGATACTTTGTATGCAGTGAATTGTTTTTAACACAGTTGTATGTGCAGCATTTCTGTTTAATAAAGCATATTAATACAATGCAGAGGTTTCTATGTTTAAGGTTATTGCACAGAACCTTAACAAATGCAAAGCAAAACAACGCCTTGGGAACAAGGTGTTTTTGTGATTCATAAACAGGCCTAGGGCCGAAGTAACATGGAACCTGAGTGTGTCACGTACCTGACGGTAGAGTCTGATATGCAGGCAAGCCGGGTCAAACACTGGCGGAAACGTCAGGAGCATAAACGGAGGCAGGAGCATAGTCTGGATGCAGGCAGGGTTGGCAACGGGCTGGCAGCATGGTAGTAGAAGGAGCAGGCAGATACGGAGTCAGAACAAGCCGGGTCAGATGCAGGCAGCAGGTAGCAGAGTCAGAGGCAAGCCGGGTCGGTAAACAGGTGCAGGTATCACGGGTAAAGCAGGCAGGAACACACGGGAACGCTGTAGAACAGACAGCACTGGATGCAAGCACAGACCAAGTTTAAATAGCCTCTTGGTAATGTGCACACAGGTGCACCGAAGGTGTTCTGGCAGAGGCTGGGGTCACAGGTCGACTTCTCCGTCGGCCATCTTGAGTACTGGCTGGTCTTCCCTGACAGGCTGAGGTCACAGGTCAACTTCTCCTTCGGCCATCTTGAGTACTGGCTGATCTTCCCTGACAGAGTGTGCGCCCCTTAAAAACTGTACCGTGGACTCTTGTCTGAGAACTGGCGGGACAACCATGACACTAGGGCCCCGCTAACTGGAATTTAAAAAAATCATATTGTTACACCAAATCATTAAGCTGGTGTCAGAGAATTCCTGTAAGATGTCTGGCACATTTTACAGGAATGTGCGCACGCGTGCAGCATCTTCCATAGAATGATGACAAGGTGCGCACATGCGTGCAGGTGCACTCACAGTGCCTGTTGGCACCAGACGGCCTATTTAAGGATGCTTCTGCCTTTGCTCAGCTGCTCCTTGTGTCCTGTATTCATCCTTATTGTTCCCTTGCTGCTGACCTGCTTTGCTCCTGACCTGATCTTGGCTTCTGCTCTGACTTGCCGCCAGTTCCTGACCCCAGCTCTGTTCCTCACTTTGGCTCTGCTTATGATTCGCTGCCTTGCTGTCCACAACCCTGCCTATTTCTGTGACCTGTGACCACGCTTCTTTCTCTGATCCTGGTTCCACATCCCGTTTGAGTGCCTGCCTGGCTGTCTAAACCAGCTCTGCCCACCGCAGTGTGCTCCTGCCACATGTCTGCTGAGAGCTCTGACAAGCCATACTTTCAGGACCTGTGTACATGGACAACTGGAATGGTGCTGGTAAGGCGCTGTTCTCTGCAGCAATTAGGAATTGCACACTCCCAAAGGAAATAGAGGAGGAAGACTCATGGCATCATGTCAAGGTGAAAAACACACCTGTGGTGGGACAAGTGCTCCAAAGGAGGGGGTACAAGGAACAGAGAAGGTGGAGTGACCAACTTTTTCTTCTTGCATGGTTTTCTACCTAAAAAAGACTGAAGGCGCCATGGGGTCATTTAGCTATTACATGTTTAAAAGCTTAAACAAAGGCTGAGGAAATCAACCAGATCTGTTCCTTTTAACGCAGCGACAGAGGGAATGAACTAGGACAATTACACTGTAAGAAATCCATGTCTCTCACAGTTGGATTTTCCACCAGCCAACACTTACAAAAGCCTTCTTCTATTTACACCACTGTACATAAAAAAGAATTTCAGTTTCCACAATAAAACTCTTGTTTGCTTTGCGGTAACAAAAAAAAAAAAAAACGTCTTTTTATTTGTCAGCTTCTCCTCCATCTCCTGTCAGGTTACAATACATTATTGTTCCAGATGACGTATGTAAATTAAATCTATTGTTACCGAATTGTTTGAGAACTCTCAGAACAACGGCGAAATATCCACTATCGCCGGCTTGCAGAGGTGCGCTACAAGCTTCGGGCTTCCAGGGCTCAAAAATTACTTCTATTTCCAGGAGTGAAAGGAAGTAATTGGAACATACATGCTGACAAGAGCTTTAGTGATGACTGTCGAGATGGTACACTTGACAAATAACGACTTGAATTTTCATTTTGTTTGGCATGCCGCAGGTGCTGGGTCCATCTGACTTGTGTTCTGTTGCATTATTTATATATTTTATTCATTTATACCATGCTGACACTTTTCCACCAAACTTTAGCAAAGAACCGTATGCTATGTGAAGCCATCATATTCAAGTTTTCAGCAGGCAAAGTCGTAGGACATCGGGAAGGGCCCGCAGGCCCATGACTAATGATTTAGGCACCTTAGAATTCCTGCAGGACAGTAGGTACCGTGAGTCAAGGGAAGACTGGGAACTTTTGGCCTAAAGAACAAACACAACCAACTGGTTCTTTTATAGTAGGACACCTTCCTTTTGGCTAACAAATGTGTCCCACACAAAGGGGTCGATATATAAAAAAATGGGAACTGCAAATATATTAAACATGTACACCAGGGATATGCAATTAGCGGACCCCCAGCTGTTGCAAATCTACAAGTCCCATCTGGAGGTCCGCTAATTGCATATCCCTGATGTACACCATCATCACAAATTTTAACATTAATTTGCTTAAAGTTGTACTAAAGTCTTTAAAGAAAAGAAAAAAGCCATCCCTCCTGCAGGTTAATGCCATCGCGTGCTAGTATGCACTGCATACTAGCACATTATGACAGACTTACCTTTTAAACAGAGCCCTCCAGCAGCATGCTGTCACCACTGCAGGCACTTCTATCTTTGTATGGGAATGGAAAAAACACCGTGCTCAAAAGAGTGTTAATACTACTAAGCTGCAGTTCAAACGTGCGATATCCACATTAATATAAAGAAAGGAAAAAGAAACTGCGCTGTACCCTAAAAACATATATGTGAATATATGTGACAAATAATATGAAATCCTTAACTGGGTGAAATTGTGAAAGACTAAGCGGGTATCTAACTATTACCAGATGCATATAATCAAAACCACAAAGTATATAGTGAAACCAAATTAAAACATCAAGTCCATAGATCAAATAGACAGATAGTCCACTAGGCAGTGGGAAGAGGCCCTTGATCGCTGTTCTTAGGGATCAGTGTGCAGAGGGGGAAAGTAGGGAAACACCCATCATAGTGATCCTCCACCACCTGAAGTGCACGCTTACCAAATAGCAAGCTAGATAAGCTTGATCAAATAAATCGGAGGCCAGATGGACATGGATCTGCAGCGTCACTCTGTGTACTATAACAGGCAGCAGGTGGACTGGGTGAAATGAAGACCTGGATATCCAATCAGCATCGGAGCATCCCTCTGGCGGCGTGGACTCAGGGACGTACCAATCCCCGAATTACAACCATAGGAATAAAGAAGAGGTATCCATTAGGGGTGCAAGGGATCGTCATCGATCCGTGACCCGTACGGATCAACTTCCGCGGATCGGGACACCCGCGATCCGCGGAGCATTCTGTGGCCTCGGCCAAAGGAAAGGCCGCGGCTTCGGCCTAGCTCCGGAGCGGCGGCCATCTTGGTACACCCGGCGGCCGTTTAGCACGTGATCGCTCCGTCAAATGGCGGGGCGATCACTTGTAACAAACCGGCGTCATGACATGACGCCGGTTCCTCTCTCCCCTCTGTGTACTGATCTGTACAGTGGAGGGGAGAGATCGGATGGCAGCAATGCCCTGCCAATACTCTGCAATGCCCTGCTGCAATACTCTGCAATGCCCTGACAATACTCTGCAATGCCCTGACGCAATACTCTGCAATGCCCTGCTGCAATACTCTGCAATGCCCTGCTGCAATACTCTGCAATGCCCTGCTGCAATGCCCTGACAATACTCTTCCATGCCCTGCCAATACTCTGCAATACTCTGCCATACCCTGCCAATAGTCTGCCATACCCTGTCAATTGTCTGCCATACCCTGCCAATACTCTGCCAATACCCTGCCAATACTCTGCCAATACCCTGCCAATACCCTGCCAATACTATGCCAATATACCTTGCCAATATACCTGCCAATACTCTGCCAATACTCTGCCAATACTCTGTCAATACCCTGCCAATACTCTGCCAATACCCTGCCAATACCCTGCCAATACTCTGCCAATATACCCGCCAATATACCCTGCCAATATACCCGCCAATACCCTGCCAATAGGGAGATTGTGGATATTACAGTGGGGGAGATTTTTTTTTTGTTGATCCGAAAATGATCCGAACTGTGACTCCTGATCCGAGGAACGATCCGAACCGTGAGTCTTTTGATTCGTTGCACCCCTAGTATCCATAGTGTGACTCCGTAGATGATATTTATTTTAAAAAAGTTGGTAAAACACTTACAATTTTGCAGTGAAAAGAGAGCAGAAATCGCCGGCCGGCTGGCGAGCGCCCATCCTAACGTGAGGCGATGATGTCAGAGCATCACCTTCCCGACGTACGTTTCGTCTAGTAGCTGACGTCGTCTGAGGGATGCTCCCTAGCTGATTAAATATCCAGGTCTTCATTTCACCCAGTCCACCTGCTGCCTGTTATAATACACAGAGTGACGCTGCAGATCCATGTCCATCTGGCCTCCGGTTTATTTGATCAAGCTTATCTAGCTTGCTATTTGGTAAGCATGCACTTTAGGTGGTGGAGGATCACTATGATGGGTGTTTCCCTACTTTCCCCCTCTGCACACTGATCCCTAAGAACAGCGATCAAGGGCCTCTTCCCACTACCTAGTGGACTATCTGTCTATTTGATCTATGGACTTGGTGTTTTAATTTGGTTTCACTATATACTTTGTGGTATTGATTATATGCATCTGGTAATAGTTAGATACCAGTTTAGTCTTTCACAATTTCACCCAGTTAAGGATTTCATATTATTTGTCACATATATTCACATATATGTTTTTAGGGTACAGCGCAGTTTCTTTTCACTTCTATCTTTGCCAGGTCCTCCTAGCAGGTCTGCGCTCTGAGGTTATTTGAATAGCAAGCCCGCGATGACCTCACTCCCATGCAAGCACACGGAGTCAGGATCATCGCACGGTGCCAGGATCGTCGCACGGTGCCCTCTGTATTAACGGCACCCTCAGTGTGCCCTGAATGCAGAGCACACTGCCCATGGAACCGTGATGTCAACAACTGCTGCTGCTGCTGTGAATATATCCTACATGGCACAAGTTTAGAAGACATTCACTGTGCCTACAGGTAAGCTTTATCATAAGCTAACCTGTAGGTACAAGTGACAAATTGGAGTTTACTACCATTTTAACCATTTGCTTATTGGGCACTTATACCCCCTTCCTGCCCAGGCCAATTTTCAGCTTTCAGCGCTGTCGCACTTTGAATGAAAATTGTGTGGTCATGCAACATTGTGCCCAAATTACATTTTTATAATTTTTTTCACACAAATAGAACTTTCTTTTGGTAGTATTTAATCACCACTGGGTTTTTTATTTTTTGCTAAAGAAACAAAAAAAAAAGCCAAATCCCCCCCAAAAAAGCATTTTTCATAGTTTGTTATAGGATTTTGCAAACAGGTTATTTTTTTCCTTCACTGATGTGCACTGATGAGGCTGCACTGATGGGCACTGATGAGGTGACACTGATAGGTTGCACTGATGGGCACTGATAGGTGGCGCTGATGGGCACTCATGAAGCTACACTGATAGGCACTGATGAGGTAGCACTGATAGGTTGCACTGATGGGCACTGATAGGTGGCACTGATTGGCTGCATTGATAGGTGGCACTGATGGGCACTGATAGGTGGCAATGATGGGCACTGGGAGGCGCTGGTAGGTAGCACTGATAGGCAGCACTGATAGGTGACACTGAAGATGAGGAACTGATTGGCAGCACTGATGGGCACTGATAGGTGGCACGTGTGGGCACTGATAGGTGGCACTGTTTGGCACTGACTAGCAGAACTGACAGGCACAGATTGACCGATGTCCCTGTAACAGAATTCGGTTACCAGCTTTCTTCTATTCTCACGCTGATTGCCAGGAGAAAAACAGCCGATAACTGGCTTCTGTTTCTGTTGTCAATGGCTGACAGCTGATCACGTGTTAAAGGGCCACTGTGATTGGCCCTTTACCCTGTTCTGTGATCAGCGGAGTCCGAAGGACTTTAAGATCACAGAGTGCACTGGACGCATGCCGCAGGGGGTGCGCCAGCAGCACGATCTAGGGAGGACGTCTATTGACTCCCTCCAGGCACTGGAAGCCAGCACTGTAGCCATCTTTCAGCTATAGCGTGGTTAATTCGTGTGTTTTTTCCTAGGATCATGAGTGCCACCTAGTGGCAATAATGTGGTATTTTCCTGAAATACCTCAATCAAGAAAAATACTTTATTGCCACTAGATAGTTCTTGAGCATAAGAAATGAACGTATTAAAGCAGTACTAAACTCTCCTTCCCTGCTCTGCACCATGTAAAGCATTCTGAAATTACTTACAAGTAGGTGTCTTTCTAAGTATCACAACCCATGCCACTTAGGAGATTTTGGCCAATTTTTGTTAAAATGAAGTCACTGGTGTATGCGCTTTTTGCTCCCAATTTACAGCATGCTCGGTATGTAGTTTATCTCTTGACAGAGGTGTTGTGCCTCTGTCATTAGCAATCCACTGCATGACATCCTCCGACAGTGCTGGCCCATTAGTTTCTGCAGCACCCCATATGACTAAACACATCACAGGGGTGTGAACTTTTCCGCTCAGCATTAGCACAGGTAGTGAGGAGGTCAGCAGAAGGACTTAGTTACTGCGCATGCACGAGATTACATCCCACACAGGAGAAAGGGCGGAAGTACACCGATGTATGGAACCAATAGACAAACGCAAATATGGCGCCGGTTTTGGCCAGAACATGATCTGCAGAAATAAAGTAGAAAAAAAGTAAAATACATGCTATGGCGATAAATAGTATTGAAGTTTGTGGTGAAATGTTCATCATACAATTTCTGAGGTTTTGCGCAGCTGAGCTTACTACCACTTTAAGCAAATTACCGTGAGGGTTATTGATGTCTGGGCGAATGAATCAAACCCCAAAAAACCCTAAAGTGATTGGTGGATATGCTGAAAGATGGGTGCTGCTGAACTTTAGAAAAAACAGCTAAATATACAGGTGAAATAATATATGGTAGTAAACAGGGGGGGGGGGGGGGGGGGGGACAGGGCAACACCCTTTCTGTGTATTTGAATTACTTTTTTTTGGGGCATGTTTGGGCATGTGTAGCATGTTCCGTGTCCTTACTAGTTAAGATTGTTTCCTCTCCAGAATTTAGCAAATGCTAAAATATCAATTGCAGGTGGACTGACCATTTAGGCCAATTTTGTTTTTAGCCGTTGTTTTCCAGGTGGGTCTACAAGATGGTTTTCCAATTTGTACAGATGTGACATGTTTCTGCTTCTAGGTGCCCCATTCTGTTAGGTTCCTTGCAATCAGGGGGGTGTCTAGTTGTTGGCATTTTAGTGCACCTAGGAGGCACAGGTGCAGCATCAAGCCCCACTGCCTGCAGCCTGTCAAGGCCTATAACAGGCTAAAATACACTCTCCTGTCACTTTATTATGTACACCTGTTAAATTGCTTGGGAACACAAATTTCAAATTTCAGCCAATCACATGGCAGCAACTCAATGCATTTACGCATCTAGACATGGTGAAGATGACTTGCTGAAGTTCAAACTGAGCATCAGAACAGGGAAGAAAGGGGATTTAAAGTGGAGTTCCACCCACTTTTACAACTCTTCAGCATCCCTCACTAAACTGTGCACTGTAAACGAATTGGATATTTAAAAAAAAAAAATTCTCAGCACCTACTGTATATCCGCTGTATTCATTTTTCACTTCCTCCTCCCTGGCCGCGGCCCATCGCATCATTTCCTGTTTGCAATGCCTTCTTGGAAGGGGCGGCAACTTCCTCTGACACTGTCGTTTGCTATGGAAACCTGACCTGAAACCTATTACACTGCTTGTGCTGCACTGAGCATGTGCGAGATCTGCAAGGATGAGATCCAGGAAGAAATACAGTCTGGCTTCAGATGCCCACACTTAAGATGGCCACGGCCTGCTGTAAGTTTGTAAAATAACAAACTACTGGTATAAACTAACAAAACAGACCTTAGTTTACAGACTAACTTTACTAGAATACATTAAGCTTGTGTATTATAGGGGTATTTTTATTTAAAAAGTATAATTTCGGCAGGAACACCACTTTAAGTGACTTTGAGCATGGCACGATTGTTGGTGCAGGCTGGTCTGAGTATTTCAAAAACTGTTGATCTACTGGGATTTTCACTCACAATCATCTCTAGGGTTTACAGAGAATGGTCCGAAAAAGAGAAAATATCCAGTGAGCGGCAGTTGTGTGGAGGAAAGTGCCTTGTTGATGTCAGAGGTCAGCGAAGAATGGGCAGACTGGTTCGAGATCATAGAAAGGCAACAGTAACTCAAATAAGCACTCGTTACAACCAAGGTATGCAGAATACCATCTCTGAATGCACAACACATCAAACCTTGAAGCAGATGGGCTACAGCAGCAGAAGGCCACACCGGGGGCCACTCCTTTTAGCTAGGAACAGGAAACTGAGGCTACAATTCGCACAGGCTCACTAAAATTGCACAATAGAAGATTGAAAAAAATGTTGCCTGGTCGGATGAGTCTCGATTTCAGCTGTGACATTCAGATGGCAGGGTCAGAATTTGGTGTAAACAACATGAAAGCTTGGATCCATCCTGCCTTGTATCAGTGGTTCAGGCTGGTGGTGGTGGTGTAATGGCGTGGAGGATATTTTCTTGGCACACTTTCGGCCCCTTAGTACCAATTGAGCATCGTTTAAATGCCACGGCCTCCCTGAGTATTGTTGCTGACCATGTCCACCCTTTATGACTACAGTGTACCCATCTTCTGATGTCTTCTTCCAACAGGATAATGCACCATGTCACAAAGCTCCAATCATCTCACCACTGGTTTCTTGAACATGACAATGAGGTCCCTGTACTCCAATGACCTCCACAGTCACCAGATCTCATCCAATAGAGCACCTTTGAAATGTGGTGGAACGGGAGATTTGCATCATGGATGTGCAGCCAACAAATCTGCAGCCACTGTGTGATGTTATCATGTCAATATGGACCAAAATCTCTGAGGAATGTTTCCAACACCTTGTTGAATCTATGCCAGGAGGAATTAAGGCAGTTCTGAAGGCAAAAGGAGGCCAACCCGGTACTAGCAAGCTGTACATAATAAAGTGGCCAGTGAGTGTATGGTTTAGCTGGATGCAGATGAACGCTGTATTATTATTATTATTATATTATTATTATTATTATACAGGATTTATTTAATGCCAACAGTTTGCGCATCGCTTTACAACATGAGGGCAGATAGTACAGTTATAATACATTGCAATATAGGAGGAATCAGAGGGCCCTACTCATTAGAGCTTCCAATCTAGAAGACCGATTTGTACTCATGTTTAGGGACCTAGGCCTTCAAGGACAGATGCCTGGACCACAGATCTTCTGCATTCCAAGCAGTCATTCCTGAACATCCCATCTATCTGCAGCATATTCCAGTCATAGACTTTGACAGGTTGCAGGCAGTGGGGATGTACCTTACACCTGTAAATTTTGGGCACAATAAAATTCCGGGATGCACGCTCAGCAACTAGATGCCTCCATGTGCATGGGGCTTATTCAACATGAAAACGGAGAAGGAATTTGTATGAGAATAATGTCTGTAGACGAGTCTATCTGTGTTGAACTTTATTTATGTACAAAGCCTTTTATAATAACAAAAAGTCAGCTCATGGAAGTGTTAGAACAGATCAATATCATTGACTTTTCCAAGCACTACACTTGTAGAGAAACACAGCTGTTTCGGACCAAACCTGTAAGCCACGAGCGAATGTAAACTGGTTATCGGTGGCTTTTTCTGGTTGCACTGCAGGCCTAGGTATATGTTAAAGGGTATGTCAATACAATTTTATTTAATATATTCCATAACAGCCACACAGAATAAACAATCCACCTAGTAAAAGTTGCAGTGAAAGCCTCACTGTACTGTACATAGCCTGGGCCGAGAGCAGAGTCGTGGGAGGGGCCCAGCAGGCTCCACCTACTACAGGCTGCCTACAGAAAACTACAGAAAGGGGTGGAGACAAGACCAGTCACCCTGCAGAAGGAGAGAGAGCAGCAGTGACCGGTCTTTATTACAGGAAGCTCCTGCACAGGGGTCACGTTTCACATTGGATTATTGCACAGATCTTTAAGAAATACACAAAGCACATCAAGATTCAAGTAATGTACACATGACTCTTATATTTAGACAACAATTGCTTATCCTAAAGATGGAGTTTAAGTCCATGCCTGCCATGTAATGCATAGGTGGAAGACTTTTACTATTACTATTACCTCTTACAGACATCACAGTACCCTCCACTACCCCCCAAGAAGGCCTTCATTTGCTTTTTTCTCCTGGAACACATGGCCATCCCTGTTCAGGCACCGTACAAGGTCACCATCTACTTCCTAGCTAAGATGTTGGTCCATAAATGAACCCGCCATGTGTTGGGCCATACCTATGTGCGATGGAGCCCTATAGTAAAACCATTAAGGGGCCTCCCTGGCTCTCTAATTTCCATCTCAAAGGCAGTTCATATAGTGTTGCAGAAAACATCATTACTTTTATAGCAGTCATTTAGAGGTTTCATATACAGTATATATATATGTTTATGGATCGTGGCCCTAAGACCAAGACAAATGTGGATCACATAAACACGCAACAAGACTTACAACATAAATAGACCTGAGATGTGGCTATGGTCGTCTGGTAGGTATGCCAAGAAAAGGGGGCATACCCAAGGTAAGTAATGGATGATTGAGGAGTAGAATGTACTAAGAAGTGCTGTAAAAGGGGGAATGGGAGGGGTATCGCGTACTGGAACCAACAAAGAGCAAGGGCGAGTGGTCAGTTTAAATACCCCCCAGGCTCCTCCCATAAATTCAGGCCACCATACTGGCCTTCTAATTTATGGTTGTGGCCCTAAGACCGAGACAAATGTGGATCACATAAACACGCGACAAGACTTACAATATAAATAGACCTGAGGTGTGGCTTTGGTCGTCTGATAGGTATGCCAAGAAAAGGGGGCAAAAATAACCAGGTATAGAAGCTTATCTTTATCTTAATCCATTGTTAGTTGAGACCAAGGTGGGATAGGAGTGGATGATGGGTCGGCACCGGGTTCCTGCTGGAAGAATGAGACAAAATTGAAGCAAGACAGTGCATGTGCTGCAGCCATACCTCCCAACCGTCCCGGATTGCCCGTGAAAGTCCCGCTGTGGGAGGTCTGTCCCGCGTCCCGGGCAGCTTCATTCCGGGACAATACAATGTCCCGGAATTGCCCCACTGGCCGATCTGATGCCCCCCTAAAAATTGCCGCATTGCCGCTGTCCCTCACTGCCTGCTGTACTAGTTTTGGCCGCGACCGCTTCATTTCACCCCCAGACGCTGCCTGGCTCACTGCCAAAACAACTGGTTGCTAGGCATGGCCCGCCTAGCGTCTAACAACCAGTGACGTCACGACAAGGAGGAGAGTGGAGCCCCAGCATTTAGCCAAAGGAGGAGTCCTCTTCGCGCCTAAGCTCCGCCCCCGGCTCCGCCCCTAACTCCGCCCCCGACTCCGGGTCTTCCCTGAGTGGAGCCCCAGCATTTAGCCAAAGGAGGAGTCCTTTTCGCGCCTAAGCTCCGCCCCCGACTCCGCCCCCAACTCCGGGTCTTCCCTGAGTGGAGCCCCAGCATTTAGCCAAAGGAGGAGTCCTCTTCGCGCCTAAGCTCCGCCCCCGGCTCCGCCCCTGACTCCGCCCCCGACTCCGGGTCTTCCCCGAAGGCTGTTCCTGCGCTGGAATAAAGGTAGGAGAAATGCTCCCTGCACTGCCCTGACTCTGAGTACACTCATGGTAACTCTGCTCCCTCCCATACACTGCCCCTCTCCAGTCATGCTGTACAGTCCCCCCATACTGCCCTCCACTACCCCCCCCCCATTATACTGCCCCCCTCCCATTTTACTGCCCTCCACTACCCCCCCATATACTGCCCTCTACTACCACCCCTCCCATCATACTGCCCCAATCCCATCATACTGCCCCCCCTCCTATTATACTGCCCTCCACTGCCCCCCCTCCTATTATACTGCCCTCCACTGCCCCCCCTCCTATTATACTGCCCTCCACTGCCACCCCTCCTATTATACTGCCCTCCACTAACCCCCCCATTATACTGCCTTTCACTGCCACCCCCACCCATCATACTGCCCCCCTCCAATTATACTGCCCTCCACTGCCATCCCTCCTATTATACTGCCCTCCACTAACCCCCCTCCCATCATACTGCCCTCCACTACCACCCCTCCCATAATACTGCCCTCCACTAAACCCCCTCCCATTATATTGCCCTCCACTACCATCCCTCCCATCATACTGCCCTGCACTAACCCCCCCTCCTATTAAACTGCCCTCCACTACCGCCTCCTCCCATCATACTGCCCTCCACTACCTCCTCTCCCATCATACTGCCCTCCACCCCATCATACTGCCCTCCACCCCATCATACTGCCCTCCACTGCCTCCCCTCCCATCATAATGCCTTCCACTGCCTCCGCCCCCAACATACTGCCTTCCACTGCCACCCCTCCCATCATACTGCCCTCCACTGACACCCCCTCCCATCATACTGCCCTCCACTGCCACCAACTCCCATCAAAAACTGTAAAAAAACTCTAAAAAATAAAATGGATAAAATATAATGGTAAAAAATAATAACAAAAATAAAATAACAACAATAAAAAAAAACTACTGATCCTGTTCACTGCCCTACTGATTATGTCTACTGCCCTACTAACCACGTCCACTGCTCTACTGACCACGTCCACTGCCCTACTGACCATGTCCACTACCTTACTGACCACTTTCTCTGCCATACTGACCACTTTCTCTGCCATACTGACCACTTCCACTGCTCTACTGACCATGTCCACTGCCCTACTGACTGACACCATTCACAGTCCACACTGACACCACTGGCGGAACTACCAGCAAAGGTTGCACTTGCAACTAGGCCCTGGCCTTCTGCCCCCATGGCCGGGCCCAATCTGCTGTGGGACCATGAAGGGTGATGGGATCAGTGGGAAGGGCTCTGGGCTCGAAGGGAATGGCCCATGCTGGAGGTCGGGGGGGCCCTTCATGGTTTCTTGCACCAGGGCCCCTGAAGGTTCTAATTACGCCTCTGCTGCACCCTGTATACAGCTCATCCAGTACCCTGTGCCCTGTATATAGCTCGTCTCAGAACCCCGCACCCTGTATATAGCTCATCCCAGAACCCTGCACCCTGTATAAATCTCATCTCAGAACCCTGCACCCTGTACATAGCTCATCACAGATCCCTGCACTCTGTACATAGCTCACCCCAGAACCATGCTCTCTGTACATAGCTCAACCCAGAACCCTGCACTCTGTACATAGCTCAACCCAGAACCCTGCACTCTGCATGCAGCTCACTCCAGAACCCTGCACAATGAATGCAGCTCACCCCAGAACCCTGCACTCTGAATGCAGCTCACCCCAGAACCCTGCACTCTGAATGCAGCTCACCCCAGAACCCTGCACTCTGAATGCAGCTCACCCCAGAACCCTGCACTCTGAATGCAGCTCACCCCAGAACCCTGCACTCTGAATGCAGCTCACCCCAGAACCCTGCACTCTGAATGCAGCTCACCCCAGAACCCTGCACTCTGAATGCAGCTCACCCCAGAACCCTGCACTCTGAATGCAGCTCACGCCAGAACCCTGCACTCTGAATGCAGCTCACGCCAGAACCCTGCACTCTGAATGCAGCTCACGCCAGAACCCTGCACTCTGTACACAGCTCATGCCAGAACCCTGCACTCTGTACACAGCTCATGCCAGAACCCTGCACTCTGTACACAGCTCATGCCAGAACCCTGCACTCTGTACACAGCTCATGCCAGAACCCTGCACTCTGTACACAGCTCATGCCAGAACCCTGCACTCTGTACACAGCTCATGCCAGAACCCTGAACTCTGTACACAGCTCATGCCAGAACCCTGCACTCTGTACACAGCTCATGCCAGAACCCTGCACTCTGTACACAGCTCATCACAGATCCCTGCACTCTGTACATAGCTCACCCCAGAACCATGCTCTCTGTACATAGCTCAACCCAGAACTCTGCACTCTGTACATAGCTCAACCCAGAACCCTGCACTCTGCATGCAGCTCACTCCAGAACCCTGCACTCTGAATGCAGCTCACCCCAGAACCCTGCATTCTGAACGCAGCTCACCCCAGAACCCTGCACTCTGAATGCAGCTCACCCCAGAACCCTGCACTCTGAATGCAGCTCACCCCAAAACCCTGCACTCTGAATGCAGCTCACCTCAGAACCCTGCACTCTGAATGCAGCTCACCCCAGAACCCTGCACTCTGAATGCAGCTCACCCCAGAACCCTGCACTCTGAATGCAGCTCACCCCAGAACCCTGCACTCTGAATGCAGCTCACCCCAGAACCCTGCACTCTGAATGCAGCTCACGCCAGAACCCTGCACTCTGAATGCAGCTCACGCCAGAACCCTGCACTCTGAATGCAGCTCACGCCAGAACCCTGCACTCTGAATGCAGCTCACACCAGAACCCTGCACTCTGAATGCAGCTCACGCCAGAACCCTGCACTCTGTACACAGCTCATGCCAGAACCCTGCACTCTGTACACAGCTCATGCCAGAACCCTGCACTCTGTACACAGCTCATGCCAGAACCCTGCACTCTGTACACAGCTCATGCCAGAACCCTGCACTCTGTACACAGCTCATGCCAGAACCCTGCACTCTGTACACAGCTCATGCCAGAACCCTGCACTCTGTACACAGCTCATCACAGATCCCTGCACTCTGTACATAGCTCACCCCAGAACCATGCTCTCTGTACATAGCTCAACCCAGAACCCTGCACTCTGTACATAGCTCAACCCAGAACCCTGCACTCTGCATGCAGCTCACTCCAGAACCCTGCACTCTGAATGCAGCTCACCCCAGAACCCTGCACTCTGAATGCAGCTCACCCCAGAACCCTGCACTCTGAATGCAGCTCACCCCAGAACCCTGCACTCTGAATGCAGCTCACCCCAGAACCCTGCACTCTGAATGCAGCTCACCCCAGAACCCTGCACTCTGAATGCAGCTCACCCCAGAACCCTGCACTCTGAATGCAGCTCACCCCAGAACCCTGCACTCTGAATGCAGCTCACGCCAGAACCCTGCACTCTGAATGCAGCTCACGCCAGAACCCTGCACTCTGAATGCAGCTCACGCCAGAACCCTGCACTCTGAATGCAGCTCACGCCAGAACCCTGCACTCTGAATGCAGCTCACCCCAGAACCCTGCACTCTGAATGCAGCTCACCCCAAAACCCTGCACTCTGAATGCAGCTCACCTCAGAACCCTGCACTCTGAATGCAGCTCACCCCAGAACCCTGCACTCTGAATGCAGCTCACCCCAGAACCCTGCACTCTGAATGCAGCTCACCCCAGAACCCTGCACTCTGAATGCAGCTCACCCCAGAACCCTGCACTCTGAATGCAGCTCACGCCAGAACCCTGCACTCTGAATGCAGCTCACGCCAGAACCCTGCACTCTGAATGCAGCTCACGCCAGAACCCTGCACTCTGAATGCAGCTCACACCAGAACCCTGCACTCTGAATGCAGCTCACGCCAGAACCCTGCACTCTGTACACAGCTCATGCCAGAACCCTGCACTCTGTACACAGCTCATGCCAGAACCCTGCACTCTGTACACAGCTCATGCCAGAACCCTGCACTCTGTACACAGCTCATGCCAGAACCCTGCACTCTGTACACAGCTCATGCCAGAACCCTGCACTCTGTACACAGCTCATGCCAGAACCCTGCACTCTGTACACAGCTCATCACAGATCCCTGCACTCTGTACATAGCTCACCCCAGAACCATGCTCTCTGTACATAGCTCAACCCAGAACCCTGCACTCTGTACATAGCTCAACCCAGAACCCTGCACTCTGCATGCAGCTCACTCCAGAACCCTGCACTCTGAATGCAGCTCACCCCAGAACCCTGCACTCTGAATGCAGCTCACCCCAGAACCCTGCACTCTGAATGCAGCTCACCCCAGAACCCTGCACTCTGAATGCAGCTCACCCCAGAACCCTGCACTCTGAATGCAGCTCACCCCAGAACCCTGCACTCTGAATGCAGCTCACCCCAGAACCCTGCACTCTGAATGCAGCTCACCCCAGAACCCTGCACTCTGAATGCAGCTCACGCCAGAACCCTGCACTCTGAATGCAGCTCACGCCAGAACCCTGCACTCTGAATGCAGCTCACGCCAGAACCCTGCACTCTGAATGCAGCTCACGCCAGAACCCTGCACTCTGAACGCAGCTCACGCCAGAACCCTGCACTCTGAACGCAGCTCACGCCAGAACCCTGCACTCTGAACGCAGCTCGCGCCAGAACCCTGCACTCTGTACACAGCTCATGCCAGAACCCTGCACTCTGTACACAGCTCATGCCAGAACCCTGCACTCTGTACACAGCTCATGCCAGAACCCTGCACTCTGTACACAGCTCATGCCAGAACCCTGCACTCTGTACACAGCTCATGCCAGAACCCTGCACTCTGTACACAGCTCATGCCAGAACCCTGCACTCTGTACACAGCTCATGCCAGAACCCTGCACTCTGTACACAGCTCATGCCAGAACCCTGCACTCTGTACACAGCTCATGCCAGAACCCTGAACTCTGTACACAGCTCATGCCAGAACCCTGCACTCTGTACACAGCTCATGCCAGAACCCTGCACTCTGTACACAGCTCATGCCAGAACCCTGCACTCTGTACACAGCTCATGCCAGAACCCTGCACTCTGTACACACACAGCTCATGCTAGAACCCTGCACTCTGTACACAGCTCATGCAAGAACCCTGCACTCTGTACACAGCTCATGCCAGAACCCTGCACTCTGTACACAGCTCATGCCAGAATCCTGCACTCTGTACACAGCTCATGCCAGAACCCTGCACTCTGTACACAGCTCATACCAGAACCCTGCACTCTGTACATAGCTCATGCCAGAACCCTGCACTCTGTACATAGCTCATGCCAGAACCCTGCACTCTGTACATAGCTCATCCTACAACCCTGCCCTCTGTATATAGCTCATGCCAGAACCCTGCACTCTGTATATAGCTCATCCTACAACCCTGCACTTTGTACGTAATGCACTCCAAACACTGCATTCTTTTATCCTTTTTTTTAAATGAATGTGCTGGGATATGTATGTATCCATGAGACTCTTGCTTGTGCAACAATAATAAAAGCATATTTTATAGATACAAGGAAGCCCAAGTTTTGTTTAATGATGCCCATTAAGCTCCTCCCACTATCAAAAGTTTGACCACGCCCACATTTGCAGCAGCGCGCTATGCAAGGTTACTTCCTTCCTCAAGTGTCCCTCATTCTGAAGTTCAAAAGTTGGGAGGTATGGCTGCAGCATTGCACTTGCCAGGGATATGCTCACAGTAAATGTTAATTGGTGATGTAGTGATAATTGCACCAGCCTGAACAGGAAGGACATGACAGGGAGCGACTTGGATCTACTCTGCAGCACTGGATAAAAGATGCAAGGGTCTGTCAGGAGTCCAGAAACTCATTGACCTTTTATACACAAACACTAATTACAAGCAAACAGATCACAGGTGAGAATGGTTACCTTTAATAGCCATTCAAACCCCTTTGTGTCAACTTGTGTGCGTTTTATCAGGCCAAAATCACCAGGGTATGTAAACTTTTGATCAGGGTAATTTCTGTTGCCTTTATGATTCAGGACCGGCTCACGCTGATATACGTCGGCACTTTGAAGAGGGGAATCGTTGTTATGGCAGCAGCTAGCTACCATAACCCCTGTATCCTCTTCTTCAATGAGCGGTCCGGCTTCTGATAAAAGTGGTCTCTGCGGCGGATTCGCGGGAGATAACTTTTATCGGCGGCGGGGGGGCTCCCCTCCCACCACTCTCTGGTGCCCTCCGCCGCTTTCCCAAGCTGCCGGTATCGGTGGAGGCGATTGGAACTTTCTTGGTGTTAGGTATGGAGACGAGTGAGGAGAAGATGGCCCCCACCCGTCTCCATACCATTGCAGAGCGGAAGTGACGTCAAAACGTCATTTCTGCACATAGCTCTTAACCACTTCAATACCAGGCCATAGTCATATGATGTCTGCAGATGGGATCTCCCATTCTGGGTGGGCATCATATGAGGTCCTCGGCTTCTCGCCACTCCTGCGGGCCCTGCGGGATGAAGCATGTCCCTCGGACACAGCCCATTCCAGATCCGTGTAAAGAGCCAATAAGAAAATGGATTTTTACCACGTTAGTGGCTGTGTCCAATCACAGCCGGCCACATGCACTGTCCACGTGCACGGCGCCCTAGGGGGCACACAGAGCACCAATCGGGGACGAGGCTTGTCACCCCGATCGCCGTAAAGAGCCAATGAAATTGGCTCTTTACCACGTGACCAGCTGTGTCCAATCACAGCTGGTCCCAGAATGTCAATAAACCGTGGTAACGAGATTGTGTGTGAGAAGGAGATTGCGGTAACAGCTCGTTACTGCTTACAGTGCACACCAACACACACTGATTGCCCCCCCCCCCCAATAAAGACCTGTCACCAACCATCAAAGTACCTGTCATCATCCATCAAAGTACCTGACACCAGCCATCAAAATACCTGTCATCAGCCATCAATGTACCTGACACCAGCCATCAAAATACCTGTCACCAGTCATCAAAGTACCTGAGTACCTGTCACAGCCCACCTGAGTACCTGTCACAGCCCATCTGAGTACCCAAGTACCTGTCACAGCCCATCTGAATACCTGAGTACCTGTCCCAGTCCATCTGAGTACCCGAGTACCTGAGTACCTGTCACAGTCCATCTGAATACCTGTCACAGTCCATCTGAGTACCCAAGTACCTGAGTACCTGTCACAGTTCATCTGAGTACCCGAGTACTTGTCAAAGTCCATCTGAGTACCTGTCACAGTCCATCTGAGTACCCCAGTACCTGTTACAGTTCATCTGAGTACCCGAATACCAGAGTACCTGTCACAGCCCATCTGAGTACCTGTCACAGTCCATCTGAGTACCTTTCACTGAGTACCTGAGTACCTGTCACAGCCCATCTGAGTACCCAAGTACCTGTCACAGTCCATCTGACTACCCGAGTACCTGAGTACTTGTCACAGTTCATCTAAGTACCTGAGTACCTGTCACAGCCCACCTGAGTACCTGTCACAGCCCATCTGAGTACCTGGATACCTGTCACAGCCCATCTGAGTACCTGGATACCTGTCACAGCCCATCTGAGTACCTGGATACCTGTCACTGCCCTTCAGAGTACCTGTCACCACCCATCAGAGTACCCAAGGACCTATCTACAGCCCATCAGAGTACCCGAGTACCTGTCACCAGCCCATCAGAGTACCCGAGTACCTGTCACCAGCCCATCAGAGTACCCGAGTACCTGTCACCAGCCCATCAGAGTACCCGAGTACCTGTCACCAGCCCATCAGAGTACCCGAGTACCTGTCACCAGCCCATCAGAGTACCCGAGTACCTGTCACCAGCCCATCAGAGTACCCGAGTACCTGTCACCAGCCCATCAGAGTACCCGAGTACCTGTCTCCAGCCCATCAGAATACCTATCACTAACCCGTCAGTGTACCAGAGTCAGTGGCGTAGCGTGGGGGGGTGCAGGGGGTGCCGTGGCCCCGGGCGCGATATTTAGGGGGGCGCCAGTATGTGTCACTGGCTGCCTCCTCCTAATTTCTAATTTTGTGTCCCCGGGCTCCGGCCGCCATGTTAAGTGTCCGGCGCCCTGTGATTGGGTGTATGGGGGTCATGTGAGGCGCCCCGCCTCCGCACATGACCCCCATACACCCAATCACAGGGCGCTGGATACTGAACATGGCAGCAAGCAGAGCGCAGGGAGAGAAGAAAGTGAGCCGCCGCTGTGTTCTCCTCCTCCTCCGGATCGATGCAGCCAGGAGAAGAAGGTAAGTGAGAGTCTTGTTACTGGGAGGGGGAGAGAGGGGGGGGGCAAGAGAGAGAGACTGTAGGCAGGACAATGTAGTTTAGTATAGTATGGAGGTCAGTGTAGTGTCACTATGGGGGGCAGTGTAGTGTCACTATGGGGGGCAGTGTAGTGTCACTATGGGGGGCAGTGTAGTGGACAGTATTGGAGGAGACAAGTCAGTGCAGCCAAGTCCTGTCTCTGCCGATGCCTGACCCCTATCACAGGATCTGTTACACACACACAGATCCTCAGTGTCTGGGGGAGGGGCGCTGATGTCCTATCCAGCAGGAGCCCGGGAGGAAGGACATCTCCCATGCTGTTATTCAGTACATTTGTTAGATGGATGTTGTGTAATTATTGTGCTAGGGGACAGACTGCTGCTTCCCCCATGTAATGTGCTCTCTTGTGCCCAGTGCCCACCATGTCATGTGCCTTGCAGTGCCCCCCATGTAATGTGCTGTGCCCTCCATGTCCTGTCATGTGCATTGCAGTGCCCCTATGTAATGTGCTGTGCCCACCATGTCATGTGCATTGCAGTGCCCCCCATGTAATGTGCTGTGCCCACCATGTCATGTCATGTGCCTTGCAGTGCCCCCCATGTAATGTGCTGTGCCCACCATGTCCTGTCATGTGCATTGCAGTGCCCCTATGTAATGTGCTGTGCCCACCATGTCATGTGCATTGCAGTGCCCCCCATGTAATGTGCTGTGCCCACCATGTCATGTCATGTGCCTTGCAGTGCCCCCCATGTAATGTGCTGTGCCCACCATGTCCTGTCATGTGCATTGCAGTGCCCCTATGTAATGTGCTGTGCCCACCATGTCATGTGCATTGCAGTGCCCACTATGTAAAGTGCTGTGCCCACCATGTCATGTGCATTGCAGTGCCCCGCATGTCATGTCATGTGCCTTGCAGTGCCCCCCATGTAATGTGCTGTGCCCACCATGTCATGTGCCTTGCAGTGCCCCCCATGTAATGTGCTGTGCTCACCATGTCCTGTCATGTGCATTGCAGTGCCCCTATGTAATGTGCTGTGCCCACCATGTCATGTGCATTGCAGTGCCCACTATGTAAAGTTCTGTGCACACCATGTCATGTGCATTGCAGTGCCCCCCATGTAATGTGCTGTGCCCACCATGTCATGTCATGTGCATTGCAGTGCCCCTATGTAATGTGCTGTGCCCACCATGTCATGTGCATTGCAGTGCCCACTATGTAAAGTTCTGTGCACACCATGTCATGTGCATTGCAGTGCCCCCCATGTAATGTGCTGTGCCCACCATGTCATGTGCCTTGCAGTGTCCCCATGTAATGTTCTGTGCCCACCATGTCATGTCATGTGCCTTGCAGTGCCCCCCCATGTAATGTGCTGTGCCCACCATGTCATGTGCCTTGCAGTGTCCCCATGTAATGTGCTGTGCCCACAATGTCATGTCATGTGCCTTGCAGTGCCCCCATGTAATGTGCTGTGCCCACCATGTCATGTGCCTTGCAGTGCCCCCCATGTAATGTGCTGTGCCCACCATGTCATGTGCCTTGCAGTGCCCCCCATGTAATGTGCTGTGTCCAGTATGTCATTTGCTGTACGTTGCAGTGCCCACCATGTAATGCGCTGTGCTGACCATGTCATGTGCTGTGCATTACATTGCCCTTCATGTGATGTGCAGTGCCCACTATGTCATGCTGTGCCTTGCAGTGCCCACCATGTAATGTGCAGTGCCCACCATGTCATGTGCTGTGCCTTGCATTGCCCACCATGTAATGTGCAGTGCCCACCATGTCATGTGATGTGCCATCCAGTGCCAACCATGTCATGTGCAATGCCCACCATGTCATGGCTGTGCCTTGCAATGCCCGCTATGTAATTTGCAGTGTCCACCATGTCATGTGCTGTGCCATACAGTGATCCCACCATGTAATGTGCAGTGCCCACCGTGTAATGTGCAGCGCCCACCATGTCATGTGCACTTCCCACCATGTCATGTGCTATGCTGTGCCCACCCTGCCATGTGCTGTGCCCAGCATGTAGTGTGTTGTGCCCACTGTGTAATGTGCTGTGCTGTTCAACAGTGCCCACCATGTCATGTGCAGTTCCTAACATGTAATGTGCAGTTGCATTTCCCACCATGAAACGTTCTATGCCATGCAGTGCCCACCATGTAATGTGTTGTGCCCACCATGTAATGTTATGTGCCATTCAGTGCCCACCATGTAATGTGCTGTGCCCACCACGTCATGTGCTGTGCCATGCAGTGCCCACCATGTAATGCGCTGTACCCACCATGTAATGTGCTGTGTCATACAGTGCCCACCATGTCATGTGCAGTGCCCATCATATAAATTGCTGTGCAGTGCCCACCTAGTATGGTGGACAGTGTAGTATGGTGGACAGTGTAGTATGGTGGACAGTGTAGTATGGTGGTCAGTGTAGTATGGTGGTCAGTGTAGTATGGTGGTCAGTGTAGTATGGTGGTCAGTGTAGTGTAGTATAGTGGACAGTGTAGTATGGTGGTCAGTATAGTGTAGTATAGTGGACAGTGTAGTATGGTGGTCAAGTGTAGTGTAGTATAGTGGACAGTGTAATGTAGTGTAGTGTAGTATAGTGGTCAGTATAGTGGACAGTGTAGTATAGTGGTCAGTGTAGTGTAGTATAGTGGTCAGTATAGTGGACAGTGTAGTATAGTGGTCAGTGTAGTATGGTGGCGAGTATAGTATAGTGGTCAGTGTAGTGGACAGTGTAGTTCTCAGTGTAGTGGTCAGTATAGGAATCAGGTAGGTCAGTACTATTGTATTTGAAGGGACTCAGGGATAGCTAAAAGTCCGCAGGTTGGGGGGGGGGCGCAAATTACTTGCCTTGCCCCGGGTGCTGACAACCCACGCTACGCCACTGACCAGAGTACCTATCTGCAGCTCATCAGGTTACCCAAATACATGTCTCCAGCCCATCTGAGTACTCGAATACATGTCTCCAGCCCATCTGAGTGCCCGAGTACCTATCTGCAGCCCATGCCTCATAGAATATATGTTGGGGTATTTTCTTTCCAAAATGAGGTCATTTTGTGAGTAATTATACTGTCCTGGTGCTCCAGGACCTTCAAAAGTGTAATAGGAAGGAATGAAATGAGATGTATAATTTATGCTCCTAGAACGCCTGAAGGTACTACTTCAGTGTTGGACCTCTCTATGTTGCCAGACTGTATAAAAGTCTCACACATGTGGTATCGCCATACTCAGAACGAGTAGCAGAATATATTTTGGGGTGTAATTTTTGCTATATACATGCTATTTGTTAGAAATATCTTAAAAATTGACAACTTTGTGTAGAAAAAAAAAAAGTTTTAATTTTCTTTTTACGTTTTCCGAAGACTGGAAAAAAATGAACCCTTCAAAAGACTCATAATGCCTCAAAGAATATACGTTGGGGTGTTTGCTTTTCAAAATTGGGTCATTTTGTGGGTAATTCCATTGTCCTGGTGCTCCAGGGCCTTCAAAAATGTAATAGGTCGTTAGGAAACTAGAGGTGTAATTTATGCTCCTAGAACCCATGATGGTTCTCCCTGCATGTTGGACCTCTCTGTGTGGCCAGGCTATTTAAAAGTCACACACATGTGGTATTGCCATACTCGGGAGGAGTAGCAGAATGTATTTTGGGGTATAATTGGAAGTATGCATATGCTGTGTGTGAGTATTAAATTGTTATTATGACAATTTTGTGAAACAAAAATAAATTTCATTTTCCCAAGAACTGTGGGAAAAAAATTACAACTTCAAAAAACTCACCATGCCTCTTACTAAATACCCTGGAATGCCTACTTTTCAAAAAGGGGTCATTTGGGGGGTATTTGTACTGTTCTGACATTTTAGAGCCTCAAGAAATGAGATAGGACCTCAGTACATTAGGTGTGATCAATTTTCAATGATTTGCACCATAGCTTGTAGACTCTATAACTTTCACACAGACCAAATAATATACACTGTTTTGGGATATTTTTACCAAAGATATGTAGCAGTATAAATTTTGGCACAAATTTATGAACAAAAATTACTTATTTGCAAAAATTTATCATAGAAACAAAAAAAAAAGTGTATTTTTTTTTTCACAATTTTCGCTCTTTTCTTACTTATGTCACAAAAAATAAAAAACCCAGTGGTGATTAAATACCACCAAAAGAAAGCTCTATTTGTATGAAAAAAATTATAAAAATTTTGTTTGGGTATAGTCTTGCATGATTGAGTAATTGGCATTCAAAGTGTAAGAGCACTGAAAGCTGAAAATTGGCAGGAAGGGTGTATAAGTGCGCTGTATTGATGTGGTTAACCACTTGCCGACCGGTGCACGCCGATAAACGTCGGCACTATGGCAGCGGTGGGCAAATGGGCGTACCTGTACATCCCCTTTAATTGGCGAGGCTAGCGGGCACGCAGCGTGACCATGCCCGCGGGACCCACAGGACCCGCGGACTTGATGTCCTCTGGTCTCCCGGCGATCGTGTCACAGAGCTGCAGAACAGGGAAGTGCCTAGTAAACAAGGCATTTCCCCATTCTACCTTGTGACATGACAGGGATCTACTGCTCCCTGTCATCGGGAGCAGTGATCGCTGTCATGTGAGTGGAAGCCCATCCTCCCCACAGTTAGAATCACTCCCTAGGACACACTTAACCCCTTGATCGCCCCCTAGTGTTTAACCCCCTCCCTGCCAGTGTCATTTACACAGTAATCAGTGCATTTTTTAGCACTGATTGCTGTATAAATGACAATGGTCCCAAAATAGTGTCAAAAGTGTCCGATGTGTCTGCCATAATGTCGCAGTCACAATAAAAATCGCAGATTTACTAATTTACTAATAAAAAAAATTAATAATAAAAATGCCATAAAACTATCCCCTATTTTGTAGATGCTATAACTTTTGCGCAAACCAATCAATATACGCTTATTGTGATTTTTTTTACCAAAAATATGTAGAAGAATACATTTTGGCCTAAACGGAGGAAAAAAATCGTTTTTTTAATTTTTTTATATATTTTTGGGGGATATTTATTATAGCAAAATGTAAAAAATATTGCTTTTTTTTTCAAAATTTTGCTCTTTGTTTGTTTATAGCGCAAAAAATAAAAACCACAGTGGTGATCAAATACCACCAAAAGAAAGCTTTATTTGTGGGGAAAAAAGGACGTCAATTTTGTTTGGGTGCAATGTCGCATGACCGCGCAATTGTCAGTTAAAGCAACGCAGTCCCAAATCCCAAAAGGTGCTCTGGTCAGGAAGGGGGTAAAATCTTCCGGGGCTGAAGCGGTTAAAGGGACATTTTTTTTTTTTTTTTTTTTACTGCATTTTAGTGTAAATATGAGATCTGAGGTCTTTTTGACCCCAGATCTTATATTTAGGAGGTCCTGTCATTTCTGTTTACATCGGATGTTTACATTCCTTGTAATAGGAATAAAAGTGACACATTTTTTTTTTTAAAGAACAGTGTAAAAATAAAAAATAAAAAGTAAATTAAACATGGAAAAAAATCAAAAATTTGAAAGCGCCCCGTCCCGCCGAACTCGCGTGCAGAAGCGAACGCATTCGTGAGTAGCGCCTGCATATGAAAACAGTGTTCAAACCACATATGTAAGGTATCGCTGCGATCGCTGCAATAATTCTAGCCCTAGACCTCCTCTGTAACTCAAAACATGCAACCTGTAGAACTTTTTAAACGTTGCCTATGGAGATTTTTAAGGGTAAATGTTTATCGCCATTCCACAAACGGGTGCAATTTTGAAGCGTGACATGTTGGGTATCAATTTACTCGGCATAACATTATCTTTCACAATATAAAAAAAATTTGGCTAAGTTTACTGTTGTCTTATTTTTTAATGCAAAAAAGTGTATTTTTTCCAAAAAAAGTGCACTTGTAAGACCGCTGAGTTGCAGTACAGTGAGTAAAATAAGTATTTGATTACCAAGCAAAACATGACTTAGTACTTGGTGGAGAAACCCTTGTTGGCAAGCACATAGGTAAGACGTTTCTTGTAGTTGGTGACCAAGTTTGCACACATCTCATGAGGGATTTTGGTCCACTCTTCTTTACAGATCTTCTCTAAATCCTTAAGGTTTCTTGGCTGTCGCTTGGCAACTCGAAGTTTCAGCTCTCTCCATCAATTTTCTTGTCAAAAATATTTTATTTAGTACAATAAAATATACAATACAGATATATTATGTAATGTATAATGGCAGATACAATGTTGTTCAGGATTAAGTAATTTGGTAAGAGTGCAAAACAATATATATGTTAGGTACCTGGTAGTAGAGCCTGACTTGTAGGAGAGGACCTCTCATACAGCGCTGGTTCAGGAGCCACTGGAGTGAGGACAGTGGTCTCCTGAGCACAGTGGGGTAGGAGTGCCTGTGGAGCGGAGTCTCTGGAGCCGATGTGATGAGAGATCCCTCTGGGATGGCTGGACTGCAGATCAGGTAGACACTGGAGGCAGCACACTGGAACACTTGTAGAAGCAGAGATCACTGGAGCTGGAGCTGAAGGTGCTACAGCACAGAGGAACAGCAGGCATAAGCAGGGTCAGACAGTCCGGGTCAGCACGGGTATGAGACAGGCAAAAGCAGCAGGCAGAGGCAGAGTCAGTAGGCAGGCGGAGGTTTGGCAACGGTATCAGGCAGGTAGCAGAAGAGTAGTCAGGCAAGCCGGGTCGGATCGGAGCAGGACGGATAGTCAATCAAGCCGGGTCAAACGGGTAACAGCAAACAGGTTCAAGTTAAGCACAGATCACAAGCTGAGACGAAGCAGCAATGTGCCAGAGGCACAGGGGGATTTATATATGCACTTTGGCGCCAAACCGGCGCTATCGCGAACGCGCGCATGCCCGTACACGCACACGTGCACCCGCGCGCGCGCCCGAGCGCCGCGTACCCGCGTGTGCCCTGACGCCGCGCTGACGCCCGGGAACACCAGGAACTTGCCGGGAAGTGTGCGATGGAGCGCGCCGACGCCCACGTCTAGTGCTGGTGATACCCTGACAATATAGTTATATAACATCTGATGTATTGTCATCAAACTGTTAGAAGGTGATCACTAAAATGTGAAAAATTCCTGAACAAACAAGAGTTGGTGGGGTGACTGTAGGGTATAATACTGTAATCTGTAATTTGAGGAGCTCCAACATCGTAAAAGAGATTGAAAGAAAGAATAGAAAGAAGGAAATTGAAGAGCATAGAGAGGTCCATCAGGTTAATCTAAGAGTCACAGCGAGGTATAGTATAGTCAATGTAATTTCAAATCAACTACCACGGCATTAGGACTGAGTTGTTAAAAGATGGCGGTAGGTAATATTTAAGCCAGGGCTGCCATATTTTATGAAATTTGGGAACTTGGTTATGTTCAATAGCCACCATTTTAGCTTGAATCAAGGCATTGTTCATTCTTTGTTTTGTCTCAACCAATGACAATAAAGGAGTTTTCCAAGCTTTTGCCACTGTTTGTTTAGCTGCTGTGAGGAGATAAATAAAGGGTTTGAATTGGGCGTGTGCCAGACTATCTGATTTGAGGTTGAGCAGTGACGTGATGGGGTTAGGTTGTAAGCGTATGTAAAGATTTCTTTCCAGAATGTCTGTGCTTTTGGACAGGACCACCAAATATGCATGTACGTACCAAAAATTGTACAACCTCGGAAACATAGAGCAGAGTAGGTAGGGGTATATTTAGCTATTCTAGCTGGTACAAGGTACCAGTGGGTTAATACTTTATAGTTGGTTTCCATCGCTATAATATTAGGGAAGGATGGTTGTCAACCAGATTTTCGACCATTCTGCAATATCCAGGGTGTGTTCCAGATCCTCCTTCCATTTCTGAGTGTAGGTTGGTTTATCTGTTTCGGATTTAACTAATAGTTGGGAATAGAGGGAATACATTTTTCCTTTAGCATGTGGATCTTTCTTACAAAAATGATTTGAAACTAGTGAAGTGATTCAGGGGTACATCAGTATTAGTATTAGGTGTGAAAAAATGTTGATTTGGAGATACTGGAAAAATTCCGATTGAGGTATGCCTTGAGTTTCACAGAGAGACAGAAAGGGAATAAAGGATGAAGAGGTGACATTCTTAATACATCTAGGAAGACCATACTTTGAAAGACAAGAGATAGATCCATGCAGGGTAAAAGGCTGGATATTTAAGGAAGGAGAAGAGAGGGTTGTGTGGAGATTGTGAATGATGTTTAAGTTTAAACCTATCCCAAAGGGCAAGATAATGTTTGGTTATAGGATTGCGTAAACCAGGGCGGTCTTTGGGGTGGAGCCATAATAAGTTTGAAATCGATAAAGGATCACATTTGTTTGCCTCTATCGATACCCACAAAAGGAATTTCCTGCGTGGCATGGTATTTGTATAAGCTGGTGTGAGCTGCTCTGTAATATGTAGCAAAATTTGGTACTCCTAGGCCTCCTGAATTTTTAGGGAGATTTAATGTGTGTAAGGGTTTTCGCAGTTTTGAGGAGCCCCATATGAATGTTGATTATCTTTTCTGTACAAGACTTAAGTAGTGGGAAGGAACTGTAATCGGTAAGACTCTAAACTAATACAATAATGTGGGAAGGATCGTCATTTTTTTATAACATTTATTTTTCCCAACCAGGATATAGGGAGATGGGACCAATGTTTCATTAGGTTTGTGATGAGTTTCAGAGTGATAGGGTAATTAGTTGAATACAGGTCTGAGAAAGAGGCAGTAAGGTGAATCCCTAAATACGGGATTGATTTTTCAGCCCAAATGAAAGGGAGTGCTATTTTTGATTAAGTAATTTCCGTTGTTGAAAGGGATATCTTTGATGCTAAACATTTCTTAAGGTTAATTGTTAATCCGGATATACTGGCAAACTTGTTGAGGATGTGATAGAAGTTAGGGCCTGAACCTTGGGAGGGATGATAGAAACAATAAAATATCATCTGCGAATAAGCAGAGTTTATGTTGTTAGCTGCCTAACTCAATTCCGGTAATAGTTGGATCTAATCTAAGATATTGAGCTAGAGGTTCTATTAAAAGGGCAAATAATAAAGTGGAAAGTAGGCAGCCCTGACATGTGCCTTTTTCTATATTGAAATATTCTGATTTATAACCCACATATTTTACGTAAACTTAAGGATTATTGTAGAGTGCTGCTATCCAATTAGCGAAGTGGGGGCCAAATCCCCAATTATGGTGGGTGTGTTGTAAATAAGGCCAAGCTACTGAATCAAAGGCCTTTCTGATATCAAGGGAGAGGAAGCAAGAGGGAATGCGGCGTGTTTTGACTATATGTGCCAAAAGGACAGCATTATCACTTGCTTGGCTTGTAGGCATAAAACCAACTTGATTGCTATGTATCAGTTTGCCGATAATCTTGTTAAGGTGTGTTGCTAAGATTTTTGCTAGAATTTTAATATCTTGATTTAGAATAGAAATGGGGTGATACTTTGTGCAGGATGTATTATCCGAATGAGGCTTACGGATCATACGGATAATTGACATTAATGATTCTCATCTGAAGGAGTAACCATCTAGTAGAGTGTTAAATACATCTGCTAGGATAGGAGAGAGGGTTTCCGACAATGTTTGGTAATAAAAGGCTGAGTAGCCGCCTGGGTCTGGCCTTTTGTTTAATTTTAGCTCTTTAATAGTTTTAGAAACATCTTCTGTTGTTATATGTTCTTTAAGTAGACTTCTTTGGGTGTGTGTTAATACAGGAAGGTTTAATCTAGAAAAGAAGATGTCAGCTTCAGTATTGTTAAATTCTTTTGATGTTGAATACAGCAAAGATAAATGGGTACAGAGTTTTTGAACAATTTTGAGAGGCTTGCTAGTGTAATGCCGCGTACACACGGTCGGACTTTTCGTCTACAAAAGTCAGACAGCCTGTCCGACAGACTTCCGGCAGACTTTCGGCGGACTTGCGGCGGACTTGCGGCATACTTTCTAACGAACGGACTTGCCTACACACGACCACACAAAAGTCCGACGGATTCGTACGTGATGACGTACACCGGACTAAAATAAGGAAGTTCATAGCCAGTAGCCAATAGGTGCCCTAGCGTGGCTTTTTGTCTGTCGGACTAGCACACAGACGAGCGGATTTCGGGGTCCGTCGTAGTTACGACGTAAAGATTTGAAGCATGTTTCAAATCTAAAGTACGTCGGATTTGAGGCTAAAAAAGTACGTTGAAAGTCCGGAGAAGCCCACACACAATCGGATTACCAGCCAGCTTTAGTCCGTCAGCGTCCGTTGGACTTTTGTAGACGAAAAGTCCGACCGTGTGTACGCGGCATTAGTGTTATTTGATAATTTGAGTCGAATAGGTGTGATTTGTTTGTCAATAGACTTTGGTGCAAGTGCCAGGAAGGTGTTTGGTTTGTTAGATTTCATGTAGAAAGCGTGTTTTGATCTGCGTAGGGATTTGTCAGCGGATTCCGTTAGGAATAAATGATATTCCAGGCGGGCTTTTTCTAAATGTATTTTTGCCATTGGGGTAGGATTATTTTGGAAGGTTACAAAGGCTTTATTAAATTCAGATTCTAATTTACGTGCTAGAATTTTACGTTCACGTTTAATCAATGCAGTTTTTTGTTGAAATACTCCTCGCAGCACAGGCTTGTGTGCTTCCCAAAGGGTAAGTGGGGAAATCTTTTAAGGCTTGTTCAATTTTTAGGCAATGGGATGGGTTTTTGAGTGTAATGTTGGGGAGGTACCACATTGGGTTATGGGCTTTAGGGATAGTAGAGGTTATAGTGGTATAGACTGCATTATGATCTGACCAAGGAATGGGGATTATGTTTGATGCGAGTACTTCAGGTGTCATACATGAAGTTAGTAATATGTGATCAATATGGGTGGAGGTCTGATGTGAATGTGAGTAGCAAGTATAGTTTCTTTTCGTTGGACTACATTCTCTCCAAGAATCTACTAAATTGTATCGGGAGAGTAGTTGAGAGAAGGATTGATTATTTGAATTACGAGAAGGAATACAGGGTGACTTATCAAGAAGCGGGAAGAGGACCTGGTTAGAGTCACCACCTATGATAATTGTTCCCATCTTGTGGGCATATATTACTTGTAATAGATGTGATAAGAAGGGTATTGGTTGTTTGTTCGGAAAGTAATATGAGACTACTGTAACCTCTGTGTTCATGATGTGACCAGTGAGAATTAGGGTCCTTAATTTCTGACTGAATGGTGAATGAGGTAGAACAGTGAAAAGCTATGAGGGTTCCTCTTTGTTTGGCATTAGCTGAGGCTGTAAAAACTTGTGGGTAAAAAGGGGTTCATGTATTTAGGAGTGGAGCTCACTGTAAAGTGAGTTTCCTGTAGGCATATTATGTGCGCTTTCCGAGCCTGAAAGGAACGGAACGCTTTAGTTTGTTTCTGTGGAATATTGATTCCCTGAACATTCAGTGAAAAAATGTTTAAAGGTGCCATGGTATTTGATTAAAAAAATAGTACTCGCCAATACCTGAATAGAAAGAGGAGAAGGAACCAGTACAGTTTGAAGCGTAGGAAAGACAGGAAAAACTGAAAATATGAGAAATAAGATTAATTGATATACGAAATATCTTATTATGAGATCTAAAGATTTCCCGTAATTGGGGAAATAGTCCACCATCAGGGGAGGTGGAGCCATCGTCAATTACCCACATATTATGAGCGGGAATTTGAGGAAGGGAGATTGGGGCAGACTAAACGTCCGTGTGCAGGAGAAAAGCCCTAATAAAAATTCTGTAGGATAAATAATTACTAGGGCTTGGAAAATTAAAGATTAATTCCTCGATTAATCGTTAATTTTTTTGATCAATCAAAATTCTTTCAGGGAGTTCCGTCGGAGATCCGGTGACGTCACGGACATCAACGTCACCGGACTCCTCCCCCTTCCCCAAGTGCCTCCGTCTGCTAACAAAGGGAAGGGGGGAGGAGTCTGGTGACATCGATATCTGTGAAATCATAAATTGAGGAAGACAGATCCTAACGATTTAATTGATCTCACTGGTCAAAGTATTCAGATAAACATCTATGTAAATCCTGGACTTGGCTATGAAAATCAACATATCTGAGGGCTTTCCTGGCTGTAAGTCAGTTTGACGATGAACTGACATTGATTGGGTATCCAGCAATCAAGAAACATTGATGATGAGGGCACTTTTTTTCCAAAGAGCTGACACTTTGCTGTCTCAGCAGGTGATGGATGTCTCTGGCTCCCCATCACAAAGGTGCTATTTAAATAGCCCTGCCCCACCCCACTGAGGAAGTTCTGAGGAAGTTCTAAATGAACGTAACACGTATGGGGGGAGGAGCTACGCATGACGTCAGCTAAAAGTAGTTGGATCTGTATGTGCGTTATAATTGATAGAAATTAGTCGATTAATCGATTAAAAAAAAATTGATTAATCGAACACGAAAATTTTAATCAGTAACAGCCCTAATAATTACTAATAATATCACTAGTGCAACCCGCTAGGTATTAGATAATGCTAATCCTAGAACACTTTTTAAAAAAATAAATAAAAATGAAATAATTTAAGGCTTGTGTGACACCATTTTTTCCCCCCTAGGTCCAGTTGGACTAAAGTGGACTGAGGGGGGACTGTAGCCAGGGAAGGAAAAGAGGAAGGGGGTAGGGGGTTAGGCAGGGGAAAGAACGGGGAAATATTTGAGAGATTATTTGTCTAGAAATGCAATGACCTTCTCGAATTAGCAACCTTTCGTTGGTATATTAATAAGGGAGCAATAAGATATCATATATAATATCCAGTTATTATTAACAATAAAAGACTGAGCCATTGATCCCGTGATAACCCTAGTATAACTTTTCATATACATAAAGCTGGAATTTGAGCTTAGGTATTCAGTTTGTGGCTATATAGAGAACAAATATTCTGAGAAGAAGAGCTATGTGACTGATATTATGATAGTTTTACATATTCAGGGATCATAGCCTATTAGTCTAGGAATTATAGGGCAAAGCCTGAGTATTGGCTATACGTAGTAATAATGAGGGGGTCATGGGGAGAGAAGGGAAAAAATAAAAAATAAATTATATATATATATATATATATATATATATATATATATATATATATATATATATATATATATATATATATATATGTGTATGTGTGTGTGTGTGTGTGAAATATTTCTACAATTTGCATAGTACAGAAATAGGGCTTTTAGCACCTGAGTTTAACTAAGTGTGGAGGAGAGTATCTATGATCTATGTGTTGTTGGATCATGGCATCTTCTTTATCTAGAGGGGGGGGAGTCAAAGCGGCTTCTTTTATGTGAGTGAAGATGTTTTCCATTATTCTCTGAGAATTTGGTAGGATTTTGTGGAGAGGATGATGCTGATCTTCTGCGTGAGGTATTGGTATTGGGAGTGGCTTCCACTAGATGTAGATCTTGCAGGGTTTGCTGTAATTCTTTTGAAGATCTACAGATGTATTTGGAGCCTTGGTATGCAAAGCGAATGGAGAACAGAAACCCCCACTGGTAGATGATGTGATGACTTTGTAGTGCCAAAAGCTGGGGGTTCATTGCACGACGTTTGACTTATTGTGACTTGGGAAAGATCAGCAAATAGTTGATATTTATATCCCTGAAAAGATAAATCATTTTTTCCCTAGCTGCTGCCTGTAATTGTTCTTTTGTACGGTACAAATGGAATTTTGCGATTATATTGCGTGGTGTCCCATCATAAGGGTGCGATGAATTCTGTCCATTTCTAATCATTACATTGGTAAAGCAGGCTGGAGTTCCTGAAATAAGGCTGTTGTGGTAGATTGTAGATCAACTACTGACTCTGGTATGCCTCTAATGCGAAGGTTGGAGCATCTGGCTCTATTTTCATAATCTTCCAATCTAGATTGTAAGGTTAAATTTTCCTCCTTAAGCTTTTCCAATTTAGCCATGTAATCTTGTGCAGAATTCTCTATCTCATCCACTATGAGCTAGAGGTGCTAGAGCACCTCTGTACGCTTACCCAGCTCCCTTATTTCTTTTGTGAGGCTGTTTGTAATATGTTCAGATGTTTGCCTCAGAGCTTTATGAAGCATTTTTTCAAATTGCCTTAATAAAGCTGGGGGAACAGGAGAGTCTTGTGAAGAACCCTGTGTGAAGCTTAATTCTGAGTCTGACTCTCTTGGGGAGTCTGGCAGTTTAAGCTTCTGTTTAGGTGAGCACGCTGAGGCGTTTGAGGAGGAAGGGGCCGGCGCCATGGGACCGGCACCATTTTAGCCGCGGCCCGTGCTTGTACTTCCTTAATGGAGGCGTTTTTATTTTTGGTGCGGGTGCCTCCCAGCACCATCATTTTCAGTCCAAACGATGCCTCCGGGTCCCGGGAGTTAGCCGGCGTATATCGGTGTGCCTGGGTCCGGCGGGTTCAAAGTGTGTGACAGCTTTTCTCCTCACACAGAGCGGAGCTCTAACAGTGCATGACCGTTCTGTCAGAGTCCGCGCATGTGCCCCTTCTCCATCAATTTTCAATAGGATTAAGGTCTGCAGACTAGCTAGGCCACTCCATGACCTTAATGTGCTTCTTCTTGCTGTTCAGGGCACAGGACTCTTAAGGAACGGCATGGTATGCCATTCTTTCAGAGCCCATGCACTGGTGACGTAAACAGGAGATATTTTCCGTACCTATAGGTAAGCCTTACCTATAAGTAAAAGTCATGCATGTGAGCTTACTCCCACTTTAAGGTAACTAACAAGGCTACTTTAATATCAGCCCTAATACCTATATATACTATATTACCAAAAATAATGGGATGTCTGCCTTTACACGCACATGTACTTTAATGGCATCCCAGTCTTGGTCTGTAGGGTTCAATATTGAGTTGGCCCATCCTTTGCAGCTATAACAGCTATAGCTCTTCTGGGAAGGCTGTCCACGAGGTATAGGAGTGTGTCTATGGGAATGTTTGACCATTCATCCAGAAGTGAATTTGTGAGGCCTGGCTCGCAGTCTCTGCTCTAATTCATCCCAAAGCTGTCCTAGCTGGGTTGAGGTCAGGACTCTGTGTAGACCAGTCAAGTTCCTTCACCCCAAACTCGCTCATCCATGTCTTTACGGACCTTGTTTGTGCGCTGGTGCTCAGTCATTTTGGAACAGGAAGGGGCCATTACCAAACTGTTCCCACACAGTTGGGAGCATGAAATTGTCTAAAATGTCTTGGTATGCTGACGCCCTAATGCCCCGTACACACGGTCGGACTTTGTTCGGACATTCCGACAACAAAATCCTAGGATTTTTTCCGACGGATGTTGGCTCAAACTTGTCTTGCATACACACGGTCACACAAAGTTGTCGAAAAATCCGTTCGTTCTAAACACGGTGACGTAAAACACGTACGTTGGGACTATAAACGGGGCAGTGGCCAATAGCTTTCATCTCTTTATTTATTCTGAGCATGCGTGGCACTTTGTCCGTCGGATTTGTGTACACACGATCAGAATTTCCGACAACGGATTTTGTTGTCGGAAAATTTTATATCCTGCTCTCAAACTTTGTGTGTCGGAAAATCCGATGGAAAATCCGATGGAAAATGTCCGATGGATCCCACACACGGTCGGAATTTCCGACAACACGCTCCGATCGGACATTTTCCAGCGGAAAATCTGACCGCGTGTACGGGGCATAAGAGTTCCCTTCACTGGAACTAAGGGGCCAAGCCCAACCCCTGAAAAACAACCCATAATCCCCCCTCCACCAAATGATTTGGACCAGTGTATAAAGCAAGGTCCATAAAGACATGGATGAGTGAGTTTGGGGTGGAGGAACTTGACTGGTCTGCGAGCCAGGCCTTCTCGTCCAACATCAGTGACTGACCTCACAAATATGCTTCTGGAAGAATGGTCAAACATTCCCATAGAAACACTCCCAAACCTTGTGGACAGCCTTCCCAGAAGAGTTGAAGCTGTTATAGCTGCAAAGAGTGGGCCAACTCAATATTGAACTATTGGACTAAGACTGGGATGCCATTAACATTAATGTGCATGTAAAGGCAGATGTTCCAGTACTTTTGGTAATATAGTGTATTCCCATATAGACCATTTCTTGAACTCAGCCCCTTTCTTGCTAAGCACCATCATCTTCAGAAACAATAATCTGCATTTTAATGCTCCTTCATGCAATCTTTATATTCTGTACTGCACACAGAAAAACAGTAGAATAAGTACAATGAATGTGAGGCAACTTTTTAAACTTTCCTTTACCCAACTGTGTCTTATGCAGTCTTATGTAAAGAAGATTATCTAGAAGTGAAAAAGGAAGAAGAGATCACTGATCTATCAAGTGTAACAATGCTCACTGATGGAGGCTATTCAAATGTATGGAGATGATAATTATATGACTCTGCAACAAAATCCTGAGTTGTATGTAAAATAATCAGCCTAAATTATACTTAACATCCTGAGGAGTGCACATCTACAGAATACCGCATTGTATGGCTCCATTGTAATATAGCATTATTAACTGATGTTAAAGGAAACCTCCGGTTTTGTTAAAGTGACATTAAAATCTGCAAACTGTTTCACAATGCATTGCATAAATTGATGGTAGCACTGTGAATTAACTTTGGTTATAGTACTATCCATTGTTTAAAGTCTCTATCAAAAACTCTGTGTTGGCAAAAGCGTAAAGGGTTTGATCTTTTTTTTTTTTTTCTTTTTTGCTGCCTGAATAGATTTACTAAAGAAGTCCCCCTGACTTCCTGTACACACACAGGAAGTTTGTGCAATTTCCCTTAGTGGGGTCACATGCGCCAAGGAAAACTTGACATAGAATCTAACCCTTCCCTACTTTTTACAACTCTAAAAACTAAAATCAAAGTTTCCCTGGAGCTAAGCTTTATGTAGCATAATTATGAATGATAACTTGCAAATCCTGTCGCGTAATGTTCCACCCAATCCATGAAACATTCCTACCTACTAGCTTTGTGATGGGTGGTCGAAATGTGTAGGTGAAGCCCTACAATCCAAGAAGTGCTAAAATAAGTAGGGAGGGGTTCAGCAGGGCTATGTAAATTTCAGAACTGGATGAACAGATATACAAAAACCTTTGGCAGATAAACCAGTTACTAGATAGATATTTCATCTGTGAACTTAATTGTTTTCCTAGAGCACAGTTATAAACAATATCAGGTCACTAAAGCTGATGTTTAGGTATAAATTTTTTTGCATAGTTACATCAATTTAGCTTGGACAAATATAAGTATCCATATATCATACCTGAGTGATCCCTGTGGAAGCTGCAAATCACACCCTTGTTTGATCTATGTTGCATTTAGAAGGGACACTGTTGTGACTATGCCCTCTCCACCAGTCCAGCGTACCTCTGCCACCTCAATCCCAGTGACAGAATGGGATCCGAGCACCTAGTGTGGACCTGATGCGTGCTCTCACTTAACTCCTCTTCTCTCCTATATCAAATGGCTAGGTACATGGGGTCCTTGTATTGTGGGTTTTGTCCCAGATACTTTTGGGGAACTGATCACTAGGGAGGGAGCCAGAACACTGACCCCCTCACTACCGGAGGACCTGTCACCTTTGCCAGGTACCACGATTCATTTTCGGCTGCTATACACTCAGTTCTTGGTTACCCTTGGCAACTGCTCTCCACTCCAACTCTCCTGCCAAGTTAACCATTTGTAGTGGCCTTGCTTCACACCCCTTGTGTGCTTTACAGGCCCTGTTCTTCTGATTCTGAACTATCTAATGGCATGCTGCTGCCCCATGAGACACTGGCAGCCATCTTGGGCCAGGCAGGGCCTATTTAGGGCCCTGGCTCCCAGGTTTGGCACTTATTTGCAAATGGGTAGCTTAGGGACAGGTACCCCATCTGTTGGGTGACAGAACTAGTAGCAAGGAAAGGTTCCAGACAAAAAGGGAAAGCGTAGGGTTCACAACTTCTCTGTACATCTTCCCGCTTGGGCACTAGACGGGCAGGCCACATTCTGCCCCTCCAAACTGGCACTGTCAGTTCGTCTGGAACCTGCTCTCTACATGCTGTTAGGACCCGTGATTGTTTTTTGGTTGGGTTGTCTTCACACAGAGTTTATTGTGAACTGTCTTTGCATGACTTTAATACTAGTTCTTTATACCGCACTTAGACTGTGCACCTCACCTACACGTTCCAACCCAAATTGACTAAGCTGAGACTGCCTAGGCATACCTAAGTAGGTGTAGTCCCTAATTGGTGTCCTCCAAAGCTGGCAGATTCTTCTCATTCTTCTCATGTTTCAGTATTCAGAGAGACTACATGGCACAGCAGTCCTCATGCGCAGACTGTCTCTTGAGATGACATCTTTAGGCTTGGCCTTTCTCTTCTTCCCATGCAGGCCTGAGCAGAGAATTTCCCCTTTTTACTTACAGCACAGGGAGGAGGGCAGAGCCTAGAAAAGCTGGGAAACTGCAGAGATAGGTTTAACTCTTCCCTAACATGAGCAGACTAATCTGGCTTGTTTACGCACAAAATCCTCCCTGTAGGCACCTGCCTACAAGATTTAATAAGGTGGAGATGGTGACGTCACCACCCCACCTCTGCACCTTGTCCAAACCAAAATGCCTTGTATTTATTGCCAAGCAATTGACCTCCTTTGGCTACTATGCAGAAGGGAAAACACTGAATCCTGGACCTTAAACACTGCTAGTATCACTGAAGTAGCAGGTATGAAATATACATACTTACATTGCTCCAGGCTGGACCAATATAAATTTCCAATAAAATTCATACCTGAACTTCAGCTTTAATACAAAGTGAGTGAGTGGTGCCTTTTTTAGCCTGTATATTATTTTCAGTTCTCCATCTTGTTCTGGTCTTATTTATCCCAAAACTAACAAAAAACTGTACAGCTTGGTTCAAGATAGACAAAAACCTAATCTCCTAGTCATATTATCGGCCAGCCAATTATTTGTAATGCATTCACATCTCTATTAAACATATATTGTATGGTTAGGCTGCTAGATATTTGCTGATGAGTTAGTTGTCTTCAAGCTTGATTGCAAATGTGATAGGTTTCAGGAGTCATCCTGGCCTGCCAGCGGTCATGGCTTGTAACTCCTTCTCATCAAATGCTCCTTCAATTTATTCAGAATATCAGACTACCTCGCAGAAGGACAATTTGTTGTGATTTCTCTATCAGGGGATACAACTGCCAACCAGATCATTATCATCGTTCCCATGCTGAGCTAATGTGCTTGGTTTAAGCATTGTAATTATGTACATCCACCACTCCGTGATGTACAGTACAAAAGGGAAGGCATAATGAAAAGATCAAACTTTAGAAAGAGCCCCATGCAGGGTAACTCTGGATGTTTGTGATATCAATTAGTCATAAAGATGAAGTGAAGAGTGTCAGAGATTGCAATGTTGTAATGTTCACACAGTTACTTTGGTAAAGCTGCTATATTCTTTCTTGTTTTGTCATTCACGTGCAAATGCAAGCTTAGAAAGGGTTACATAATGTCAGCCCCAAGCAGAGTTCCACCCCTTTTTAAGTTTATTAAAAGTCAGCAGTTACAAAAAGTGTAGCTGCTGACTTTTAATAAACCGACACTCACCTGTCCCACAGACCAGCGATGCGGCGTCCCGAACCCTGGCACCTCTCCATCTCCTCTCCACAGCATCATCATTGCAAGAGTGGGCACCCAGCTTGTGTCTTCACAGCCGGGTGTGCACTGCGCATGCGCGCATTGTGCTGCGCCTTCTAAGTGGCCAGGCAATCTTCTGGGACCTGTGACGTGTCTCAAGAGATTGGAGGGAGGGAGAGAGGAGGAGTCGCTTAGGCGGCCGAGTGGAAGTGGGAGCTGGGTACCTGTCAAAACTAGGTACCCAGCTCCCCCCTTCCAAAAAAAAAAAATTACATGCCAAATGTGGCATGTAAAGGGGCGAGGAGTGCTTAAGGCGGAAGTTGCACTTTTGGGTGGAACTCCGCTTTAAAGCAAATCTGTTACCTTGCTCATTTTGGGCAAAGCGACAATGTCTGTTTACAGCCCACCTCATGGATACTTACTGTATACTGACCTTGTCAGCAGGGCCAGGATAAGGGGGGTGGTGGAAGGGACAGAAGCCCCGGGTGCAACATATTTCTAGTGGGGGCGCAGGTGAAGCCAACTCACAGTGCTGCCGGGTGCTGCTAAATATTGTTTCAGCCTGGCTGGACCAGTGTGACCACTTTCACTACTGTACACTGTTGCAGTTAGAGCTGACTGTGTGCCAAGTGCGCTCCTGCATCAGCACGCTAGACACATTCCCTTCCTTGTCAGGCAGAGTGATCTCTGCCCGACAGATGCTCTCTAGTCCTGGCCTGGCGTGATGTCATTCAGATGCCAAGATTCGGTAGGTGGGATGGAAGATAGAGTGGTGCTAGTGGCGCTGCATGGAAAGGAACGGTGTGCAACGTGGTTCAAGTAAGGCATTGGCATCCTCCTTCCTAAGGCACATTTAAAATTTAATTATGCGTGGCTTAAAATTAAACTCTTAAAACTCTTTCAAGGGGGATTAATTAACAATGCTATTAGTAATATGCAGCATAAAAGGGTTGATGTGCTGCCACTGGTCACTGATGCATTAATGACCAGTGGCAGTTAATTAACCCCTTTGCGTTTTTAGCTGTAGCATGAAGGGGTGGGGGGTAGGCATTTCTGCCCTGGGCACCGGATGACATTGTCCTGGCACTGTTCATCAGTGCTCCCCTGTCTCTTCTTTTTCTGTTGTAGCCACCAACAAAATACCCAATGTCATTTGGTGTTAGAGCCCACAGTGATCTCTGATGTCACTCCCTCCTTCAAGGGACAGTGCTTGGACCTAGCAATTGGCCACTAGGTCCAAGCACTACTTCATCCTGGGCAGAGGCCTGCTCTTACCCTATTTACCTTATTTTGCACTAACAGCCACAGAAGAATAAAAAGCAGATGAGCGTTGTTTTAGTTGGCCACCAGCAATGGCCACACTGGCCCAGGGCACCTCCCCTTGTCCTCCTGACACAAGAACGTGATGGGGTACCACACACATTTGTTATGGAGAAAATCTGCCATTTTGGCTGTGTGACGGACTGCCTGGCACCCCGCTAGGGTGCCCCAGCCAAGATACAGCTTTCTCCACTCTGGAACCATGAACTTGTATTATAGCTGTATTATAGCTTGTATTATAGCTGAGAATTGCACCCAAGAACTAGACGACACTAGCTTAGGTGCAAACTAGAACTGACTTTATTGTAAACTCACACAAAATATATACCACACAAAATCAGGTAAGAGCTTGATCACATTATCCTAAACAATGCAAACTGTAAACAGTAACATCATCAACACATCTAAGGAACAGCCAACAGCTAACAGTAATCTAATTAACAGTAAGCTAATTAACAACTAGTCACCTGACCAAGCCTTGATTAGTCAGGTAGTCAACCCCCAGACAATACGGCACCAGTATTCAAGAAGACCCAGGGATGACCAAATCTCATTAACCCCCCTAGCGGTATTCCCAAGTCTGGCTCGGGGTGCAATTTTAGAACCAAAAGCGGTAACCCCGAGCCAGACTCAGGATCGCATCGCAGGATCCATGTAGAGGTTACTTACCTTGTCCCCTGGATCCTGCGATGTCTCCCCGCTGTGATCGGCGACCTGCCATGTCTCACTCGATTCACAGTGCCGAGCTCCGTTCCCTGCGAGCGTTGCGACGCACGGGGACAGAGTTCGGCGCCAAATTCAAAAAGTAAAAAACACAGTATAGATACAATACTTACAGATTGCAGTACTGTATCAAATAATTACACATCCCCTTTGTCCCTAGTGGTTTGTCCAGTGTCCTGCATGCAGTTTTATATTATAAATACTGTTCTTTCTGCCAGGAAACTGGAGATTGTCCATACCAATCAAAAAATGTCAGTTTACGTCAAAAGTGCTTTTAGACCAGCTTAGAAAACAGCGATAATAAATTAGAATTACTTGCAGAATTGAGCGATAGTGATTTGTGGGGAAACCCGTCATCAAACACTGAAAGTAATGACAGCGACAATTCTTTTCAAATTTCAGTGTTTTTGATTTGATTACATTATTGAATATTTATTATTATTATATTATTATTATTTGTTATAATTATTTATATTTATTTTGTTATATTATAATTTATGATTTCGCTTTTCAAACTTTATCATACCCGGGATGTCTACTAGACTCTTGTTTGGACAGATTTAAGTGAGTTATTCCTAAGAATTACAGGCCTCCTATTTGGTTCGCACCAGAACTTACAAACAGACAAAAAATTCGGAAGAACACGCGAACACCATTAAAGTCTATGGCACAAGAAAATCTGTAAGATCAAAAGTGCCCATTTTAAATGCTTATATGCAAGTTATTGCCATAAAAAGTGTTTGGGGACCGGGTCCTGCGCCAGGGGACATGTATCAATGCAAAAAAAAGTTTCAAAAACTGACGTTTTTTTCAGGAGCAGTGATTTTAATAATGCTTAAAATGAAACAATAAAAATGAAATATTTCTTTATATATCATGCCTGGGGGGGTGTCTATAGTATGCCTGTAAAGTAGCCCTTTTTTCCCGTGTTTAGAACAGTACCACAGCAAAATTACATTTCTAAAGGAAAAAATGTAATTTAAAACTGATCGCAGCTGTAATGAATTGTTGGGGTTCGGCAATATAGATGAAAATCATTGAAAAAAAAAAAAACGACTTGGGTTCCCCCCCAGTCCATTACCAGGCCCTTCAGGTCTGGTATGGATTTTAAGGGGAACCCTGCAGCAATTTTTTTTTTAAAAATGGCGTAGGGGGCCCCCTCAAAATCCATACCATACCCTTATCCGAGCATGCAACCTGGCAGGCCGCAAGAAAAGAAGGGGGGACGAGAGAGCCACCCCCTCCTGAACCATATCAGGCCACATGCCCTCAACATGGGAAGGATGCTTTGTTGTACCCCCCCGAAAGCTCCTTGTCCCCATGTTGATAGTTGGATAAAACTATCATAGTGGCAAGAGTAAATGTAAAACTGATTCAATTATTGAAAAAGAGAATATCCCCCCTTATGGGATAGTGGGATCCAGAGGATGGAGCCAGCCGGCCTGCATTTTCCTGTGCAGGGGCCAACGTGTCAGCCAGCCTGTGTAGGTCCCTGCCACCCTGTGTGTTGTTCAGCGGCGGCGTGTGTGTCAGCCTGGAAAAAAATGGCTGGCTCCATCCTCTGGATCCACTCACCTTTTCCAGGATCAGTTCAGAGTACTGGGACCACAATCAGGATGTATCCCCAGGCAACAGAATGACTGCATACCCCATATTGACATACACCCATGCTTGTTTCTCACTACTGTCATGTGAGTAGCCATTTGGCTGATTATACTATCAATAAACCGTAATTTTAAACATATTGCACTTAGTAGGCGCCCCTTTTTGTTCTTTTACCTTGCCTTCCAGAGTCTGCTTCACTCTCAAGGGAGCTGCCATCAGTGCTACTGTTTTACTGTTTTATGGACTTTTTGTTTTATATCGGGACTTTGCTCTTTTTCGGCTGATCTACTTTATGTTAGATTATATTATATTTTATACATAGCCCTTTGTTTAACATGTGTTCTTTCATGTATTGTTATTAGTTCCATAACACAGTGCTTGTACCGTCTTTGCTTGATTCTTTCGTTTTTATTCAATATAAAGTGAGGCTGCATGTGACTTTTAAGCCAGCAGGTGACCTATTGGCAGAGGCGCATCCCTTAGGCTAGGTTCACATTGATGCTGTTTCATTTTAATGGGCTGCTGTGCTTCCTGAAATGCAAGAAAAAGATCCCTGCGCCATTTCTGCAATCACAGCCTGCACAGAACTGCATGTGCAGTGTGGTTCCCAGTGCAGGTGCGATTTCCAGTGCCTGTGGAGTGCCATTAGTATTAATGGTACCCGCACGCATCCAGCACGTTTTTTTGTGTGGGTGGGTGCGGCTGAAAAACAGGTGTGGACCCGCAGCAGGAAACATCTGCACTGATGTGAGCCTAGCTTTAGTCTCTGAATACATTGTATATTAACACGTTCCTTCATCAGAAGTCAATAAAAGAAATTACTTCTGTTGAGTGAGGACCGTCACATGCTGATCGAAATTTGGCCGATCCCCGCTGAACTGATCACATTTCAATCAGCGTATGGCCAGCTTTAGTCCAACGTTTTAATTAGATAAAATGAGACAAAATGATACTGCTTTTTCCTTAGCTAACCAATACCACTCTGATGGTAAAGGTATATGAATAATGCAAGAAAATAGGAACACATAGGGGTTGATTTACTAAAACTAGAGAGTGCAAAATCTGTGCATGGTAGCCAATCAGCTTGTAACTTCAGCTTGTTCAATTAAGATTGGGCAATAAAACCTGGAAGCTGATTGGTTTCTTTGCAGAGCTGCACTAAATTGTGCACGCTCAGTTTTAGTAAATCAACCCCATAGAACAGTCTAAATACATAAAAGATGAATAAATAAATAAGTAAATTTGATTTAGAATTGGTAACATTTTTTATTTAACTGCTTGCTGCCTGGCCTCAGTACATTTACTGTGGCAGGGCAGGACAGCCAGGCTGGATCACGTACATGTATGTCACCAGCTGATGGGCGTTCAGTGCGCCTCTCCTGCCATGGATTGTGGATCCCGGTATCCGGCCACTTTGAGCAGCGGGGCATCACATGATCGCTATGCGATCACATGATCACACTGTAAACACAACTTTTATGAAGGGCCCACAGCTATCACATGGTACCTGGGCCAATCACAGCACCCTGTACCTTGTGATAGCTGTGAGCTAATCATATAACACAATAGTAATCACAGCTGTTATGAATGTAACCCATTCATGACAGTTCAAACCATTGCTGTTACAGTGATCACTGTAACAGCATTTAACCACTAGCCGACCAGCTCGCGCAAATATACTGTGGCAGGTCGGCTCTCCTGCTTGAATCGGCGTACCTGTACGGCAGCTCGTGCAGGCGTAGTTGCGGGCGCGCGCGCTCTCGCTCCCGCTGCATGCTGTCTGCCAGTGACCCGCGATCGCCTGGTAGAGAGGCAGAACGGGGATCTGCCAGTGTAAACAAGAAGGATGCCCGTTCTGACAGGGGACATGTCAGAGGTCTACTGTTCCCAGTGATTGGGAACAGTGATCTGTCATGTCCCAGTGGGTCCATCCCCCCCTACAGTTAGAACACACCCAGGGAACAAACTTAACCCCTTGATCGCCCCCTAGTGTTAACCCCTCCCCTGTTAGTGTCATTTTTACATTGATCAGTGCATTTTTATAGCACTGATCAATGTAATAATGTCACTGGTCTTCAAAAAGTATCATTTGGGGTTAGATGTGTCCGCCGAAATGTCGCTGTCCCGCGAAAAATTGCAGATCGCCGCCATTACTTGTAAAAACAATAAAAATAAATAAAAGTGCCTAAATCTATCCCAAAGTTTGTAGACGCGATAACTTTTGCTCAAACCAATCAATACTTGACCGGTTTCACCAATGTCACTCAATGGAGTGTACTGATTAGGATGCTCCAGCCCAGGATCAGCCTCCCTGGCACTTCCCCCTCTATCCTTCCTGACTGTCACCCATCTACTCTTTTCTGGTGCCTGCACCTCTTTGTCTCCACCCGACTCTGTGCTGACCCCTGCAGGCACCTGCAGGTTACATTCCCAGCTTTCCTTTAGTACGGAGGGTCTTCTCAGTGCTGACAATTACTTCCCTAGATTCAGAACCTGGGCTTCCAGGGAAACAATGTGCTTACATTTTGCACAGCAGTATTCGTCCTCGATCAGATAATCAAGGAACGCATACATGCCACAAGATGTACACCGGGTCGGGCATGGCACCTACCAATTTAATGAGGATTGGGATTATACCCTGTCCAAATGACCTAACAACTACCTTCCTGACACTACTACTCAACAATATAATACACAGGTACTCAGGGCTTTTTTTCTCAAACAATAGGTGCTTGAACTTAACCACAGCCCCACAAAACCCCTCCCCCTACACACACCCTCCAAATCACATCAAATAATGGGTGTGTTCAGGCAAATTTCACGAAAACAGTAGGAGGGTCTTAAAGGGGCATTAAATACCAGGATTGCATTACATACAGAGTGCAGAACTATCACTTGTAACCACAGAAACCAGACTTCTGTGTTTAGAAGTGATTGTGGTGAGCAGGCACCAAAGGGTCTGAGCCAGAGGTGGTAGAACTGAGTTCCACCAAGTTCCCCCTGAAAAAAAGCCCTGCAGGTACTCAACAAGAAAATACACAGGTACTTGACCCACGGGCACTCGCAAACCCACGTGCACTCGTAGACCACCTGCACTTGTAGACCACCTGCAGTCGTAGACCACGTGCACTCTCAGACCACGTGCACTCGCAGACCACGTGCACTCGCAGACCACGTGCACTCGCAGACCACGTGCACTCGCAGACCACGTGCACTCGCAGACCACGTGCACTCGCAGACCATGTGTACTCGCAGACCATGTGCACTCACAGATGACGCTGTACTACACTGGTGACGGTATGTAAAAAAAAAAATGGAAAAAACTAATTTTATTTAATTTCTTAATTTTTCAAAAAAAATTTGACACAATTACAATTTCTAAAAAAAATCCATGCCTCTTTCTAAATACCCCAGACTGTCTACTTTCCAAAAAGGTGTCATTTGGGGGGTATTTGTACTGTCTTGGCATTCAAGAAATTCAAGGGCTTCAAGAAATGAGATAGACCATCAGAACATCAGGATTGATACATTTTTAAATATATACTGTATAACGTAGTTTATAGATGCTATAACTTTCACACAAACCAATCAATATAAATATATTGTTTGGTTTTTTTTTGTTTTTTTTTTTTTTTTACCAAAGGTATGTAGTAGAATACATTTTGGCCTAAATTCATGAAGAAATCTGATTTTATTGGATATGTTTTATAACAAAAAGGAGAAAATATCGAGTTTTTTTTTTTTCAAATTTTTTTTTATTTATATAGCAAAAAAAAAAAAAAACAGTAGTGATCAAGTGCCATCAAAATAAATCTTTACTTGTGTGAAAAAAAATGATATAAATTTAATTTGCGTACAGTGTGAGGACGTAATTGCCAGTTAAATTAACACCCCATGCCTCTTATGCCGCATACACTTTTCGACCGGACTGGTCCGACGGACCGAGTCTGACGGACAAATTGACTGTGTGTGGGCTTCTTCGAACCTGCAGCGGACTTTTTTCGGTCGAAAATCTGATGGACTTTAGATTTGGAACATGTTTCAAATCTTTCCGACGGACTCGAGTCCGGTTGAAAAGTCCGCTGCGAATTCACGGAAGGGGGCAGAATCCCCCAGGCTAAAAGGCAGAAGTTGGATAGCCAACAGCTTTGACAAGCTTGCATTTAGACGCTAGGCATGTGGGTGGCAGGGACTGTATTTTTTCTTCCGCTGCAGCGGTTTTGCCGGCCACTGTCTACAGCTGGTGGTGTGCTGCTGGCAGATGTGCTGCTAGGACCTGGGACACCCTGTGCTATACCATCATCCCTGTCAGTGGAGGCTGCTGAGAGGTAATGACTGGGTATAGCAGGGGCAGACTGAAGTGGGTAAGGAGGAGGAGAAGGAGGAGGAGGGACAGATTTGTGCCCCTTTTGTGTGGCTTTTAGGTGCTCTTGCCAACAGGCTAAGTGGTTGGACGTTAAATGCCTTGTTAAGAATGTGGTACCCAAATGGCTGGTGTTTGTGCCACATTTGATGTGCCTGAAATAGTTTACAGATAGCAACAGTGCAATCTGCTGCAGATGTGCTGAAAAAGGCCCAGACAGCTGAGCTTTGGGGAGTGGGCTGGGAGATAACAGCTACAGAATGTGATGGAATAGGGTGGCTGCTCTCTACTCTTTCTTGATGTCGGCCTCCTTGGGGTTGTGCCACCTCACCTTCAATTTCCTCCTCTGCTCTATCTGGTACCCAAGTCGCATCAGTGACCTCATCATCATTATCTCCATCTCCTCCATCTTTATCATCATAGTTACCACTGGAGACTACTTGGAAATACGCTGCGGGTGGGGGAACATGAATGCCAATTTGTTTAGCAGTGTTCTCCCCTCTCTCTAGGCTCATGTTCCTGTCATCCTCAACCTCAGAACCAACATCTGAATCCAGTAATGGCTGGGCATCGTCAAGGAGCAAGTGGCTGACGCTGTGGTTAAATAAATCAGCTGACTCCTCCATGGCTGATGTTGGGGCTATGGCAGGAATAGATGTGGACAAGAAGGCAGGTTTATCCACTCTGGCAACTGCAGGGGACTGCACACTTGTCTCTGCTTGCGTGACAGAGGATGAGGAAGGTTTAGTAAGTCAGTCCACCACCTCATCTGCATGCTGTGGCTGGATAGCACGGGCAAACTCACTAAACAGAGGAAATGATGCGCTGCCTGGGACTGACCACCACGCCCACCGTTGCCTGTGGACACATTTGTTGCTGGCCCCCTTACAGTGCCAAGGGAACATCTGCCTCTCCTTGTTGTCGTCCCAAACACTATTGGGAGGGAGGGAGCCGTACTTTTATGCAAATGTAAAGAAGAAGTGGAAATCTGTATGTAGATGCACTTTAATCAATGTAAAGTGGTGCTTGGTGCACTTTAATTTGGGTACTCACACTACACAGACACACTCCACAGATATATATACACTATAATACACTGCAATATAATGTGCCAAATGTACAGTGATGCACAGAACTATATGGCATTAAACTTGCAGTAACGCACACAGAAGTAAATGGCGTTAAACTTGCAGTAACGCACACAGAAGCAAATGGCGTTAAACTTGCAGTAACACACACAGAACTATATGGCGTTAAACTGGCAGTAATGCACAAAAACTATATGGCGTTAAACTGGCAGTAATTCACACAGAAGTAAATAGCATTAAACTAGCAGTAATGCACAAAACTATATGGCGTTAAACTGGCAGTAACGCACACAAAACTATATGGCGTTAAACTGTCAGTAACGCACACAGAACTATATGGCGTTAAAATGGCAGTAACGCACACAGAAGTAAATGGCGGTAAACTTGCAGTAATGCACAAAACTATATGGCATTAAACTGGTAGTAACGCACACAGAACTATATGGCGTTAAACTGGCAGTAACGCACACAGAACTATATGGCGTTTAACTGGCAGTAATGCACACAGAACTATATGGCGTTAAACTGGCAGTAACGCACACAAAACTATATGGCGTTAAACTGGCAGTAACGCACACAGAAGTAAATGGCATTAAACTGGCAGTAAGGCAATCAAATAGACGGTGTTCAACCGTCACTACACTGACGCTATCTGAACTGTCCCTACTCTAGCTATACACTAATGTAAACATTACTGACACGGTCTCACTACACTACACTGAAACTATATGAGCTGTCCCTACTCTACACTAATGTATGTATGAATCACACAGTCTCACTACACTACATTGAAACTATCTTAGCTGTCCCTACTCTAGCTGCACACTATGCAAAGCTGAATGATGGTCCTCCTCACTACACTGACACTATCCCTAGACTGATGCTAAACTAATATTCTACACTGACAATTGAAGCAAAATAGCACAGTATAGCACACTAACTAACTAACAGCACTGAACAGAGCCCTGCTCTATCTCTCTCCATGCCAAAATCACACTGAAAATGGCTGCCATTGAAAATACTTTTATACTGTGGAGAGGGAATGAGCCATGATTGGATAAAGTAATGATGACAGTATCCAATCATGACTCTGACAGTGCTCTGTGCCCTGATTGGCTGAAGCTTTCACTGCTTCAGCCAATCAGGGCTTGCAATGCACTATTCAGCGCCGCAATGCATTGTGGTCGGTTCGGGGGGCCGAACAAACGGTCGTTTGTTTGGACGTTCTCTGAATGTCCGAACAATGAAAGTTCAGCCTGACTTTATGCTTGGGCCGAACCGTTCGCCCATCCCTAGTCAGAACTGAGATCTGCCTTGTTTATATAGACAGATCGCAGTTCCGTGTCTCTGCCTGATGATTGGCGGGTGCCAGCGGATACCGGGTAACCCGGGACCTGCCGGTCAACTTCTGGTGTGTGTAATCATATATACGTGATCTGGTGCACAGCTGCCACCCTGTAGCAGTAAAACTGCTATAGGGCAGACAGCAAGCGGTTAACATGCATCATTGGTTTGAAGGGACCCAACTCTTTATTGCCTCCACAGCAACAGAAGCTACAGCTATTATTAGGACAATGGTTCTCAACCAAAGGCTGTGACCCACAGCTGGGCCATGGCCTTCCATCTCCCAGGCCTCCAGTAATTTTTAGATTCTTTAACCTCCCACGGCACCTCACAGCTTCCATAGTGCCGTCCAAACTCTTATGCCCCATACACACAGTCGGACTTTGTTCGGACATTCCCACAACAAAATCCTAGGATTTCTTCCGACGGATGTTGGCTCAAACTTGTCTTGCATACACACGGTCACACAAAGTTGTCGGAAAATCCGTTCGTTCTGAACGCGGTGACGTAAAACACGTACGTCGGGACTATAAACGGGGCAGTGGCCAATAGCTTTCATCTCTTTATTTATTCTGAGCATGCGTGGCACTTTGTGCGTCGGATTTGTGTACACACGATCGGAATTTCCGACAACGGATTTTGTTGTCGGAAAATTTTATATCCTGCTCTCAAACTTTGTGTGTCGGAAAATCCAATGGAAAATGTGTGATGGAGCCTACACACGGTCTGAATTTCCGACAACAAGGTCCTATCACACATTTTCCGTTGAAAAAATCTGACCGTGTGTACGGGGCATGAGAGTGGCCCACAGTGCCTCTCAAGCTGCTGCAGAGCCTCCAGGCCTTCACAGTGCCCCCCCACCTCCAGCAGCATCCCACAGCACCCCCCAACCTCCCTAGGTGTTTCCCAGCCACCTCATCCCCTACAGTGCCACCAAGTCTGCTGCAGAATTCCCTAACTCACTATACAACCTTCATCTCCTCCACAGTGCCACCCAGCCCCATTCAGAACCTTTCAATACATGTTTTGTATTCCCATACTTTTATTGAGTGAGTATAAGTTTTATTCTTAACTGTTGGAACATAGGATGTTTTTAAAGAATTAACTGGGTCATGGTCAAAAATAAGATTAGAACCACTGCTCTAGGAGATTCAGTCTCCTTTGGTTTGTTCAGAATCTTTCCTGGCTCCCTGCTAACCATAACATTAGTAACCTGTTTCCACTTTAATCCTCTCCTCCCATTCTCCACAGGCATATACTCTTTTGGGTTATCCATAGCTTACAGCCCCGTCCAGGGTCTCATCCACACTTCCCTGATTCTCCATTCTCTATTTTACCATGTACTCCACAGAGTGAGAATCTCTTGTTGGCCTATATAATAGTCATTGATGGACAGCAAAGCTGGAGAACCCAAGAGATATAACAAAGTCAGGAGCGGATTTAACCTGGCAGAATCTATCAGAACTGAAATGTTGGGATTATCTTCTGATGTGACTGACCTACCTGGCAAAATCCTTAAAATTATATGCCCTACCTCTTGTTTCTACCTTTTATATTGTAAGATGCTTGGACAGATCCCTCTCTCTCCCGGTTCTGACGATTTCATTATACCTTATTGATGTGCAGTATATGTTTCAGCAATAATTGAACGTGCCTGCCACTGGAAACCTTTCATTGCCATGAGAGATGATGGAATTCCTTTATCTATAATAAAACACACACACATATGATGTATATACTGTAGATATATATATATATATTTATAGACAAGGCTCTCATACTAATTCATGTGGTATCATGTGAAAGCAATCAAGACATATTACTGAACAATGGTTAATGTGACAATGATGAGTAGCGCTATAAACTAAGGCAGCTCGGGCCCTCTTCACCTCCTCCATCGGTTTTTATCTCTGGATGATGTCTGTGTATTTATTATCCCCCAATGTACACAGCAGAACAGGCTGCAGCTTTATAAATAATCGATAGTCATCATTGTACTGTGGCTCTGAGTAATAGACACAGATGACGGCTGGAAGATGGATGGGTAGTTATAGTGAAAAAAATAAAGCCCTATCTCTTGACTATCGGGCTGTTTTATGTGATTTGATAACTTAATAGGCAGCTGCCATAATATACATACTTTTCAATGAAGGGGAGGACTGTTATGCATGTTTTCACCTGTAAATGGGGGCACTTGGCTTTTTACAAGGCAGAGATGTCAACTGCTTCTTTCATCTAGAGAAGAGTCTGCTCAGTTTTTTCATTCGCACACCAATGCGATGCAGTAATGCACAGGACAACATGCATTTCACCACACTGTACCACAACACATCGTAAAGAATGGGACGTTGTGTAGTGTGTTGCAATAGCATTTATTTAGAATGGCAACCTAATGCACAACTACAGTAGCCTGCAAGACAACCATGTGGAAGCCCACCACAAAACACATGGTGTGTGTTAAAAAGAAAGTACCAACGCACTATTCCGGCTATATACCGGCTGGAACCATGTCAAGTCATAAATAAAGAATGTCCGCAGCACATCAAGGATCTCAAAAGTGGGTCCTAAGCTGTAATCAGCGATCACATCGTTACAGCAGATTGCAATGTTTCGGAACCATGCAGGACCCCTTCATCAGCATGTGATGTCACATCCTCCATTAAAGTCTATGGGCACAAGTCGGATTAAAGTAGTACAGGAACCTTTTCTAAAGTCGGAGCGACTTCAGTAGTGCTAATTAAGGCTCAATTCACACTTGTACAAACAAGGCCTGGGGAATGCCCAGGAAAAAATTCCAAGCCTACTTACCACCAGCTCGCAGACAACCAAATTAACCTGTCTAACAGTATGCGTTAAAAACAGGGGTTTATAGTCCGCACGCATTTGCAAATGCATGCGAAAGCCACAGAGCCTCGTCACGGCACCCTGATATCTGTGGTCCTAACACTAAAATATGAGTGTCCCCACAGTGGAGGCACATGCATTCTGATGGATAAATGAGAGCAGGTGGACTGAAGGGCAGCCCATCCCTTCTTAAAGGTAACTTTGTATGACTCCAAAGTTGCGTCGACTTTGGAGTGCAACTTTGGTGCAACTGACGCAACTTTAACGCAACTTTGGATGGGTGCAACTTGAATACGACTTTGGCTTTGACCAGTGATAATGGACAACTATTGCATTGTATAACATTCAGGTAGGACTTACATGCAACTTCTGAGGGTTAACATTGAAGTCTATGGCCCTCAAGTTGCATGAAAGTCGGATCAAAGTAGCGCATGAAATACTTTGAAGTTGCTGCATACAGTGTCTTAAAAAAATATTCATACGCCTTGAAATTTTCCACATTTTGTCATGTTACAACTGTAGCAAGGTCCCAGGCCTCCTTTAGTCTAATGAGAACCTTCCCACTGTAATGGAAATTTGTAAGTTCTGTATATAGTTGTATTCTATTTTATATGTATTACACACTGCCCTCACTGTGCACACGGCACTAATAATGTTTTCAGTACATGTTTGCATTCTTTCGAGTCCTGATTAGAATTAGCCTGCCTATGTAACGCCCCTTGTTACCATAAACGTACAATTGTAATATTAATGTGATACCTACGTAATCATGTGTATAAAAACCTTCAATTGCGTCATAATAAAGCAGAACAGTTATTTGGAAATATGCTGAGCGTATCTTTTGTGTCTGTTCCTTACTGCAATAGTTATTATAAATTTGGAACCACTAATCAATATGAGGATAGGAGTTGCCTATCTATAAAATTCCTGGTCAAGTGGCGAGCCAGCCAGGAGGGGTTCTGCAGGTGACCTTGAGAATCCGAAACGAGGAGCTTGAGACAATCCAGGAATTTCTGATAATCAGCCGGCTGAGGTAAGCCTTTTGCTTACATTTGAGTTATCAGACTTCCTTGATCAGTAGGGCATTTTCGGGACAAAGGGTACCTATTTTACTCCCCTTAATCAAACTGTATTGATTGGTGGTTAAATGTTATGTTGTCACTGTCCACTGTGCATCGGAGTGTTATAGATAAGAAAGGGAAGAATAGTGCTGTTCACAGGTATATGTAGTACATCTGCTAGATAACGTAGTTTAGAGGCAAGAGGGTATAGGCGCAAGTAGAGAAGACTGGGCATTAAATTAAGTAAGGGAATAAAGGGTAAGAGACCCTCAAAAATGCCCAGCGCAAGAGGAGCGCTATATATGAACTGAAGGTGCGGTTCCACCTATACTAAGCCCCTAGATTAATGGTTAAAGTGGACAGGGAGTACAACCCTCCCATCTGCATCCTCCAGGAGACTCATTTGATGGGCGCACGTATTTTGGGACTCCGGAGGGCATGGGTGGGAACCCATCTCCATTCCACCTATTCTAATTATGCGAGGGGTGTGAGCATTTTGGTCCGCAGGTCCCTTCCCTTGCAGATTTTGGAGGTTAGAACTGACCCGGGGGGTAGGTTTGTTATCATTAACGCCTCGCTATACGACAGGAGACTGGTGTTGGTGGGCCTTTATCTTCCTCCTCCCGCCGAGGCATCATTGCTAAATGAAATCATGCAAATTGTACTGGGTTTCAATGTACCGGAAGTATTTGTGTTTGGAGATTTCAACATGGTTCCATCACAGGATCTGGACAGACTGCATGCGACGACCCGCACATCCTCGGCTTTGGGGGGCTGGGCTGACACATTTGCTCTCACGGACGTATGGCGTCATTTTCACCCAACCAAGAGGGAGTATACGTGTCACTCTGCCTCATACCGGGCTCTCTCACGTATAGATTTAATCTATGCATCTTCTGGAGCCTTGTGTTGGGCGAGGGCGGTGGAGCACCTACCCCGAGGGATCCCGGATCATGCCCCTATCTGTCTTAAAATATCTTTGATTAAATCCCCGGGTCTGAAGCTGTGGCGTCTGTCCGGATTCTGGGCTAAGGATGATAGGATCCAAGAACCAATGATGGAAACTATCTATAACTTTTGGAATGAGAATAGAGACTCCGCTAGTGCTACTGTTTTGTGGAATGCATTTAAATCCCGGATAAGGGGGGAGTATATTGCCAGTATATCCTTTTTACAGAAAGAGGCCTCCAGGTTGCGGGAGACTTTGGAGGGTAAGGCCGCTGGATGTGAGGCTGAATATATCAAATCCCCTAACGAAACCAATTACCAAGTATGGCAGAGTACCCTACGCGATCTTTCTTTACACAACGTTGAGCAGACCCAAAAATCTATGTTGTATACAAAGCAAAAAATATTTGAATATGGAAATAAGAATGGGCGGTTGCTAGCATGGTTAGCAAAGAATCAGATGGCCTCCACCCATATAGCTAGTATCAAGAATGCCAATGGACAACTGCTCTCTTCTCCGGAGGAAATAAATGCTGCATTTCTGGAATTCTTTAGGGAAGTATACACCTCCAGGGCCCATTTCTCACCAACAGAGCTGCAGGAGTACCTAAATGTAATCCCTTTCCCCTCCCTATCAGAGCAGCATAGGAAATTATTGGAGGAGAAGCAGAAGGAGGAGGATTTTTCTCTAGAGGAGGTGCAGACTGCCATAGGCAACCTACAAAGTGGTAAGACTCCGGGTGCAGACGATCTACTACAGAGTTTTACTCGCAATATGCTGAATCTCTGGCCCCTAGACTAAAGTACCTCTTCTCCGGGCTGGCGGAGACAGGCGATCTGCCGGAATCCATGGAGGAGGCTATCATAGTTTTAATACCCAAGCCAGGTAAAGACCCACAAGAATGTGCATCATTTAGACCCATATCATTGCTTAACATAGATGCAAAAATTTTGGCAAAGATAATAGCTAACCGGTTATCGTCGGTAATCTCCACATTGATCCATGTCGACCAGACAGGGTTTATGCCGGGCAAAGGTATCGACATAAATCTCAGACGCCTCTTTTTAAATTTGTCACTCCCTCAGGATAAGGCTGGTTCTCGGGTGATCGCCTCCCTGGACGCCGAAAAGGCGTTTGACTCTGTAGAGTGGGCATATCTCTGGGGGGTGCTACAGCACTTTGGGTTTGGCCCCAATTTTATACGCTGGATACGACTACTCTACAGAGCAGGTTGTCAGATTCATTTTCCCTACACAGAGGTACACGCCAGGGCTGTCCCCTGTCTCCGAGCCTATTTGCCCTGGCCTTGGAACCTTTGACGATTTTGATTCGGGAGTCTCAGGAGATTCAGGGGATTAGGGTTGGCAGCCTGGAGGAGAAAATATCCCTTTACACGGATGATGCTCTGCTCTACCTGAACGACCCTGGCCCATCGTTAACTGCTGCTCTAGTACTATTTAATACATTTGGAACTATGTCAGGTATTCAAATTAATTGAAATAAGTCAATTCTCTTTCCCTTAGACAAACAGCCGCAGGTTCCACACAGCTATACACCACTGCAGTGGGTTGGAGAGTTCAGGTACCTGGGGGTTAGGGTGTCCAGAGACGTTGGCCAATATTATACTCTGAATGTGCTTCCCTTGCTTAGACTCCTGCGGGAGAAATGCCAGTCTTGGTCCGGACTTCCTTTGAATTTGCTAGGACGTATAAATATTCTTAAAATGATCATCCTACCCAAATTCAATTACACATTCCGGAACAGTCCAATCTGGATACCGGTGTCCTTTTTCCAGGAAATAGACAAATGCATTACCTCCTTTATATGGAATGGAGGCCGTACCGAGACTGGCAAAATCCACACTACGCTCTCCGACGCACTTGGGGGGCTTAGCGCTTCCTGATTTTAGGGTCTATTATTGGGCAGCAATGTTGGTGACCGCTTACTGGTGGTTTGAGGCAAAGAGATCTAATGCAGCGGTCTGTGTGGAGGCTGCCTGGCTGGGTTCACTGCAGGAACTGCAAAATCTGGTGTATAGAGGAGCGAGAGCCTATGGAGACCTCCCCGTTCCTACTAGGGCGACAATAAGGGTCTGGATTGCGGCCCGACGCAGGTTCCTCCTGGAGGGTTGCTGGTCTCCGGTCCAGCCTCTCTGGGGAAACCCTAATTTACCTCATTTTAGATCCATACCGGATCCCCAGGTGTGGGCGAGATTTGGCATTAAGACCCTAAGGGATATTATGCCCACAGGCACCTTAATGTCATTTTCACATTTAACCAGGAAATATGGCTTGCCTGGGTGGATGTTCTTCCGTTATGCCCAGCTGAGACATGCGGCCAGGGCTCAATTCCCCACGCCGCCTATTCTGCAATTGGACCCGGTGGAGAATTTATTGTCCAGTGCAGACCTGAAGAAGCCACTTTCGGCTCTTTATGGTATCTTGCTTCCAATTCACAGTTCAAAAATGGATAGACTATGGGAACAATGGAAGGCTGATATCCCAACACTAGAGAGGGAAGACTGGGAGGATAGTCTTGAACAAGGTCCTAAGCTAGTTATAGCTGCAGGTGATAAACTCCTACAAACAAAGTTTCTCCACAGGGTGTACTTCACCCCGCTTCGTATGTCTAGAATATACCCGGATAGAGATTCACGTTGCCCTCGATGCTTGACACACCCAGGTACATACTTACACATGTTTTGGGACTGCCCTATGTTGTCGTCTTTCTGGGCGGAAGTATTCGACCAATTAAATGTTCGCCTTGACTTGAATGTCCATGTGACACCTGAACTGGCCTTACTGGGTATTTATGATGATGATCAGCGCTCGCATCATAGCAGATTGCTAATTTCATATTTACTTTTTTATGCTAAGAAGGAAATACTGTGCAAATGGAAATCTCCCGTCCCCCCGGATATAGCTACATGGGAAAACAAAGTCAATGCTGCCCTCCCATTATATAAATTGACGTACATTAATCGTGGGTGTCCATGGAAATTCGACAAAGTGTGGTCAACGTGGACCTCAATCTAGTGCATAGGAAGTTAATAACAGAGCAATGGGTCATATCAATCTGTCTCATGTCTCTTGGGCGTCCCCCCCCCCCCCCCCTCTTCCTTTTCCCTTTTTTTTTTTTTTTTTTTTTGGTCCCTCCTTTCCTCTCCTATTTCTGGTATTCTCTCCCCCTTTCACTCAGGGATCATGCCCCTGAACAAGGGACTGTGATTATATTGCGCTTGGTAATGGAAAACAATATACTTGATAGCCATTTATGGATGTATGTACAATGTGAAATGCTGTTAACAATGTGATAAGTGTAACCCGTAATACTCTGAATGTATATTTTATTATGCTGTATGTATTTCTTTTTCTACAATAAAGCACTCCTGGTTATAAAAAAAAAAAAAGTGGACAGGGATACACATTGGGTAACTGGGTTACCACCAAAGTCTACAGGGACTAAGAATCATGCAGAGTAAACAGCTAGAGAAGCAGCTATCTATGTGAGCAGGATGGATCAAGGGTGACAAATAACACTAGAAAGAAAGGGACAATGTCATGTTAAGTTGTGGGATGAATTTGGGGTCAGGCACTACAACTAGTAAAGTCAAGAAAGCAGAAGTTAAGCAGGGAAACAATAAAAGAGTTAAAAGTAAGTGAGAGAATGATATGCATGTGTTGTGTACAAATGGGAGAAATGTAAGCAATTTTAGAGAGATATTTGTGTATGTGTGTGAATGCTGGAACCTTTATTTCTATCTCGTGTGTGTCATGTATGCAGATGTGACCCCCTCCTTTGCACTCTCCTGGGATGAAAGGTCAGTGATAAGCTGGAAGGACAATAAAAAAGAAAGAAGGACGGCGCCCTCTAAGTGCAGCATGTATGTTAAAAATATTTATTACAATAGATTAAAACACTCACATTTGAGTTGCTAAAAACCAGCATGTAAAGTAGTTTCATCCGCGTGCTCTCGGGGGGATGTGGGTGTCACGGGCCAGTGGGGGGGTTCCTGGGATGTGAGTCCTGTGAACTGGGTCCTGGTAGCTGTTCCAGTGGTGCCGAGGGTCCTCAGAGCCTCCGGGCGGCCAGGATGTCGGTCATGGATCCTCCGTGGAGCGCAGTGCTGACCTGCGTCTTCACTTCCGGCAGCTGGGTGAGGCGGGCGGTGCTTCGTGTTCGGAGCATGCGTGCTCCTTTATCAGGCTCGCTGGTGGCCATATTCAGTGTGGGAATTTATACCATAGGCAATGGGAGGGGTGGAGAGGTAATTGAGAGGAGGGCGGGACTATGTATAATGATTGGGCGCATAGGTAACCATGGAGATGGGGTGTACACAATGTGGAAGGGGAGTGAAGGGAGAGGGGGAGTGGGTGGGGTGGGGAGTGAGAAGGGGGGGGAAAAAAGGAGATATGCAAATGAGTATGTTGTGGTAAGAACATATATGTGTGTATATGGATCGTGGGGTAAGGAGAAGGCGGTCTATATGACGAGGAATGTTGTATTGAACATAGTGGACGGGAACAAAATATATATATATATATATATATATATATATATATATATATATATATATATATATATATATATATATATATATATATACACATATATATTACCTCTCCACATATATATATATATACATTTAAACATATATGGGAAGGGAATACAAAAATGCAGAAAATGGTATATAATTAAATAGGTATATAATTATAGGGAGAGATTGGTGGTATATATGAGAAGAAATGACGCCATGATGGAAAAGGAATAAAACATGTACAATGTATATACGTGTGTAAACACAAAGAACCATTTATAAAGGATCCTTTCACACACACATACACATGTATACACATTTGAATGACGCGTAAGATTAGGACAAAAGGAGGGGGGGAGTGTGTTTCCAGACGGGTATTTGGGAATGAGAGGAATGTTATGGGAAATACTGGGAAATAAATAAAAGTAAAAATATATAGAAATATAAATAAAAATAAAGATAAATATAAATAAATATATATATATATATATATATATATATATATATATATATATATATATATATATATATATATATATATAAATAAAAATACAAGTACAAATAAATAAAAATAAAATAAAAAAATAAAAAATAAAAATTTAAATAAAAATAAATATAAATATAAAAATAGAAATAAAAATAAAAATGGTATGTGTTATACACTAGGGCTATGTGGATAGGGGTAATGGGTGGGAGACAGGTATACACTCACACTAGTGTACGGGTATACCCATACACGTGTTCCGCGTAGACTGTAAGTTAATGGGGTAGTGACTAGATGATGGATAAAACAATGAATGAGACAACAGGTAGGACAATGGATGAAAAAATACGTGGTGAATTGAGATGAGATGACGTGATGTGGCAGGGATGTGGTTGGGGTCACAGCAAAATGTTAATTTCAAGGCCTCCTGGCGATAAAGTGTCCAGTGTGTATATCCAGTAGTTTTCTCTTTCACACAACCTTTTGTAGCATTCAGCGGTAGGGAGGGTGGGTGGAATAGACTCAATAACCCACACGGGTAGCCCTGAAGGTGTTTGTCCATGATGTTCTTTAAAATGTCTCGGTACACTATGCTTGTCAATGCCCTTCTCTACAAGGTTACGATGCTCACCAAACCTTTTGCGGAGCGGACGTATAGTGCGGCCTATGTATAGTAGGCAGCAGGGGCATGTGAGGCAATAGACCACATAATCTGAACCACAATTGAAGAAGTTGGGGATGACATTTAGTTTACCGTTATGATGGAAGTCTTTTTGCCTATGTGTAACATGGGCGCATGTGAGGCAGAGGGGCTTCCTACATTGATACATGCCTTTAATGTTAAAGAAGGTTAACGGGGCACTGGCAGTGGGGCGTGCTGTTTTCACTTTGCTTGGTGCTATTTGGGCCTTTATATTCTTAGCCCGTCTGTAGGTGACCAGTGGTTTATCACTTATGGTAGGTTTTGGGTTTTAGATGCGGATCCTCACGCAGAATGGACCAGTGTTTGGTGAAGATCTTTTCCATTTGCTTAAATCTGTTGTGGTATTGTGTCACAAATCTGACGGGTTGGGTAGTGTCGTCTGTACTGGTTTGTCTCTTGTCCTTCGCATTTTCACTGAGATAGTATTGGAAGGCATCTTCTATGATGTGGTCTGGGTAACCCTTGTCTTTGAATTTGGCTTTGAGTAGTAGGCCGTGTGTTTCACAGTCCTGTAGGCGCGTGCAATTATGTTTTAGGCGGCAGAACTGGCTTTTTGGGATGTTTTTCGTGGGTGATGGCAACTGTTAAAGTGTAGGTAAGAATTCCCTGAGGTGGATTTTGTATAATTCTGGGCGCAGATGGTGTTTTCATAGTGGAAGAGTTCCAGATCCAAAAAGGCCAGTTTGTTATTGTCTGTGACTGATGTAAATGATAGACCCATGGAGTTGTTGTTGCAGTGTTGGACGAAGGGTAGGATGGAGGTTTCTGGACCATCCCAGATAATGACCACGTCATCTATGTAGCTCCCGTAATAGACTATGTGAGGCGCATATGGGTTATTGTTGTGTATATATTGTAGCTCCCAGTAACCCATGGTAAGGTTTGCGTAGCTGGGGGCAAAATTGGCCCCCATGGCAGTTCCTTGTGTTTGAATGTAGAAGTCTCAGTGGGATTCGAAACAATTGTGGGTTAGGCAGAATTCTAATATTTCCAGTAAGAATTGGTTCTGACGTGGGTTGAGTGATGGATCATTGTTGAGGTAGTGTCGTACAGCTTGTAAACCAATGTTATGGGGAATGGACGTGTATATTGAGACCACATCTAGCGAGAGCCAGCGGTATGTGGGTTCCCAGGAGTAGTATCGTAGCATGTTCAGAAGGTGGATGCTGTCTTTAATGTAGGAAGGTAGGTTCTGTACTATACCTTGTAGAAAATGGTAAGCTGGAAGGACACCATGCCAATTTCAGTTTTTTAGACAAAACATTTATAACAAAATGTGCCGGGTTAACGAATCTAATGATAAACAATGTGATCACAATTATTTTTGAATCTGTTTTCCAAACATGGTAAAATGAAGCTTACATTTAACCGTGTATTACACAAATTGAATATCTTTTGATAGTGGAAACAGTGCATTTAAAAAAGGTAAATTAAGTAAAATTAAGTAATATGTCCCCCTTTAAGGAAATTTATCTGTGGATATATATTAGTGTGTGATATTAAAATTATCATTTGAGTATTAATTTCTAATATGAGTTTAACAATTTTATTAATATAGATATATTGAAACTGGTTTAGACAACCTTTAATTGGAAATGAAATCCAGGTTATTGGGGAAATTTGTAAAAATGGGATTAGTTTAGATTAAGATAACAAGTTTGTAATTTTACATTTATACAATAAGCCCTTATTGAGAGAAAAAAGATTAAGATGAGGCTGTTATTTGGAATACAGTTGCCATAATATTTAACAAAGCCAAGATGGATGGGATACATAAGAACTTTTTCTACAAAAATGAAACTTTAAGGTCTGATAATAACTTGATGTGCGGTCCATGATGTGAGGGTAATAATAAATAAAATTTAAATATAACAGACCCGTCACATCAATTCCACACACGCTGTTTTGAAATCCAAAGCATAATGTGTGGCTTTTGAAATGATGTGCCCCTTTTCCTTGTAAGTGCAGTGGTATAAGCAGAAGAATATTTTGGATTTATTGACATCTCTGCATGACCGCAAGGTACTGTTATAATTTATTATAATATTGCCAGGAAAAAGCTGTCTTTTTGAAACATGAAACTGGAGTTCTTACACAAACAGCATGATAGAAAACAAGCCATTGTAATATATTTATGCAAGCTGGACCCAGTAATGAAGGGTTCACCCCGATATATCAGAGCTGTAGCTTTTATGCAAAGGTGCTATTAGACAAAGTTACAGACATTATTTTGGTCAAATATTACATTTTTAATGGTCCCACATTCTGCGCAGCAAATATACAGCTAACTAAATGTTTGTCTAAAGAAAGGTTCAAAATATGAATTTGTTTTGTTTGTTTATGTACAAATCTAACAATGAAAAATGCGTACATTTGAATCCAGCCACCTTATTGCCTCTATTGGAGGAGGCTGGAGACAAAGGAAAACCACATATGTTAAATTGATGACGTAGGAAACAGCTACTGTGAGCCCAGTGCAGGACACACTCCCTGAAGACCCAGATATTACATTTTTTGTAGATTTGATCTCAGTTTTTTACCGAGGATGGCAATACCCATACTGAGTATGCAGTTTATCACCCAGAAGAATACTCTGTATTTAGAGTCATTGGATCCTTTTTCCACAGCTCCAGAAGCAGAGCTCCATGTTTTAGCAAAGCTTGTGAACTATAAAAAGAGTGTATATTTCTATAGATAGTCGAGATATCGAGAGCTTTTGGTTCCATTTGAAGGGCCAGAAGTTTGTTTTTACTTCGGCAGGTAAACCAATCAAGCATGCTAAGTTAATTTGATTGGCTGTTTTCAGCCTTCCAGGTTCTTGCTGAGGTAGCCATACTAACTTTAAAACTCACACATGGAAGCAGACCATGTGACTAAGGATGCTGCATTACAGCCCCGGATACGTGATGGGTCTGTGCAACAGATTCCGCCCTAGTTCTGGCCCAGTATAGCTGGGATTAATAATTCAACTTTAAGGACCGCAGAACGAGAAGAACAAGTGGTCCACAGGGGGCATTTTCTTATGAAAAGGTGATCATTTATGTCTGCCAGCCACTCTTTTCCCTCCAGCTTGACACATGGACTGTGTCATCAGTCACAAGCAGTTATGGCTGCCTTAGTAAATGAGCGTGGGATAGAGCCAGGGTTCTCCACAGTTGTTTTTATAACATACCACTTCTTGTTTTACCTGTTACCATAGGTGTTACCAAAAGCTGAACATCCCTTCCAGAGATTACCAAAAGATATATCCAGATGCCCAAGTCAGGATCTTACGAGTATGCATTTTGTCTGTACGGACATGTTTTCTGGATGTCTAGTGGCAAATGCTACTGCAAAGGCCACAGTAAAAAGTGATATCAGAAGTAGTTTGTAGGTACAGAGTGCCAGAATCTACAGAGAGTAACAGAGGAAATCATTTTTATAGGAGTGTCCTTACTAGAAGTTTTGAGGCTTTATTTTTACACTCCCTACTGTCTACAATGTAGCAGACAAAGTAGAGTAGGAAACTAGAAAACTTTTGCCTGAATGTTTTCTTATATTTTATCAAGCCCCTAAGGGGATGTTGGACTCTCTCCCTATGGGATTTGGTTTGGGAGTGTGTTACTCACTTGCTTATATTTTGTCTCAGCAGCTGAAGTCCTCCATTCGGATCCCACAGAGAACGTTGCTGATCTTTTAAGATTTTTGACAAACTCATTTATGTGTTTTCTCCCCAATTCCAGATCCTAAAAGTTTGGAAGGATCTAAAACTAAAGCCAGGTGACTTGTGGATTGTTAAGAGACATTTTTTTTTTTTTTTTATATTCTTTATTTTATAATGCGATGTATACAATATCAAAACGTTAAAACATCTCTAAACAATAAATATTCAATCACATTTTATTTATATCCCCCCCCCCCCAAAAAAAAAAAAAAAGAAGAAGAAACCGCTCCTCCCCTCTCTCACTCTCTCCCCCTCATGGTTCTATTAACATCGCAAACTTTTCTGATGTCCTAAACTCGAAGCCATCGTAGCCATTTCCGTCTAGAATTCTCCCCTGAATCTTCCATCAAATGTATAGATTCTTCCATGGTCCTTGTCCACTCCACCCTATTAACCAATACTTTATCCTTGGGGCTTCCTGAGATTTCCAACAACATGGAATCAGGGCTTTAGCAGCGTTCAAAAGATATGGCACTAATGACTTTTTGTATTGGGGTGCTTTCTTCTCTGTATCATGAAATAAGCATGTCCAAGGGTTTTTCCTAACCCGTTCCCCCGTTATCTGGAAAATCACTTCCATTATGTCTTCCCAGTAAGAGCACACTTTAAGGCACTCCCACCAGATATGCGCAAAGGTACCCAGACCACCACATCCCCTCCAACAAGTTGGGGAGTTCTCTGGCATGTACCTGTGCGCCCTCTGGGGGGGGGGGGGTCACGTACCATCTTGTCATTAGCTTATAACCCATTTCGTACGTCTGCATATCTCTTGCTGTCACCGACACCCTTTTTAGTATCCTTGCTCTGTGCTCCGCATTACTCAGACACCCTATTTCTCTTTCCCACTTTTCTAAGTAAGGTGGGAACCCAACTCCCAGTTCTCCCCTGAGTATTTTGTATATTTTCGAAATACTCCTAACTATACAAGCTGAGGAACTTAATAATTTTTCGATCACTCTCAATTGGCCTTTGCCTCTCAGTGGTTGTGGTAGCGATTGAACAAAGTGTTGTAACTGGGCATATCTCCATTTATCTAGGGGTCTATTACCCCATTCCTGTGTGATTTCTGTGTACTTTTAACACCTACTTCCCCTCATTATGTCTTGTAATTGTATCACTTCTTTTTTAGCCCACCTTGTAAAATATAAGTGCTCTTCTTTCCCTGGTTTAAAATAATTAGTATCTCAATGTGAAATGAATGGTGAGTTATAATCCCAGTGAATCTTCCTACTTAATCTATCCCAAATCTTGAATGTGTTCCTTGTTAAAATATTAGTGTTATATCCTCTCTCTCGAAATTGTGGCGGAATCCATATCATCTTTTCAATATCAACACTACTTTGTGCAATTTCTATATTGACCCAACTTTTCCCTTCTTTATTGTACAGCCAGTCTGCGATTCTAGAGATGGAAATCGTTTGATAATACGTTATAAAGTTTGGTGCTGCCAACCCCCCTTGCTTCTTCCCCTTGGTCAGAATATCGTATGCAATCCTGGGGCGTTTACGTGCCCAAATGTACTTTACAACCATAGATTGTAATTTTCTAAAGAAATCAGGGGGAGCACAACTGGGATCATCTAAACAGTGTAAATTAACATTGGCAGGATAAACATTTTAACAGCGTTTATCCTGCCAACCCATGATAGGGCCCTGTATCTCATCTTATTAAGTTGGTCCTTGATCTTGTTAAGAAGGGGGATATAATTAGCTTTAAACAAATCACTTGGAGCTGATGTCAATCTTATACCCAAGTACCCCAACTCCTCCCTACACCACATAAAGTGGAATCTGGGTTGGATTGCCCTCTGCTCTTTCCTAGAGAGTGTTATATTTAAAAGCTCTGATTTAGCCACATTTATTTTGAAATTTGATAATTCACCATAGCTTTTAAATTCCTTCAATACCATAGGGATTGTTATTCTAGGATTGGAGATATAACAGAGCAGATCATCCGCAAATGCCGCTACTTTATACTCCCTTTCACCAACTCGGATTCCTCCAATATCTGGATTCTTCTGAATTGCTGCCAATAAGGGCTCCAGCATCAAAATAAACAGAATTGGGGATACGGGGCAACCCTGTCTTGTCCCATTGAATAATTCAAGGGGAGAAGACAGGGTCCCATTGACTCTAATTTTAGCCTTAGGATGATGATATAGAGAGGAAATCCACCCCATCATCCTCTCCAGGACCCCCAGGTACCTCAATGTTTCAAACATTGAGGTACAATGTCAACTAAATCAAAAGCCTTTTCGGCATCAATTGACATGAGGACCGCCAGGGTGCCCCTCTTGATTACTTCCTGGATCAAAAAAATGGACTTCAAGGAATTATCTCTCCCCTCCCTCCCAGGCACAAACCCCACCTGATCATTGTGTACCCACCCGGGTAGCCAAGCTTTCAACCTATCGAAAATTTTTATATCTGTATTTAGTAACGAGATATGCCTATAGCTTCCGGGTGCTGCTGGGTCTTTCCCTTCTTTCAATATAAGAGTGATGTGGGCCAACAATGACTCCTCCCGGGGCATCTCTCCTGCTCCTAAGGCATTAAATTAGTTGCACAATTTGGGGGCCAAAATTTTGGAAAACTTTTTATAATACAATATAGAGTATCCATCGGGGCCCGGGCTCTTTCCCAGGGCAGTATTACTTATCGCTCTTTCCACTATCTCCTGCGAGATAGGAGCCTCCAAGGACTCTACCTCCTCCTTCTCTGCCCTGGGAATGTCTAGGCCCCGCAGATACTCCTCCATCAATTTCTTCCTCCCTTCCCCTTCTTTGTGATCTACCTTATATAGAGAACTATAATAGGAATGGAATATTTTAGCAATGTTGGGGGAGGAGAATTCAAATCCACCCCCTTCATTTCGAATCTTGGGTATAAAGGCTCTATTTTTTTTTCCTTTACTCTCCTCGCCATCCATTTCCCTGATTTATTGCCACCCATATACTTTTCCCTATTTATAGAGTGGAAGGCACATTTCCTTTCTTGTTCCAACAACTCATCTAGTTCTCTTCTTTTTCCTATTAGTTCTTGCTTCTCAGGGATCCCTCTAGGTCGCGTGCCTTGCTCAAGTTCTTGGATTTCCCCATAGAATGATGCCATTCTTTTCCCCCTCTCTCTCTTTTTCCCCGCTCCAATCCCAATCAAAATCCCCCTTATGTAAGCTTTGTGAGATTCCCAAAGGGTGGCCCTGGAGATTTCCGTTGTGTCATTGATTTCAAAATACACTTTCAATTCTTGTTCTATTTTACTAATTATACCCGGGTCCTGAATGAGGGAATCATTCAATTTCCAATTCCTTCCAATTGGGGCAGCCCCAGTTATCTCCAGTCTGATTTTAACCGGGGCATGATCAGACAAGGTAATGGCTTTAATTTCAGTGGCCTGCAAGCATGGGGCTAACTGGTGTTCTATCAGGATATAATCAATCCTTGAATATGTCTTGTGAGCAGGAGAATAATATGTATAGTCCCACTTCTTTGAATGATTGATCCTCCATGCATCAAGCAGCTGAGAATTCATAAGCCATTTTTTAAAAGCCTCATACCTATGAGCCATAAATCTAGGGGTACCTCCTGAGGAATCAATTCGCGGGTCCATGCTCCAATTAAAGTCTCCTGCGATCATCAATTTGCCTTCTTTAAAAGCTTCAAGTTTTTTTAATACTTTCTTCAAAAAATTATCGGGATCTCTATTTGGAGCATAGATGTTAGCTATTGTACACATCGTATTGAAAAGTTTCCCCTTTATAAAGAGGTACCTTCCTTCAGGATCGGCCAGACGCCCACCTTCTACAAACATCGTCATTTTATCAAATCCAATAGCCACACCCCTAGAGTGAGTTGATCCTGTGTTCCCATAGAACCACTTTGGAAACTGATATGACGCTAACCCCCCCGACACATGCATAACATAAGTCTCCTGTAGGCATGCCACATTAGCTCCCAAAAACTGTAATTCCTTATTCAATTTATACCTTTTTTCCCCTGTATTTAATCCCCTCACATTATACGTGACCAAGTTTACAACCGCCATACCTCACCCTGGTAAGAGCGTCTGACCAATCCAAGAAGCCACCTCACATGGAAAGACTCCGAGACACCTACAGGGGTAGGACAGAGAGAGAGGAGAGAGAAACCCCCCCCCATCTCCCATTCCCTCTAAAATCCCATCCCCCCTCCCGCCACCATCCCATCCCCCCATGTCTGGAACCAAATGCCTACAAAAAGGCTGGGCAGACCCCCTTTTTGTTCCAAAATATGGTCCCGGTCGGCATCCTCCTGATGCCACCCCGTTACTGTATGCCCAATGGGCTCAAGTTCCTGGCCCCTCCAAGCACGTCCCGGACCTCCCGATCCTCCCCTCCAACCCCACCCGCCCCAACTCAGTGCTTCTCAAAAATACTAATAATTAATGCCTCTCCCCCATCTCCCCCCTTTCTCCACCGCAGCCTGCCCTGAGGGACTACCGGGTCCTCCGCCTCCCCCCAACCAGGGATGGGGGGAGGCGGGACGCCCAGCCTGCCACAGAAATCTCCCAGATCCTCCAGAAACCTCAGAACCGCAGTCCGGCCATTCTTTTTCCCCACCAAGTAAGCAGGAAACCCCCATTGGTGAGGTATCCCAGATGACCTCAGCAACCCTGTAAGGGGTCTCAAAAGTCTCCTTCTAGTTAAAGTCTCGGACGCCAGATCAGAATAGACCTTTAGTTCTGCCCCTTCGTAGCATAAACCTGGCACATTCCGTGTTTTTTTCCATGATTCTAGATTTTTCTTCTGCATAATGGAATCTCACTATCGCATCTCTCGGACTTTTAGAACTATGGATAGGATAGCGTGCAATCCTGTGTACTCTATCAAGTTTCAGGGGTTCCGTCGTTTCTCTCTCTAATAAAGGGTTAAATAATTGCTGTATTATTGTTGTCAAATCCTCATTTTTATATTCCTCCGGTAGCCCTTTAATTGTCAAGTTTTTACGTCGGCTGCGATTCTCATGGTCTTCTATTTTATATAGGAGGTGTCTATTCATGCTTTGTAGGGTCTTAATTTGATTGCTGATATCCTCAAATCTTTGGTCATGATCATCCAAACTACCCTCGGCCTCCTCCACCCTTCCAAGTACTTGGCCGATATCTGTTCTTACTGCAGCTATATCCCCTTTCAGTGAGGCCTCCATTTTTGCTAACATTTCAGCAAGAATCTCTTTAATCTGTGGGACGCTCTCTTGGGTCAATGGGTGCAGGTGTCTTTCTCCCATTGATTCCTTCTCCCCCCCACTTTTCCTCGGAGACCCCCCTTGGGCCTTGCTACTTTCTTGGGGGTTACTTCCGTTACTTCTCGGCCTTATGGTTTTCCCCTCCTGCCCCTTTCCAGTTTTATTCTCCTCCACTACTATTTTCTGTTTGTTTAACCCTGAGCGTACTGGAGCCCCCAGTCTAGGGCTCCCCTGTGCTTCCTCCACCATGCTAGAGTCCGTGGACATGTAACGCTGGATGCCTCCAGGGCTTAACGCAGCCGGGGCACCTTTATTTGTCTTCGTTGATTTCCCCCTCATTGCTGAGACTAACTCCCCAGTGAGGTCAGTTCTTTTTTTTTTTTTTTTAAATACTTTATTTATTTGAAATTTTTCACATACAAAACCAAACCCCATCCAATGCACAAAGTAAATACACGTTCCATTAGCCATTACATCATGCAACAAACCATCCCCCCCTCCCCGCCCACCCCCCCCTGTTCCTGCAGAAGGATCCAAAGGATACAATTAATGCCTCCATGTATATCTAACAATTTCCGTCCCGTCCACCCTTTATGTGGTGTTTATTACCTCCTCCACGTAACTCCAGGTCTTTTTATATTTTTGCCATCCTTCCCATTTGCCCTCCCGCACCACCCCCTCATCTGGCGAGATGCCCTTGCTATCCAAACTTTCTATATTGTATGTCTCATTTATGCAGAGGAGCCAATCCCGTATGCTTGGGCTGGCTGGATCTAGCCATCTTATAGCTATCTGCTTCTTAGCTGCCTCCAGCAATATAGGGACAATAGAGGATAGGTAGCTCTTCTTCGTCTTTACTGTACCGTGGAAGAGACACACCCATGGATCTTCGGCGATATCTTCTCCTGTTATTTCCTTGGACAATAATATGATTTTTCCCCAGAAAGGTTTAATACCGGGGTACTCCCACCACGTGTGGGCCATAGTTCCCAAGCTACTACACCCCCTCCAGCATAGATTGGATTTGGTTTTATCTATTTTACTTAATTTGTCTGGGGTGGCATACCATCTAGACAAGCATTTATAGTGACATTCGACTCTCCTGGTATCAAGTGCTACCAAGTGTACCAACTTCAATATCTTCTCCAACGTGGATTTACTACACTGTGACCCCAACTCCCCTTCCCACTTTTTGACATATGGGGGCACCTCCAGCTCCAGACTTTCTCCCAAAATCCTGTATATCTGTGATATAACACCTTTCGATTGTTCCTTCACACATAGCCGCTCGAGTGGTCTATATTCCTCCTCACCTCTGAGTGGTCTTGGTAATTTGTCTATAAAGTGCGAGAGCTGGAGATACCTCCACACATCTATAGACCCCAACCCCGGTTCTGACCTTAAATCTAATAATGTGCGTAATCTCCCCTTGTGTAAAAAATTTTTTAGTTGAGTTCCCTCCTCTTTTACCCAATTACCTCCCACCTCCCTCCTCCCCGGCTCGAAAAACAGATTATCCTTCATGTAAATCAAAGGTGAATTGTGTGTCCACTTATTCTGAGTGTGTAACAAATCCCAGTGTTTAATGCCCCGTACACACGGTCGGACTTTGTTCGGACATTCCGACAACAAAATCCTCAGATTTTTTCCGACGGATGTTGGCTCAAACTTGTCTTGCCTACACATGGTCGCACAAAGTTGTCGGAATTTCCGATCGCCAAAAACGCGGTGACGTCAAGCACGTACGACGAGACTAGAAAAGGCCAGTTCAGAACCAAGCGAGGCACCCTTTGGGCTCCTTTTGCTAATCTCGTGTTAGTAAAAGTTTGGTGAGAGACGATTCGCGCTTTTTCAGACTCGTGGCTTTCAGATCGTTTTCTGCCGTTCAGTTTGTGCTTGTGGGTTTGTATCTGCTCTTCAGTGCGTGCAGTCAGTTCGTATTGGAGTTTTCTGTGCGATCTTGTCCGCTCGTTGCTGTTTTTCAGGTCGCTCTTCACAGGCCTTGCTGTTCTTCAGTGCGTTCTGTTACTTCGTTCTGAGCAGCCGACCGTTTTCTAGCCATGTTGCGTATGCGTACTCCTCGTAGAGTTCGTGCTGTGCGGGGGCTTGGTGTTGGGGTCCTGACCTTGACTCAAGTCCAGTCCATGAACAGGGTGGGGAGGAGTTCATGGACCAAGAATTGGTTGCTTCCGCGTGACCAGTTCTCTCATATGCCTTTGCTCCGTGAGATCCGTGAGAATAATCCTGATGATTTCAGGAACTTTCTCAGGATGACGGACCCCGTATTTCACCGTTTGTTGGCTTCGCTGACCCCCTATATCAGCAGGCAGGATACCTGCATGAGGCAAGCCATCACTCCGGAGCAGAGGTTGGTCGCTACCTTGCGGTATTTGGCCACAGGGAGAAGCCTGCAGGACCTCAAGTTCTCGACAGGCATCTCCCCCCAGCCTCTGGGGATCATTATCCCAGAGACCTGTTCTGCCATCATCCAGGTCCTACAGAAGGAGTATATGAAGGTAAGATTTTTATCCTTTTATATCACATTTTATTGTATTGAATGTTTGATAATATATTGTATTTCTTTCCTCATTCCCTAATTACCATGATTGTATTATGCTGTGAATGTCCCCTTTGTCCTCATGCATGCTGGATTTTTATGTAATTATTATTTTAGGTCCTTCATACATATTTGCCCTTCAATAACCTCTCCAGCATGGTGTCTCCTGCCCTATATTCACCTCATGTAGTTACTTAACAATGTATTTTATCAGCTCCATAGTAGTGCTTTACCCCAAACACCCCCTAAAATGTTTTGAAATGTTATTTTTGATTTAAATTCAGGCAGAGGGCCAGAGGCTTTTTTTTGTGGTGTCCCCAAATTTTTTGTAACCCTCCCTCCCCCAACTGCTAAGTCAGCTGATCCCAATTCTCTATCCTCAATCATCTATCTGCTGACTTTGCCAAACCCATACACACTATACCCATCTCTTTAGTGCTCAGATTTATGGATGAATTCCCCAAAGCATGTAGTGCAAGAGCCTGCCTGTATACTTTCCAATGGTACTGTTTAAAGTTTTTGTATCCTATTATTATCTTGATAGGTAATAGCAGAATGTTCAAATGTGCTCAAATGTGTACAGTGTGTATTTATATCTTTGTATTATGACACTTCTTACCTGTCCAGTGGTCTGCCAATAGTGTAACTAAGGAGGGGCTGTTCCAAGTAATACCCATTATTTAGGCATTCATCTCTCAATGAAGTGAAGAGGGTTACCTGTCCAAGAGTTCCCCCCCTATAATGTTAGAAATGGCCCATGAGAGGGGGGGGGAATATGATAGGTGTACCTTATACTTTGTTGTTGTTAAATTCCCCTTAATAAATGCTATCTGGAGGTTGACCCATAATGTTTGTGTCTAATCTGCTTGCCAGGTTTCTGTGAAAAAATAGTAATGTTTATTGTTTTTTCCTCAACAGTTTCCTTCCACGCCACAGGAATGGCAGACTGTGGCCTCCCACTTTGCCCAGCGGTGGGACTTTCCTAACTGCGGAGGGGCAATTGATGGGAAACACGTCCACATCGTCCCACCACCCAACTCGGGGTCGTACTATTATAATTACAAGGGGTTTAATAGTATAGTGATGTTGGCGGTGGTGTCGGCTAATTACGACTTCTTGTATGTGGACGTGGGGAAGAATGGCCGGATGTCCGATGGTGGAGTGATCGCCCAGACGGAGTTCTACAGGCGTCTCCAGAATGGCAGCTTGGACTTGCCACCTCCAGAGGACAATTTTGAAGGTCTCCCATTTGTGTTCGTTGCTGATGAAGCATTTGCGCTGGGGGACCACCTGATGCGGCCATTCCCGATGAGGACCCTCACCCCGGAACAGAGGGTTTTTAATTACCGGCTGGCCAGAGCCCGAAGAGTGGTGGAGAACACATTTGGAATCCTGGCCAGCCGGTTCCGATTATTTATGACACCCATCCATATGGCGGAGTATAAACTGAACCATATAATACTTGCCTGCTGTGTTCTCCATAATTTTCTACGAAAACATTCAGCCAACTATGCTGGCTCAGTTGGGCCTGAGGCCGGAATCCCAAATACATCAACAATGACGGCACTTGAAAGCGGCCGTCCTGGCTTGCCCTCCCTGAATGCCCGTGATGTCCGGTTACGATACCTGGAGTTCTTTGCGGGTAGGGGGGCTATCAATATGCCAGACAATATGTGACACCTTTTTCAAATAAAAAACAACCAAAAGAAATTCTTGGTGGACATTTACTGCTTATGTTTGTTTTAGCTGACCCTGACAGAAATGTGTTGAGTGCAGAAAATGTCGTGATTGGGTAACCTTATAAAAAACAGTGTTGGCTGGTACTTCCTAAATGCAAAAACACATTTCACTACAAGTGCACTTGCAACTGCACTGAACCTGCACTTGTAGTGCAAAGAGGATTTGCCCTTAGGAAATAACCCCCATTTGTGCATAAAACAACAATTACATCACCCCAAAAGTGTTGTAGTGTTGAGACAATAATCCACACATTCTTGAGTAAGGCACTTTTTTATACCTGCACAATCACATGCGCATTTACCAAAGGTTTTTAAAACAAACCAACATGTTTGTTGTATAACAATGTTTGCAGTTGCATTATGAAAAATCAAAATATCCATTTCAGATAAAACAGGCCTGTGTAAAACCAACAAGAAAGCCAAAAAACTTGAACTTACAAAGTTCACATTAGGTCAAACCTGAAGGCTATATCAGACATCAGTATTTAGGAACTGGGTTTGATATAGCGTTCAGATGGGGGGAAATCACCCCTGGAAAAGCCAAATTTGGAAGATGCACACCAATTTACAAATGTCCACATGTGCTATCTGCCATCATGGGGGATCAAGGGACGTGTTTGGGGGGAGAAAGCCCTTCCTCAACGTTACTTTATAATTGAGGAAGGGGTTGCCCCCCCAAAACGCGTCCATTGATCTCCCGTGATGGCAGATAGCACATGTTGGCACACTGTGTGCATCCTCCAAATTTGGCTTTTCTAAACCACTTTCGCCATGATTTTGGCCTTTCGGATATTGGGGTTGGGGTAAGGCCCATATTTTCCGTCATAGTCGGACTTCCTCATGATGTCGACCATCTCCAACATCTCCCCAAACGACATATTTGTGGCCTTAAAACGTCTCCTTCTGGATCGGGGCGTGCCTGGATCCGCCCTTTCCTCCTCCTCCTCCTTCTCGTTGCTACAATTAGCACCTGCTGTATGTCCGCCATCATGCTCTTCCCCCACTGCGCCGAACGAAAAGGGGCGGGGAATACACTAGAAAGAACGTCAGGGGCGGGCGGAGTTACACGCATGCGCAGTGTATATAAAGCGTAACACGCGTGCGTATTACGTTTGATCTGTGAGCGGAGGAAGGAGCATTGAACGCGGCGATCGTAAGAACGAAGGTAAGAGACAAACTTGGGCCTATACTGCTTCTATAGATTGAGGCCTATATTGTAACAAGATTAGGAGAGTTTGGTGTGACATTAGGCTTTGTCTTGTGTTGTGTCTTGCAGTGAACATGGATATGGTACTGAAAGATCAGGACTTCATGTCAGTATTCGTAGATATGCTAAGGGAGCTGCCCTGTCTGTGGGAGATTAAACACCCCCATTACAAGAACCAAGCAAAGAGGAAGGCAGCACTGGAGCAATTGTGTGAAATTGTGAAGCAGGTGATCCCCACGGCAGACATCACTTTTTTAAAGATTTTCATTGGTTGCCTGAGGAGCACATATCTGAGGGAGCGCAAGAAAGTCCTGGATTCACAGAGATCCGGAGCAACAGATGACATCTATGTCCCCAGGATGTTGTACTACGACAGGCTGCACTTTCTGGCAGGCCAGACTGAACCCAGGCCATCCCTCTCCAGTCTTCCTTCCACGCTTCCTTCCCCCCCGGCTGAGGCTTCTGACACCCAACCTGGGCCTTCCAGGCCATATGTGGAGGAGCCCAGATTGAGCCAGGTATAGCATTCTTCTAAATATTTCTGCTTGTCCAATCAATGATGTTAACTAGATGTTAGTTGGGAGTACTAATTTATGATTGTGATTGATGATGCAAAAACTAAAACCATGTCCCTTTTTCATACACAGGGAAGTCTCAGCCAGGAGGTGGCCGGGCCGAGCCGGCTGGCTGATCTGCAGGTCCCTCCACCCCCCCTGGAAACAGAAAGTGGCAGGAGGAGGAGTACCCTAGAGGAGGCTGCTATCAGATTTTTTTGTAGGGCTACAGGGGTCCTGGGAGCACCCCACACCAGGCAGGAGAACATTGCTGCATTCATAGCCTATAAAATGCAGAGGATGGAGGAGGGCCAAAAAGCCATGTGTGAGGCCCTCATATCAGAGGCTCTGGCGAAAGGTATGAGGGGCCAAATTACACCTCAAACACACCTTTGTGATGGTCCTCCTCCTCCTCCTGCAGGTCCTACTCCTCCTCCTGCCACATCTCCAACTGCACAGCCACAGCCCGGAAGGAAGTGTGAAAGGAAGACCAGACAGTGAGGACCCTGGATCCAGTCTGGTCGGCCAAAAGATGCAGCCTCTTGTGGTACCACAGCCTGGGGACACTGATGTCATCTGCTGCTATCCGAGTCTCTGTGAATCCCGGACCAGACTGCCCTCCCTTATATATGGACTCCTCAGGCCACCAATTTTGAGGTTTAAGAATTGTTGTCTGCCGTGGGGGTCCCAGGCTTCACTAATTTCTCCTGTTGATCCAGTGTTGCCTCCCTCTTTGTTTGGTTCTGAGCCCTTAATAAAGGATTTTTGTTTTGAATTATACTCTTCTATGTGTTTTACTTCAAAAATGATGGTTTGTTTGTGAGGATTCAGGTACATTTCTAATATACAATGTGAAATGAACAAGGGACACCAACAACAAAAAATCTCATGGAGATTAAATAATAAAAGATATCAATGGTGTTGGGGTAACTTGACACACAAAACACACACAAAAATATTCTGGAGTAAAAATAAAAATAACATTGAACAAAGATCAGCCTTGGAAAAAATCCAAACATTAAAGAAAAAAAAAGGCTTAAAAACAAAAAAAAAAAAACA